>JAKSZT010007815.1:21381905-21463787 GCA_026826555.1 Tolypeutes matacus | reverse complement strand
AAAAAAAAAAAAAAAAAAAAGAAAAATAAGTATACATAAATGGTTACCTAGAAAAGAGATGGAAAGAAAACACACCAAGGTATTAATTAATTGTAATTATCTCAAGCTATGAGATTATATGCAAATTCATTTATTTTTCTCTCTTTACTCTTCTATGTTTCCAAACTTTCTCCATGGTAGGCATGTATGCTCTGGTTAGGTCATTTAACTGTACAAAACTCATAAACTTCAGAAAAAAGTAGCCATTGTGAGGATATACAGGTAATGAAACTAGAACACCATCAAGAACCATAGCAGCTCAAGTGATGAGCTATTCTCTGTGCTACTCTCTTAGACTTCTTTGCCTTTCTTTGTATTTCTGCTTTTTCCTGCCTTCAGCGGTTCCATTTTCCTCTTCACCAATTAGCTTATTTATTTATTTTTTTTAAAGATTTTATTTATTTATCTATCACCCCATGCTGCTTGTGCTTGCTGTGTCCATTTGCTGTGCATTTTTCTGTGTCTGCTTCTCTCCCTTTGTTGGGTCATCCTGCTGTGTCAGCTCACCGCATCACGCGGGGTGGCTTGCCTTCACCAGGAGGCCCCAGGAAACGAACCTGGGGCCTCCCATATGGTAAATGGGAGCCCCATCAATTGAGCCACATCCGCTTCCCCAATTAGCTTATTTTTAAAAAAATATTTATTTTTATTTATTCCCTCCCCCCCTCCCCCCACCGATGGCTCCCTCATCTGTCTGCTGGTCTTCTTTTAGGAGGCACCAGAAACTGAACCAGGGACCTCCCATGTGGCAGGCAGGTGCCCAATTGCTTGAGCCACATCTGCTCCCCCAATTAGCTTATTTTTTTCTTCTCATTTCTCTCCTTCATATCTTCTTCCTACTCATATTTTCTACTTTTGTCTACTTTCAGTTTGCCAGGATCCTTGAAAATCTGACTTGACTTTAAGGTTTCTGTACATATAATCTTAAAATTACCTCTGAGCAGGAATCTCATTGGATCAACTCATCTTTTTAATCTAAGGTATAGTATAGTCAATCTAAGGGTTTGCTGCCCTTAGATCAGATACCCACCCCTTGGTCAATCCATGGTGCTGGGTGGAATGGGGTTGATGTGGCACTGCACATGGTTAACCAAGGCCTCTTCCTCTGATAGGGTCTGGGAGGAGAACACTTTCCCTTAGAAAGGGCCAGGGCATGGCAGGTAATGCGGTAGGCATGTCTAGTATAATATATTACATACATATTTGTGGAAAAACTTGTTTCAAAGTCCATAGGAGTAGCAGCCTGATATTATGGGAAAAACACTGGACTAAGTTTCAGGATCTCTGGTTTCTAATCATAGTTGGGCCACCGAGTTATGGTTTCCTCATCTGTCAAGACCACTGAACATGATTTGTCTACATGCAAAAATTACCTGTATGTATGCTTATATAATTTAATATATTGATTAATCTAAACAAATTTATTTAAATACAGATTCCCTTGGACCTCATGAACTTAATAAATCAGAATCTTTGGGAAGCTACATTTTTAAAACTCCCCAGTAATTCTGAAGCAGCCAGCCCGACACAGGAAGCAGTGTTCATGCTCTATTGGACTAGATTATTTCTAAGGACTCTTCCAGATTAATTCTGTTTCTTTATGAAATTGCAGAAGCAAATTAGTGAGGTAATCATTTCCATTATGAAAAAACAGTGTTCTTAGATTAAAGGCAACACCTTTTAAAGTTTTACAGATCATTAATTACTTGTAGCATAGGTAAAGAGGAAAAATAAGTTTTAGGAGCTATTTCCAGAGAGGAAAATATGATTTAATTAACTAACAATCCATTTATGCATTTATGCTCAACTAAAAAGAAGAAGAAGGAGAAGGAGAAGGAGAAGGAAAAGAAGGAGAAGGAGGAGAAGGAGAAGGAGAAGGAGAAGGAGAAGAAGAATCAGCTATTGTGTAAGGAGAGATCACCTAAAATTTTCTTCTTTAATTCATGACATCCTTGAGTATTAGAGTTGGGAGGCACCTGGAGAGTCCAGCTCTTTCCCCTTACAGAAGAGAAAACTGATTGGTGTCCCTCAAAGGAAGCAACTGTGAGCATGAATGAAGCAGAGCTGCTTTGGCTTTTATGCCTCTGCCATGTTTCCTAATCAAGAGTTGCTCTTCCTGTGGAAGAACTCCTCTTCACTCCTGGCTTCCTCATATTACTTCCCGCCTTGGAGATGAAGGGGTGCACTCAAATTAGAATAGGAAGTCTGGCCTAGACAGATCCCTGTGAAAGCTAAATAATGCAAATTTAGTCTTTGGATTAAAACACGAAAGTCCTAAGTAGACTGCCAGTGTATGAAAAAGCTTTCTTAGCCTTAGATATTGCAGATAGAATGTACTTAAGACAGCATCATTAAGGAGAAAAAGAGAGTGGTTGAAGGACTGTCTAGGAAGCTAGGAAAGAGGAAAGTAATAAGGAAGCAACAGGCACAAATTGGAATATTTTCTATTTTGTTGCCTGTCAAATGATACACAAATAGAGACAGAATTTGCAGATTAAATGAACATGCAAGGTACTATATAGAGTAGATATTTAAAACAGTTATGCCTTATTATGGAGTAAAACATTACCCTTAAATAAAGGGATTTATGCAGGCTTTTAACAGTATAATTAAAGTTTCAGTCTTTTATTTTTCCTAATAGGGTTTTGGTGGTATACTCTCAGAAAAGTGAAAGTTTGGATAAATGTCTTCCTTTATTTGAAGTGAATGATATTGTGAAATGTGAAATAGCCTGCATTTTTAATGAATTAAAGAATATACAAAAATACTTGGTCTAAGTCAATTAAAAATAACAATATACAAACAACATCATAAACAATAAAAATAACAAGACTATCTTTTAAAAGGAAATCTTCTTGACACATAGATCAGAACACAAAGCCCCATCTTGGAATATCAGAGCTCTCTAAAGTAAACCCTATTTTTCCTTGCTATGATGAGTTGCAGATTATATTAAAGTGTAAGGGTTTACTTTTTTAATGTCATTTGTTTCATCATCACTCTATAGTACATGTAAAGGCACAGATTGATGTATTTTTTTTTTTTTTTTTTTTTTTTTTTGGCATCTTCCTGATGCACCCCTGCCCTAAATAAATCTGTTTGCCAGGATCGTGTCACTTAAATTAGACACCTCAAACTCCTGGTTCTGCCAACACAGGCGGTCGTGCCAATGTTCTCAGCATTTCCTGGCACATCAGCTATTGCTTTTTCCTTGGCTTTCTATGTGTACCTGGGACCATTATCCTTCCTTCACCAGACAGAACTCTGACTTATGTGTCCCTGACACAGACTTCAGGATTGGTTTGATTCACTCTGGTTCTCTCCAGGGTGTGCATCCTATATGATGTATTTTCTGCCACACAATGTATTGTTCAGAATTTGTCGTGCACATACTTGCAGATTACAAGAGCTGCGTGCCAAAGATGGGAACCTTTTAAGTTGTTGTCAAACGTCATAAAATGTGTTACATGATTAATTTTGTAGGCACAGATTGGTTTTTGCACAAAGTCCAAAATTTGGGATATGTCACAGTGACTAAATGGCACTGGCATGCTGAATGAATTTGGAATTGTTTTGTCAAGTGTGGGAGCAGGCACACAGATGGGCTTTGATCCAGTGGTGCTGTTTGGAATTCTCATTATAGCAATGATGTCACCTGTCATGTGGAGTGGGTAATAATGCTGCCAAATTATGGGAAAAAATCAAATCAAATAGAAAGTGCATAAACCAAAGGGAAAGGGCTTTTGGTATCACAGAAAGCTTTCACTACGTGCTGACTTCTCTTAAAGGACATAAACATTGTGTCAGGGCTACCAAAAATATTAGTAAAAGAAATACAGATGGAGAAAGAAACTATCAACTGAAAGGGCTCCTTAAGAAGGGCTCATATAATCTAGGAAGTCCTCACCTCACAGAGAAGACCAATTAAAATGAGCATGTCCTTGCTTTTTATATAAGGCTGTGAAAGAAATATTTGAGCTCTAGCAAAGGTCTTTCTACGATATCTAACCAAACCCAAACCAAGGCATTTTCCTTTATAAGAAAAGCTTTGTCTATTCAAAAGAGGGGACATCACTACCAACCTTACAGAAATAAAAGGGATGATAAGGGAATACTATGAACAACTATATGTCAACAAATTAGATTAATGAAATGGACAAATTCCTATCAGGACACAAACTACTTACCCAAGAAAAAACAGAAAATCTGAAGAGATATACAAGTAAAGAGATTGAATTAGTAATTAAAAAAAACAAACAACAACAACAACAAAACAAACCAACAAAAACTACCCAGAACGAAAATCCCAGGTGCACATTACTTATTTTCTAAATACAAGGTCATATTATCTGCAAATAGGGATGGTTTTACCTCTTTCTTTCTTTCCTATCTGGGTGCCTTTTATTTAATTTTCTTGCTAATTGCTCTGGCTGAAATCTCCAGTAAAATGTTCAATAGAAGTGGTGAGAGTAGGCATCCTTGTTTTTTTTTTTCTGATCTTAGAAGGAATGCCTTTAGTTTTTGGCCATTAAATATTATGTTAGTAATGAGATATTTATAGTTGCTATTTATCAAGTTGAGGAAGTTTCCTTCTATTCTTTGTTGAATATTTTTATCATGAAGGGGGTATCAAGTTTGTTTTAAAATTGATCATGGTGATGGTTGTACAATTCTGTGAATATACCTAAAACCATTGAAGTGAATAATTTAAGTAGATGAATTGTATGGTATATGAATTTTATCACAATAAAGCTGTTATTAAAAGTATATACCCAAAGGATTCAACAAATCCTGATCGAAATTCCAGTAGCCAATTTCACAGAAATGGAAAAGCCAATCATCAAATCCATATGGAATGGAAAAAGGCCCTGAATATACAAAACCATCTTGAAAAAGAGCAAAGTTGGAAGTCTCACATTTCCCAATTTCAAAACTTACTAAAAAGCTAAAATAATCAAAACAGTGTGGTACTGGCAGTAGGAGAGATAAACAGACTAACAGAATAGAATTGAGAGTTTAGAAATAAGCCCACACATCTTTGGCCAGCTGATGTTCAGCAAAGGGTTTCAAGTCCACTCAATGGAGAAAGAACAGTCTTTTCAACAAATCGTGCTAGGAAAACTGGATATTCACATGCAACAGAATGATATTGGACCCTTACCTTCCCCATATAAAAAAATTATTCACTATGGATCAAGAATCTAAATATAAGAGCTAGAATCATATAATTCTTGGAGGAAAACTTAGGAGAAAATCTTCAGAACCTTGTATTAAGCAATGGATTCTTAGATATGACATCAAAAGCATGACCAACAAAAGAAAACAATAGATAAAAGAATTTGGACTTCATCAAAATTAAAACTTTTGTGCATCAAAGGACATTATTAAGAAAGTGAAAAGATAATCTACACAATGGGGAAATATTTGGAAAACATATATCTGACAAGGTTTTAATATCCAGAATATGTAAAGAACTCTTACAGCTCAACAACCAAAAGACAAACAACCCAATTAAAAAATGGGCAATGGACATGAAAAAGACATTCCTCCAAAGAAGATATACAGATGGCCAATAATCACATGGAAAAATGCTCAACATCATTAGCCATTATTAGAGAAATGTAAATAAAAACCATAATGAGATATAACTTCCCACTCACTAGAATGGCTGTTATTTAAAAAACAACAACAACAACAAAAATCAGAAAGTAATGAGTGTTGTTGAAGATACAGAGAAATAGGAACCCTTGTACACTGTTGGTGGGAATGTAAAATCATGCAGCTGTTGTGGAAAATAGTTTGGTGGTTCAGAAAGTTAAATATAAAATTAAATATAACCTGTCAATTCCACTTATAGGTATATACTCAAAAGAATTGAAAACAGAGACTCAAACAGATATTTGCATATCAATGTTTATAGCAGCATTATTGACAATTGTCAAAAGGTGGAAGCAACCCAAGTGCCCATCAACAGATGAATGGATAAACAAAATGTGGTATATATACACAATGGAATACTATTCAGCCACAAAAAGTAATGAAGTTCTGATATATGCTACAACATAGATGGACCTTTTTTTTTTTTTTTTTTTAAAGATTTTATTTATTTATTCATTTATCCCCCCCCTTGCTGCTTGTGCTCGCTGGGTCAGCTAACCACGCCGTGCGGGCGGGCTTGCCTTCACCAGGAGGCCCTGGGAACCGAACCCCGGGCCTCCCATATGGTAAACGGGAGCCCTACTGATTGAGCCACAGCCGCTTCCCATGGATGGACCTTGAAGTCATCATGTTGATTGAAGTAAGTCAGACTCAGAAGGACAAATATTGTATGATTTCACTTACATGAAATATGTAGTATAACTAAATTCATAGAAACAGAAAGTAAATTACAGGTTTCCAGGGGCATTCAGGAGGGAGAATGTTGACTCAGTGCTTAATGGGTCCAGAGTTTCTGTTTAGAATGATGGAAATGTTTTGGTAATGGATGGTGGTGATGGTAGCACAGTATTGTGAGAGTAATTAATATCACTGAATTGTATACATGAAAGTGGCTAGAATGGGTATTTTTGTCGCATATATGTTACCATAGTAAAATTTTAATGATGAAAAAATTGTGTTATGGTTCTCCAGAAAAATAGAACCAATAGTGTGTTTGTGGGTGTGTGTTTATTATAGGAATTGCTCATGTAACCATGGGGATTGCCAATTCCAAATTCTGTAGGACAGGCCACAAGTGGGGAACTTGGTGACACTGAATTTCCCAGGAGAAGCCAAAAGTTGGAAAATACAATGAAGGTGATGATGAATTCCCCAAGAGAAGCTCACTGGCTGAAGTAGAGATAGAAATTCTTCTTTCTCACTGCTGAAATAATCAGTTTTCCCTTTAAGGTCTTCAATTGATTGGATGAGACCTCTTTCATTGCTGAAGGAAATCTCTTTGGTTGATTGTAGAAGTAATCAGCCATAGATACAATCAACCTACTAATGATTTAAGTCCATGAAATATCCTCATAGTAACAGTCAGGCCAGTGCTTGCTTGATCAAACAACTGTATACCATAACCAAGCCAAGTTGACACGTGAAATTAACTATCACACAAATATATATAAATATATTTATGACCGAAAGGCCCACCATGTAGATTTTGATTCAGAAAATCTGGAGCATGACACAGACACTTGCATTTTCTGAAAACTTGAAGGTTATTATGATATCCACACTCATTTGAGAACTACTAACCTAACACAAAATAGGCATTAAAAAATTGTTGAATTATAATTAAGTATTTATGAATAAGTTAGGAATAGGTGCAGCTGCATACAAAGATGAAAGTCCAAAGTAAGAGTGCATTTATGAGTAAGGAAAAAAAGTCCAGAGATAGATAATTCAGAGCAGGTATGACAGTTCCACAGTGTCATCAGGGATGGCAGCATCTATCATTTTGTACCACCATTCTAGGACATTGTATCCATCACCAAGTTCACTCATGATCTAAGAGAACTGTGGGAGTTCCAGTCATCATATGTGAACTGCAGGCTAGAAAAAAATTAATAAGTAATTGTAAAAGTGAAAAAATGGCCCTTCCCAGTCAAGTCATCTTATTTTAAGCACCCTTTTCAGAAAAATCTCAAAATCTCAACTCTTACCAAGAAAGAAGAGGGAAATCAGTATTGGAATAATCCTCTAGCAACCACTGCTATACCATACCACACCTTCCAAAACTTGCCTCTAAACCTAGTTATAGAGCATTTTAGATGAACAGATTCAGTTCCCTCCCTTGGAAAGTTTTCAATCAATTAACTCAAAAGCATTTACTCAGTAGGTTCTGTGGGAGAGTGGAGAATGTGAGGTGTGTTCTTCCCTCAAGGAAATTTCAAGGCATTTTGGCAAATGATATCTACACACATGAAACAATCCAGAATGCTATCCACCAGTATGTACTGAAGTGCTGTGCTTTATGGTTTGGACCACTGGTTTATATTTATATTTTAAACTTAAAAAATCAGTCTGCAAACTGAATTAAACTAAAATATTAATCGAAATGAACCATATTATGATTTCAACCTAAACTGAACCTGAAAATTAATATTTACTCAAAGACTGAGCATTAAAAAAACAAAACCAAAATCTCTCCAGATCCCATTGTTCTTAATGCTTCTTCTAACTTTCCAGGTTTGGAGAGGACCTTGCAAAACAACATTAGAATAATTTTTAGTTTCTCAACCTTCCAACTACTGTGGTCATCAAATGTCTAGTCAGAAGACAGACAGACCAAAACAAAAGCCTTATGAAATCAATTCAGTGGGTTTGTACTTGCTACCCACTGTGCTGGGCCCTAGAGATATCAGGAAGACATCCTGCACTCAGTAAGCTCACAAACCCAGTGGAAGGGGACAGGCATACAAGCAACCAACAGAAACAACAGAGAGTCCATGCTAAGTGCTATTCTTATTGTTGTTGCTTTAGCTGTAGGGGGTTTTAATAAAGGTGCAAACTGTTGTGCAATAAAGAATGGGGAGAGGGAAACGGATGCGGCGTCCGTCTACCATATGGAGAGACCGGGGTTCGATCCCCGGTACCTCCCGGTAAAAAAAAAAAAAATAGAATGTGGAGAAATGATTTCTCACTGGGAGTAACCAGAAAATACTTTAGAGCAGTAGTTCTCAACTACGGGACAATTTTGCTGCCTGGTGTTCAATTGGCAATGTCTGGAGTCATTTTTGTCATGACTCTGAAGGTGGGGTGGGGGAGAGATTGCTAATGGCATCTAGTGGGTTGAGGCCAGGGATGCTGCTAAACATTATACAACGCACAAAACAGCTCCCCACAGTAAAGAATTATCCAGCCCAAAGGATAAATGATGTCGAAGTTGATACACCCTGCTTCAGTGAGCAGGAAACATTTGTTCAGGAATGATTAGAATTTTCACAAGTGGGTGAGTGGGGAACAGGAAATTCAGAGAGAGAGCTATGTGAGCAAAGCCATGCAGGAAAACTGTGTGTCCTGTTTAGGGAATGGGAAGGGGTTCAGTGGGGCATAGCAAGCACAGCTAGGATGGGGGTGGGTGGGAGGGGAGATGTGTAAGTAAGGAGGCTGAAATTTAGATTGAGGCAGATTTTAGAGGCTCCTGAAAGCCTTGATTTTATTCTTTGGATTAGAGTAAGCCACTGAGGGATTTTAAACATGGAAGCAATAGGATTAAAACTGTGTTTTAGAGATATATCCAGAGGTAGAAGCTTTGACTCTCATAGTAGACAAGAAGAAAATTCTTTTTAGAGAGTCATCTTTGTTTGAGTATTGTCTATTGACAAGTTCTTGTACTAGAAAGTGCAAAACCTTCAGAGAATTCTGAATTCAGGGCAATTCTGCATTCTTGGGCCAGGGTGGGCCAGGATGGGATGGGGGGTAATGAGGTGAGGAAGGGCAAGGGTCTGAGAGAGAGGTGCAGTGCTGAGATTTACACTTTGAGGCCTTTCTTCATGGCTTCCAAATGTTCAGTAATGTCTATAAAAATCACAACATGTATGTTGTGTTTGTATTTCATGGAGAAAATGGCTATTTGGATTGACTGGGGATTTGGGGGAGGAAGGTGTTGAGAATGTATGAAGACATAGAGTAGGGAGGTACCTAGCTGAATCGCAGATTTCAGAAAAATCACTCTGATTTATTATGGAGACAAGGCTAAATGTGGGGCAAAGAGTTTGGATGCTTTCATAATAAAGCAATTTCATCTCCAACCCCTCCCTTTCAGTTTCCCATTGTCCTACCTCACAAAATTGCTCATGCTCCCCCAATATGCCAGGCTTAGTCATGCTCTTCTTTCTGGCTGGCATGCTTTTTCTTCTCTGTCTAGCAAACTTCTGCTCACCCTTCAAGACCTACTTTAAATGTTCCAGTTTTCTGTGTTGCATTGTATATAAATTATACACAACACATTTACTCAAATGCTTATTTTCTCCAACCAGATAGTGAACTCCTCAAGAGTTAGAGTGATATTTTACTCTTCGCTGACTCTCCAGCAGGCAGCAAATTGAGTGTCTGGCCTATTACCCATGTGCATGATCATTCATTGAATGAAGCAAGTGGGTAGCAGAAAGATGGTAGCTCTGGACCTATGTAGCTGCTGTTCAAACTACATTTTTCCTCCTTATTAATTTTATGTTTTAAACATCAGCTTTTAGCTTAAACATTTCCTTCTGATGGATGATATTCTATCAGGAAGAAAATGACCAGAGTATGGTTTTAAGCCTTGAGTAAGTAATCTAAAATCAGGTTTTAATATGCTTTTGAGAATGCTTCCTTGTTATTAATTTAACATTGACCTACTTATTAAGATTCCAATATTAATGAAACAATTGTAAAATCATTTAAGAGCATTTCTAATGCTAATAGATATTGACCCAGCTTGCTATTTCTCAATTAACTTGACCCGTACACCTCTTGTTCAGAGTATCAGGTACAATTTTATTTTTCTAATCATTAATAAACATTTATCCATGGGCTAATTTGTGTGTGTGTGTATGTGTTTTGTTATTGTTGATATGAAGAAGGGTCTATACAGAGACAGCTGCATATATGGGACAATGTCCAAGATATGGTCTAAAGATCCCTTTCCAAACATCTTCCCCACACAGGTCTTCTGCAATTAAAAATTATTTCCTTTCAGTTAAAGCATGAAGCCTCTAGTCATACTAGCTTATTTTGGGATAGGATAATACTCTGCTGGAATCAGAAACCTATATTTGGAATGTGGCTATTTTGTCTTTTCTGTTTATTTCCTCTTACACTCACCTATATAGTTTACAAAATCTTATTGGTGAAAGTATCAGCTGACTCAGGCAAAGGATTTTCAATCTACTAGGGCATGGTTTAAAGAAGGAGCTACTCATCCTGGGTCTGAGGGAATGGTGTTGATGGCACCAAAGTTTCAAAGGAATCCCTGAGCCCTGGCAAGGTCCTGGAAAGAGCCTTGCCTTCCCTCTTTCCTAAACACTCAATCTCTCCACTACAATTCTTGCTTTCCTGCAAGAAAATTGCAGGAAATTGCACCTGGTCAAGTGATGGTTGTTTTCTGTTCTACTCTCCTTTGAATTAAAGTAGGATGCTTATAGTCATGTTAGCTTCTTTTGAGATAGAGTATGAAACTTGTGGGATCAGAAACCTATATTGTAAAGTGAATTTGTAGTTAAATTCTGGACCTAGACGTGGGGAGAGGTGTCTCTTTGGTTTTCAGTGCTCCTGCCAGACCAAGATTTCTTCTCTGTAAAGAACTTCAGCATGATGTTAATGACATAATTACCAATTACTGTTCCTTGTTGCCATCATCTGCTGACTTTGGGTCACTCTCCCACATTCCTTGAAGATTTCAGCCCTGGGCTCACCCTCACCTGCAACAACAGTATGCCTATCACAATTCTTAGCAATTTCAATCCCCATGTAGAGCATTTCAATACCTGGCCTCCAAGTTCCTTGGTCTCCTCTCATGGTCTCCTTATCTCCCACTTCAGTCACTCTTTCCCATAAAATGAGCCACTTATCTCCTAATCTAGAACTAGTTCTTATTGGTAACTGCTGCCCCTCTATAATCTCAGACTCAAGCATTCCACTCTTGGACCACTACTTCATATCTTTCCAGCTTACTCTCCCTAGCACTCTGACTTAAAAAATTCTTTGACCTTATAATCTGTTTGTGCTACCATCTTTTCACTATCCTTCATACCCTCACATCCTTACTTGTCTCCTTATCCATCCTGTTTTTCAGACTACCATTATATCACTCACTTTACATACCCTTAATTCCATAGTGTCTCTCTCAGTTCTTTTTCCTTCTTTGGTAAAGCTCCCATCCTGTGTTCTCTGGTAGCCGAACTTGGCTCCAGGAAAATACGCTACTTACTGCACAGACTCACTTTAAAAACATGAACCACTGGGAGGCGGCTGTGGCTCAATTGGTTAGGCTCCCGTTTACCATATGAGAGGCCCCAGGTTCGGTTCTCCGGGCCTCCTGGTGAAGGCAAGCCAGCCTGCGCAGTGCGGTGAGCTGACACAGCAAGATGACACAACAAAGGGAGACAAGCAGACACAGAAAAGTGCGCAGCAAATGGACACAGAGAGCACAAGCGGGGGGAGGTGGAGCAGAAGGGGATAAAAAAAAAGAACAACCAAAAACATGAACCCCTAACATCAAGTGGGCCTAGACATTCTACCTCATTTCTCTAGTCTATTCACTTTGACTTCATAAATAAGATTTCAAACCTTCTTCACTCTTCTCAAACTTTCAACACTTCCTCCTTCCTCATCACACTGAAGAGATGACTTTGGTTACTTTTTCTCTGCGAAAATGGAAGCAGTCCGAAGAGAATTTCCACATGGCTGCTTCCATCACATCTACCAACATATGGGCATCTATGTCTATGTTCTATCTTCATTCTACTATTCTAATGAACTGTCCAAGTTCCTATCTTAATGTAAACCCTTCCTCTTTTACATCTATCCAAGGAGATTACTCTAGCAATTGTATTCTAGCAATAGTAGAGAGGTTCTCTCTTCATTATCATAAGTTTATTTCCATCTGCTGAGGAAGTATGGACACATCATCAGCAGTCACTGCCCAGTCCTCACCTACTCATACCCCTCTTCCTATTCTATTGTGTTCTGCTTCTAATGCACAACCTGCAGGAGATGTTAAGTCTAATGAAAAGGCCTGACCAGATCTTAAATCCAGATACAGGGAACAAGCAGCCCCAGATGCTACTCAAAGCAGGAATTCTCAGTGGCAGTCCCCTCCCCCTAGGGTGGATAAATACCACACTCAAACAGCATAGATTGGTCTTTCTTCTCTGATGTGAAGTGGGGCATGCAGAGCTGATATCTACCAACACCAACCCAAATAGTTTTGGCTGCCCCAGGAAACTGGCCACTATGGGATTTCTTCCCCTGCTCTTTTGAACCCTTCCTGCTGTGTAATAAAGTGGTCACTTGCTGAAAGTTTCTATTGTGCCCTAAAACCTGTGTTCCTACACCATGTAGCAACTTGCTCCACACCATCCTCATGCAAACATGCTGTATTTCTCATATTAAAATACTCTCCCTTGATCTAATGCCTTCCTCCACTGACTTTTCCATATCTTTTATTCCCTCTATTGCAAAACTTCTTCAAAGAGTTGTCCATGCTTGTAGTCTCCATTTCTACTTCCCATTCTCAGTCATGAACTCATTAGGCTTTTTTCTACATCATCCACTGAAATAGCCTATGTTATCATCACCAATGTCTTCCACATTGCCAAATCTAATTGTCAATTCTCAGGCTTCATCTCACTCAGCCTCCATCAGCAACACTTGAAACAAATGATCACTCTCTCCTTGAAATATTTTCTTCACTTGGCTTATGGGATAGCACCCTCCCAGGTCTTCTCCAATCACACTGGACACTTTCTCAGTCTTCTTCAGTGGGCTCTTTTTAATCTCCCTAATCTCTTAATTTTGCCTCAGCATTCCATCCTTAGACATCTTCTGTTCTTTGTCTACACTCACTCCTTATATGACCTCATCTTATATCATAACTATGTACCATCTATATAAGTGCTCTGTCCAGTTGAAATATAATGCAAATATATAGAAATGTATTTGTGCTCACATTATATAAAAGTGAAAAAAGAAACAGGTTAGGTTAATTTTAATAATATATTTGATTCAGCCCAAGATATCCAAAATTTTATCATTAAAACTTGAAATTGATATAAAATTACTAGTGAGCTGTTTTCCCTTTTTTTTTATACTATGTCTTTGAAATCTAGTGTGCACTTTACACTTACAGCACATCTAATTTATACTAGCCCCCTTTTAAGTGCTTACTAGTTGTATGTGGCTAGTGGTTACTCTATTGGACAGCACAGATCTATATGCTGGAAATTGGCTTTCACCAAATGAGATGAGGAGCCACTGGAAATTTTTGAGGAGAAAAATGACATGACTCAAATTACTGTTTGTTTATTTTTCAAACCAAGAGGTCCCGGGGATCAAACCCAGATCCTCCATATGGTAAACAGGAGCCCAATTGCTTGAGCCACAGCCATTTCCCTTCAACTTACTTTTTTTTTTTTTTTTTTAAGATTTTATTTATTTATTCATTTATCCCCCCCTTGCTGCTTGTGCTCGCTGGGTCAGCTAACCACGCCGTGCGGGCGGGCTTGCCTTCACCAGGAGGCCCTGGGAACCGAACCCGGGGCCTCCCATATGGTAAACGGGAGCCCCACTGATTGAGCCACAGCCGCTTCCCTCTTCAACTTACTTTTAAAAGGTCACTTTGACTGTCGTGTTGAAAGAACAAGGAGGAAGCAGAAGGACCAGTTAGGAGTCAACTGGCAATAAAGTAGGTGAAAGATGATGGTGGCTTAGATCAGGGAGATAGCGGAGCTATATTTTGAGGGTAGAACAAATAGAAGTTCCGGACGATTGTAGAGAAAGAAAGGAGTCAACAATGAATCCTGGGGTTTTTATTTGAGTCACTGGAAGAATAGAATTGCTGTGGGAGGGACTCCTTTAGACCTAAAGACTTGTCCTTTAGATAGAGAAGGCGGAGCATGTTGAAAGACGGGTATTTGAAGTGAGTTCTGAATTATGAGATGAGGCCAGCCTTCAAACATCTAGAAAAAAAGCATTTCAGTCAGAGGGTACAAAGATCAAAGCCCTGAGACAGGAATGTATGAGCAACAGAACAAAGGCCAATGTGTCTGAAGGAGCAAGATGGAAACATAGACAAGGGCCAGTCATTTAGGGCCTTGGCAGTCATGGTGATGGAGTTTGGATTTTATTTTATTTTACAATGGGAAGCCTTTGGGAGGTTTCAAACTAGAAGTAGTACGATTTGATTTGTGTTTTACAAAAGTTGTGCTTCTGGGTGGTAGATGGATTATTGTATTATATTATATTAATAATAAGTATTATTCTTATTATAGGTGACAAAAGTAGAAGCAGAGAAAGCAGTTAGGAGCTTTTGCAGTAACTGGCAAGGCATTATGGTTCTTTCCATTACACAGCTCTACCTCTCTTGCCACTTTGTCTTTTCTTGAATTCAAGGATTTCTGTAGGTAGAAAAAGCATATTCTTACTACCTATGTCCTCCAGCATGCCTAACACTATGTCCTGCCCATATTGGTACATGTGAGTGAATTATAATACTCCTCATATCAAAGCTTAGGAGCGTGTCTTTCAAATGTATATTTCTTGTACTGCACATTTAAGACTCAATAAATGTTTGTTGAATAAGTTAATGGGATGGGACAAGACCTTGCTTCAGATAACCCGTTTACTGAGAGGGATCCTTGGATAGCCAGAGGCAGCAAGGAGGGTTTGGGTCTTGCTGGGTGGTTAGGGAAAACACAGGGAAGGTGGAGCATGTTGAAAGAAGGGAGGCAGGTAGAGACACCCAGGTTTGAGCATGCCAAGGACAGATTTGGCCTACTTTTTAATTTGGCCCAGGGCTAGCCTGGTTCCATTGACTGTGATGTGATCCCTCTGTGCAGGAATAGCTGAAATGGTTTGATCACCATGGAACCATAATTCATCATCCAAAGCCTTCATTAAGGAGATATTTCTGTTTTTCCTTGTACAAAGCCAAGCCTACAGGAATTTACCATCCACCATCAAAATTCTTTCTGCTGATACTGATGTTGCAAGTCCCAAACACAGAATGGCCAGCCAAATTCAAGCTTTTTGGCACTCCTCTTCCCCTGGCTGGGACAGATATCCTCAGGCCTAATCTGAGGTTGGCAGATTAAGTGCTGGGCTGGGTCTGTGTATTGCCGAATGTGTTGGTCTCGAGTTTGGTTCTGCCCAAAAGAGATCGGTAGACCAAAGGGAATGACATTTGGCACCGAGAAAGCAACCCAGGTGTTTGGCTGATTCTCAGTCCCAAAAGCCTTGTTCTTTTCTTTCAAGTCTCTGCAACCATTTGAAATCCATTGCTCATCTCCTAGAAGCTTAGATTAGGGATCTACACTCGTAACTGATGATCCACTGTACTTCCATACTTGGCATCTGAACAGAGTCATTAGGGCTGGTTACAAATTCGTTGTTAATTACTATGTATAATCACTTTAGACCCAAGGCTGGAAACACCCTACTTTGTTATGAATTGTGTATAAATTTTCTAAAAGCACATATTATTGCTTTCTAATTAGGATATGGGGGTTTGGGATGGAACCGATTGCGTTGTTGTCTAATCATGTCTTTTCCAGGGATGGGAGGAGAGAAAAAATATTTCTCTTTCTATCAACAGTTGGGCTAATTTTTGCATTAAGAGGGTGGAAACTTGGTTCCTCCCTCATCACGTTTAGGCAAAGAGTCTATGGCTCAGATTCATAAAGGTTGTTGATTTTGACTTTGGGTTGCCCTACTCTGTTTTCCCCTTCTTTCATGTGACCTAACTCAATACATCTTTCTAGCCAACACTCCCTAAGGGTGGGGAAAAGAAGACAGGCAAGTTAATTTTTTTTTTTTTTTTAAGGTTTGGGTAATCTGCTTTCTTATTCACCCAAATAAGCCAGGTTGGTGGTATATACTCCTTTGTCCTAACATTTGGGATGTACTTAAAGTTTACATGGTATCAGAATGAATCACATTGCTTGCATTCTTTTTTTTTTTTTTTTTTTTTTTTTAAGAATTTATTTATTTATTCATATATCCCCCCCTTGCTGCCTGTGCTCGCCGGGTCAGCCAACCACGCCGTGCAGGCGGGCCTGCCTTCACCAGGAGGCCCCGGGAACCGAACCCGGGGCCTCCCATATGGTAAACGGGAGCCCTACTGATTGAGCCACAGCCGCTTCCCTGCTTGCATTCTTGTAATTAGCTACAACACACCCCAGGCCCTGGCCCAGGGACCCACAGAAGATGGTATGGAGGCATGGTGTCACAGGTGCCATGCATTCATCCACTCCTATTCTGCTAAAAAAAAAATTGTATTTATTATATATATAGTGCCCCATCCCCATAGAGAACTGATGCCATTCTAATATCATTCTTGCCCTAAGCCCTTTGAGAAGGACTCAACATTTCCTCTTTCCCACCCCACCCCCAGGCTCCTTGCTAGCTTTTCAACTTGCTATTTAAGCTAGCTGAGCCCCAGTTTCCTCATGAGTAAAAGGGATAATAAGAAACACCTGCCTTGCCAATGGCACAGCATTCAGGATCAAATATAATAAGATAATGGGTATGAAAATGCTTTATTTCTACAGACGTAGGCTGTTATTATCATTATTTATAGCTCTTCATTTGCTAGCTACATGATATAGCCTACCTTGCTGTGCTTCAAATGTGGGCGTCTTGCTGGTTCTGGTAGGTTGAGGACCATTTCAAAGCCCCAAGACAGTGATTGGAAATGGGTCAATATAAGAAAATTGCCTTGTTGCATATTTCATTCAATTATGATGCATGTTATTTATATTCTTTGCATTTGGGTATAGGACAAATTGGGCACCAGCACTGTGAAATAAAAGACAATATTTCAAGTCCTTTGGTGACTCATTTCCATCTAAAAGACTGCCATTCAAAACTTGATTTCCCCTTCATTTTTCAATAAATGGAGAAAAACAGAATGTCATTCATTCTAATTATATAGCAACAGTAATTCTAAGCGTTGCTTTACAAATAGCTGCTTTAATGTCATAGAGAGTTTTTAGGGGAAGATCTCTGAGTCCTTTAGTATACTTTTTGTTTTCACTGTTATCCCTGTGAGGAGGATGTAAACTGAGGCACTAAAAATGAAGATAAACTCTCCCAAAATCACAGAAATGTTGTCTGAGTTGGGACAGCTCTTCACCTCTTTCTTTTTCATTGACATATTTTAAGTATTTTCTATAAGTTTTAAGGGAATTATTTAATAATTCTGGGTTTACAATTTTCACACTGGCTTTAATTCAGTTTAGTTGTTGTCAGTATTCACCCTGGATCTCTGAGGTTTTGAAGCTGCTGCTAAAAGCAGCTCTCCCTGTCCCCAAAGAACATTTAAACCACTTCAGTGGATTGAGAATCTGCTAGGTAGAGACCATCTTCACACAGGAAAAAGGAAAAGGAACTAACGTTTACTGTGTGTCTACTCTGCTCTGGGTCCCATGCTAGGCTCTTTACACATCATTTCATTTAATTCTCGTAGCAACTTTGTAAGTTATATAATATTATCCCCATTTTATTGATAAGTAAACTGAGGCGAGTAAGTTGCTTCATCAGGAATTAAACATACCTGTGCTCTTTGTCTACGAAATATTTAATTCACTATGTGTTCTGGTCTAAAGCACTTACATTCTTGAAGCATTTAATCCTTCCAAAATCATAATCACTTTCCCCTACCTTGAGAGATCACTATATTTGATTTTTAAAGAAACAAATATCCCCTCCATCTGTCAAGATAGTAAAGATTTAGCTATTTAAAAGTTGGATATGTATCTTAAAAAATGCTAATAATATATACAATTTATTAGTAATTTTAATCAAATATTAATATAAAATAACATGTTACTGCCCCCACATACATAATTTTATAAAGAATGAACAATTCTCTTAATTATGATCTAACTCACATACCCCAAATTGTATTACATAGATTTACTAGATGGAGCATGCAAAAAGTACCTGTAATTGGCCTTTAAATCAAAGGATTCTCTGGGTGCAGTTTCTGGTGGCTGGGAAACTGCCAGCATGCACACTGACGGGAACCCGCTGCGTGAATACGCAGGTCATGCTCTGGTCAGCAGCTTTTCTCACTGAAGCTCCTACAGTGTACATTTCTGCTGCTTCACTGGTGGGATAGTTGTATCTCTTTTGCCCAAGGTAAGCCCCAGGCAAGTTATGAAGTCTTCTTATCGTTAATGTGGTCTTCTCATCCAATTCTTAGCCCCTTAAAAATAAAATACCTCCCTGAACAGAATGAGATCACCCCCTAGTGGAAACTTGTAAACAATATTGGCTTCAACAAGCTAAAGGGCAGAAGAGCAAATGGATCCCTTTCAAATGCTGTTGTTTTTTCGGGGGTGGGGTGGGGTGGGTTAGGGGTGGAGAAGAAACGATCATTTGCTGGACAAATTCTATGTGCCTGACTTTCAAATGATTTATCTGATTCCTATCTCATAACAACTCTATAAGGAAGGTATAATTATCCCCATTTTTTAGATGAGAACTAATTTGTTCAAAGTCAAAAGGAAACCTATTCAAACCTTTCTGCCTGTATTTTTCTGCTATATTAATAATTCCTCCTTGGAGAAAATCCCCAGGATTTTCTTAATAGAAGAGTTATTAAATACAATAGAACAAGTACCTTTTAAAAATAATATGAACATTAAAAATGCTTGCTGAAAAGATTGCTAGTCAAATATTGGAGTTTTTTGAAGTTCTGGGTTATTTAGGGAAAATATCAAATAGGCCTTTTGCAAATCCATTTTATTTCCTTCAGTCTGCCACAAGCTGGAGCTACTGTATAAAAGCCAGTCACTTTGATTTAAGGTGTAACTACTGAATGCAGGGCTGGTCTGCCTTTGTCTCCAAAGAGCTCAGAAATAAACTTTGAAGATATAAAGTTAGAGAAATGCAGTATCAGAGAAGGATAAATAATTGGACTTGGTCACTTACTAGCTATGTGATTCTGGGCATACTTGACTGATGCCCAGTTTCCATAATTGTAAAATGGAGATAATCATGCTCATCTTATGGGATCCAGTCACTTTAATGAGAATTAAATGTTAAGATCTTAGTTCAGGGCCCATCACATACACTCCACGCATGGCCACTATTTTCTTTTTATTGTCATTATCACAGCTCATGGAATACTCAAGTCACTGTAGCTATAATTCATATTATTACTGATCACTATATGTCTACGCTGCCCCTTAGTAGATGGGAAGTACAGCTCAATCCCATCCCCAGGCCCTATCCTTGTATTTGGTATGTGAATTTTGGTTAGATGATTTGATATTGCATGGTTAAGAGATGATTATACTGTTGAACTTAAAAAGACCTAAGCACTCTCTGTTTAGGGATGGGATCATACCTGAACTGGGAGCTCATTTGATATGCCAAATGTCCAATAAGGCTGGGAACTCAGTGAGTGGCATGAACCAGGGAAGAACCAAGTAAAAGCTTGTCTTGGATGAAATGGACTAGCCCACCAAGAGATAGCTTCAATGTGCTGGGAAATAAGATAGTACCCATGCACGGAAACATGCTGCTTGGAGATTGAAGGTAAAGGAACCTGGTTAAGCTGTTTTTGAAGTTGGTCAGCTCCATTTGGACAAGAGCATTGTTTCCCAATATGTTCTGCAGAATACTTGTCCACATAGAACAAGTTCCCATAGTCAAATAAGAATGGGAAATACACCATATTTTGTCCCTCTTCCACTTTAGAGTATCACAATACACAGGAGTATATATATAAGGCTCTGAAAAATACTAAGAATCAACTCTTTTTCTAATTATGCCTGACCATAAGTGATTCCCCCATTTTTCCCATGAAAACCAAAAAAAGGTTTTTGGGAAGCATAAATATGTACACTATGGAGATGAGTTAAATAGTTAAATGTCTACTTATAATATTTAATTTTTATAATTTTAGATGCACATAGATATTCTTTATATATTATAAAATATATATTTAGAATTGCTTTTTCAAACTCAAATTCATTTTCCACTCATATTTTATAAGAAAGACATCAGTGTTTTTCTCATTACAGGATTGCCTTTTGAGTTATGTAACAGTTTTCTAAAGCACTTATCTTCTCACTTGTTTGAGAAATAGCACTTTCTGACTCTGTATATCATCTGTCACAAAAAATTTTTCCTCAGTTCCAAGCAACCAGAACTTCGCCACAAACACAGGCAAAAAGCAGAAAATTGTTGTTTTTTTCATTCATCCTGTAGGACTATATTTGTGATTATTGTATTATTATATTAAATGAACTTTAAAAGTTGAAAAAAAAAAACAATTATAATTGAGACATTGTAATCCCAGGAATAATTACTAACTTTTTATTATATTTATTTGTTTTTTAAAAAAATTGTTTTTTTTTTAAAGATTTATTTATTTACTCCCCCCCCCATCTTCTCTTTAGGAGGCACCAGGAACTGAACCTGGGACCTCCCATGTGAGAGAGAGGTACTCAATCACCTGAGCCACCTCTGCTCCCTGCTTTGTTGTGTCTCTCATTGTGTTTCCTCTTTATGTCTCCTGGTTGTGTCATCTTGTTGCATCAGCTCACTGTCTTGCTCATCTTCTCTAGAGGGCACTGGGAACCAAACCCAGGACCCACCCCACCCCCCATGTGGTAGGTGGGAGCTCAATTGCTTGATCCACATCCACTTCCTTATTTGCTTTCTAGTTAATGATTTTGTCAGATTACCTCTACTAAATACCCCCAACTAGCACTGAGTCAGTTAATGTGCCTGCCCCAAAGATTATACCTTTGTTTAAAATAAAGCAATTACAGGAAAGTACAATAATATGAAAGAAATGAAATACGTGGGAATTCTTTTGTTTTTAAGGGAAAATTTGAAAAAAATCTTGTCTCATACATATATTTGTTTTACCTACAGTTCTCCAAATTCATTTGACTGCAGAACTTGTGTGTGTGTATGTGTGTGTGTGTGTGTGCTATAATTCTTACTTGCATCCTAGGCAGCACCCTTTTGGCAATGGTGGGCTTTTGGTGGGAACCAGTTGCTAGCAAATGCTATACGGTGACCAAGACTATGATTAAAAAAACACAAAACACCTGTATTTATAACCCTATTTACTTCCTGTGTTTTCTTGGTCATTTTAATTGGTTCTCCCTCAGAATTCAGTGAAATTTTTAAACAGTTATGGCCTAATCACTCCCATCCTTTGAGATCCTCAGCCCAGAGCTTTAAAAGTGGCTGGACTCTCTGCTGTAGCCAGTATGGTGGTGGATGGGCAGTTAGATGACCGAAGAACTCTCAGAGAAAAGTGAAGGCCTGGAGATACAGACACAGACATGGTCCCTCTAATTCTGTCATCCTTCTCTCCCTGAAGTCTCAGCTCTGGTTACACATAAGAATCTCCTGGGGGCTTTAAAAAATACCTGATGCCACCTCAGAACATTTAAGTCAAAATCTCTGGAGGTGGACTCCATGCATTGCTATTGTTCAAAGATCTCCCCATGGTTGAAAGGGTTACAACCTCTTAAAAGATTATTTGTTCCCTTATGTCATCCTCATGAAAATTTGGAGAAGATTAGTGTGACCTATTAGAAGCCAGGAGCTGGATCTGAATTAGGAAAACTTCTGTGTAATGTGTTCTGTTTCTTTATGTATCTCCTCCCCACTCTCAAGTCGCTCCTTATAATCCTATTATAGAGTTAGACACAGAAACCCCTGGCATAGCCCTGATGAAGAAGCTGCTTGCTCCCAAGGGGATGAGATGTTATTGATAAGGGCAGTCTCATTTTTGAATTGAATCTGAGTGCTGGAGAAGCATATTGGCTCATGTTTCAGTCCTTTGTTTGAATTTGTATCTTTGACAACTAATGCCTATGGGTGGGGCTATACAATTCTCGTCTCTTTCCATTTCCCCTCAGTTGGGCAAATTCCTCTATCTATTCTTTCCTCCAATGGGAAGAGAATCTGCAGTTACCCTTCCTCTCAGCCATTAGGCTTCCATCTTGTGAGTTGCGGAGAGGATAAAAGAGTCAGAAATGAAGCCTAGGATCTTCTCCTATAGAGGTGGCCTCTTCAGAAGGCAGTCAATTTTAAAGCTAAAAACTGGGAACCCCCATGGGGAGCCATGATAACCTTGTAATCATATAATGCTTTATAACCTCTGAAACAATTTTATATACATCATTTTCCTTTGACCATTCCAGAAAGATTGGTGGAATAAATGCCAATAGCCTCATTTTAGGATGAAGACACAGAGATGCTCTGAAGATAAATCTGCTCCCCAAGAGAACATAGGCAATGGCAGAGGTGGGACTAGAACATGGATCTTCAGTAATTATCCACCTTGAACAGCCCCAAAGTTCATATGGTAGACCAGTGGTTCTTGAATCTGGCTATCTATAGAACAAACTGAGGAGATTAAAAAATAACACAATTATCCCACCTCACCTCCAGGGACACTAATTCAATAAGCCTGGGATAGAGCTCAGGGAATTTGTAATTTTAAAAATTTCCCCATAGTGTTCTCAATCCAGACTAAACATTAGAATCACCTGGAGGAGGGGTTGAGGGCATTAAAATATCCCATTGCCCAGACCATACCACAGCCTAATTAAATCTAGTGTTGACACCCAGGTGTCAGGGTTTTGTAAATCTCCCCAGATGATTCCAATGTGCAATCAAGGTTGAGAAACACTGCTCTAGACCAGAGCTTTATAAACTGTGTTTTCCAGAATTTCAGCATAGCAAGTAGGGAAAGATGAGTGTAGCTTTGGGAGTGAAAAGACCAGATTCGATTCCTGGTTCTGCCACTTGGGAAAGTCACTTCATCTCTCTGAGTTTCACTTTGGTGTTTTATAAAATGAGATAATGTATGTGAAATCACCAAGTAACTTCCGGTTACCACAAAGAACACGTGGTATTCCCAGATGTTCCCTGTGTGTCCAAAGGTTCCCTCCTCAACCTTATCCAGAGTTAGACTTCTAGGGTATGAAAGAGAGCACTGAAAGTTTCCACTAATTAAAAAGGTTTGAAAATTGGAGGTATGTCCTCAAGACTTCTTTTCACTGCTGCTATTGGCATGTTTAGCCCTCTAAACACTGGAGTTATGAATCTGCCACTTTGCTAAATGTTTACTCAGAAGGGCAATTTTGTTTTCAGAATACAGGAACACTTTAGCTATTCACCTTCCCCATTCCTCTATTTAGCTCTTGAGTTCCCCTGAATGTGTCCCACAAGCACCTCTTATTTAGTCCCATTCAGCAAATTAAGGAAGGTTCTAGTATATGTTTCTTATTCTGTAAATGCTGAGTTCACTGTAACCTGAGCCCACTGCAGAACAAATAAACCCATACTATAAACACCCACTCTCTTGCCTAACAATTGATACCGTTTAGAACAGAATCTTCTAATATTAGGAATGAGGATCATTTCATAACCACAAACACAGGCAAAAAGCAATCATGAAACTATGGATGACTCATTGTCAAAGGAACACTTGAATCATCTCGTCAACCCCCTAGGTTGATCAAATGGAGAAACTTCTGCACCAAACTCACACTGTGCCATTAGTCTTCTCTCTGGTTGTTATTGCTGAATTTGTCTATGTTCTGGCCTACACCTGCATAGAAGCAGTCAAGGGGTAGCTGGGAGAGGGTGGGGGTGGGTAGGATGGGTGGCAGTGATGGGTCCAGTTCTTGAGGAACCTTTTAAGCTGGTGAGAATCACTTGGGCATATTTATGTGTGTAGCCTTATAATCCATGAAAAGTATTTAAAAATAATTAGGTAGCTAGTTTGCTTACTGTAAAGTTTTGAGAGTTCTTTTAATTTTCAGGGTGTGGTTCATATGTTGAGTATATGATTTGCAAACATTTTCTCCTAGCATGTCTTTTCTTTCTCATAACAGTACCTTTCATAGAGCAAAATTTTCATTTAGATGAAATCCAACTTATCAGTCCTATCTTTTCTGGATCATGCTGTTGGTATCATGTCAAAGAACTCTTTATGTAACCCAGGTCATGAAGTTTTTCCCCTAGGTTTTTTTTCCTTTAAAAATATAATTTTATGTTTCTTTTTCTGTAAAAAATCATAATTTTACATGTAGCTATAGCTAGAACTCTCATACATTGCTGGTGGGAATGCAAAATGATGTAAGTCTGGATAAGATTGGAAGCTTCTTATAAAGTTAAACATATACTTTCCATATAACCCAGAAATCCCACTTGCAGGTAGTTACCCTAAAGAAATGAAAACTTCTGTTCACACAAAAACCTGTACATGAACATTTGCAGCAGCTCTATTCATAATCTCCCTAACCTAGAAATACTCAAATGCCCTTCAGTGGGTGAGTGGATAAACAAACTGGGCTACATTCAGAATGGAATACTATTCAGCAATGAAAAGGAGCAAACTATTTGTCTACACAACAACTTGGATGTTTCTAAAAGCCATCATACTGAATGAAAGAAGCAAGAGATTACATGCTGTATAATTCTATTCATATGCCATTTTTGAAAAAGAGAACTGTGGTGATGGATGATCAGTGATTGCCAGGGTTAGGAAGTGAGGGGAAGGTGTGACTACAAAGGAATAACAGAAGGGAAATTGAGGGGGAGATGTGCATCTTTTTTTAAAAGATTTTATTTTTATTTATTCATCTATCCACGCCCTCGCTGCCTGTGCTCCCCGGGCCAGCCAACCACGCCGCGCGGGCGGGCCCGCCCCCACCAGGAGGCCCCGGGAACCGAACCCGGGGCCCCCCACATGGTAAACGGGAGCCCCACTGATTGAGCCACAGCCACCTCCCGAGATGTGCATCTTGATTGTGGAGCTGGTTACATAAACCTATACACGTATTGAAATTCATAGAATGCTGAGTAGAAAGTCAGATATATTGCATGTTAATTAAAAAATAAAATTAATCATTTGAAGAATTTTTGGTGCTGAAGGACTGAACGAATTGGAGCTTAAAACAGGGCTTTCTAGCTACCAGCCACCTCCTTTAACCTTGGTGCTCTGGCTCTGGGCCTTTCTCGCACGCCCTTTCTCTCTCTCTCTTTTTTAAGAAAAACAATAACAGCAAAAGAATGAAAAAAAAGAAAAAAACCAGAAAGCGTCATGTGAGTGAAGAGGTGTCACTGTCTATGGTCATGGAGAATAGTCTCATAGCTGAAGGGAGGGGTCCCTCTCTCTGGGGCACTGGCACCCACAGCAGGACTTTGGCCAATCTAATGCCAGGACTGAATAAAGTGTATTTGCCCCCGACAAAAAAAATAAAAAAATAAAAGAAATTAAATAAATAAATAAATAAAATAAGGCTTTCTAAAACTTGGTTGCATTTATTCCTGGATTGTCTATATTCATCTGTCATCTACAGAGAGAGAGAATTGATTAGCCCATGTACATATATACATTAAAGAAGTTAGAATAGCTTTTGGGTGAAATATAATGATTTTGTTCTATATATGTTGGCTATAAGTTATACATGAGATATTTCTGGTGTATATATTTGGTATATACATATCTGAAACTCAGGAGAGAGTAGAGTGTAGGAGATTCCATTTAGGAAATTATAGGTGTGGTCTAGATCATCCAGGGAAGATGCATAGAGTGAAGCAAGGACTGATGATGGAACCAGAGATACCAATATTTAAGGGAAAATGAGAGGAGGAGCTCATAAAAGAGATTGAAAAAGGAAGAAGAGAAACAGAAGATCATAGGAAAGAATAGGGTCATAGAGACCAAGAGAGGAGTTCAGTGAAAAAGAAGAGTCAGTAATCTCCAGTGGATGTGGAAAAGTTGAATGAGTTCTGAAAAATCATCATTTTGTTTGGAACCTAGGTCATTGGTGATGGTACAAAAACATTTTTAGGTGCCATGTGGGGACATAGCCAAAGGAACATAGCTTTAGGAGTAAATGAAAGATAAGGAAGTACCTTCATAAAATTTTGGCTTATATGTTTTTGGATTCTTGAATAAAGCTTTGATGGGAAGAGTACTCTCATTTCAAGTCATCAAGCTAAGCTAAGTCAGAATCTCAGTGATATTTTGCATTTCTGGCAAAACTGGAAGCCAAGTAATAGTTACATGTGTTTAGGGTTCAGACACAATTTTTTTTGTGTGTGCATCAGATTCAAAATTAGTAAGACAATTCAAAACTACCAATTGAGCATCTATAGTGTTGAAGACAATGAAAGGTCTTGCAGAAAGATGCACAAGAACTAAAAACTGAGTTATTATTATTTTTTAAACCTAACCTCTTCAATTAAATGATGAAGAAACTGAGACTCAGAGAAATCATATAACTTTGCCAAGGTTATGCTTAATTTGCTTCCCTCCTCTCCCAATTTTGCTAGTTCCCAAATCTTTCCCTTTACATAAGCTTTTCTCTACTGCAAGCATAGTGCACACACAGCAGGTACTCATGACCTCACATTTGGTCCCTTTCAAAAAGGATTCATTACATAGTTGTGTGAACCAGAAATTTATGGGAAAAGAATTACCTTCCCAGGCAGTAAACGCACAGCATACAAAGTAAGTTCTAAAGGAAATCATAAGTGGAGAGCATGAGTGTGGTCTTTATGGGTGCAAAGACTTGGTATAAATGGAGAGAAGCAGTCCAAGGAAACAGATTGCCTTGTGACGGGCAGTAAAATACAGGCACATTTAAACAGATATTTGATTCCCTCCTGTGATGGTTAAGTTTGTGTGTAAACTTGTTTTGTTATGGTGTCCAGTTGTTTTGTCAAGCAAGCACTGGCCTGATTGTTACTGTGAGGGTATTTCGTGGATTTAAATCATCAGTAAGTTGATTGCATCTGTGGCTGATTACATCTACAATCAGCTAAGGAGATTGCCTTCAACAATGGGAGACATCTCATCCAACTCACTGAAGGTCTTAAAAGGAGAACTGATGATTTCAGCAGGCAGAGGAAGAATTTCTATCTCTTCTTTAGCCAGCCAGCTTCTCCTGGGGAATGTGTCAAAAACCTTCATCGGAGTTCCCAGTTTGTGCCCTGCCCTATGCAATTCAGACTTACCCAACCCCACAGTCACATGAGTTAATTCCTATAGTAAATCTCATAACATTGACATTTTATGTTTCACTGGAGAACCCTGACTAATACCTCCTATCTGGAAGTCTCTGCTAACTCTCTAAAGGGTTCTGTTTTTTACTCTAATGAGAGAAGCTGTCCCAATTCTAGATAGTGCTTTGGGGGACAGGGAGTGGGACAATTTAACTGGAATTTGGTTAGAAGATAAATTGGAGAGTAAATGGGCTTTAATTTCAGACTAAGTTTAGGAGCATAGTGGATAAGTGTGCAGATGCTCAAGGTAGATGGGCGAGTCTCTGCCTAATGCACTCAGTTACTTACCAGCCATGTAATCTTAAATAAGTGTCTTGACCTTCCTCAGAACCCATCTGTAAAATGGGTCGTTTGTGAGTACTGAAGAGAATGGATACAATATACTTGGTGTAGTGCCAGCTTATTAAACAAAATACCTAATAAATGTTAGATTTTACTTTTAGTACTAATTAGGCATGTGGCTCTATCCTGTAGGAAATGGCCTAAGACAATATGAGTCAAACATTTCTAGACACAAACAGTTCCTGTCTTTTGTAAATTGATCTTTATGTGGCTTAAAGCTGGCATGACTAGGCTCCTCAATGGGAATTGCAAAAATACTTACAGTTAAATGCAAAGGCCTGAGCTCAAATGGGATAAATGATGAGACAATACTAAAGATACAAATGGATAGGCACACTATACAAGGGGATGGGATTAGGGGGTGAGATGGGGAAGAGCATTATTTGTCAAGTGACATCAATGTCCTCAGCAGACTGTGCCTGTAGGAGGAGGGGTGCCTGGGATGGCAGTCACTGCTCCAGAGGGGCCTGGAAACAGAGAGCAACATTTGTAGACTGCTGATCAGATTTCTCTAGGATGACGAGGGGATTATGAGTTTCTGAGAGATTACTCTAGTTTAGAAAAAGGAAGTAGTAGAATCTCATCTTCCTGTCTCTGAGAATTTATGGTGTTTGATACCATGTTTCCAGTGCTTCTTATTCATTCATTGTTTAAAATTATTTTTAAATAAAGATGACAAAATAGAGATGAAATATTTGTCTGTTGTAGATTTACTCTTGGACTCCAAAAGAAGGCCATGGGGCAGTGAATGCAATTTATATTTTTCATCAATCATTGCTGGAATTTAAGTGTTTAGTTTATACACACTTACACATGGACACAAAATAAAATATTTTACAGAACTCATTTACAAGGAGAGAGTTGAATCTGCAAAAAAGTTTCCATTCCTGCATTAAAAAAAAAATTTTTATGGGATGGTAATTCAGTTACATGTTCTCTGGAACTAAAATTTCCGGGTAGAACGGGAAGCTCACTAATGAGTCCCAGTGGTCCTCAACCTTGGCTGCATTATGGAATCAGCTGCAGAATTCAAAACAAAACAAAACAAAATAAAAAACAAAACCTGTGCCTGGCCTTGGCCCCATTCCAGAGCATTTAAATTACACTCTCTAGAAGTAATTTCCTTCAATTTACAAGAATCTAAGATTTAAAAATATTGAGTTGGCACAGAATTTCTAGCTCTTATAAAGAAATTCCTGGCTTAATAAACCTTCTGTCAATTACTTTTAGAGTATGAAAATTTTGCAAACTCTGACCCAACATGTCTATATTGAGGAATTGATCAGAAGGAAGTGGTCATGGACATATGCAAAAATTTGTCAACCATGAGTCGCTGCAACAATGTTCTTAATAGTAAAAATTGGAAACAATCTAAATGTGCAATAATAGATGTTTTTAAAAAAATATGATACATCCATTTAATGGATTACTTTGCAACCATTAAAAATAATGTAAAATCCTTATAACAGGCATGCAATTATTTAGGAAAGAAAAGAATGTTATGCAATATGTATATTAAAAAAAATCTACAACTATGTGTAGGAGATAGACTTAAGGAATATATTCTGAAATAATAATATTTATTATGAGGTGACTGGATGGATATTTGATTATTTTAATCTTCTTTAAGCCTAATACTATTTTCCAGACTTTCTATACTAAACATGAATTATTTTTGTAATGAGAAAAATGTTGCTAAGAGATTTATATTGAAATATTACTCTGTGGTGCTGCCCAGCACTTATGTTTAGAGTAATTGACACCTTTGTTTTACATGTGCTACCTGTGTAAGTAGATCCCATAAGTAAAACAGCCTTATAGAAACACCCTTGATTTTTGCATGAAAGTTACCATAGGCCAAGTCCTTGTACAATGTAGGACTTATGTTTAAGAAGAGGGGTCTGGAACAACTGGATGGGGAGATGGGATTTTATGCCCTGTGATTGGTTTTTGCAGTTGTTTTGAGGCTTTTTTCTCCCTTAATGTTTTATAATTAGGAACAGCTGTCATGAACTCTGCAAGAGGTTCCTTCCTTTTCCTACCCGTTTCCCCCCCTACCCACCCCTTGAACCTAAATAAGAACTGTAGTTAAGGAACTAGTGAGATAGACTGGAAGATCGGGGAGGGTGTGGAGCTGGCAGATTTGTATACTTCTTCTGCTTTAAAATATGCTATTTAAGTGCCATGTAAAAGAACTGGACTGTTGTGAGGTAGTGGTATAACATTCTTACAATTTCTAAAAAGTGGCTTTCAATATTGGCCATTAGATTGGTAAAACACCATAATATTGATTGGGCTACTGATATAAATAATTATAAATTGGAGCAGCCCCCGTACTTCACAGTTTGATTGGAAGCTAAGATTGAATTAATGACAGCACTGTTTGAAGATCCTTCATCCTCCTGTGTAAGAAGAGGAGGTATAGTTGATCTTAGTAACTTTGTGGGCTCAAAGGAAAAACAAGGGAAGAAAATATTCTCACTCATTTGTATATATTTCTTAGATGCTTTGTGTACGTCTGGATAAGCTTGTTCTCAAAAGTAACAACCAGAAAACCCCCATGACTCTTTTCTCCCAGGGAAGGTTATGGTTCCTCGAAAGGGCTGGGCCTCTCTGATGATCCTGTGACTAATAACTTCTAAGGCCAACCTCCCTACAACCATGATCACCTCTTACGAGTGGAGACTAGGTGAACTTTCGAGAGGGCAGACAATGAGTCCTGGAGATCATTTACCTAATCCTATTATCTCCCAGGTGATAAAGCTTGCATCACCGAAGAATGGGCAAGTGGTCTCCCAGCTATTTCCCTCTGCCCCTCCTGTTCCACAGTGCTATCTCTCATGATGAAGAAACGAGGAAGGAAGATACAGGGTCTGCTCCCAAAACACTCACTGGCTGATGGGAGGAGATCCCATGGAGTTTTCACTGTAGAAAAGAGAGAAGTGGCTGAAGGTCCAGATGGAAGTACAAAGCAATTGAGGAACTCAGGAGTGAGGTGAGCCAGCTGGCCTGGGCCAATGGTGGAGAGTTGGGGAATGTCTTAGTTTCCTAGGGCTGCCTTAACAAATAACTATAAACTGACTGTCTCGGAGTTTTGGAGGCTAAAAGTCCAAAAGCAAGGTGTTGTCAGGGCCATGCTCCCTCTAGAGTCTCCAGGGAAGAATCTGTTCCATGCCACTCTCCTGGTTTCTGGTGGTAGCTGGCAATCCTTGGTGTTCCCTTGGCTTGTGGCAACAGAACTCAATCTCTGCCTCCATCATCATATGGCTGTATTCTGTCTCTTCTTTTCTTATAAGAAAACCAGTCATATTGGATTAGAAGCCTCCCCTACTCCAGTTTGACATCATCATTTTGTTTGTTTGTTTTCATTAACTTTTGAAAACACTATTTTATTTTTTTATCTTTCCAAACAAACATTCTCCTTTCTTCCCTCTCTCCATCCCTTGGTAACCTCTAATCTACTTTCTATCTCTGTGAATTTGCTATTTTTAACCATCTATCAGCAATATCATGCTATATTTGTCCTTATTTGCCTTGCTTATTTCACTGAGCATAATGTTTTTGAAATTCTTCCATGTTGCAGCATAACTTAATTCTTTCTTATGGCTGAACAATATTCCATTGTGTGTATGTACCACATTTTGTTTATACATTCTTTTATTGATAGACACTTGGGTTGTTTCCATCTTTTGGCTATTGTGAATAATGCTGTTATAAACATTGATATATAAGTTTGAGACCCTGTTTTGCTTTATTTGAGTATACACCTAGAAGTGGAATTGCTGGATCATATGGTGATTCTAAATTTAACTTTTTGATGAACAGTCAATTGCTTTCCACAGTGGCTACACAATTCTACATTCAAATTGATGTAAAAATGCTGTTAATTTCTGAATTCATATTAACTTTTTGTCAATGTATGTTTTCTCAATCATTGGATACTAAATTTACAGCAATCTTAATGGGGCAGTGTAGTCCAACTTTTTATGATTAATAAGTATTTTGGATTGGAAACTATACAAAAGTCATAAAATATAATATATCTGTTGAAATACTATACATTAGAAAGAATAAAAGGATATAAAATATGTATATGTTTTTTATTCACATAGATAAAATTCTAGAAGGATACACTCTAAAGACAGTAGTTACTCTTAGGGAGTAGAATTGGGAATGGAGGTAGGAAAGAGTTTACATTTTATTTTATATACTTTTGAATTGCTGGAATTGTTTACAATGTGCATATATTACTTTTGTGGTTAAAAACAGTTATTTTTTGTTATTTGTTATTTTTTATGACATCATCTTAATTTAAGTAATTCTATCTGCAATGACCCTATTTCTTTTTTTTTTTTTTTTTTTAAAGATTTTATTTATTCATTCATTTATCCCCCCCTTGCTGCCTGCGCTCGCTGGGTCAGCCAACCACACCGTGCGGGCGGGCCTGCCCCCACCAGGAGGTCCCGGGAACCGAACCCGGGGCCTCCCATATGGTAAACGGGAGCCCCACCGACCGAGCCACAGCCGCTTCCCAGCAATGACCTTATTTCGAAATAAGGTCACATGCTGGTGATTAAGATTTCAACATAACTTTTTAGAGGACATAATTCAACCCATAACACAGAGGAATGATCAAACAGAAAAATACAAAGGAAGATTTGACCATGTTTGCATATAGACCAGCTTCCTCTGTTTTTCTTTAGATTAAATGAGATGTCTAGCTCTTAGCACCATTCCTAGCATTTGGTAAGTACTCAATAAACATTTGTTTTTACTGGCAATAGACCATATGTATAGGATCCTAACAAGAAAGTCCCTTTATTTGAGTAAGCCTTAGGAACTTCTGGGAAGATGGACTAGAAAGACATGGGACTCTCTTCTCCAGAAAAATAGCTAGAAGACAGGCTGAAACAGTCTAGAAAAAGATCTTCTGGGGTTTAGGACACCAGGAGAAGGCTGGACACCACCCAGAGGAGAGAGGGACAAAGGAAGGAAATTGCAAGTACAAGAACTGTGAGTTGAAACCAGGGGCTGCTACTGCTGGCACCATCCCCCACACTAAAGACACTTTAGAATTCTCAGGCCTCTGGGCCTGCAGCTACAAAGAGGGATCCAGAGATCTATTACTCCAGGGAAGGGGAGAGAGAGGGACATAGCCTAAGGCTGACCCAGATTCTGACCCACAAATTTGGTCTGCTGTGTCCCACCAGCCCTTCTAGGCCAGGTGGGACCACACCATGGTTTGCCTTGGGAGCCAGCACAGGACTGGAGAAATCTGACCCTCACAATCTCCCTCTCTTCTAGCCAGGACTTATTGTTGAGGACACACCTCTCCAGGAAAAGGAAGAGAGAGGGACACAGCCTAAGACTGACTCAGCTTTTGACTCACAAATTTGATCTGCTGTGTCCCAGGAGCCCTTCCAGGCCAGGTGGGCTGCACCATTGTTTGCCTTGGGAACCAACAAGGGGCTAAACATACACTACCCTCCCAATCTCCTTTTCTACTAACTGGGACTGATTATTAAGGAATTGGGAGGGTGGTGGTGGAAATATTTTCTAGGTGGGAAAAGGGAGGGGGCTGCCAGAGAAGGCTGGAGAACTGTCTCAGAGTAAGTTTGAATTACAAGGCCCTTAGCCTCCAGGCAGGAAACTCTATCACATTGATCCAGTCTGTGTTGCAACAAATACACTCTGACCAGGCATTGAACTGAAAGCTGCCAAAGAGTGCAATCTGTTGGCAGACCAAGGAGTTGCACATGAAAAAATAAAAAATAAGAGAGGCTTTTTCTGGCCTCTATAGTCTCCCTCCCCAAGGCCCTAGGAAGTGAGTCTACAACCAATTACTGGGTCCAGTGCCCAGTTTTGAACAACTATCAGGGCAAACCTAACAATCCAGGTGGAGCCAAGAATCAAAGAGCAGTGGTAACACACAGTCTTTTGCCACTAAATTCCTATAAAAGAGAAAGAAATTGAGCATCTGAGTAAACTACATGCTAATCAGATGCCTAGACATCAGCAAAAAATTATAAGCCATACTAAGAAAATAGAAGACATGGCTCAAGGAAAGGAATATAACAAAGCCCCAGAAGAGATGCAGGATTTGAGAGAACTAATCAGTGAGATACATACAAATTTCCAAAATCAAATTAATGAGTTGAAAGACAATATGGTTAAAGAGTTAAATGACATCCAGAAGACATTGAGTGAGCGCAAAGAGGAATTTGAAATCCTGTACAGAAAAGTAACAGAGCTAATGGGAATGAAAGATGCAATACGTGAGATCAAAAACACATTAGAAGCCTACAACAGCAGACTTGAAATAATAAAAGAAAGAATAAGTGATACAGAAGACAGAACAGCTGAAACTGAAGAAAGAAAATAACAGAAAGAGAAAAGAATGGAAAAAGTTGAGCAGGGGCTCAGAGAATTGAATGACAACATGAAACGTAACAACATATGTCATGGCACTTCCAGGAGAAGAGAAGGGAAAAGGGGCAGAAAGAGTATTTGGAGACATAATAACTGAAAATTTCCCAGTTCTCATAAAAGAAATGAATTTACATGTCTAAGAAGTGCACTGTACCCCAATCAGAATAAATCTGAATAGACCTACTCCAAGACACATACTACTCAGAATGTCAAATGTCAAAGATAAAGAGAAAATTCTCAGAGCAGCAATGAAGAAGCAAACCATCACATACAAGGGATACCCAGTAAGACTTAGCAGGGATTTCTCTTCAGAAACTATGGAGGTGAGAAGACAGTGGTATGATACTGAAAGAACTGAAAGAGAAAAACTGCCAGCAAATTTTAGACAGAAAAATTGTCCTTCAAATATGAAGGTGATTATAAAATATTCACAAACAAACAGAAACTAAGAGAGTTTGAAAAAAAGAATACACCTTTGCAGGATATATTAAAGGAAGCCTTAGAACCTGAAATAAAAAGACAGGGGAGAGAGGCTTGGAGGACAGTATAGAAGAAAGAATAGCAGAAAGGATAACCAAAAGAGTGAGAAGACAGACAAAAATATGATATGACGTGAAAACCAAAGAATAAAATGGTGGAAGTAAACAGTGCATTTACAGTAATATCATTGAATGTGAATGGATTACACTCCCCAGTCAAGACACAGGCTGACAGAATGGATAAATAAAACATGAGCCATCCATATGCTGCTTACAAGAAACTCACCTTAGACCCAGGGATACAAAATGGCTGAAAGTGAAAAGTTGGAAAAAGATACTCCACACAAATAGTAACCAAAAAAGAGCAGGGGTAGCTATATTTATATCCGACAAAACAGACTTTAAATGCAAAAAAGTTATAAGAGATACAGAAGGCCATTATGTATTAATAAAAGGGACAATTCACCAGGAAGATATAACAGTCATAAATATCTATACACCTAACCAGGGTGCCCCAAAATACATAAGACAAACTCTGGCAAGACTGAAGGGAGAAATAGACATCTCTACAATAATCACTGGAGACTTCAACACTCCACTCACATCATTAGATAGAACAACTAAACAGAAGATCAACAAGGAAACAGAGAATTTGAACAGTATGATAACCAAGTTAGACCTAACAGACATTTACAGACCACTGCATTCAAACTCAGCGGGCTATACATTCTTCTCAAGTGTCCATGGATCTTTCTCCAGGATAGGCCACATGTTAGAGCACAACACAGCTCTCAATAAATATAAAAAGACTGAAATTATACAAATTTCCTTCTCAGATCACAATGGAATGAAACTGGAAATCAATAATAGACAGGAAGAAAGTAAATTCACAAATGTGTGGAAGCTAAATAACACACTCCTAAATAATCAGTGGGTCAAAGAAGAAATTGCAAGTGAAATTAGTAAATATGAGACAAATGAAAACGAGAACACAACTTATCAAAAGTTATGGGGTACAGCAAAGGCAGTCTTGAGAAGGAAATTTATAGCCCTATATGCCTGTATTAAAATAGAAGAAAGAGCTAAACTCAAAGATTTAACTGAACAACTATAGAAACTAGAAAAAGAACAGCAAACCAATCCCAAAGCAAGGAGAAGGAAAGAAATAATAAAGATTAGAGCAGAAATAAATGAAATTGAGAACAAAAAGAAATAGAGAAAATCAACAAAACCAAAAGCTGGTTCTTTGAGAAGATCAATAAAATTGACAAACCCCTAGCCAGACTAACAAAGAAAAAAAGAGAGAAGATGGAAATAAATACAATCAGAAATTAAAGGGGGGGGGGGGAGAAGTTACAACTGACCCCATAGAAATAAAAAGAATCATAAGAAAATATTAAGAGAAACTGTATCCCAACAAACTAGACAATCTAGATGAAATGGACAAATTGCTAGAAATGCACAGACAACCTACACTGATGCTAAAAGAAATAAAAGAACTTAAAAAAACCAGTCACATTTATAGAGATTGAACCTGTCATCAAAAATCTCCCAGCAAACTACACGACCAGATGACTTCACAGGTGAATTCTACCAAGCATTTAGAAAAGAATTAACACCAATCTTGTTTAAACTCTTCCAAAAAATTGAAGAGGAGGGAAAATTACCCAACACATTTTATGAAGCCAACATCACCCTAATACCAAAGCTGGATAAAGAAACTATAAGAAAAGAAAATTACAGACCAATCTCTCTAATGAACATAGATGCAAACATTCTCAACAAAATAAAAAAATTAGGAAAATGCAAATCAAAACTACAATATCATTTCACACCTATCAGAATGGCCACTATTAAAAAGATAGATAACTACAAGTGTTGGAGAGGATATGGTGGGAATGTAGAATGGTATAGCCACTGTGGAGGACTGTTTGGCAGTTCCTAAAGAAGTTGAAGATAGGTTGGCCACGTGACCCTGCAATACCACTACTGGGTATATATCCAGAAGAACTGAGAACAGTGAAACGAACAGACATCTGCACACCAATGTTCATAGTGACATTATTCATGATTGCCAGAAGTTGGAAATAACCCAGGTGTCCATCAATGGATGAATGGATAAACAAACTGTAGTGTATTCACACTATGGAATATTATGCAGCTGTAAGAGGAAATGAAGTTGTAAAGCATATGACAACATGGATGAACCTGGAGGACATTATGTTGAGCAAAGCAAGCCAGACACAAAAGTCCAAATACTGTATGACTGCGTTACTATGAACCAAATATATTGTGAAACATATTGTATGATTTTTAAAAAAATTATATGTACCCAGTACATTTAATTGAGAAATGGATGTTTTTATTCAACTGTGTTTTCTTTTTATTTTTTAATTGTTTATATTTTCAATTATTAAATGTACAAAATAAAGTTGAAAAAAAGAACTATATATAAAGGTAAAAAAAAAAAAAAAAAAAAGAATAAGCCTTAATGAGCCTGCCATAAACCCTTTGCTAGGCCAATTTTTATTCTTGCAGGGCTGCCACAGGTTAAAATATATATTAAAGGGGGGGCGGATGTGGCTCAAATGGTTGGGTGTCCGTTTCCCATATGGAGGGACCTGGGTTCGATGCCTGGGACCTCCCGGTAAAATAAAGAAAAATATAGAAGGCGCGCGGGCCACCCGGCCCCCATGTGTGGTTGCGCCAGGCTCCACCGAGCCATGCAGCAGGATAATGATATAGCAGGAGAGTGACACAAGGGGAGAGCCAAGACGAGACACACTGAAGACCCAGGAACTAGGGTGGTAGAATGCCTCTCTCCTACATCGGAGGTCCCCAGGATCGAATCCCAGTGAAGACAGGAGAAGAAGAATGAGAGGAGAGGGCAGGAAACGGATACAGAGAGTTGCCCAGCGAATGGACACAAAAACAGCAAAAATGGGGCAGGGAAGGGGGTGTTAAAAATGGATAAAAGTGAAAAAAAAACAAAAACAAATCTTAAAATAATAAAAAATATATATATATATATAAAAGATACATTAGCATTAAAGACATTAAAATATATATCAAAGACACATTATAATGCTAATATGTCTTTAATACACACTAATGCATTTCTTTAATACATATCTTTAAGGACATAATTATTTTCTTTCCCTCTCTCAACATATATATATATATATGTATATATATATAAATATATATATATACATATATATATATATATACACACATACACACTCAAACTTTCTATATATACATAAGGTACATTAGCATTTTCTAGAAATAGATACACATTAAGCTATCATAAAGTTCATGTGCAACTAAAGGAACATTAACACTATCTAGATATATATCTCTTTATAATATATCTATAAGCATATTTATATATTATTCTATCATCTGTCATGAATATTTCTGGCTTCCCCCAGGAAATAACCTGTGTATTTTGTGACCAATTCAAGGGCAAAGGATTTTGTATCTTTAAATTGCATTTAGTATACAGTCTGATAAAAGTGCCATAAATTAAAATACTACCTTTGGCATTTACATAACCTTTCATACATTCATTTTGAGGAGATGAGTTTTATAAAAGTGATGAATAAGATATTTTCTTCCTGAGTCCGTAAAACGACAGTGTAAAGAAATGGGATTTCTTCTACCAGTCTAAGTGGGATAATATTTTCAGAATGGATACTATAGAAGTGGTGGGAAGCTCCCGTATCTCATATTTAAGGAGGTACCAAGAAAAAGTGATTGTAGCAAGAAGTTGTGGTTTAAGCTATAGAATGCCCTTACTGTGAGGTAACAGAAGGAATGGGCCATTAAAGGAGTTTGTGTATTCTTTCATTGATGTTTTAAAAACACAACCAGTTATCTGAAGTTAAGTCAGTCAGTCTCTTCCATAATGCATTCTAAGAAGGAATGTCTTCACACTGTAGACCACACTCTCTCCCACTCAGTTCTGAGTGGTGTGTGCTGATTTAAAATGGCCTACATCCGTTGCCACAACAGTACTCAGGACAACCTCCAACTCCCAAAGAAGCCCCTGTATTTCAACTGCTCATCCCCTCCCTACCCCAAAAGTGTCAAGTGGCCACTGGCTCCACCTCATGTGGTCTATGGTTGGTGGCAAGGCTCCAGGATGTGTAAGTTCATTGAGGGTGGTGGGCCACACTTGTGGGAGATGTTTGTGTGGGATGTGGTGGGAGGTGTGGGAGGTAGGCAACATGGGAATCCCAGTGGGTCCCGTGTAATATTTTGGGTAATCTAAGCACCTCTTAAAATATATGTATATATATATATAAATAACATTTTTGTAAGCAAATACACATATATGCATATATATTTATGTATCATTTTGCAAATGTTTGTATGTATTGTGAGAATTTTGATTTTTACCCACAATAAAAATAAATTAAAAAAAAAAAAAAGAAGGAATGTCTTCTTCCTGCTCCTGATAATCTGTTGAGGTGGTGGGTGGCTCTAGGTTGACAGTTTTATATCACCATGTCCCCAATATCCCTTTCTTTCTCCTGACAACATCAAATGCTTGGACTAGGGGTGGTGTGGGACTTGTTCTTAAACCTAAACATAATTCATTCCTGTGGATGTAAGCCTCTGTAAATAGGACCTTTTGATGAGGTAACTTTAGTTAAGGAGTGACCCAACTGAATCAGGATGGGTCTTAATCCTATTACTAAAGGCCTTACAGGGAAGGCCACAGAGAGAGAGAGAAGCCTGAGGGAGCAGCCAGGAAATGGAATCTAGGGAACCTGGAAGACAAGGGAATCAAGGAGAGATGTCATGTCCATTACCATGTGACAAAAAAACCAAGGGCCAAGGATGACTGGCAGCCAGCCTCACAATGCCAGTCTTCTGAGAAAAAGCTTTGCCTTGCTGATGCCTTGATTTTGGACTTCTCCTAACTCAAAACCAAGTGCCAATAAATTCTTATTGTTTATGCCAACCCATTGCATGTTATTTATTTCTGCAGCCAGGAAACTAAATCAGATGGGAGTCATAACCAAGGAAAACCAATCTGCAAGCTGATCTGAGACACCATGTGCCCTGGCATTATAATTTGAATTGGACCTATCTGATTTACTTTCCCAAGAATATGGACAAAAAATTACTAGATAACATGCATTTTTACCATTGGGAGCTGAAGTTGAAGGGAAGCCACGAAATAGAGGAGGGTTGTGATGGGCTGTTTGCTAAAAAGGGTGCAGATAATATGAGTAAATGGAGGAAATGATGGCTAGTGTGAGGAGGAGTAATAGATGCAGGAGAGAGAAAGTGCGTAAGAACGTCATGTGATTCCTGAGAGAGCTGCCCCAATTCATGTCAAGCACCCAAGCCCCCCTTTTTCTGAAGGGTCTTGATTCTCTATCAATTGGATGACTTTTGACTCCAAGGACTAGAAAACCCAACTGAAATTATTTAAACCAGGGAACACATCTCATGTAACCAGGAAGTCTGGAGACAGGGCAGTTTTAGGAATGGCTCAGTAACGTCATTAGGGACACAGTTTCCTTCTCCTTCCAATTTACTAAGCTTATAGTTTTGGCTTTAAGCTGAGGTTTGTCACCTCAGGGGTACCAATACTTTTAGCAGCTCCAGCCATCACTTCCGCACCCAGCCAAGTCAGAGGCCTGAAAGGGCCAGATTATCCTCTTGAACCTCTTTTAAAAAGGGAATTAAATTATTAAACACATACACACATGCACACACACACACACACACACACACACTATTCAACTAGTCAAATCACCTAAAAGAAGAAAAAAGCACTTTGTTCTCTGGCTCACTGTTACATTTCATGTTTTTCCCCAGTGGGTAACATTTCTAACTTCTTTACATGTTTCAATTTGGGAGCATAGTGAATTTATGTCCACATCTCTAAATCATATGCTTGTACATCTAATATCAATTTTTCAGTTTTAGGCATTATCTATTAATATTGCTCTCTGGCTCATGAAGATTTAATTCTCTTTCATTACCTGCCCACCCACCTCCCCCACCAACACATACGTATACACTTTTGGCCCTCCCATTTTCTCAATATAGTCATAATTTTGGTTGGATGAGATTGCCAGGTTTACATTATTTTGTCTGTGAGATATTATTCACAGATGAAACCTAAGGTATAATTCCTTTCCCTAGCACATCTTTTGTTTTCCCTAGAGTTTCTAATTATGGTGACCATTTTTGTTGTTGTTTGAGTGATTCTTTTTGTAGTTTTCTATACTTATGTCTAACTTATTCCCCTGGAGTGTAAATCTCTCCTTATGTTCATGCATATAAGGTAATTTATCAACCTTATCTTCTTGGAGATATAGCTCTCAGAACTTCCTGATCTGTGCCAGTGTGGACTGATTTCTTCCTGGGTCTGCTGCTCAGCTGTCATCCTGAGATTTCCCTCCACCTTCATTCTGGGGTTCCCTCCACATGATTCTCACGTTTAATATCCTGCTTTCTGGGTTTCTTATTTTCTTGGTGCACTCCCTTGTTTTGGTGGAGTAAATCTTTCAGTAGCTTCCTGAGATAGGGTGCATGTGAGGTAAAATTGAGACCTTGAATAGTTGAAAATATCTTTATTCTATCTTCATACTTGATTGATATTTTGGCTGGATATAAATTATAGTTTGGAAGTAACTTTTACTTAAAAGTTTAAAGATATTTGTCTACTGCCTCTAATGCTACTGTGGAGAAGTCTGATGCCATTCCAATTCTAGAGCCTTACTATGTAATATGTTCCCTTCCTCACCAACTCTCCAAAACACTCTATCTCCAATGTTCAGAAATTTTTATGATTATTGGCCTTAGTGTGGATCTATTTACATCCATTGTGTTTGGTACTCAGTGGGCTCCTTCAATCTGTCAACTTACAACCTCCAGGACTGAAATTTTAAAATTATTATTCTTTCATTATTTATTTTCTTATGTTTTTCCTTCTTTTTTCTGAAAATTTTATTATTTGGATATTGAGCCATTTTTGTGCTATTTCCCTTCTTCCATCCACCATTTTTTCTTTCAATTTTTGCTTTGTTTTCTTTGGAAATGTCTTCCAATCCTTTAATTGAAATTTTCAACTTTCCCATATTTAATTTTCAAGTGTTCTTTTCTTTTACTTTGTGAAAATAGCACCTTGTTCTTGTTTCATAGATGCAAAATAAACTCTTGTTTCTCTGAGAATATTGAGAGTTTCTTCTCCCTGTATCATAACTGGGTAATCTAAATTGATTTTCTATATTTGTTGAACTTTGTCCTTAATGTTAAAGAATTCCTCAACTGTCTGATGGTCATTTATAGTCTCATCTTAAGAGTGAGCCACTAAAAAGCTAACTGGAAATTGTTTGCACATGACTAGACCGCTGACTGGGTCAGATTTATTTGGGGGGAATCCATTATATTAGGACCTTTTAGTGTTTTTTTCTCTTGGTTTGGACATATTTTCCAAGAAGAATCCTCCAGTCTCCAATTTGGAGGGTATAAACCTGGAGGATCTCAATATTGAATATGAAGAATTTCACTTAATCTCCTTATTTTTAATACACTACCCTTGTCCTCAACTCTGCTTGGTGTTCCCAAAGCCAGAGATCCTGCTTGACCCTTTCTAAAGAGTAATCCCTCAGTGAAAGGAAAGGCACAGAGGGAGTCTGGGGATTTATTTCCTTTTCTCAACAGACTTCTAAAAATCTTTTTGTTTCCAGTCTGTTCTTTGCTCCTATGACCAGAGGTTCCACTTCCTGAGACTTTTGGACATTCTTCCTTCTCAGTTTCCTCCTCTGATGGCTTAGGATTCAGCTTACTTGGGTCTGCTAAGTCAGTTCCTACTTGTCTGTATGTTTTCATGGTTTTAAAATTTTGTTGGTTTCTTCTCCTCTCCTATGTACCCTGTTGTTACAGATTTATACCTTAAAGAAAATTCCTTTACTGTCTTTTTTGTGGGACTTTGGATGGGACCAGTGGTGAATACATGTATTTAATCTGTGAATTTTAATGTGAAACCTTTTACCCCTCTCTCAGACTAGATATTTGCCCCATAAATTTCCCCAGTAGGCTTTCCTTCTCATGTGATTGGCCAGGATGGGGCTGCATACTAATACCTAAACCAATCACTGGCAAGGGGAATGAGGTCACGTTGATTGACTTAGATGAATTGTCATTCACTCCCAGTAGTAAGAGCCCTTTCCCTGAGTACACGGTTGTGTGGAGTGCTAAAACCTAGAAGGTGATAGACAAACTATTTAACAACTAATATGGCATGTCCAACAACCACTCAGAATGGGCATACTGGGATCCATGCAATTATTATAAGTACACAAATCCATTTGTACACTTGCATTTTTATGTGCTACTACTGAATGCATATGTTGTGATGAATAAAACTCAAATTCATTTCAAAGCACTCCTGAGTTCCTAGGAGACTTTAGCAATGATGTTTAATTATAATGAGAGACAGGATTGGAGAAGTAAGCAGGGAGCAGCTAATGAAGAGACTTGTTAAGTCACATTAAAGATTTGGACTTTATCCTGAGAGCAATGGGGTTACAGAGAATGGTTTTAAAATGTAAGATGGATAATAGGATCAGATTTATATTTTTAAAAGTTCATCTCCAGTTTCAGGGTGGGAGAGCAAATCCGGAGGCAGAGAGATCAGGTAAGAGGCTCTTTCAGTAATTCAGGCAAGAGGTAGTGGTGGCCTGAACCAAGGCAGTGGCAGTAAAGAAGGAGAGAAGGATTTGAGAACTTTTGAGAAGGTGGAAATGATGAAACTTGGTTGGTGTTTGGGTGTTTAATGCTTCTCTGAAGCCCAGCCTCTAGACTCTGGGTAACACAGTTCTGCTAACGAGTCTTCTGCCTTGTTTCTGGACTCTCCCTTCTCCTAGGGCTCTGCCTGGGTCTTCTCCGTAACCCCATCTGAGTAATAGCATTCTGTTCTACTTTTGCCTTTTGATTGTGGCCCTGATTCATCCTGAATACCCTCTCTGAGGCAGAGGAGGACCTCATCCCCAGGATTCCATTTTTCTTCTGCTCAAGAGTTCTTTCTCCATTTACTCTATGTCTCTGATGATGCCCAAATCTATAGTTTCTGTCCTGAAATCAACCATATGTCTAACTTCCCCCTGGATTCCTTCACCTAATGTCCCACAAACACTTAAATTTCAATCTATCTAAAACTTAACCCTTTGTCTTACTGCTTCATTCCTTTTCTTTCTCCCATATTCTTGGGTGGGGCTCATGAATGGCCCTACCAATCGACCAGTCACACAAACAAAAGATGTGGGAGTCATTTTAGAGTTATAAATTCTTCCTATTTCTTTATTCTACAGGATACCATGATTCTGTGTCCTAATTAGATTTTTAAAAATTCCTTATCTCTTCCACATTCTTACCTCCTTAATATAGTTTTTTTTTAATATCTAACAATGACCAATGACTAGTCTTTTCTTTTTTTTCTTGGCCTGCCTATAGTCTAGTTCTGATTTTATCCTTCAAGGACAGCAACCATATAACCATCATTTTAGCATCCTCAGAACTGAATATGAGACAAATATGGAGGGTCTTTGTTGAATATGCATTTATTTTTTAATAAAGAGGACACTCAAAATAACAGATGTCTTTTCTTTCTGACACCCCCTTTGAACTAAAGTCTTCTCTTGTTAACATTTTCTTTCTGGATCCTAGAAAATTCATCCTGGTACTATGGGAGACATCAAATGAGGTTTCTACTAAGACTTGGAGAAGATTTGAAGCTCTTTTTAAATAAAAAGTTTAGCTTTTTCACAGGCACTGCTATGGCTCATTCTGGGGTGGTGGGAAGGCCTTCTGTTGGGGTGAGAACACAAGCCAGGCTCCTGAATTTTCATAACAGAATGTCAGCCTTGTCACCTGACAGTCTAAAACATATGCCTAAAGCATATGGATCACTTTTCAATCAACACAATGTCTGCACTTCCTTCAAAGAGCTCATTCTTGGAGTGACTGATATTCAACCCTGTCAAAAGGCTCAGCTGAGAATAGTGATATTTGAGAGATATTTGGAACTAACCATTCAGTCTCTTAACTTTTAACCTTAAACTAAGTTAGAAATTTATTTGGACTACAGCTCTAATTCCATTACAAATGTCATTACTGAACCACACTTAAATAATATGCTTTCTGGTTTTGTGCAGGCTTGATAAAGAAATAACTACTTCTAAGGAATCTACAAATAAGTATCCATTATCTTATTCAATGTAACTTTAAGAAAAAAAAACTTCTAAATAAGTAGAGTACCAGGAATTATAGAAAAAATAATAGGAGTGGAAATTTAAGATACATTAACATTAAAAAAAAAAAAAAAACAAGGGAAATATTTCTTTGGACCAGGAAGAGAACAGAAATGCAAGGTAATAAATGGAGATGGAAATAGGGTCTGCTGAGCTCTGGCGCTGTAAATAGAGGCAACTAGAAATTGAGATCTCATGGGGTGATAGAGTCTAAATGTGCTAAGCAAGTTGTGGATCAGAACAGAGATTATTTTAAGTCAGGATCTGGGGTAGGGTGCCTTCTGGCTCAAAGACTAGAGCCCTGATGTCACAACTATTCCCTGATCTAACAATATGAAATTAGTTCTAGCTTGCGAGCCCAGAAGAGTTAGAGGGAGATAACTGGAAAAAATACCATAAAAGAAGGAGAGAGGATAGATGAAAGAAGAAATCTCCAAATAATTGACAAAACTCCTACTGAAGGCAAGCTTGAAAAACTAAATTCCATAATTCATGAGGAAAATCAGTGTTTAAAACACAGTCAACAAAATGGAGATTTTCAGATAAAGTGAAAATTGAACAATCTGAAAAAGATTTAAAATAAGACATTTATGGTTTTCACTAACAAGATAAAGGAAGGAAAACATACAAAACAAAGAATAAGAAAATATGGAACAAATATGTAGAAATTAAACAATAACAGGTAGATCTAAAATAGCCTATTAGAAATCCTGGGGAAAAAAGTGTCATGAACTTTAGAAAAGACACAGTGAGAGGGAAATAGTAAATAAAAAAGTAGAACTGAGGAATTTGTGAAAAAGAAGTTCAGAGAAAGGGAATATGGATTAAGGGTTTGAAACTTATGTCTTATAGAAGCTCCAGAAAAATAGAATAAAGGAAATACTGGAGATGTAATAATTGAAAAGACAATGGCTAAGCATTTTTGCAGTTGAAGACACAGGTCCTCAGATTAAAAATATAATCTAGGTTCTTTGAAGGAAAAATAAAAAAGAAATACATCCTAATGAAATTGAACATAAATAAATATTAAAACCCACTAGAGAGAAAACTCACATTCTTAAAGGAATGGTCATTAGGCAAACAACTGACTTATTAGTAGCAACTATAGATGTCAAGTGACAATGGATCAGTATCTATGAATTGCTGAGAGAAAATCACTGTCAACCTAAAATTCTATGCCTGGAACAAAACTAGACTTTCCTGGAAAGATGTCAGCTCTGCCTTCTCACAGCATCATTTCCTTTGATACATACTCTATCTCGTTAACTGTGAATTCCTGACTGGTAGCAGTACATTTTGATTGGTGCTGCTGTGAGTAGGCATACAAGCCTTGGGTCTATATGACAGGCACAATATAAAAGATTAGTGAGAAACCAAGGCAGTGGCTTCTCTGTGCCAAGTTAAATCACACACATGTTAAAGTCATACCCATTTGTTATATACATCCTGTAGGTAAGGGGAGTGGACAGAAACTTTGTACACATGTAGCTTCAGGCCTCCCAATGAGAAGAATGCTGTTTTTCCTGTCCTATATCCCTCTAAAGATAAATAAATGTATTGATAGACTAAATTCTATTGTATTGTGAGTTTTATTGCCAATCCTAGTTTAGGATCATTGCTTGTAGTGGCATACTCTCAATGAAGTGAAATAAAAACATTTCCCCACTGTAGCCGTCTGGCAGTTTGATGTAATTATGAATTCAAAAAAATATAATTGGATCATGCTTGTAAACTGATATGTTAATCTGGGCATGATTAAGTTATGATTAGTGTGTTGACTGGGCCACGTCAATAGGGCATTGAGCCCCACCCCTTGGTGGGTGGGGAAGCAAATATAAAAGGCATGCCAAGAACAGAGTTGAAGCAGTTTTTGAGAAGCAGTTTTGATGTTGGAAAGAAGGCCCCAGGAGAAGAGAAGTGAGCCGTTCACCTGATAGTCCACAGCTGACCTTGTGGAGGAACCAGAAGAGCTAAGCCCGGAGAGAAACACAGCCCCAGGAAGAGAGGAACCCAAGAAGCCTGAACCCTGGCAAACATCAACAGCTGTCTTGCTCCAACACATGGCAATGGACTTTGGTGAGAGAAGAAACTTAACACTTTATGGCCTGGTATCTGTGGACTTCTACCCCAAATAATCACCCTTTATAAAGTCCAACCCATTTTTGGTATTTCACATTAGCATCCCTTTGGCTGATTAATACACCCACATACAGAGATTGAGAATTTTCTACCCACAAACCATCATTGGAAGAAATATATAGGATATGCTTTGGCAAGAATAATATTGAACTCAGTAAGACTTTGATGCAAATACAAAAGTGATCAGAGAAACTGAAAAATTAAGTGGATAAATATTTTTCTCTTCAAAAACATGAAATTAAATCTCTAAACAACAATAATCAAAATGAGGTGGAGTCTTCACAGTATAGTTAGTGTACTAACATCTTTGTCTTATTTGAGAGGAGGACAGAGATGCTGCTAAATGACTTTATACTCTGCTTAAAACACTTATAAAGTTTAAGAATAACCATTAAGCAGATAGAAGTATTCTCCACAGCTTCCAAATTTATAGAAAAAAAAAAAAAGAGAGAATATAGAAAATGTTATCAGTTCATTAAAAGGCAGGAAAGGAGGATGTCTTACTTTGCCACTGGGCTACCAATGCAAAGTACCAGAAATGGGTTGGCTTTTATAATGGGAAATTCATTACGGGCTAAAAGCTTACAGTTCCAAGTCTGTGAAAATGTCCAAATTAAGACACCATCAGAGATGCTTTCTCACCAAAATCAGCTACTGCTGATCTTAGCTAGCATCCTGCCATATGGTGAGGCAAGATGGCAGCCAATCTCTGCCAAAGTCATTGGTTCCCCTCATGGCTCACGGTCTCTAGGAGCTCAGCTGTGTGCAGTCAGGCATATGGCTCATTCCTTCAGCCTTGAGCTGCTATGTGGGCCCAGACTCTAGGGCCTTTGTGCCTCAGCTTCGGCTACTAGCAATCCTTGAGTCCTCTCTCTCACATGGCCATGTAAAAATGGCAGAGCTCCCTTTTCTGGGAGTCTTCTCTTTGTGTGTCTCTATTTATATAAGGCTCCAGTAAGGGGGCAAAGACCCAACCTGAGTCATGCCTCACATAGCCCAATCAAAAGTGATCTAGGGAAATGGATGTGGCTCAAGCGATTAGGTTCTCATCTACCATATGGGAGGCCCTGCATTTGATTCCCAGGGCCTCCTGGTGAAGGCAAGCTGGCCTGTGCCACAGAGAGCTGGTGCAGCAAGATGACACAACAAAGGGAGACACAGAGGAGAGACAGTGAGAGACACAGCAGACCAGGGAGATGAGGTGGCTCAAGCAATTGAGTGCCTCTCTCCCACACCAGAAGTCACAGGATTGGTTCCCGGTGCCTCCTAAAAGAGAGAAAGACAGAGAGCAGACAGCGAGTGTAAAACAACAACGGGGTCAGGGGAAGTGATCTAATCAAGGTCCATTAACCAAATCTAGTGCAATCAAAGAGTCTCACACCCACAGGAATGGATTAGTTAAAAAAAACAATCTTTTTTTGTGTTTATTAAATTCAAACTGTCACAGAGGAAAAAAGAAGCAAAAAGAAAAGATGAGATCTAGATAATCAATGAATTTCCTTTTTGTAGTGGCTTCCAGGAAGCCCAGCTAAATGTTATTGCTCAATTATTTCATCCTGAGTTCCTACCATTATTTTCAGTTCTCACAAGATGATATCTGATCTCTTTTACCTTCATTTTTAATATCTATATTTTCAAGGTAATTTCCTTTTAAACTAGAATCACAGAATTTTAGACCTGGAAAAGACCTTAGAGATCTTCCACTCCAGGGATGAAAAAAGAAAGCAAGCAGGCTACCATGATCTTGTCTTGGGCATAAGGAAGACATTCCTTTGATCCAGCAATCTCTCTCCTTTATCTTAATGAAAAAAAAAAAAAAAAAAACTTGGTCCACACAAAAACTTGTACATGAATGTTCCTAACAACTTTATTTGTAATTGCTCAAAACTGGAAACAACCCAAATATCCTACAACAGGTGAATGGATAACCGGGCTGTGGTACATCCATAGTACGGAATACTGCTCAGCAAGAAAATAGAATGAAGTCTTGATAGATGCAACAACTTGGATGAATCTCAAATAAATCATGATGAGTGAAAGAAGCCAATCTTAAAGGGTTACACACCATGTGATTCCATTTATATAATATTCCTGAAGTCACAAAATGATAATTATGGAAAGAACAGGTCAGGGATTGCCAGGAGTTAATGTTGGAGGTAGGATACAACTATTAAAGGTAGTACAAAGGAGTTTCTTTGTGGTGATAAGAGTTCTGCATCCTGATGGTGGTGATGGTTACATCAATCCTAGGGAAACAGAGAGGGGGAAAAGTCCATATAAAAACTGTTGATATCCAAATTCAGTGTGTATTTGAGAATAGAATTGTACCAATGTTAATTTCTTGGTTTTGACAATGTCAAAATATCACTGGGGGCAACGGGTAGAGGAGTATATGGGACTATCTATACTACTGCAGTTTCTTGAGTCTGAAACTATTTCAAAATAAGAAGTTATAGTTTAAAAAATTCAGTGTAGTAGGAGAAATCTATAGATTAAAAGAGATATTTTATATACTTAATAATTAATGGGTAAAATGACATGATCCCTAAGATTTACTTCAAAATAAAATGGAAGGAGAGAAAGTGGATGGAGGTATGGGTGGGGCAGGTTCAGCCATTGGTTGATGATTGTTGAGACGGGGTACAAGGGTTCATTAGATTACTTGATGCATTTCTAGGTATATATAGTATGTGATAATAAAAAGTAAAACAAACAAAATAAGAAGACTATTGTAACACATTTTAAAAAATGTTCTAGTCTCAAGCTTGTCTGACTTCAAAGGTGGGTCTCCTTACCACTACACTGCATCGGTAAAGGTCCACTGGAAAAATGTCTATTTGAGAAACACAAATATGGAGAACTACCAGGCCCTCAAAATTCTTTTTTGTCTCTCTAGATTCTAGGAGAAAAAAACAGGAAATGGTAAATTGAGACAACTATGGCATTTGATGTGGTATCACATTTCTTAGGCTAACTCCCACTTTTTGTTGTAGGGTGATCACACAATGTATTATGAATTTTACTTGCTAGATTTTCAGACCTATATTCGTATATCTCCTTATTCTAGATTTTTTCTCCTTGGGCATTCTTTTTTATCAAAATTTTATGCTTCAAAAGGTTCTTTCCTATTATTTTAACCAATTATTTGAGTGCAAAGCTTAAGGGAGACCAACATATTTGGAATAAGCTTTTAAAAGTCGGAGACTGTGATTTTTATTCTTTTTCTTGTGCTAATAGCTCATTAGTGTTATCGCATTCCTGAAATATCTAAAATGATTAAAAGTGTAAAAATTACAAGTATTGAGGGACCTTAGGAGATTATAAAGTTCTCAAAAATATTAACTGGCAATTACATAAAATGACTCTATTTGTCAGGGTGAAGGTCATGGGAAATACATTTGTTTGCATTTGTGGAGTATACTGTCATAGAAAACTACACTGCATGAAGCGATGAAGCGAGAAACAGCAGCGGTATGCAGTTACATCATCTGCTAAGCATGTATATCACAAATTACTTAAAAACAATCATCATAATATTCTGGATCCCACCAAAAAGTTATGATTAACCTTCCACAACAAAAGCTGTGCCCAGCAGGGCCCCTGCTATTGTTCTGAGAGGAATTTATTTGAAGAAACTGGAATGTGATTGAAATCAGAAGCCTGTTCTGGGGCTGTCTCTTTAACTCATTAGACTGCTGTAACGTGCAAGAGGCGGTAGGGTGGAGTGACAGGCTGGGGAAAGGCTCAGGAGCTCCACCTAACACCCTGGGGCCTGACAAGAAAGAGGGGATGACAGGTGCAGAGGAGATGTATGAAGTCCTCTGTCAGATAATTTCTGTGGAGCTGGAGTCCTAGCCTTCAGGGCAGAGCTCTCAGGAGGGTGTACTCTATCATAGTCAAAAATTCCAGTGATACATCGTTCATGAGAAAAATCAGACAAGGCAATTACAGGAAAGAGCAGGAAGCTACCTCTGACTTCCAATCAGATTTTCAATATTGAACCATCACTTCCTAAGTACAATTGGGCTCAGTGAATTATGCAGCATCCACAAGGCTGGCCAAGGAGATTTGCTCCTAATAATGGATTTTTGCATCACAAATGAATGAGGTTCTTTGTCTTTGTATCCATCCCTCATTTCTGTGGTTACTTCTGCCTACTTTGTATTTCTACCTGTGACTTTGACTTCATTCTAAGAAATGTGAAAAATATTGAGAATTCCTTTTTATTATCATGGTCCATGAGTACCTAAACTACTTGACCCTATATTAACTAAACACACTTGTTTGGACACTGTTCTTTTTTGTATTCAGGGATTCAAATGGGTATAAGCCATACACAATCGATACCTAATGTGCTTTTTCCACCAGATGGATAAAAAAGGCACTGGCCCCCAAGAAGCTGAAGGTGACAAAGTCGAAACAGGTATAGCTGAGATGAATCAAATAAAAAGTGGGAGCCATGGGCATTTTTCATAGCAGCGCTGGAGTTAAAGTTTGGCTGGGAATGGGTACTATCCTGTGGGGGCTTTGAAGCTATAGGGAAATCATTCACATATAGCACATTATTCTCAGGCTATAGGGATATGGGTAGTAGGTGAGTGGTGATCATTTCACCTGGAAATGGGGATTATTTTTTGAGAGACTGCCTGGGCTTTGGCTTTTTCCAAGCACCATTTAATTATTAGGATTTCTAGATCATACTTGGCATTAAGCGCATCATAACAAAATCCACTTTCTGAGGCTTCTGATCCTTAAATATAATTCAAGGGAAGTAGCAGCTTATTTTTATCTCCATGTATTTTCATGCCTTTATTAAGGCTTGTGTCAGAGAAAGCAAGAGTACTTATAAGATGGGCAGTTTTGTGTTTCCCTCCCTCCCTCCCTCCTTCCCTCCCTCCTTTCGTTTCTCTCACAGAAGTTTTTGAGTACCTGCCCTGTGTCTGGTAGTCACTGTACTGAACTCTGGGGAAATCACAGCTAACAAGATGCAGCCTTTGTCCCAGGGATTTTATAATCCATTATGGAATATTGAAAAGTGAACAGGCAATAGCAACCCAGAGTATGTGGAATAACATCTTATGGTAATGTTAATTATAATAACAATGGAGGTTTATGCCCATTAGGTCACTCTTTCAATAATCCCTTGAGCTAGGTACTAATATTATTCCCATTTTATTCATGAAAAGCTTGATGCTTAGCCAATTTTGCAAGTTCATGCAGTTAGCAAGTGTAAAGCTGCAATTCAAATCCTGGTTTTTGCAATTCTAGAACTTAGGCGCTTTGATATATTAGGTTGCTATGGGAAAACATGGTGGTGGGGATGTGCAACTAACATTGTCTTAGGTCTAAGAGTCTCAAAGGGTGGTCAGGAAAGGTGTATCAGTAGTTACAGTTCATCTAAGGACTGAAGAAAGATTAACAGTGGAAAGAATAAGAACTGAAGAAAAAGATATTTGGGTCTAAAACCTGGCTATTCCCACTTCGTAGTTTGGGTGAAATTCTTAACTTCTCAGTCTCAATTTCCTTATCTAGTACAAAAATGAGACTAACATTATCTTGATTTCAAAGTTGTTAGAATGAAATGAGATAGTATTTGTGAAAGGTCTAATGTAAGACTCTGCATTTGGAAGACACCCAATAAATGTTTCTTTTCTACACTGTGCCAAGCAATCATATTCTCCTTTCACTGTGTACCAGGGAATATGTGATCTGCATTAACCCGTAAACCATGGAATAGTAAGATTGTTTAAAATAAGAGCTTAGATTATTTATTCTAATTTATGTTAGCACTAACCCTAATATTTCCTTATTATTTTGGGTATTTCATTTATCAACTTGTTTAACAACTCATTCAGCTGTAGTTGGGAATATTTTAAGATAAACATTCATAGAAGAAAAAAGATGTTTGGCTATTTCTCAGAAATAACAGTGCCTGGAAGGAGCATTTATCAAAACAACTCAATTGAAAAAAAAAATCTCTGTGGCTAGTTGTTCCAAAAAAGATATGAATCTAAAATATAATTAACTTGCGAATTATTTCTCAAGTTCATGGTCATTTGTAACATTTAAAAAAATTGTGTACTTTATGAATCACTTCCAGATGTAGGAAGCCCCTCTTCTCTATCCCATTTAATTAAACATTAGATACAGTTGAAACAAATTGAAGCAATTGATTTAGGACAAATGGATGTACTGTTGATACCTTAATTTGAACAATCATCAAGATTCATGATCTTTCTGATTAAATCTCCCTCTTCCTCTGTGTCATATCTCAGTTAATGATATTGCCATCCTCTTAATTACTCAGGCTGAAAACATAGAGTGATCTTTGTCTCCTCCTTGTATCAAATCATTTAAGTGTGATGGACAGAATTCTAAGATGGCGCCAAGATTTCCGCCTCCTAGTGTACATGTCCTATTTATTTATTTATTTATTTATTTATTTATTTATTTATTTATTTATTTTACCGGGAGGTCCTGGGGATCGAACCCAGGTCCCTCCATATGGCAGATGGATGCCCAACCATTTGAGCCACATCCGCCCCCCTACATGTCCTATTTAATCACCTCCTCTTGAGTGTGGGCTGGAGCTGGGAATAAAATAAATGCCACTCTAGAGATTTAAGTTGTATTATATGGCAAAAATAAAGGAATTTTGCAGATGTAGTTAAGGTTCCTAATCAGTTGACTCTGAGTCAATCAAAAAAGGATTATTCTGAGTGAATCTCACCTAATCAGATGAGCCCTTCAAAAGAGGGCTTTGGCTTTCTCTTAGCCTAGAGACTCGAAGCAGTAAGCTGCTATGTTGTGTGAGGAAAGAGCCATGTGACAAGGATTTGAGGTGACCTCTAGGAGGTGAGGCAGAGATTGAAGCCTAAGGATTGTCAGCACCAGAAGCTAGGAGAGGCAAGGAAGGATTCTCCACTACAGATTTCATACTTCTTGCCCCCAGAACTGTGAGACAATAAATTTCTTTTGATTTGAGCCATCTAATTTGTGGTACTTTGTTACAGCAACCCCAGGAAACTGAGACAGAGTTTGGTTATGGGCTTTGGCTTTAGAGAGCTGTGGACATGAATCTAAATACCAACACTTAACTAGCTTTGTGAATTTGGGTAGCCTAATAAACCTTTTTTTAAAAAAGATTTAATTAATTAATTAATCAATCCTCCCCCCTTGTTGTTTGTGCTCACTGTCTGCTCTCTGTATCCATTAATTGTGGGCTCTCTGTGTCTGCTTGTCTTCTCTTTAGGAGGCACCAGGAACCAAACCCAGGACCTCCCATGTGGGAGAGAGGCGCTCAATCGCTTGAGCCACCTCCACTCCCTGCTTTGTTGTGTCTCTCATTGTGTTTTGTCTTTGTGTCTTCTTGTTGCATCATCTTGTTGCATCATCTTGCCGCACAAGCCTGTCAGGTCAGCTCACTGTCTTGTTGATCTTCTCTAGGAGGAACCGGGAACTGAACCCGGGACCTCCCATGTGGTAGGCGGGTGCCCAAATGCTTGAGCCACTTCCGCTTCTCCCTAATAAACCTCTTGAATTCTCAGTATCCTAGTTTGTAAAGTGGAGAACATAACCCTATCTTCTTCAGAGGATTATTGAGAGCATTAAATGAGATAGTGCATGTAAAGATTCTAGCACATAGTACAGTAAATGGTAACTATAATTGTGTTAGTTATAGAATGAAATTCAAACTCCTTTTTCTGGTTTTTAAATCCATCAATGATACTACATAGTTTTTTTCCAGATGCATCTCCTATAACTTTCCACAAATAACATCATCAGCCAAAGCAGTCTATCAATGAACTTGAAGTTCTTAGTTACATATTATGATATTCATTTTTTGTCCCTATGTTTATTTTCTTACCTCAGATTAAAACAATTTTCTATCATTGCTCATTTATCAAAATTCTGATAATTTTTAAGGCTCAACCCTTATGAGGCCTCCTCTGTTACCAGGACTAGCTTTCATTTGGCACCCACCAGTTTTATTATACTGGGTACTAAAAGCGTGAGTCTGTTCAGATCAGACAGTGGCCCATTCTGATTGGTTCATGCCATATAGCTATATATGTATGTATGTATGGCAACCCTGCCTACAACCTTTACCTTTCTTCCATCTCTTAACAAAGAATTATTGTTTCCTCTTTGTGTTCCTGCAGTGATTTGCTTGTACCTATGTTTGCTATTTCAAAGTATATTTTGAATTTCAATCTGCTCACGTGATTATATACCTCACTATATAGAAAAAAAGGAAACATCTTTAGTTTCCCAGTTCACTTGGCACACACTAAGTGTTCAAATCATTGTTGGATGATTAAGAATTCATTTCATTGACCGATTTGTCAGTATTCAGCACAATAAAGCAAATTTTTGTAATGGATGATATCTATTAATGGTTGACCAACTTTAGCAGCATCTTATTTGGCTTAAATAATTAACGATTCTATATAAGAATGCATAAAAGTAAACCATGTATGATTTATAAAGCCCAATAAAATCTATAAAGATCTGGATGGTCAATTTATTTAAATGAGGATATCTCTATCTCCATATCAATGTTTCTTTGTCAGAATAATTTCAGATCTTCATTATTATAAGAAATCCTATTATGCCAAGCAATTGCATTTGTGATCCTGGAAAAAAATCTTAAGAAACTCTTGAGATTTGAATCCATGTAAAACAGTAAATTCTGTCTCCTACTTCTCTCTTTTAACCTGTCTGTTGGTACATACTCTCTTTGCCTGGCTTCATTTTCCCTTTCCAGTTGGGGACCATTTCTTTTTACTGGAAAATGTAGCCCTCAAATAGAAATTACATAGCTCTATCTGTTCTTTTTCATCTGCCAACTTTGCATAATAATCCCCAAAGAGTAAGTTTGTTACTCTTGTCTCTTTCTTCTTCCTTCTAAATGTAGCTGAAGATGTCCTCTTGTCTTTAGAAATATAACTTCACTTATTTCTGAGCACCAGCCTTTTGAAACTCTGTTCTTATAGGTTTGTGATAGCCTCTGGTATTCATCCTTAGTTGTGCCTTCCTTTATTCCTACTTCTATTCATTTTAAATCTGAGCTAACAAGGCTGCTTTCTTTCATGAATCCCTCAGTTCTTTTTTTAGAATTTAGAGTCCATGAAATACTGTATATGATATATTTTAAAATGCTTACTATTTGCCAAGCTCAGTTCTAGGTATTTTACGTGCATTTTCTTAGTTAATCCTCCCAACCAGCCTATTGGGTAGATACAATTACTACCTCCATTTTTCAAATAAGAAAACAAGCTTAGAAAGGTTAAGTGACTTTCTCAGGCAGTCTGTGCTCTTCCTTACTCTCCTCTCTTTACAAACAAGAACACTGAGATTTAGAAAGGTTAAATAATTTGCTCAGAATCACACACCCATAAGTGGCACACCTAGGATTCAAACCTACATTTTCCTGAGTCTATAGTCTGAACTCTTATCTTCTGTGCTATAATTCCTTCCTTTCCTTTGAAGCGTTTGAAATCTGCTGTTTTAATATCTTCTGCATGTCAGTCTCTGCCCCATATTTCTTTTCCTTATTGAAAATTCCAAATTGGCATAGTAACCATACAGTTCTCCTTGTTACAGAGAAGTTGGGGGAGCAGATGTGCCTCAAGCAGTTGAGTGCCTGCTTCCCACATGAGAGGTCCCAGGTTCAGTTCCTGGTGTCTCCTAAAAAAAACAAAAACAAACAACAAGCAAAACAAATGAAAAAACCAACTCAGGGAAGTCAGTGTGGCTCAGTGGTTGAGTGTCAACTTCCCACATATAAGGTTCCAGGTTCAGTCCCCAGCCCTCGGTACCTCAAAAAAAAAAAAAAATTAAATTAAATTAAAAATTTAAAAAAAAGAGAAGTTGGTCCAAATTAGCAGTCTCCTTGTGGCAGCTTCTGTTATTTCAGAGAAGATATTTTCAACAAGGTAAGTGAAACAATTTTTAGCCACTTTACTTTGAACTGTAAAAGACTGTTAGTAGATGTCAAGAGAGTTGAGATTTCCCATCAACATATATCTTGCTTCTGTGCCAGCTTTGTCATAGAGGCAGGCCATTATTTTAGTACAAGATGGTTCTCTGATACTCTACAGGAGATCAGATGTAGAAATATTGAATAGTAGACATGGATATTACAGTGGAGGACTCTGTTACCAGAAGATTAAAGAATCCCTAATTATACCACAATTTTTTAGAAAAAGAAGTTGATTTACAAATGTTTGTATGTATTGTGAGAATTTTGATTTTTACCCATAATAAAAAAAAAAAGGCATTAGGTAGAAACTAAGGGAATCTCAATGAAATATGGGCTTTAGTTAATGATAATGTCTCAACATTGGTTCATTAATTATAACAAATGTACCATACAAATGTGAGATGTTAATAATAGGGGAAACTAAGTGTGAGGAACTGTACTACCTTTGTGATTTTTCTGTAAATCTAAAACTTCTCTAAAAATAAAACATATTAAATAAAAAAAAAAAAAAAAGAAAAAGAAGTTGATGACAGCTCTGCTTTTTCATACATTTTCTTTAATGTTTTTTTCCTTTACAACTAAGCTTAGGTTGAGTGGCTTATTCCCAATGAACTAAATTGATGGCAAAGAATCTGCTATTTTGACACCAATAATGACTTTAATCTTTTTTTTTAGTTAGGCCTGTAAAAAGAATTTATTGGGAAATGGGGGAAAGAACAGAGCTTGCTGAGAAATGGGAAAGAGAGATGGATATACACATGAAGATTTGTGTGGGCTCCTCTAGGCAAAGAGCCAACTTTAATCTTGGTTTTAATTGTAATAAGCTTATGAGAAATGTATTATTTATTAGTAGCGCTGATACTTTCATCTTTCCATTTCCTACTCATATTTTTAGAAAATAACCGTGGATGGTGCAATAGAATACTCAGAAAATTATACAAACACTACAGTAAGGGCAAAGTAAGACACACTGCTGAAACTAAGCTGTTTGGTCCTACCAGCAGGCAGTGCCACCAGTTATAGCATGAAATGTTTGTTTTTTTCAAGAGCTGATGGATGAATACCCAAATTGAACGTATGAAAGTAAGTTTAAGGGTATCAGTGTGTAATTATGAAAACTCGGGACTTTCAATATATTTTAGGGAGTCATCAATTATCTTTGACTTCTATTTGATTAATAGAAGGCTATAGTACGTTTCCATAACTATCAATTCTGTCTCTCTACCATTTTTATCTCACTCAAATTGTTTCTACTCTGCTTCCAGTGTCAAGTCCAAGAATTTCCCTTTACCTTGTACTTTATTTATCACAGGACTTTCACCCTTCCTCTTATATTTGATACATTTCTATCCATGAAGATATCCTTTTGGTTGCCATATTCCTGACATGAATCTTACCAAATATAAGTATACCTATGAGTTGTAGTTACTTTCTTATGGTAAAATATCAAACTCACCTTTGCTATCTGTTTAAGTCAAGGTTCTTTATTTGCAACTAAGAGATTTCCGCTGAAATTAGCTTATGCAAAAGAGGAATTTATTGAAAGGGAATAGTGATGGATCATTAAACCCTAAGATAAGAAGTGAAAGTAGCTTCTTGAAGAACCAGAACTGGGAAACCAGGATATGAAGATTTGCTTTCTGTCTCTTTGGAATCATAGGCTACTAGCTTGGTGTTTAATTCCCTCCCTTCTATAGGAGCCATAAGCAATGAACCAATATCAGAATGAATAGATCAAGGATCCCATGAGATATTTTTCCATTACCCTTCTATAAATATTTATTGCCACTGAAGTTCATTTTTCACGTATTTCACAAACCCGTAATTTACCAGGCATAGTGCCACAATTTACCAGGCATAGACACATAGTGGATGCTGAATAAATATTTGTTGAATGAATAAATGTTGTAGCTCACTTTTAGAATGCTATTACACATTCCTACTTGGATATGAAAGAGATGTGACAGTGACATCTGTCTTGCCATTGACTGGCAGGGATGATTTGTTTGCCATGACACTTTATCTCTGTGTTTCTTGAAGACTATAATTTATTATCTAATGCATGAAAGTCTTAGAAGACCAAATAACACTAGTACAAGATAATTATCTTAGAAAACCATTTGATTACCTTTCTTTGAAAGCCAGGCTTCCTGATTTGAAAAACTTTTTAAAAATAGTTGAACAGTTTGAATTAAAGGCCTGAATTAAGAAAGTCTTTTCAAGATTAGATTTCATTTTACATTTTTAAATTACGACTCTACTTGAGTGCCAGAAACCTAATACTTTAAGACTTCTTGCTGGTAAGATCAGGTCAATAAAAAACTGGAGGAAAAAGCAGGACATTCCTTGTCTGAATTGTCCTATGCCAGACTTCTCCCTCCCCTTATTGTTCCTGACCAGATTTTGTCCCTGGGATCCTCTTCCTTAGAGCTGCTTTTCTCCCAGCACCTTGGCAAGTCCTTTCTGATTCCCAAACTCTCCCCATCCCCACCCCAACAACCTCAATTTAGTTTTCTAGCATCTTTCTTTAAATATCTCTTGGCATTCCTTTATGAAAATACTAATTGCTGACCTTACTGCGTGATTTAGTCCCCACCTCCCACACTAGTGAATAAGACTGATTCCCAATCACACACTTCTGTTACAGATTTGGTCCAATCCTGTGAGGGTAAAATATCAATCAGTAGTATTTCCAAGCATGGGTCTTTGTATCTGTTCTAATGAAGTGATACAACTCATTTATTATTGCTAGCATGACTGGTAGAATTACCATATAATTTACTGCCCACACTAGGCAATGTTTGAGAGTGAAAGGTTGCACTGTTAATAATTACTCTGGAATAATAGGTACACATCAGAATTGCCCTCCGCAAACTGGAATAATTCTCTCCTTGCTCGTTAGTGATGATCTGGTTTCTCTAGGAAAATATTTCCTTTGTTTTACTTTTGACATTCATTTATCTTCCTGGATTTGTTTAAATCTCTCACTGACTTTGTCGATTTTTGGAAATGAATGATTCAAGAAATAGATTAGTGCCCGGTTTTATTGATATGCTCCTTAACAGCCATCAAACATCATCCCAAGGGCCTTAGAATTTTAAAAATAAGGGACCTTTGATATTTTACAACTTACTTGACAGGGACACTTTTCTTTTTAAAATAAGGAATTGGTTACATTGTCAGACTTCCACAGAGCCAGGAGGTACCTACTTCTTTCTTTATTCATGCTTCTTGATGTTATACCAGCTTCTTTTATGTTAGGACATGTCTTGAGGTTCTTTTTAGAAACTGCTGTGACTTGGACCAGTGTAGTCTGTAATTTAAAGTTCTGTTATAGAGACATACATTCAAAATTGATTGAGTGGTTAGCCTCTTTTATGCAGCAATTTCCAAATTTCCAAGTTCGAGGATAATATTCTCTTTCTCTCGCTCTGGCACCTTGAATTAAATATATATATTCAGGTATTTGTAAAAAATCCAGGTATATACCTGAATTGGTGTGCACCTCAGAAACCATGTAATTCAGCATATCTGAATATTTGGGGAGCTTAAAATGTACTGTTGTCTTTCCCATCTCCTGAAATTCTGATTTAATTGGTTTGGGATGTAATCTGGGCTTTGGCATTAAAAAGAAAAAAGCTACCTCAGGTGATTCTCATGAACAGCCAGGACTGCAAACTACTGATTTAATTCAACCCCTTCATTTTACATATGAGAAAATGGAAGCTCTCTTACCTCAGCTGTCACTTTTGGTTAACAATACATATATCCCTGTGAATTGCTAGATGTTTTTAAAAAGGGCCCCGTGGCTGTGACATCACCTTCCTTATTTAGATCTGGTGATAATTTTTATGGTTTCCAACAGATGTCGTGGTTTCTTGAATTATCCTTTCACGTCATGGGGCTTCTTTAAGGCACTTACTAAAGGTATGCCTCTTTTTCAGTTCCTCAGGTAGTAGAGCATATTTTATCTCTTTGCTCCTTGCCAGAATTTTTGCTTCAGTTTTGTTTATATTTTTTGTTGGCTGAAGTTTGTCCTCTAACACTTTAGATTATATGGATTATATCCTCTAAAATCTCACAACTTCAAAAATATGTTCCTGTTGCTTTTATACCTGGATGATAGTTTAGCTCAGTGTCAGCAAACTGGTCCACTGGCCAAAATCAGCCTGCCACCTGTTTTTGTAAATAAAGTTTTATTGGAACACACCCATTCACTTATGTATTGTTTATGGCTGCTTTCAGGCTACAATGGCAGAATTAAGTAGATGCAGCAAAGCCCATATGACCCACAAAACTGAAAATACTTACTATCACCTCCTTTACTGAAGAAGCTTCTGGTCCCTGGTTTAGCTAGTTTTAAAATCCTTGAACTGAAAGATATTTATAGGCCTTGCTCCTCTATCTTTTAATATTGAATGATGCTGTAGAGATGCTGAAGGTCATCTTGATTCCCATCCACCCTTGCCTTGCTCCACATTAATGACTTGATCATTTTGCCTGCATGCCCAAAGGATTCTTGATCTTTGAAATCTAGCAATTTCTAGGCTATATCTTGGTGTCAATTGTTCTACTACATTTTTTCTTGGCATGCTGTATATTTCATTTTTTTCTGTTTATTTTTTTGACTATTTATCATGATTATATACAGAATTGAACACCAGTAGTCTGAGGACACCAATAATGCACATTTTCATTTAACTTTGGCTTCTATAACTCTGTCTTTTTCATATATGTTTCATTTTGCTCAATTTTTGTAGCCCTGGTTCCTGTATACCTTACAGTGTTTTCAATAATGTCCATTCATACCCTCCCTGGCTCTTGAATCTCTGTTTTGAGATCATTAAAAGTTGTATTAAATTATTGGAGTATATGGCAATATGATTAACCACAATTTTATCTACCCAGTGGCAACATTATTTTGATGGCTGTTATTCATCTGCCATGTGCTTTTTCTGTTTCTTTCCTCCTTTTTCTTATAAAATCTTTATGAAGTTTGTATACTTGTCCCTTTTTAGTCCCTACTTATCTTTGAATGAGGTAAATTCTTTCTGGATCAGCTATTTGCAGGAGGCTTACGGAGAGAGAACATGATTGTCTTTCTGAGCTATTAGAAATTCTCCCTGGTTGTGGTAGAGACTACTGATTTCCTTCTCTAATGCCCACTTCCCTCTTCATCTATAATAACAGAATCCAGATTCTATTCATTGTCGTTGTGCCCAGCTGAAAACCTAAAATTCCTAGCTTTCCTTATAGTTGCTTGTGGCCATGTAATGGAACTCTTGTCAAGAATATATAAAGTCAAAGTGTTGAGTGAGGCTTCTGGGTAAGCACCTTAAAAGTGGTAGGGGCTGGGCCCTTCTTTCTTTCTTTCAGCTTCCTGCAGCCTGAAATGCAATGACTGTAACTCCAGAAGTCATCTTAAACCACGGGCTGCCCTTGAAGATGAAAGACATGTACAGAGGTTAGCGGAGCAGAAACTTAGGAGCCTGGTTCCCTGATGACACCATGAAGCCACCATACAAATCTTAGGCTTGAAGTTCTCTTAAATGGGAGAGAAATAAACATCTATCATGTTTTCGTTACAAAACTGAACTTAATCATAACTGATATAATAGCAAGTTTCTTAAAACACAAAGTGTGCGAATGAGTGTGGGAATGTGGGTGTGCGAGAGAATTGCGTTTGCCTTTATTTGCTCACGGCTAACCAAGGGAGGCAGCTCATGGTCAGGGTCTTTCTTTATCCTCCCTCATCTCAACAGATTTCTTTCTGAAAAGAGGTTATGTCTGTGTGGTTCCGCTTTCGGCCCCACCTTCCCTACTTCTCTGTAATGTCAAATGAGGACCAAAGAAGCTTACATCACAGACTTACGTGCTCCATGATTGTTGTTTAAACAAGGAATTGGTGGGTTTTCTCCTTGAGGTCTCTTATTCCTTAGAACCATGCTCCCTGCAGGCTTTGAGCTCTGCATTTTCAGATGAGTCTGCCTCTGTTTTTGCAGGGGCCTCCCTAGTGGTCTCTGCATTGGACAGTCCTTCCTCATGTATGGTGATTCAGGTTTATAGTTGTCTCTTAGCTTTTCCAAAGATGGAGTTTGCATTTCTGTTTTCCTTCTGCTTATTGTGGGTGACTTTGGAGAAGAGAAGGGATGCAGATGTATTTATTCCACCATTTTAAAACCACAAGTCCCTTGTTTTATTTTTAAAATAACATTTTTAAAAAATTACAAAAGTGATATTTGCCCATTGTGGAGATGTTAGAAAATGCCAAAAAGCAAAAAAGTGGCAGTAAAAATTACTGATAATCTCACCAATCAGTAATAAACACTGTTAACATTTTAGAAAACATTTTCCAGATTTTCTTTCTCTCAATCTCTTAATAACTTTATCTTTATTTAGATAGATAGAGAGAGAGAGAGACAGAGATAGATAGATAGATAGATAAATAGATAGATAGATAGATAGATAGATAGATGATAGAAATATTCTCACAACTTATTTTTAACCCATTTATTTATTTTTTATTTTTTATTATTTTTAAAGATTTTATTTATTTATTCATTTATCCCCCCCTTGCTGCTTGTGCTCGCTGGGTCAGCTAACCACGCCGTGCGGGCGGGCTTGCCTTCACCAGGAGGCCCCGGGAACCGAACCACATGGTACATGGGAGCCCTACTGATTGAGCCACAGCCGCTTCCCTAACCCATTTATTTAACTTTGGAGGAACATGATATGGATTATCATTAAATAGTCTGCACCATTATTTTTAATTGCTCTCTGGCATTCTACCTGTATGAATATGCCATAAGTTATTTAGCATTCCCCTAGTTTTGGACATTAATTTTTTCCCAGTTATTGGCTATTATAAATAAAGCTGCAATGCACATCTTTCGTTTAGATGGGCTAAGCATGCTTTATATTTCATATTTCCTAAGTAAAACCTTCTAGAGTGAAATTTCAGCTCCGGTCAGATGGTCATTTATAATGAGTTAGTAGCTGACTATGAGGTTCTTATTATTATTTAAGGTCTGTTAGAAGGCAGAATGGTAAGTGAGAGTCCTAGAACTCTAATTATTTCACCCTCACCATTCGAGCTGTGAGAATGCTCTTCTCCGCTGTGGCAGGCCCTAGCTGAAGTTCTGTATGTGCACAGAGGCACACAAGGCTGCAGATTAGTGTAACTGACGCTGGGGGTTCCTAATACCACAAGGCCCAAAGGGTCTCCTCTACCTCCCATGGTGGTCTTTTTTTTTTTTTTTTTTTTAAAGATTTTATTTATTTATTCATTTATCCCCCCCTTGCTGCTTGTGCTCGCTGGGTCAGCTAACCACGCCGTCCAGGCGGGCTTGCCTTCACCAGGAGGCCCCGGGAACCAAACCCGGGGCCTCCCATATGGTAAACGGGAGCCCTACTGATTGAGCCACAGCCGCTTCCCACATGGTGGTCTTTAAAAAAAAAAAATTTTTTTTTTTATATGAACTAATTTTTTACTTGCAGGATAGTTGCAAAATAGTATAGAGTTCCTTTATATCCCTCACTCCACTTCCTCTAATGTTAACATCTTATATAACTGTAGTTTAATGATCAAGAAGATATTAACATTAGTACAGTTCTAGTAACTGAAACTACAGTCCTTATTTGAATTATACCAATTTTTCCACTATTGTGGAAATTTGATCTTGACACTTTTGATAAGTACTGAACTCAAGTTCCACAAAAAGAAGAACTTTTTAAACAATTACGGTTGTCCGAATAGGGGGAAAAATGGTTGCTTTAGGAGACAGGGAAGATCAGCCTGGAGGTGTTTGTGCAGTAGCTGACTGATCAGTGTGACACAGACATTGAGAGTTCAGGCTTTGAGAATCAGAAGGTCCCAGGTTAGTTGTGTCCTCTTAGACAAGTCAACCCCCCTTGTTATATATGCTTTCAACGCTATGTAGCACTGTGTCGGACTTATTGCTGCTGTGATTTTACATTTATTTGTGTGTTTCTTTGTCTAAAATATGTCTTCCAATCACATTGTGGGCTGCAATAATGGCTGCGAATGTTTGTTTTGCTCACAGAACCTGGCACAGAATGCTCAATGTATCTTTTTTTTTTTTTTTTTGATGATTTATTTATCCATTTCTCCCCACCCTCTCATTGCCTGCATGTGCTGTGTCTGTGTGTTGTGTGGTCGTGTTCTGTTTAGGAAGCACTGGGAACTGAACCCGGGACCTTTCATGTAGGAGGGAGGCACCCAATCGCCTGAGCCACCTCCACTCCCTGCTCTAATATGTCTCTCTTGTTTCCTTGCTGTGTCTCTTGGTTGCATCATCTCACTGTGTCACCTTGTTGTGCCAGCTTCCCATGCCAGCCCGTCTTCTTTAAGAGGCACCAGGAACTGAACCTGGACCTCCTGTGTGGTAGGCAGGAGCCCAGTCGCCTGAGCCACATCCGCTTCCCTCAATATATCTTTTGAATAAATTAATGAATGCAGGCTTATCACTCTCATTTATTCCCTCCTGGGGACAACCATCAAGCTGCTATTCAGGTCACCAATACCTTTTACTTTCAGGCCAACTTATGTTCCACCAACAGAAAGGGTCCCAAGAGACCCAGAAGTCACAGAATTGAAATACCCATACTTCAGGTCACTCATTGCTCATTTCACTCATGGATCACAGGGGGGTGAGGTAGCGAAGGAGGGAGGTTGGAAAGAAAAGGGAGGAAGGAATGGTGTTCTCTCTATAGTTTTCCTATAGACTTTTAACTTCCCTTCTGTAAATCCCATCATACTTCTTATTACATGTTGAACATTGTTCTACTAGATCCTACTTTTTAAATATCTAATTTCCCTGTTAGACAATATGTCCCATTACAGCAGGGATTGTGTCTTCCTTACTTATTGCACCTAGAATAGTGCCTGGTACATAGTAGATACTCAATAATAAAATCTTTGTCAAATGAATAAACAAGTGAATTAAATGTAAACTTGAATCTTTGTGCCCAATAAAATAGTGTGTGAGATGTAAGGGCACATAATATATGGTTTCTGCCTTTAAGTAGCTTTCAGCCTATATAGATACCTAAACACACACAGAACTCTAATTCACAAAGAAAGATGCACTGCAGAAGAAATTAAATTTAAACCATTGCCCCCTGTTATTTGCCTCTGATGAGGAATTCAGTGACCAATAAAGTTCCTCTAACCCTTTATGGTATGCGGTCATAAAATATACATAGTCCCATCTTTTCTTGTATTGTCTTCTAGTAATGGAAGAACACAGGACTGAAGCCAGGAGATAGTATCTGTAGTAGATTGAGTCATATCCCCTAAAAAGACATGTTCAAGTCCTAACCTCCACTCCCTGTGGGTATGAACTCATCCGTAAATGGGATCTCCAAAGATCCTATAAGATGAGTGGCAGTGTGAGATTATTTATGAATCCCAAAAAGAGAAGGCTTGTGTTTGTAAACTGGTCTGTTCCTCTGAGTGTGTTGCCCTTTGATTGTATTAGATTCGGTGAGGGGCCTCTGATTAAGTTGATTTTAATTTAAAATTAATTTAGGGGTCTGACTGGGCTATGTTAGTAAGGTGTAGTTCAGGTTAAGTCCTTACACCCCTTTGGCCTATATAAATATACATTCATTCAAGAAGACACATAAAAACAGAGGAGAGAGCTCTGTCATTTTTCATCCTGGGACCCCAGGGAGAGATGAGCCATTCACCTGATAGTTTATAGCTGACCTTGTGAAGAGACCAGAGCAGCTGAGAAGGCTTGGGAAGAAACAAGCCCCATGCCAGCCTGTAGCTGAGAGAAAGGGCGGCTGAACCCTTGCAGAGATCGGCAACCATCTTGCTTCAACACATAGCAACTGACTTTGGTGAGAAAGCAACCTTGAGTTGGACTTTTTAGGACCTTGTAACTGAAAGCTTCTACCCCATATAAATACCCTTTATAAAAGCCAACAGATTTCTGGTACTTTGCATCAGCACCCCTTTGGCTGACTAATTACAATGAGGCCAAACTGAAATTGGGTAAGCCTTAATCCATTATGACTGGAGTCCTTATAAGCAAAGGAAATTTGAACATGAAGGAACAAGCCAGAGGATAAGACAGAGTCAGATTGCCATGTGACAGAGACCAAGGTTGACTGCCAGCAAGCCACCACCAGAATGCTATAGACTTTAGAGAAGGTGTGGCCTGCTAATACTTGATTTTGGACTTCTAGCCTCCAAACTGTGAGTTAACAAATTCCTGTTGTCTAAGCCAACCAGTTTGTGGCATTTTGTTATAGCAGACTTGGCAAACTAAGACAGTCTCTTAACCTCTCTAGGATTCATTCTCCTCATCTTTGAAATGTAAATAGAGAAGGGCACTGGAGCAAAAACTGATAAGGACCTATCTAGAGGTAATCTTGCAAAATTCTTTTAAACAAAAAAAATTAATTGCAAAGTGAATATAGAAGGGAATAGCTGTGTACGCATCTTCAGCCCAAAGATTCTTCAAAAATACTCTGAGTTATCATAAATGCATTCAGAAAAATGTACCTTATCTCATAATCACACAATGAACTATTCATGAACTTAAAATACATAAAAGGAATATTAAACTTTTTATTACAATAAGTCTCTGGGAGGCTAGAGGAAAAACATCTTAGCTAAAGGAATATTTGATTGTAGTTGAATGTAAATCTTCAAGAATTTAATATTGATTATAGTTGTATACAAAGAGGACATAAGGAATGGCATAGGCTGCTGTCAGCCAGGACAGAGTGTTGTACTTGGAACCATGAGAAATATGTGTGCATGGTCGGGGTGTTGAAAGAAAGGAACTGAAATGAGCTGTCAAGAACGCACGAATGATTAATATATAAGTGCGGTAATGAGGATTGGAATATATTGCACATTTGATTGATTGTAAAAAGTAGGGGGTGGGGTAACCTAGTACCTATAATTGTATATGGGATTGTTTTAATATCATATATTAATAGTCACCAGCCAAATCCATTAAGACATTGTCACCAAGACTCATCAATTTTTCTTACCTTGTATTTCTTATATCCATCCTTTCTCCACCTTTGCTCTAGTTTAGATCCATCCTTTCATGTAAAGACTATTGAAATAGTCTCCTGATTAATCAACTTGACCAGTGTTCCCCAAATCAAATTAACCACCCCTAAAAGGACCAGGTCTGTATTTCTAAAACAACCCTTTTGTTTTGTCCCTCTCTATCCAAATCCTTTATTCTCCTTCCCCAGAATTGACCAGAATAATGGGTTTTAAACTGCTTTCTAATGACCATTTAAGGTATGCTCCAGGAATTGGGACTGTGCTTATTTTCACAAAGCCATTGTCTTTCTAGCACCTAGCACAATGTCTGGGCAGTATAAGTGTCCAGTAAATATTTGTTTAATGAACGATTGGATAAAGTGACTCACTGGTTGCTGAGAACTGGAATTAGAGAAGGCCAAGAGAATGGAGTCTGGACCCCCTGCTTCCCCTTAAACTGGCAGCCCCACTGTTATCTCCTTATTGTGTTGGTGTTCACAGGTAAATTTCTTTTGTAAAAGAGTCTTGCTGCTCTCAACAGGCGTCCTCGTGAGAGTGACATCGTCTTTAAACCCTGCGTGGCAATCCCTGATGCACAGCCGTGATGCCAAGGGAAGACAGGGCAACCTGGAAGTCCTACTACTTCCTTAAGATCATCCAACTTTTGGATGATTATCCAAAATGCTTCATTGTGGGAGCAGACAATGTGGGCTCCAAGCAGATGCAGCAGATCCACATGTCTCTCCGTAGAAAGGCTGTGGTGCTGATGGGCAAGAATACCATGATGTGCAAGGCCATCCGAGGGCATCTGGAAAACAACTCGGCCCTGGAGAAACTTTTGCCTCATATCCAGGGGAATGTGGGCTTTGTGTTCACCAAGGAGGACCTCACTGAGATCAGGGACATGCTGCTGGCCAACAAGGTGCCAGCTGCCGCCCGTGCTGGTGCTATTGCCCCATGCGAAGTCACTGTGCCCTCCCAGAACACTGGTCTTGGGCCCGAGAAGACCTCCTTCTTCCAGGCTTTAGGCATCACCACTAAGATTTCCAGGGGCACCATTGAAATCCTGAGTGACGTGCAGCTGATTAAGACTGGAGACAAAGTGGGAGCCAGCGAAGCCACACTGCTGAACATGCTGAACATCTCCCCCTTCTCCTTTGGGCTGATCATCTAGCAGGTGTTTGACAATGGCAGCATCTACAACCCTGAAGTACTTGACATCACAGAGGAAACTCTGCACTCTCGCTTCCTGGAGGGTGTTCGCAATGTTGCCAGTGTGTGTCTGCAGGTTGGTTACCCAACTGTTGCATCAGTATCCCATTCTATCATCAATGGGTACAAGCGAGTTCTGGCTTTGTCTGTGGAGACTGATTATATCTTCCCACTTGCTGAAAAGATCAAGGCCTTCTTGGCTGATCCATCTGCATTTGTGGCTGCTGCCCCTGTGGCCGCCGCCACCACTGCTGCTCCTGCTGCTGTTGCAGCCCTAGCCAAGGTTGAAGCAAAGGAAGAGTTGGAGGAGTCTGATGAGGATATGGGATTCAGTCTCTTTGACTAACCACCAAAAAGCAGCCAACACAACTGGCTTTATTTGTGAAACAAGGAAATAAAGGCTTACTTCTCTTTAAAAAAAAAAAAAAAAAAAAGAGTCCTGCTGCTATAAACTGTTTGAAAAACAGGGAACTAGATACGGATGGCTTATCTTACACCTGACATTTAAGCCCCAAATTAATCTTCCAACGGCAAATGCCACTACTCCCCAAAATGTAAAGTATATCAGCCTCTACAGCCTTCCCCAGAGCCCCATGGCTATATGGGGCCTATCATGTTTTTTTTTAATATAACATCTCTAAGAAACAGGTTTTGACCCAAGCCTGGCCAATTTTAATGCCTTGACATCCAGGTCAGAGTTGATTTGCTCAGGGGTAGGCACCTGACCCCAGGTGGACTATTCATTATCCATTCCTAGGATTTAAAACAACATTTAACAGAAACTAAGCAATAATATTCTGTCCCTTTCTGTGGCCAAAGTTATCAGAAACCCTACATGATTGGGTCTCCCAATATTTGTAGCAAGTCAATCTGGAGTTGGAGAGCCAGAAGCAAAGATGAAGAGAGAAGTAAAGATGAGAGCCAGAGAGAGCATCCTGGAGGTGTTTGAGCCCTTTGTTTTACTTGTTTCTTGGGCTGCCAAAGAACGGGTTCTATGGACGCTGACCCTGAGATGGATATTGGGGTGCAGGATATTTATGAGGGATCAATACTTAATGGAGGGAAGCGGATGTGGTTCAATTGATAGGGCTCCCGTTTACCATATGGGAGGCCCTGGGTTCGGTTCCCAGGGCCTCCTGGAGAAGGTGAGCCAGCCCACGCGGCGCGGTGAGCTGATGCAGCAGGATGACCCAACAAAGGGAGACAAGCAGACAGAAAAACACACAGCAAATGGACACAGCGAGCACAAGCAGCAAGGGGGGATAAATCAATCAATCAATCAATCAATCAATCTTTAAAAAAAAAAAAAAACTTAATGGAAAGGAGGAAGACAAAGCAAGAATGGATAAAGGGAGAAGCTGAACTGCATGGTAGGCCTGACAAAGGCTTGGCCAACCCCAGAGGGAGCTCTGCAGCTTAGATGGCCTATTAAATTTTCCCCCATGGGTTTGAAATGGCTTGGATTTTATAGTCCTCAATGATCAGTCACTGCATGTGGGCTGCCCAAAGAAGGGCGTGCTCTTGGGCAAGGCAAACCATGATGTTGCCAACAGTGGGCTACATTACCAGCATATGGGAACACAGCATTCTTTGAAAGGTGATCTGGGCAGCACGTTTCCATATCCACCACAGAGATGCGTCTTCACCCTGCCTTTCTCCATGTTTAATGGCCAGCTCTTTCTTTTGATTATGTGAGATCCTCCAGTATGTTTCCAATAAATTTTCCATCTTTGACAAATCAAGGTCAGATTAGATTTCTATCACTCACCACCGACAAAGTTCTACTAATATCCTCCGGCTAGTTTGCCCCCCAGAATACCCTCTCAACCCCTGTTAGCCATGAAATGCCTGTATTTTTCTTCTCTACCCATTCACCCGTGCAACAAATATTTTCTGAGTGCACCAGCAGTCAAACTCTTACGCTCCCCAAAGCTCCAGCTGGTGGATGGATGACCCCTCAGCAAGTGTGCCCTCTTTTGAGTGCCAATTGTCTCTACCACTCCATTCATTCCGCTGGACCACATTGGACTGGCCTCTGGCAGAACTGCTTTTGTGACACCGTTCTGTGAAATAATGGGCCTTGAATGAGGCATAGGATGAGAAAAACCTCATGGGCTATGTTTCTACATATAATGGTGGTGTCTGGCCACGTTGCAGTGTTTTTTTCCATGAGACCCTCAGGAGAAATTTCTTCGTAATCTCTATATCGATACCATGTGGGCTTCTGAATAATTGCTTGTTTTTTTGTTTTGTTTTGTTTTTTTAGGTACTGGGGCTGGGGATTGAAACTGGGACCTCGTATGTGGGAAGCCAGTGCTCAACCACTGAGCTACATTGGCTCCCCACTGCTTGATTTTTATCTCACCTCCTTTGGTACTGTGGAACTGGCTAAATTTCTATTTTCACATTGGCTGCTAGGGTGCTCAAGTCAAATCTGTGGCATCCTCTCAGCAAATGTGTAACATTCTATGTAGGAGTCACAAATTCTTGCCTGTAGGTATTGAAGCTGAGGGCATGTTTTGTTTGTTTTGCTGGGATTTATTAAAATTTTACTCTGAATGCCTTCAAGCCAGACACAGTCTTTTGGTTGCTATAAACACACCCCCTCCCTGTTGTAAACACGACTTGTCACTTCCAATGTTCATGTGACCTGTTGGCCTCCCTGAAGGGATTTGATTTTATGATTCTTCTTCTATGGTTTGCATTTTTGTATTAGGCTTATTTCATGTTGTTACTCTTGCTTTTTCTCTGTGAACTGCCTTTAGTCCTTTTCTGATCAGTACACAGAATAAACATACTTAAGCTCTTTAAAGGCAGTGCCCAGGACATGTGTGGCACAAAGGAAGTGTTTGATACATACATTGGTTGACAAGGGTCACTGAAACCTAGCCTGAGGATGGGGTGAATATGGAGGCAGGGGCTTGCCTACATCTTGGTTGAGATGAGGGCATTCACAAATCATGTGCCACCCTCACGAGACCTTCTCTATGGGTCTCATCATCATGCATGGGCTCTGTTTCCTCCAGCATCTTCTCATGATAGCCTTAGTAATTGCATCCTCAACATACATTACCTTTAAAAATTGCAACTGGACCTGTGATAGATTGAATTATGTCCCCAGAAAGGAAATGTTCTTCTTAATCCAGTCCACATTATGAGGGTGTGATACCATTTGTAAATAGTTTCTTTGAATACATTAAGGCGAGTCAGGGTGTGGACTCATTGTTACTCCAGTCTTCTAAAATCCTATTAAGGTATGGCCCAGCTGAATCACGGTGGACTTTAATCTATATTGCAGGAGGCCTTATAGGAAGAAAGCCACAGGGAGAAGAGCCAGAAGACAGAAATCAGTGGAAACCAGAAAAGCAGACACAAGAAAAGAGAGATGGCCACGTGATGGAAGAAGACATCAAACCAAGAAACCCCAAGGATTATGGCAAGTTAGCACCAGAATGTTAGAGTCTTCAGGGAGAATGCATGGTCTTGCTGCAGCCTTGATTCAGGACTTCCAGCCTCCCAAACCATGAGACAATAAATTCCTGCTGTTTATGCCAACTGGTAGTGTGGGTATTTGTCATAGCAGCCAAGCAAACTAAGACAGGACCCCTTTGGGAGGAGGTATCCAGGCTGAGGGACTGGTCTGAACCTCGGCCCCTCCCTATTCCAGGCTTACTGCCCTTACTTGGTGGAGACACCACTGTGAGATTAGGATAAAGTGTAAGATTGCTTTAATACTAAGAAGTTTCCCAGTATTAAAATTCACTGAGAAATGGTTTTAAATTTTAAAAATAGAGAAACAATTCGGTGATTTTAGGGAAAACCTTTAAACACCAATGTAAAAACATAAGCTTTGGAAAGAACCTATAAATAGAGCCAAGTTGTCCCAGAGGCAAACTTATATGGGGTCAGTGGATTTTCTCATGGTATAATTAAAGGGTGATAAAAGCTGCCCTGACCCCATCCCCAGCAGGTCCATGGGGAATTTTCCTGCATGTAGTCACACCTTTGATTGAGGGCATTAAAGCCAAAAGCTCCTATGAAAAGATTCTCCAAGACACGCAATGCAGGGCAAAGGTGGCACGTCAGCACAGATTCCTTAGAACCATTGACTGGAGGAAGTGGAAGCAGGGTCAGAGGCATCTAATTCTATCATGGAGAGGCCGCAGCTATCCTGTCCACAGTGTCCCAGACAGGCGGGCACTGGGCCTGTGTTAGAAGCTCTGCAGGAAGGGGAACCCACGACTCAGCCACAACTCCTCTCACCTGTGTGGCCCACACTAGTTTTGGACAGCCTTGTTGCTAGAAAGGCCTTTATTTTATTGAGACTAAAACATCAATTATCTGTAACCATTACCCTTGGTTCATAACTTTCTTTAACATAATTATGCCTGATTCTGATCCAAAATATTGTCCCTGAGGGACCTGAAAACTGATTTTCAGATATGGGAAGGGATTATGTTACCAAGGGAGGCAAGTCTATGTGAGATTCTTGGTGTGAGGGACAGGGTGGGTGGCACAGAGGATGTCAGGGGCTCTGGGTAACCAAGAAACAGCAGGAGGGCCTTGAATGATGCCTGAAGACAGTACAAAAGAGAGTAGAGTGGGCCAAGACATGCTTTCCTTGCATCCCCACTTTCTCCTGGAATCTCCCCCAACCCTGGCCACTTGGGCATCAGAATTCACTGAGTTCTGGCTCGGAGTTAGGAAACCTTGGATTTGATCCCAGTTTAGTTCTGTTACATTGGGAATATTGTTTAAGCTCTTTGCACCTCAGTTTCCTCTTCTGTAAAATTGGGTTAATAAGGCCTAGCCTGCCTGCTTTGTATGGTGGTATTAAGAATCAAACAGTGGGAGGGCGGGGGCGGGGGGGGGCAGATGTGGCTCAAATTGTTGTGTGTCCATTTCCCATATGGAGGGACCTGGATTTGATACCCGGGACATCCTGGTAAAATAAAGAAAAAATATAGAAGGCACGTCTCCCCCACCAGGCCCCATGCGCTGGTGTGCCAGTCCCCGCCGAGCCACAAAGCAAGAAGATGACGTAACAGGAGAGAGACACAAGGGAAAGCCAAGATGACATGCGCCGAAAAACCAGGAACTGAGGTGGCACATCTCAGAGAGTGGCAGAATGCCTCTCTCCCACATTGGAAGTCCCCAAGATGGAATCCTGGTGAAGACAGGAGGAGAAGGATGAGAAGAGAGGGCAGGAAATAGACACAGAGAATTGTCCAGTGAGTGGACACAAAACAGCAAAAGCAGTGGTGGGGGGTGGTTAAAATGGACAAAGTAAATAAAAAAAAAAAAAAAAGAATCAAATGGGGGAAGCTGATGTGGCTCAAGCAGTTGGGTGTCTGCCTACCACATGGGAGGTCCTGTGTTTGGTTTCCAGTGCCTCCTAAAAAAAAGAAGATGAGCATACAATGAGCAGACAGCAAGCTCAGACAACGAGGTGGGGAGGGGGGAGAAATAAATAACTAAAATTAATCTTAAAAAAAAAAAATCAAATGGGATAATGCACATGAATTCCAGTAAGGTTAAAGGTTTTTAAAGTCTATATTTTAGTTAATATAACCTCCCTCTGCCTCCAGTTTATTTTCCTGCCTTTAGTTTTCTTTATATTGTATACAAATATATTTACATTATTGTATCATTTTTACTTGTTTGCATATTTTTTTTTCTTTTTCCTTTCTTTAAATTTTTTTTTTTAATTTTAAAGTTTGCATTTTCCTTTTTAAAATAAAGTGTGGTATAAATATAGGTTTATACAAAATAAAATAAACATTTAACGATTGCTATGATTACCAGTGTCTTGGGGAAATGTATTAGGGGTATTATATAGAGAATATGTTATACAGAGAATATATTATATAGAGAATACATTCAACTTCTTTAGGAACTGCCAAATAGTCCTCCATAGTGGTTGTACCATCCTGCATTCCCACCAACAGTGAAGAATACATTATATTATGTTATGTTATTTATTATTGATTTTATGCCTTGGCGTAAGGACTTTAAACTGCTACTTTATTAAATGGGAAACTCTTTCACCTTGAAATGTAATAAAGGAAAACCCCTCTCACTAGGAGTTGCTTGAGACTTGATATTCACAGGATGCGTGTTGTTTGCCGTTTCAGCACCAGCAAAGCCACTCATTTTGCTTCTGAGGTGAGGCCTGTCAAGGAGTCGAGGTGTGGCTTCCTTTTAATTTCTCTATTTTTAGATTGCCCTCTGTAAAGCCTTTTGCAGGCCATGATCTGTAACCTCCATTCCTGAGAACAATCACAGTGAGTGATGGGAAATGCAGGCTGGAGGCAAACCTCCCTGGGGCTGGAGGCCGCTGCCACTGAGCCTCTGGGGCCTCACCACCTGCTAGGCCTTGGCCTGGTAATATAAACTCTCTGAGCCCCAGTTTCCTCATCTATAAAATGGAGAAAATAGTAATGGTAACAGAACAGGATTGGAATAATAATAAGTGTATTAAATTGTACAGCGCTAAGGTTAAAACTTGGCATATAGTATTATTGTTTTTTTTTTTGTTGTTGTTTGATTTTTGAGGTACCAGGGGCTAGCTGTTAAACCAGGGACCTTGGATGTGGGCAGCGGACACTCATCTACTGAGCCACATAGGCTTCCCTGAGTTGGCTCTTTCGTTTGTTTTGCTTGTTGGTTGTTTTTGTTTTTTCAGGAGGCACCAGGAAACGAATGTTAATAAATTATTCTCCACTCCCATCCCTTCATCTGAGTAAAGCAGCAGCCCAAACATTGCTCAAAAGAAAATATTTTGCATTATGGGGAAAAGGGAATTAATTTTAAAGCACTGTTTCCTTGTAACATCTGAGGCTTAGTAAGTAAATGAAGGCACAATTCTGACACAAGATGTGTCTTCTTGTGTTTGACTTTAAAAAGTTGTCAGGACCGAATCATCTAGCTTGCAGTCTAATTAGAATTCAGGTCCAGGCGGTGAATCACAATTCATGTGCAGGCTCTGAAGCCCAAGGTTGGTAAACTGGGCTTCAACGAGAACTCTGTTAAGGAGCAACCCCAGCTTTCATTACCATCTCATGGGTCACCGCCAAAAGGATATACACTCTTGCACTTGATTTTTGCCATTTTTATGCACATTGTAACATTTGTAATTTCACTCAAAATTTTGCTGGATGAAATTAGGCCTCCCTCAAATATACAGAGACTCACTTTACAACAAAGATAAGGGTCTGATTTAAGGGGTGCCACCCCAAAACATACCCATCCAGAAATGTCACTCTCATTGCTGTGCCCCAGTTCCTAGAAAGACACCAGAGATTCAAATCTGTGAGTTCAGCATTAACATCTCCAAGGGCTCTGAGAAAAGTACAAATATCTTATACTGTTCCCAGTATATTGTAATGCTTATTTGCATGTGTCTGACAGACTGTATTCCAGTGCCCACCATGAACTCTGACCCACCCACCTCTCCTATTTCTTCCTGTCCCACTCTGCTCAGCTCGCTCTATTCCAGCCATCCTAGTCTTGCACCAAGGTATTTGCACTTCTATAACTTTTGCCTAGACCATTCTTTGTCCAGTAGGCTCCTTCCATTATACATGTCTCAACTCAAAATACTACTTCCTTAGAGAAGCATTCCCTCATCACCACTCTGAAGTAGCACCCTCTGTTTTTCTCCACAAGACCTCACTCTTTTATTGCCTTCAAAGCACTTACCAGTATCTGAAATAATCTCATTTATGTGATCTTTGTCTATCTACTACAATAGAACAGAAGTCCCATGAAGGTAGGGACATTTTCCATATTGTTCTTCACTATATCTCCAATGTTTAGGACAATACCTAGCATATAGTAAGTGTTCAGTAAATATTTGTTGAATAGATAAGCAAATATGAGCTTCTAGAATCAATAACTGGCTAGTCTTCACATTTGTATCTCCCATCCCACCTCATCCTTATACTTTACCCAGCACCATACAGAATACATTATAGCTATCTTTCAAAAAAGAAAGAAAAATTTGTTGGTTAAGTTGAACTGAGAATGGTAACATACAAAAATCATGAATTTTGATGGGTAGAAGTAAGATGAAGTAGATTAAAAACTTATGCCTCTTTTAACCAGGGATTGACAATAGCGTATTCAAATATCAAGGACAACACATCCTGGGTTAGAATAGCCTGGTCTCTGCATACAGGAGGTATATAAATGAGCTTTTTAAAAATAGGAATTCATACATCAAGATGTTAAAATCATTTATATCTAGGGGGAAACGGATGTGGCTCAAGAAGTTCGGCGTCCGTCTACCATATGGAAAGACCGGGATTCGATCCCCGGTACCTCCCGGTAAAAAAAAAAAAAAAAAAAAAAAATCATTTATATCTAGACAGTGGGATTATGGGTATTTTTGTAGTTTTCCACATTTTCCATATTTTCTACAATGAGTTGCATGTCTTTTTAAATAAGAAAAATCATCATTCACAAAGAAATTAACAATTTTGGTTATGTTTTATTTTGCTTTTTGCATGAGAATACTCCAACAGATTAATAGAAGGAATCTAACAAAGAAATATAAATTCTGCAGTGTTTTTTTTTTATTTTTTATTTTTTTATTTTTTTATTATGGGTAAAAATCAAAATTCTCACAATACATACAAACATTTGTAAAATGATATATAAATATATATGCATATATGTGTATTTGCTTACAAAAATGTTATTTATATATGGCACTTTCTTTATTTATTAATGTCTTAGAATAAATTATCCTTCATGAAATCTACTCAGAGTTTCAATTAACTCCAGCTAATGAGAGCATAGCACGTTACCATGTCACGCAAGAATAGAAAATAACCTGGTAAATTCTCCATGCCCCTCTACCAATGTCAGCCTCCCTGCCAAAATTCCTACTGACGTCCCCAAAACTGACATTACCCTTTCATTGATGTCACTGAGTCAGGAAACTGAAAAGCTGTTGCAAAGTGACTGTTTCTATTGCAAAGGTTTAAAACTTTAGAGATTGAAAGGTTAAAGTTAAAAATATGTATTCTAATCTGAAAAACAGATGGCCTTGAAGTGACTACAGGGCTGAATTAACTCTCGAGGCTCTACGGCTGTTTGGGGAAGGAAAAAATAAAAAAGACAACCAAAACCCTTTAAAAACCCACACTGGAACATACAGCTGAAGTGCCGGTGACATCAGCAGAATCTCTCTGTTGAATTAGAGTCCCGAATTTGGCTTTAGAGCCATCTGTTAGACTCCAGATAGAATAATCTTCTATGAAATTATACTGCAGAGTTTCACTAATGAACATTTCCAATTGTTAGAGCCTCAGACTCACAGCTGTCCCACCTCCTGAAGCCACCACTGCTTCCTGAGCCCCTGACTCACACAGAGAGATCCCACTTGCTAAAGCCCACAGGGGAGCTGTCCTTTGAGACGATGTATCCCTGTCTTGGATTGAGTTCTATGGAAACAGACTTTGAGATGGGGAGTTGCATGTAAAGGTGTATTAGGGAGTGTTCTTGGGAGATACACCTGTACGGAAATGAGGAAGGAAGATTGGACAGAGGGAGTGACTGAATATATATATATATTCCAACCTCTTTTTCACCCTGACCCAAGCCTCCAGCATTTTTCCTAATTGGTCCCTCTGCTTTTGCCTGTCCCCTTCAACAGTCTATTCTTAATAAGCAGCTAGAGTGCTCTTGCAAGTGTGTCAGCTCAGATTATCTCACGCAGAGTAAGAGCTAGAGTCCTTAATATGACCTACACAGCCCTACCTACTGATCTGCCTCTTCCCTGCATTACAACTCCAGCTATATCTCTCACTCTGCTCCACTTGTCTCCTTGCTGATCTACAGACACCACACTGGGCCTGCTTCCCTTTTAGGGCCTTTACATTTCCTTTTTCTTCCTAGTATGAGCTTTCCCCAACATCAAAAGAGCTAGCTCCCACACGTCTACGTGAATTCTCAAAAGTCACCTTCCTGACTGTGTTTAACAAAACAAATATGAGAATGTTCTCCCATGAACTAAAACAAATATACAATACTAATATAGGGTGAGTTGGGGGAAATATACACCAAATGTAAGATATGGGCTATAGTTAGTTTATAGTTTGTAACAAATGTTTCACAACAGTGCAAGGTATTGTTGGTGGGGTGATGTATGGGAGCCCTGTATGATGATATACATGTTTGTTTTGTAAGTTCTCAACTTTTGCTATACACTTACTGTTTATTTATGTGCATGTATGATATATGTCAATAACATTTTAGGAAGTACCAGGGATTGAACATAGGACCTTGTACATGGGAAGCAGGTGCTCAACCACTGAGTTATATCCGCTCCCCCTTCAATAATGTTTTACTTTTTAAAAAGTCACCTTCCTAGTAAGGCTTTTCCTCGCCGCTCTATCTAAAGTTTTAGGCTTTACCCTCAATATTTCAGAGTCCCTTTTCCCATTCTATTTTTCTCCTTAGCACTTCTGTCTCCAGCTCTTAATTTCATTCTCTCTCTCTCTCTATATATATATATATGCACTTTTGATTGTCTAACTCACTGCACAAGAGTGTAAGCTTCGTAAAAACAGGACTTTTCTGTATTTTGTTCACTATTGTATTCCTAGTACCAAAATCAGTGACTGCCAGACGGTAGGTGGCTCGATAATTGTTGAATGAATAAATGAAAGGTTAGGGAGGCTTTGGAGGATTTCCCTGAATGACAGAGTGGCTACAGAGCAGGTCTGTCTTACTAAGCTGGAAATCTTTTTTTTTTTTTTTCCTAATAAATTTTGAGCCTTTTTAGTGAACCACGTTCAAAATTAATTATACCATTTCCTTCAATTACAAACAGAATAAGCATAATTAGTTCCATGTTGCTGAAGTAGGGATGATGTCAGAAACTCTCGAGCTATTCATCTCAGTGCTACATAGCCTCTGCTTATAGTATCTTGCACCTGTATTATAGTTTTCTTCCTGCTTTTTCATTTACTAGCAGGCTTTCAGCTATTGATGTACCCAAGACTTCTCTAACATATTAAACCAGACAAGAGCCAAAGGCATTGGCATACCATATTTCAATAACTGGAAAGTAAAAAATTACTCTGTCAACTAAAAGGAGGGGAGAACTGGGAATTAGAAAGTACTAGTGCAGCCTAGATAAGCTATGTGATATTGGGAAGGGAGAGAATAGTAATAGAGTAGTTATCTTATTTGAGTCACACAATAATTAGGTGATATTTGTATCATTCCCACCTTACAAATAAGGAAACTATACTATGGGAAATTAATCTGTTCAAGATCAGACATTTTGTCAATAATTTATCCAAGATTGATCCCAAGTCCCCTGATTCCAAATTCTCTGCTTTTTCTACCATGCTGAGGCAGGGTATTACTTATTTCTTCATAGGAAATGGCAAATCCATTAAAGCAAAGTGATTGCAATAAAAAAAATTAAAAAAAACAAACCATACACTACCATGGGTTTATTGCCTACAAAAGTAGTGGTTGAGAGAATGAGTAAATTTTAAGCGGACCCACATTTAGTATGTGGCTTCAGATAAGTCAATTAAACTTTCTGAGTCTCCTTTTCTATATTTCTAAAATGCAACAATGATAATAATGCCCAGATCAAAGGGCTGTTGTGAGTTTGTATAGAATAAGGCATGTAAGGTACTTATCTTAGGACCCAGTATATAATAAGCACTCAGTAAGTTAATATTTTATAATAATAACTTTCATTTTTATTTATTATTATTATTACCAAATGCCAGGCACTAACTATTCAGGGGGTCTTCAGGCCTTTTGTGCAGGTGACTGCAAATGCTCAAGGGCTGAGAGTAGAACATGAGTAAGCTATGGAGCACTGGAATAATCAGAAAAGCAGTGTCATCCTGGCATGCCTACAGACATGTGTAGCATATCAAACCATGGATTAGGAGCAATGCTTCAATATTGGTTCGTCAGCTGTAACAAATGTACCACACTAATCTAGGATGTCAATAATGGGGTAACTCAAACTAATCTACAGATTTAATGCAATCCCAATAAAAGTCAACACTATATTTTTTAAGGAACTGGAAAAACTAACCACAAAATATATTTGGAGAGGTAAGAGGCCCCGAATTGCCAAAGATATATTGAAAAAGAAAAATGAAGTTGGAGGTATCACATTACCTGACTTTAAAACATACTACAAAGCTACAGTGATCA
>JAKSZT010007815.1:21360097-21376905 GCA_026826555.1 Tolypeutes matacus | reverse complement strand
TATATATATATATATAAATAACATTTTTGTAAGCAAATACACATATATGCATATATATTTATATATCATTTTACAAATGTTTGTATGTATTGTGAGAATTTTGATTTTTACCCATAATAAAAAAATAAAATAAAAAAATAATGGGGTAACTGTGTGTGGGTGCAGGGAGATGGGGCTATATGGGAATTCCCTATATGCAGTGTAATTTTTCTGTAAATGTAAATCTAAAACATCTCTAAAAATAAAGTTAAAAAAAAAAAAAAACACCTTAAAAAAAAAAAAAAAGCCATGGGGAGAAGCCAGCCATCCTACCCAGCAGATGAAGCCCTAGAGTACATTGTCCTGGGCATCTTGCTGCTTTAACCGGAAAACTCCCAGCCTGGACTGCAGCCAGAGCTGGTCTGAACAGTTCCTTTTTAGGCAGAGCATTATCTGGATTGGATTACATGGCTGTAAACTGATTAGTGCATATTCACATGCTGTCAAACATCTGAGTTCAAACAATGGAACTATTTTAATAAGATTAGCAAATTGGCCCCTCCCTACAAATTTCTCACTGCAGGATTCTATTCAAAATCCTTTGGAGAAAATTGTTTTAGGGAAGTAGTAGAATTTCAGGATGCCCTGCTTCTCCCCTCCTGAGGTAGACACAGCTAAAAAGGCCTCCATGTGTGCTGCCCAGAATCACCCGAGCATCCAAAACTGTGTGAGAGAGACTGATAATGTGGACAAGAAGTTTAATAGAATGAATATGTATTCTTGAATGGTAAACCTCATACTTCACCTGTGGATTGAGAGCCAAGCTCTGCGTCCAGAGGCTAGAGTGTAACGAATGGCCTTATACCCACTAATGTGAGGTAGGATTTCATACTAGTATAATGGTTAAGGGATTGGGTTGTGGAATCACACAGATCTGCCTTTCAAATCCCATTTCCTCTACTTACTAATTCTGAGAACTTGACCAAGCATCTTAAAATCTCTAAGTCTTATTAATGTCCTGTGGCAAATGGACCAAATGAACAATTCACGATTATTAGATCCTCCAAGTATAACTATTATGAGACTCTTTTTGGTAGACAGCCTGTAACAGTTACAAGTTGGTGAGGGCAATAGGTTTCCTTCTCCAAAATCTCTCTACCAGGTAGCACTTTGCAATGAAACCAAGTCTTAGGCAAAATCTTAAAATATGCCACAATTAAGTCAGCACATGAGCAGTCATACAATCCATTCTAAGTGGGACAAAGTTGCAGCTCTCTTTTATTTTCTTTAAGTGCATATGACAATTTTTAGAGGTAGAATTCAGCTTAAATTTCTAGGAGGAGCCAAGCAACACCATCCTCTCCTCAGAATCCTAAATCTAAGGATTCCTTCTTGAGCTCATTGGGCAACTGAATGACTAGGTTCTTATATTCTGCTTTTACAAGGGGCAGAGAACCTGTACAATACTCCTAGCCCATCCACAATCTCAAACACTACTCATTTTGCCAGTGAAAATTATTTCTAACGTCTATGATGCTAATTAATAAACCTCTGGAATTGGTCAGGGATCATGATAGCTGAAGGACTAAGGTAATTTTGTAGTAACTGCCTCTGGAATGTGGGATTTTGATAGGATCTTTTAAAGCCAACTAGCCATCCTTGCAGTATGTTTTCCTGATTAGAGTTTTTTGAATATTAATCACCCCTAAGGTGTAGACAAAACATACATACATACAAACACACACACACACACACATATTACTGTCTATGCTAATATACTTCAAAGTTAAAGACCACATAGAATAATATCTCAGAATTAAATGAGATAATGCATGATGTATGTTAGGAACTTAGTACCCTTCACACACTAAATGATAGTTATTAATACTATATAGATTTTTGTTTTTAATATAAACATTTGCAGAGCTTGCACCAGTTAAGGCCATCCATCTTGGTGGTTTATTCAGACTGACAAAGAGCAGAGCCCAGTGGTGAGTGACAGCCTGTCCTGAATTGTGGGAATGAATGATACCCCTTTGAGGTCACCAGAAGTATAATAGAAATAGGAGAGTTTTGCAAGAGACTGGAATTCCTGAGTAAGCAAGTGAGGGCTAGGTGTAGAGAATTTTAAATATTAATGTAAGTGTGATATTAATAACTATCACTAGAAGTTAAATTCCATAAGGAAATGTTTCCATTTTTTTTCCTGCTATATCTCAGTGTCTAGACCAGTACCTGGAATATAGTGGTGGCTGTGGACTGAATAAATAAATGAATGTTTTAATTCACTCTGGTTCTCTTGAGGATGTTCAGGGCTTGATGCAGTGCTAGGCATAAAGTACATGTTCAACGAATGTTTACTATTTGAAATGAATGAACAATTGAATCAACAAATGGGAGAATTCCCTCAAGGATATTGCCAAATTAAATCAGAACAGTATCTCCTGGAAATCCAGATATACTGTTATTATAGCAACTCCAATCACAACATTGTAGACAAGATGGTATGAGCATAGTGGCATTATAACTAAATAAATGTTCCTACCTCAAGAACAAATTCACATTCACCTGAAGAAAGGGCTTTTGTGTAGTCCTTAGACTGTCCTTCTTAGGTGGTCATGTTCTTTTTTTAAAAAAAAAAAATTATTTATTTATTTATTTACTCCCACCCCCTCGTTGTTTGCACTTGCTGTACACTGTGTCTTTAGGAGGCCTTGGGAACTGAACCTGGTAGAGGGAGGGAGGCGCCTAATCACTTGAGCTACCTCTCTTCCCTGCTTTGTTGTGTCTCTTATTATGTTTTTTCTTCTTGTGTCTCTTGTTGTGTCATATTGTTGCTTCAGCTTGCCGCACCTGCCCATCACATCAGCTCGCTGTCTTGCTCATTTTTTCTTTGGGAGGCACCAGGAACCTCTGCTCCCTGCTTAGTTGTGTCTCTCATTATGTTTTTCTTCTTGTGTCTCTTGTTGCGTCATCTTGTTTCATCAGCTTGCTGCACCTGCCCATTGTGCCAGTTTGCTGTCTTCTTTAGGAGGGAATGGGAACTGAACCACGGACCTCCCATGTGGTAGGTGGGAGCTCAGTCGCCTGAGCCACATCTGCTTCCCTGGTCATATGCTTTTCTTTATGGTATTTTTTGATGAACAGGAATTCTTAATTTTAATTATGAAATATATCAATCTTTTTCTTTTGGTGTGCATATTTTATATTTTGTTTAATAAATCCTTCCCTACCTCAAGGTTAAAAGAATATATTTTTCCAAATATTCTACTAAAGCTTTTAAAATTCTGCCTTTCTCAAATGTCATCAATCCATCTGGAATCAATATTTTGTATATGGTATGGGGTTAGACTATAATTTTATTTCCCCCCATATGGTCAATTATTTGTTTAAACAAAATTTTATTAGTAGTCCAATAACCAAATTTATAACTTTAAACTATGGTATTAACTAGATTGGGGGGGATTGCCAAATAATGCTAACTTCATCCCCCTAATTCACCTAACTCGTATGAGTGGGAGGTTGTGGTCAGGAATTTGAAGGAGGGTCTTCCATCACCATCATCCCCCCACTCCCCGGTTTCACCCAGAGTCAAGGTTGAAACAGGTCAAGACTTTCTTTTCATTGCAAGTTTAGTTATCACCTAAGGGAGATATCAGCCTTTGGGTTGTGTGATCCCTTCTTTATTCTACAGTCTCTGTTTTATCTTCTCATTCTGATTTGTCCCTTTAACCTTACACCTCATTTGTGGTCCAATAAAACCAAGGTTGGGCCATCAGGAATGAGCAACTTCAGTATTAGATTATGTCTAGCCTCAAGGATTTTGAAAATTTCCTGCCTGCTCAGCCACACTTTAAACATATATATATTTTAAATTTAATTCAAACTTTTATATGTTCTGTACCATGAGGGAGTCTCCCCAAACAGCCTCTTGTGTGTTGAAATACACATCTATAGTTTTGTTTTTGTGCCTCAATCTTTTTATACATGTAGGATTAGTTTTGATTTAAAGGATGTGGTAGGGATCCTGCTTTATTTTTTTCTACAGTCATCCAGTTAACCCAACATTGTTTATTGAATAATTCACAGTATGGCATTTTTAGAATAAAATAATTAGTATACTATACAGAAAAGAACACTAATACAAATATGAGTAAGATATATCTCTTGCCTAAGAGGATTGAACAGTCCAATGAATAAATGATTCCTACTACTACCATTTTGCTAGGGTGCATTGGATATGGTCAACTTCTTGTATCACCAGGGCCATCTGCAGGAGAGATCCCTCCATCCCTTTCTAGCTCAAAATGTTTACAGAGATACATATACTGCTCGGAATATAATGGAGGATATATTGGCAATTTTATCATGTTCATTGTTGTGTTACCATACATAGTAGATGAGTTTCAGAAAAGTTGCATGTAAATTTAAGCCATCTTTTAAGTTCCCTTGGTAAGTTTTCTATTTAAAGGGATTTTACTTTGAATTATTTTCTAAAACTGTTTTTGAAGAGTAAATAATGACTTTCTTATTTATCTTTGATACAAAGAAGGGCTTTCATTTGCTAGGCTTCTTAAAGCAAGATATACTTGCATAATTCAGGTTCTTTTCTAAAAAGGGAAGAAAAGCATAAGGAGAATAGAATTTTAAAAGCAAATCAATGCGTATTTTTAAAAAATGCAATTGTTGGAATACAGACTTAAAGACATTTCTTAAGGGACATTTACATGACTCCAATTTGCTTGCCTCTACATGAGAGGCAACATTTTGGGTGATATTTTTTTCAAAAGCTAATTTTTAAGCTTTATAGGGTAAGTGCCAAATGGTATTTTAAAAACACACATTTACAAAAAGAAGAACGTGCAGTTTTGCCTTGAGTACAGATGGAGCCAGTGTCAACTGAAGGCATTTTGCCTAAGGACACAGAGAAAATCACTTTTTCATAAAGATCACAAACTCCACTCTTACGCTTCTGTTCATCTTAGTTTGTGGGTGGAGGGAAAGAATCAAATAGGGGGCTTAAGGGTTCAGCTGTTTAAATAATCAATTCTTCAAATTTTATATAAATTATGCTGTCAACATTATTGATGCTCAAAATTAGTACCATCACTTTATAAATGAAAGAATTTGATAATTTCTGGTTATTGTTTCTTCTCTTACTGATATTTTCCATTGTGTACAGATAGGACCTAATTCTATTTTATATACACATCTACTATTTGAATATATATCTATATCTTCTATGGCTCCTTCTGTTCTCCTTCTTCTCTACTTGATACTTGAACCCTTGCAACACACAGTATTAATATTGTTAAAAATGATGGTAGTCATGTGAAGCAGATGTAGCTCAAGCGATTGGGCTCCTGCCTACCAAATGGGAGGTCCGTGGTTCAGTTCCCCATGCCTCCTAAAGAAGACAGTGAGCTGGCACAACAGGCAGGCCTGGAAAGCTGACACAACCAGATGATGCAACAAGAGACAGAAGAAGAAAAACATAATGAGAGACACAACAAAGCAGGGAGCAAAGGTTCCCGGTACCTCCTAAAGAGGACAAGCAGGACGGTGAGCTGGCACGACAAGATGACGCAACATGAGACACAAGAGGAAAAAACATAATGAGAAACAACAAAGCCGGGAACGGAGGTGGCTTAAGTGATTAGGCACCTCTCTCACACATCGGAGGTCCCGGGTTTGGTTTCTGGTGCCTTCTAAAGAAACAAAGATGAACAGACACAGCAAGTGCAAACAATGAGGGAGTGGGGAGAGAGAAATAAATAAAATAAATCTTTTTTTAAAAAAGGAGATGGTAGTCAAAACAACAGCAACAACAATGACAACAGAAATGATGGTAGTTGCCCTCATTATATAGTGTTATCTTAGGCCAGGCATTGTGCTAAGCACTATAGACGTATCATCCCATTTAAACTACAAAGCAGAAATGAGGAACTCATTTAGGGGCAGGATCTGAGCATGCGCTTTGCCTCTAAATCCTTGTCCTTTACCACCCTGTGAATATTCTTCATAAAAACATTTTTGTATGAAGATGATGTAAATCTTCATTTATTGACATGGAAATGTCTGTTATATATTAAGTGCAAAACCCAGGCTATGATACAGTTCATGCATTAGGATCCCTTTCTTTTAAAAATTAATTTGTGTATGTGCAAAAATGGCTGGAAAGATAGACTCCTAAATGTTAATTGCAATTACCGGTGGTTTTGTTTTTTTTTTAAGATTTTATTTATTTATTCATTTATCCCCCCCTTGCTGCTTGTGCTCGCTGGGTCAGCTAACTATGCCGTGAGGGCGGGCTTGCCTTCACCAGGAGGCCCCGGGAACCGAACCCGGGGCCTCCCATATGGTAAACGGGAGCCCTACTGATTGAGCCACAGCCACTTCCCACCAGTGGTTTTTAACACTCTTTTTAAAATTTTTGCATTTTGTTTTTCAGGGAACATTTTTTCAGTCATTTTTTAAATTGCAAGCATCAGTAAGTCCATTGCAAGCATATGTTGCTTTATTAATCAGGGGAATATAAATATTCTGGAAAAAAATAAGCAGCAGCACATGGCCATAAATGGGATCTTTGGTTTTAATACCATGTACTGCTGTATCTCTTTTTCTTCTTATTATTTTTTTTTTTTGGTACCAGGGCCAGGGATTGAACCCTCGACATCGTGTGCGGTAAAATGGCGCTCAACTACTGAGCCACATCAGCTCCCCTGAGTTGGTTCTCGTTTGTTTGCATTTTTAGGAAGCACCAGGGAAAGAACCCGGGACCTCCCATGTGGGAAGCAGGCACTCAACTGCTTTGGCCACATCTGCTCCCTTGCTGTATCTCTTATAGATAATAATCTGCTTTTTCTCTTTATTCTTTTCCTTATTCTTTTGGTTATAAAACCAATTCTCATGTTTATCAAATAGTCCTAATAATAATTTCTAATCAATTTTTTATTTTTAAAAATTAACTCAGGTTTTGTATCAGTCCTTCCAGTATCAGGAATATTGAGATGTCAAGGTACAGAAGTCCCCACAGAAACTGGCCTACACACACACATATACACACACACACACACAATTTATTGACTAATGTGACTGAAGAGTGAAGAGGGTAAGTCAGAGCTTTTCAATGTTTCCAGGGTTTTGGAATCATGTCTCTGTGAAGCATTTGCCTCTGCTCTCCTCCCTATAATAGGTACATCCTCATCCTGGCTCCTCATCCTTTCCTTAAATGACTGCAGCCATTCCAGGTTCCATATCCTTATTCCCACTCTACAGAAGGATAAAGACCATCACCTCTGATAGCTCCTAGGGAATCATGAAGAAGCTTATTTCCCAGAGAAGCACCAGCACATATCTCCTTGTTTCTTATTGGCCCAAATAGGGTCACACTCCTATCCCCAACCAATAACCAATGCCAGGAGCTGGAGATACCTTGAAGCTAAAGTGGGTGGAAGTTTTCCAGAGGAATATTTGGAGCTATTTGTGGGAGAAGAGGAAATAGAGGCTGGAGTGGCCACTAACAAATCTCTATCCCATTCTCATTGGCTTTTAGATTTTGGCTCTTCATTTCAAGAATCTCCTAACTGCCAGCCCTCCTCTCATACACATTAGACCTTCCTTATTTCATTGTTGCCACAGCTTTCTCCAACTTATCTCCTGAATACTTTTCTTCATTAAAGATTTTTAACATAACTTGATTTAGCCCCAACATCTAATATACAGCTCCCATATTGTTGCCCTTTTCCCACTGAAAATCTTCAATGGTTCACTGCTGCATCAGAGATAAAGTTCATCCACCTTATCCTGTCCTTTAAAAACCTCAACAGTCTGGCCTAGTCTACTATTTAACTTTTTTTCTTGCTCTTCCCCTTACTAGTTCCAGAACACATCATATTCTTTCTTACTTCCACAACTTTGAAAACACTTTCCTTCCATCCGGAAATAATTTTTCATGGATTTGGATAACTGAGTAATATTCTTTACTCCATAGTTCTGCATGCTTATGCCTATTTCTGTGAATTATAACTTTTCCTTAAAACACAAATAATGGTAATATTTACTTAAGTACATATTTTGTTCATTAATTTACTCATTGGTCATGGTCTATAAGCTCCTTCATTCCCAGGTGCCCACCTATCCCCCCGCCCCAGCCTCAACGTGCACCTCCTCCTTCTTGCTTGCTATGTTCCCACCACATTTCTAAAATGCTCAATCCTGTTTTCTGCTTTGCAGACTCCGTACACATGTCCTCCACCCAAAGCTCTTTCCCCACCTCTTCACGTGGATGAATCTTACTCATCCTTTGGGTCTCCCCTCAAATGTCACTTTTTAAGGGAAACCTCTGATATTGTATTGTATGTTTTTATAGGGTCTTTACTTTTCCTTTTTAATTTCTGTTGTAATTAATCATTCATTTGGTTACCTCTTTAATGCCTATTTCTCCTAAGTGACTAGCACAGTGACTGGTACCAGTGGGAGCTCCATTCTTTGTTGAATAAATAATGGTGGATACTTTTCCTTACAGTGGTGCTTTTTTTCTCACACTAATCTTCAGTGGCTAGCAGGCACTGCTTAATCTAACATCAGTTTATCTCTGGATAAAATGGTGTACCCAAATCATTTAATTAGATTTAAAAGTGTTCCAGGAAAGAGACCAAACTACCAACTCTAGAGTTTGAAAGTAACTTCACTTTCAGCCCTTCTGGGTCCCTTTCTTCTGTCCTTGGTAATTTTTTTTTTTTTTAAAGATTTGTTTTATTTTTATTTATGCCCCCCTTGCTGCTTGTGCTCGCTGTGTCCATTTGCTGTGTGTTTTTCTGTATCTGCTTGTCTGCCTTTGTTGCATCATTTTGCTGCGCAATGTGGGCCGTTCGCTCATCGCGCTGCTTGCCTTCACCAGGAGGCCCTGGGTATCAAACCCAGGGCCTCCCATATGGTAAACGGGAGCCCAATCACTTGAGCCACATCCGCTTCCCATGTCCTTGATAATTTTACCCATCTAATAAGTGACTCCCATTTGCTACTGTTTCCTCTTCCATGTCGTCTTTTCTTAAGGACAACACATAAGGTAAAAGATTTTAAGTATTAACATGAGCACATCTTTCTCATGTCTTGACTTTTCTAATCAGTGGGATGCTTCTTGTTTTTTGTTGGTTTATTTGCCAAACCCTTTCCTTATATTTAAACTAGGTCTAATGAAATGCTATTTTTTAATCAAATAACAAAATTCCAATTAGCCATCCAAGTAGACTCTGAAATGCTTTCAATTTTAGCCATTATTTTCTGAATATTTCAACATCTATTTAGTCAAAATCTTATACTATTTAAGCTGAAGTTATAGAGTAGCTTCAGAATGAATTTTGGAGAAACTAATTTTAGATATATATATATATATTTTTTTTTTATGTGATGTATTAGTCAGGATTCTCTAGGGAAACAGAACTGACAGGAGATATCTATAAATAGTACGAGATTTTATAAAACTGTCTCACATGACTATGGGGATGCACAAGGCCAAATTCTGTAGAGCAGGCTGCAAGCCAGGGGCTCTGATGAAGGTCCTTGATGAGTTCCCCAGGATACACTGGCTGTCCAAAGTAGAGACAGGAATTCTCTCTCTGAATGCTGAAATCACTTCCCCTTTTAAGGCCTTCAACTGATTGGATGAGATGTCACTCATTGCTGATGACAATCTCTTCAGCTGATTGTAGATGTAACCAACCATCTGTACAATCAACTCACTGATGACTAAAGTCCATGAAATGCCCTTGTGTTATAGTTAGCCCAGTGCTTCCTTGACCAAACAGCTGGGCACCATTACCTGGCCAAGTTGACACATTAGCCTAACCATCACATGTGGTAATATTTATTATTTCAGATTTCAGCTTAGGTAAAGTCCATGGGGAATTTCCTATTTGATTTTGCCAATTATTGAAAAGACAAATACTAGTTTTCATTATTGGGATACAGTGAACCTAAATGAAACTTTTATATTTACTGTTAAAGAACTTGGTGAGTTAAATGTAGAGTGGGAACTCTGAGTACATAAATGTCATTGCCATCAAAAAGCTGTCAGGATCAGCACTGTTATGGAAATGGACCAGGCGTAGGCACAGATGGAGTGGTTGTAGAATTCACAGCAGTTAGCCAGGGCCTTTGCACTGAACTCTTTGTCTTCCCAGAGATGAGGAAAAGGAGTAAGGCTGGTACCATTCAAAGTACATGAAAGAGCCCTTTGCAGGACATATAGATATTGTAGCTGCTATTGGTAAAATCTGTGTTTAGGTGGGAGAGACAGTCAACTTCAGTTCCTCTGGGGACAAAGAGTATTGCTGCCATACAGGCACTGATAAGGGACACACAGGTCCCTGAGAAGAGAGTGCTGACCACAATCTTGGATAATTCACTCTTCCGGTGGGGTACCATTGATGTCAAACCTCCCAGTGTGATTTCTATGGAACTAAGATTGGCAAATCCACAGAGTGAAAATGTTGTAGTGATTTCAGCTCTCTGAGAAATCTACTATTTCTCACCCCTGAGCCACTCTTCCACTCCAAAGAGACAATTGTGCTTGTATTCAGACAGTTGCTGTTAGGCCACAAACTCACTTATGAAGAACTTGATCCCCACTATTTCAGCCACTGTATTGGACAATCTGTACCTTCCACACCCATCATAAAGACCACGGGCCTTAGAATATAGGAGCAGATGACCTGGAAATTGAGCCCCTGTGTGTCCACCAATTCCCCTAGCCAGCAGAGGGTAGCATTGCTGAAGGCCAGTACAGCCAAAAAGGCAATCAAGTGGGCAGCTATATTAGTCACAAGACCCACGGCATTTGTGGCTCCATTGCTGGTGGCTTCCAGGATATTATCGTCTTTCCCACAGGGCAGTTTGACGCCCTTCTCACTCTTGAATTTGGACTTTTCTATTTCTGTTTATACCATCTTGGGCAAGGCAAGAAAGAGAACAAGGGGCAGCCATCACCAAGGCAGAAATCAAGGCTCCTGGGACAATCCAAAAGGATATGAAGGCTCCCAACACTGTGCCTGAAATGGTGGCAAACATGCCAGTCATCACTGTGTGCAATTCAGAGAGTGTTATGTCTGCAATGGATGGACGGATGAGCAGAGGTGCCTCTGTCATATCCACAAAGATGTTTCCTGTCACAGTCATGGTCTCTGTGGTCATGGTGCCCATAGTGACTTGCAAAACCAGGCGATTTTTGGACTACTAACTGCACAAAGCCCATGTAGTAGAGAATGGACGTTGTGCATCCAAAGAAAAGGATGATTGCTAAGGTTGAATAGCAAAGACATTCTTAACTAGCATATCTCCAAAAACAAAACTGGAGCCAGTCACAGTATAGTCCAGGAAAATCTGAAACTGGTTTCCCAGCTACTGAAATTCAGTTAATCCAAGTTAGGTTCTGATGAGCAAAATCCTAAAGATAAACTGAAGACCTAGGCCCCAAAACATTGTCCTCTAGGACATTGCATGGTGGTGTTTGGAGCAGGCAAAGAGAATGATGATGAATGCAGATTCCTGTGAAGGAGATCACTTGCTCTGGCCTTTGGGCTATGTGTAGAACTGAACCAGCTGCTGGATAAGGCCAACCAAGACAGGGACTCTGAGCACCCATTCATCCAAAGCTTTAGGCAAGAGCATCAGACATCTTGTTTTTTGTTTTGTTTTGTTTTATTTTATTTTGTTTTTACTAAATAACTTATTCAGTAAGTGATGAGCCAGGACAAAGAGTATCAAGCAGGTGAGAATGAACAAGGCCAGTGCCCTCTGGAAATCCAAAAAGCAAGCTATTGGGAGATAGGCAGCATAAATGATACACAACAGGCCCAACAGGATCCTCTTGAACAAGACAGCATGTGTTTTGCAGAAATTTCTTGTCTTGATGAGAGGCTGTGGGTTCCTCCTCTTCTGAGTGGGAGACCCCAGCCCAGCCTCTAGGCTGTGTCATTGCTCCCCAGTCTTCTTGGTTCCCTCAAGGTTTAACCATTCTTCTGTGAGCTCCAGCCCCAGATTCTCTGTGCTGGTCTCCACGGTGGACAGAGCAATGGACCCTCCTCCACATGTTTTATCCATCTCCAGTTCTCATCAACCCTTGCTTCCTTCAGGCTCTGCAATGAAAAGCAAAAGAAAAACTCAGCTCCAAGGCACCCTGACTTCCAAGGCATGGGTTCATTATCTCATTGGCTTGCCTTTACGTCCATCATCTGGCCTTTGTGGGCTCTTCTTCCCTTCAATAATTGCCAGTTCTGGGGCCAGGAACAGGCATAATGATAGGCACAGTCCTAGTGTTCTGTCTAGGTGAGATGATGCCAGTAGATACTTTCTTACCCACCCTAGGGCATTTTTCTCTAAGGGCTATAGAGAAAAACACTGTTCTTCTAACTTTAAAAAATGGGAAAGTGGAAACTATGTCAGTAAACATACTCTCTCTATTCCAATGGAAATGTTCTAAATCTGGGCTACCCAAGACAGTAGCACCAGCCACATGTGGCTACTGAGCACTTGAAATGTGGCAAATGCAACTGAGAAACTGAATTTTTAACTTTATTTAAACTAAATTAATTTTAATTTAAATAGCCACATGCGACTAGTGGCTACCATATTGGACAGCATAACTTCACTACTCAAAGTGATGGATGAATGGACTTCTGGATTTGTTAAAGAAGAGTCAAGAAGTGACTTAATTCTGGTCCTCTCTCTCCTCATTTCTTATTTAAGTGTGGGGAACAATTCAAGAGCAAAAACTTGTTTCTAATAGGATGTGCTGGCTATATGGGACATACAATGCTCTAAACATTACACATCACCTCATCTGAAACACTGAAAGTTAGACTTCCTCCAGAATAATTCATGAAGCGTGTTTAAAAGATATGCTCTGTTTCTTCTGTCTCATAAGCCTCAGATGCAGGGATGTTTAAAGGGTCCCAAATCATACCAAAAATGTGAGAATGTATTGTAGCTGAGTGTTTGTACAAATATTGCACATTCACCTAACTCATCACCTGTTAAGTCACATCTTTGTTTAATTTTCAAGAATGAAATGATTCATAGTCATTTCATTCATGAGAATCAGTGCCAGCTCATTTCTGGGAGTTCAATCACCAGCTTCTGGAATTGAAGCACAGTAGCTTATTATAAACAGGCTCTATGCAGGAGCTTTCAGTCTTGTTTCCCCTTGGGAAAGTATCCATAATTTCATATTTGGTCTAATAAAACAGCTTCCGGAAGACTATTTCTTGACATCATTTGTGTTATTCCCTGTAGGTTTGATATGGAAAAGGAGCCTGGTCATGTTCAAAGTGCTAGATTAGCTCGGGCTATGTCTTTCTGCCTGCTGTAGCCCCACTCCTCTGCAGTCAGAATTTGGGGGCGTCTCTACCTTAGTACCATGAGAAATGCCTTTGAGGAAAGGCTTTCTTTTCCCAGGGTCAGTATACTCTGGCTGGCTGGCAATCTTTGGGGTTTCTTAACTTTTCCGTCACATGGCATCTTCTCCTTTCTCTTCTGAGTTCTGTGATGACCAGTTTCCAGCAGCTTCTTGTGGCTGCCTCTCTATGTCCAATTTATTTTACTTATATGGACCTCAGCCATATTGGATTAAGGCCCACCCTCATTCAGTGTGGACACACCTTTACTGGAAATATCTTTAAAGGCCCTATTTACAAATGGGTTCACAAGGGGTTGGGTCCTGAACATGCCTTTTGTAGGGAACACGAGTCAACCCCCCAGCAATAACTCTTTTCCTTTTCTCAACACTTATTATTGTCCTACAATTTTTTTATACTTTATAAATTTGTAGGTTGTTTTGAGTTCTAATATTTCCCTACATTTCCATCTTATGTTCCCCAATTAAATTATAAACTCTTCGATGGCTGAGATGGTATTTTCTTCCTATCCAACTTCAATTCTCCTATTCCTCAACATCCACCCTCAAATCCAAACACCTAGAACAGGAGTAGACACATAACAATAACAGGATTAGACACATAGTCGAACTTTAAAAAAATACTACCTACTAATTTAGCATCTCCTCATTACCCATTTTCAGTGTACTTGGAAACCTAAGAACATAGTCATCAACACACTGTCAGGATGAGGTCGGTTATGGCCTTTTGCTCAAAAGAACCCTGAGTATACATCCATTACCACTCATTACACTAATTGTCTGATTATGTGCCTGGGGCTCAGACTGATAGGCACTGGAAACAGAGATTTTGTATTTTCACCTCTGTTGCCCCAGGACCTAGTATAGGGTTTGATATATAACAGATGTTCAATCAATATTTTTGAACTATGATGAATAAAAGAAATATTGGGCCACTAATGTGATGAAATTCACTGGTTGCTTTTGTCCAAACAGAAATTTGACTGACTTTTGGTCTGATTTAGCCAAAACATTAAGATGTTTGCACAGTTACAATGAAACATATTTTTGGGAAGTAGACAAAATTAGACATAAAATAGGGATGTAAAAAAAATAAAAGACAGCCATTGACTACTAATGGATTTATTGTTCTACTCAGGGCCATCATTGAGCTTTCAAGGTTTTAATGCTAAAGAAAATCTCTAATAGTAGATTTTCCGGCAGGAAGGAGAGCTAAATTGAACTGTAAGGCCTCTTGATACTGCCTAATTCGCTCTAAGAAGATAGTTCTCCTCCATCTTCTGGAAGCTCCAGTTTTGTTCTTACTTCCAAACGCAGCAGCCACAGCAAGGCCTAGAAAACACTCTCTGCTCATGCTGTAGGTATACTTCTTCCACTATTTGGGGTAGAGATCATCACCCAGGTTGAGGCATGACCAGACCACATTCCACACACCTTCTTCTGAATCTTGCACCCAGGTATAAATCAGACACATCCATGGTGGCATTTGAGAGAAAAGTTGGCATTTCAGTGTTTTAAACTCTGACATCTTGTGGTCCTATGGCCTTGCCAAAAGTAAGGAAAGAGTTTGTTGCCCAATTATCTTCATCCTTTGAGCCAAAAAGATGTCCTTCCTTCCAATTCACTACACTTGACTATTGCATAGTTTGAAAAAAAAAAAAAAAAAAAAAAAAAAGAGCTCTCTTCAAGAGCTGGGCAAACTGGCATTGATGATTTAACATAACTTAGTTAATTCTCCCCTGCCACAAGCCCCAGCTGATAGGTTTAGAGAATTATTGTCCTTCATTGTTCATTGAGATATATATTTCTGCATTTCCACTGATGTAGCATGATGTATTACTAAGAAAAATATTATGATTTTAATTGCATTTTGGCATCTTAAAAGAGTATTTCACACTGCTTAACATCTGTAGTCAACAGATGTTTAAACACAACTCCCTCAATGACTAAAATTTGGCAAAACGTAAAATAGTTGGAAGAGCTTAAAATTCTAAATATACTTCTAGGAACATGATAGAGGCAGATGAAGTACTACTTGTATGTGTTTTATATTAAATATTAAAATATTATACACATACCACCCTTCTGGGAAATGACAGATTTGAGGGAAAAAAGCAAGAACAATCAGGAGATGTTTCAGTCCTACCACACCAGATATTCTGTCAGTAGGGCCATGACGTATGGCCCTTTTAACTATAGTGGGGACCCTTTTCTGCTGCTGCTATTTATTGTAGTTAACTCTGGAGAGTAACAAAAGCAAAGCTGGGAGACAGACAAGTTTGTCCCTTCTGCTCCCTCTTTTGGTCTCCTTTTTTCTGATTCAGACCCCCAATAGCTTCCATGAAAATAGAATCTAAGATTAATATTTTATATTTGACTTCACAGCCATTAGTCAATCTCCAGCTAATTCAGGCAAAGATCCAGTTAAATAAATGTGTGGAATTGGGGTGGGGTAGGGGAAAGGGGATGTGGCCCAACTAATATTTAACCTACTATTGACCAGTTCGTCAACTGGCATTGTGTGTGCACAGCTCACTGTCATGTCTAGCACCACTTAAAGAAATCCAGACATAATCATGCATTTCATTTCAATTACAACTTTCAACAATCCATCCCCACTGACCCTTTATGAGAGTTGCTAACTCCAGGCTTAACTGAGAGTTGTCTCCTTACCCTCTATCAAACTAAAAGCTAATGGAAACCCAATTGCCACATCAAGCATTCAGGAGTCTGTAGCAGGAAGAGTGAGAAAACCACAGTTTCTATCCCATGCAGGGGACTTAGATTGAATTATTGCATTTTTCAATCCTGAGTCATCTTTTCTATAGCTCTCTGACAGCAGAGTTCACTTCAAACTGTCTGCAGCTGTCCCCAGGCATTACATATCCTCTGTCCTTCCTACCCTCCCCCCCGGAGGCATTTTTTCTTCATAAAAGAGATGCCTTCCAAGGAAATTTAAAAGGGATCTCATTAAGGAAACCAGAGAGTGAATGAGTTCCAAGGTACATTCATAACTTGGCAAAAATGGAGGGGATTACTTGAGTCAAAAGACAGATAAAGAAGTGGTAGAAATAGAGCTCCTGTCTGAGATGGTAGAAAATTTCACAGGGCTCAGGGGAATTAGAAATTCAGGATACAGGGTGGTGAGCATTCCTGTTTGTGCAAGTATCACAGAATAGTTGAGTGAGTAGATCTTTCAAGTGATGTTTAAATGAATAAACAGGATCCATGACTCAGGTCTGGAGCTTTTGCTGTTGACCCATCTGCTTTAGAGATGCTATCTGCAGACAGGGAGGGAGGGATAACTTAACAAACATTAAAACCAGTTTTATTAGAAAAATATTAGGGGCATGGGGAGGCAAAAAAAAAAAGAAAGAAAGAAAGAAAGAAAGAAAGAAAGAAAGAAAGAAAGAAA
>JAKSZT010007815.1:21082339-21360087 GCA_026826555.1 Tolypeutes matacus | reverse complement strand
AAAGAAAGAAAGAAAGAAAGAAAGAAAGAAAGAAAGAAAGAAAGAAAGAAAGAAAGAAAGAAAGAAAAGAAAAAAATCAAAATAATCTATAATCCTGCTACTTGAAAATTATGTGATGTAAGAAGTGACTCCAATTTCATCATTTGTAGTGAATTTGAATGTTATTCCATACACTGAGATGAGCAAGAAATAGCACTTTATTATTATCATTATTATATAAAATTAAATCCATTCTGAACCTAGGCCCTAATCCCCCTCCCATCCCATCAGGTGATTCGGGATTCAGTCTCAGCCATTATTGTCACCCCAGTCCCTCAGGGTTGGGCAAGGCCCCAAGGTCTCATGCAGCAACAAGCCCTAGGCATTCAGCCATTGGACTTAGTCTATGACGTTTGCTGCTGAGGGTCTGTGGTCTTAGAACACATGGTCTTCTGGCTCTGGTTCCTGAGCTGCTGCCTTAAAGCCCAGAAAAACCTTTGGTGGATATTTGGAATTCCCAGCTCCCTCGGCCTCCATCTGAGGTCTTCCTCTTCCTGAGAGTGCTGCAATGGAGAAGTCGGGGGATAGGGAGGGGGTAGAATTGGATGGGGCCCCTCTCTCCAAGATTCACAGATTTCAATTCCATTTCCATTTCAAAGGCCTTCCTTTCTCTCCCCAGTTTCTCCAAGGCACCAAATATAATCTCAGTGACTTTAAGTTTTATAAAATTCAGAATCAGGATCAGAAGTGTCTTGTAGAAAACTTTGGCTTCTGGCCCTGTGACAAAAATCTCCCTTGTGGTGAGAGGCCACAAAAAAGGCCTAACCATCCACTTACAGTAGAGGAAGGGAAGAAACATAGGGAAGACATACAAAAGTTAATATCCCAAAAATTATCCCCCCACACACTGTTGACAGTTTGTTATTTATCTTTTCAGAATTTTCTTATGCTTACAAAGCAAAATATCTATTTACACGTGAGCTTTTCTTTTTTAAACAAAAAGGGGATCATACTATACATAATGGTCTGCAACTTGCTTTTTTCACTTAGGATAGCATGGATGTCTTTCTAGGTCAACCATATTCCATTCAATGATGTTGGGTATTGCTCCATTGATGGATAATCAGGTTGTTTCCATTGTTTAGTTCTTGCAATAATGTTTTATCCTATACATTTATACATGTCTTTGTGCCATAATTTTTCTATCATTGCTTCCTAAAAGTGAGCTTACTGGGTTGATTGATCAAGTGGTTAATGAACTATAAATGCTCAGGTTTTTTGCAAACTGCAGCATATGGCATACAGGTCCTACAGTGAGGACTTTGGCCAGCTCTGATAGATGGATTAGCACAAGCTGATTTTCAAGAAAGAAAGATCCCGAAAATGAATTTCTCAAGATCTTAATCTTTGCGAGTTTGTAGCTGAGTTGGTACAAAAATTATTCAAAAGAACTCCTTTATTTGCCTCAGGGAGTAGAATTCTCACCATATAGTGTTCAGGAAACAACGATCTGGCTCGGTGACACTCAACAAGTCATTTCCCACTTGGAGTCTCAGGTGTATCATCTGTAAAATGAGGATGGGACAGACAAATGATCTCTGAAAGACTTCCTGCAATGACATCATGCATATCATATTATATGTTCTAGTAATCCATAAATGCGCTTCTCCTGGGGGAGGGGTGACCAGGTTCCATCTGTGGGTATATGAAGAGGTCTTTGGGCTAGATTGCCCCTGCCTTGTCTCATCAGTCTTATACATCATATTTTAGTGATACTAAAATTATGTTAGCTTGGGTTCACTAGAAGCAGACCCTGAGAAAAAGATTCAAGTTTAAGTTTACTTTGGAAAAGTGCAGGAAACACCTGTAGGGGAGTTGGGGAAGTGATCAATGGAGGATGTGTCATCAAGCCAGCTGCCACTGTGGTGTCTGGAGCTTAATCCCCAGGAAACAGTGTAAGACATGCCTCCAAGTTATTTTACCTGATGGACAAGGGAGCTGGGGTGTTTAACCCCCATCAACAGATCTAGCTCCCATGCAAAGGCTGAGCTGCATCCCTTGGCTTAGAAAAAAGCCTCAGATCAAGAGTGCAGGAATGTTCGCTGGAGCACAATTAAGGGACATGGGCAGGGCACCAGCAAGTTCTGCTGCACAACTCTTGTTGCGCCCCATTCACTCCCCATATTGTTTCAATCTTCTATGCCTTTGCTTTGCTCATGTTGTCCTTTCTCCTTTCTTTTTCTCATTTACTTTAATCCTCAGATTTCTTGAGCCTGTGTCCTCCTCTGCTACTTACTAGCTGTGTGGCTCTGGGCAAATTACTTAAGCTTGCCTTGGTTTCCTCACCTGTCCAATAGGCATAATGATAATTTCACAATTAATTATTAGGATTAAATGGTAATGGATGGAAAGCACTTAGAGCAGTTCCTATTACATAGAAAGTGTTCGATGGGCATCAGGTATTGTTTGTATTATCTATCACGAGTCATCTCAGGTGATAGTTCCTTGAAGAAAGCATCCCTGAAGCCCAAGGCTGAGGTAAGGGGTCTAGCCCCTCCTACAGGATCTCACACCCCCTTGGTGAACCTCTGTTTTCACACTTAACACATTATGATGAAGTTTTCGAGTTTAAATTTTTGAGTTTGTGCTCTATGGACAGTGGGTTCCTGCAGGGCACCACCTCAGCTTACTCGGGTGCGTCTCCTGCCCTGAGTACATGGCTGGGGCCTGGCCCTAGAAGGCTGCTTCACACATGGGTAGTAAACAGACACCCTGAATTCACTCACTCACAGATAATCCCTCTGCTTGAAGGCTCACCCTGCATAAAAGGTAATTTTCACCAAACTGCAGTAATATACTTACTTGATTTTAACACAGTCCTACTATCCCCTCCTCCCAAATACACACATGCACGATAAACACACACAAAAACACGTTTTAATGTTTCTGAGATCGGTTTGCATCCATTTTTAAAAATTTTTTTTAAGATTTTATTTTTATTTATTTATTTATTCCCCCTTGCTGCTTGTGCTTGCTGTGTCTATGTGCTTTGCATTTTCCTGTGTCTGCTTGTCTCCCTTTTGTTGTGTCATCTTGCTGCACCAGCTCACTGCACCGCTCGGGCCATCAGCTCACCACACTGTGTGGGCCGGCTTGCCTTCACCAGGAGGCCCCGGGAACTGAACCCAAGGCCTCCCATATGGTAAACAGGAGCCCAACCAATCGAGCCACAGCCACTTCCCATGGGTTACCTCCATTTTAACACAGAAGTATGTTTTCATCCTTACGTGATTTTCCTTCAAAAAATAAGCTATTATTAAATAAATGGTGGGCCCTACTATTAGAACTGACAATATATGGTTTAGATTTCAATGTGGAAGATAACTTGGAAATAGTTCTTAGTTCCTCCTTGTGAAGAAAGCAATTTCCTGGGCAGCCTCGCCCATGCTGTGGATCTCAGGCTCCCGTCGTTCCCCTAACACAGTCCCAGGAGCTGTTTCTGCCAAGTCTCACTGAGCATCAGTCTCATTCCATGGAGGCTGGGTAGGCGGGGCAGGCTGGTGGGGTCCTAAGAGTGGACAGGGGGCAGCAGAGCCCCATTGTAGCCATATTGCCAAGAGATCTGAGGGTGAGTAGAGAGAAGCCAAATCAGATATCAGGACAAGGGAGCAAAGATTGGAAATGAGGTCAAAGTTCAGGAATGGAGTAAGAGTAGCAAGAAAGTGGGAAGTAAACCCAGTGTAGAGGTTCAGGTCCAGCCAGGAAGTTATCCTGTGTTAGATGGCAGCTGCATGCTGTGTGAGTGAATTGGCCTGGGATGGACACCTCAAAACCAAGAGACAGGGCAGGAAGAGCCCAGCCAAACAGGGCCTGATAGATGAAGCCATTTGGGGTGGGAGAAGAGAAGGCATCAGCAATAAATGAAAGGACTTGGGAGTGTTAAATATTAAACTAAATTCAATTTTGGTCCAAAGGTAATTCTAAAAATAGAAAAATTTAGAGAATTGGCTTGCTAATATCATTAAACCAGAAAAAGAACTTTGTAGTAATAAGATAGAAAGCAAACACGTATTTGAATCCTGGCTCCTTGACTTACTAGCTGGAAGAATTTGGGCAACATGGACAAGTAACTTCTTTGAGCTTATGTTTTGCATCATGAAATGCAGATAATAATGCTGGGCTGTTTTGAGGAATCAGTGAGATCAGGATAATGATAGTGATGATTTACTGAATACTTAATATGTATCAGGGACAGTAGCTGGGGCTTTTACATACTTTGCCTTATTTCCTGTAACAATCCTGTGGGGTAGGTACTGTCACTCTCATTTTACACATGCAAATTGAGTCTTGGTGCCATTAAGTAACTTGTGCCTTGTCCCATAGCTTGGTAATATATATAAATTTGATCATGCATGGAATAGTATAGGTGTTAAACAAATTGAGTTCTCTCCTTTCACTCTGCCTGCAATGCTAGCCATTGGCGATTTTAAAATCACCTGCTTATTGAAGATAAGTGTATTCCCTCTCTGCTGGGCTAGGATTTGTTAACTATCATCATGTTCTTTGTGATTTGATAGCCTCTTAATTCACTGAGGCCATGACCTTATTGTAATGTGTTGACTTCCTGTGCTGACCTCCATCTGCATTTGTTTGTGGCTGTCTCTCTCAGTGACATTTCCTCCTCTGCCTAATTCCCAAGACGATTTGTTTTTTGTTTGAGCTGGAGCAGCCTAAAAGATAATGTCAAAATCAATCAATCCACCAACAAGCTTTGTAAATGCAATCCCCTGGCTTTGCATAAAGGAAACTCCCTGCCACCCAGCTTGCAGGGTTGAAGGGGCTCTGCAGAAGAGAAATATGAGGTTAGAATACTTCCTAAAATATGGAATCTCATGTGTGGGGGGACTTCAGCCTCATAGCACCTAGGTCCCAGCATGGAAGAGGGGAGTTGAGGAGGCATCATCCCCTGGGATTTCTGGGAGCTGCAGGTGGGACATGGGAGCCCTTGATCCAACATGGATAACCGAGAGCCACAGGAACAACCCCGGAGTCTTGCTCTCCCTCAACATGGCCTTGATTTGGGGGAAGCAATGGTGCCTTTGGACGCTTGGATTTGTGTCCAAGGAGAGGAGAAGGCTGGGATCTCATGTTTATCACCTCCCTCAGAAGATACAAGTCAACAGCCATAGGCTGAATGCAGCAGGCTGTGGATTTGCCTTGTAAAGTATTTGTAAAAAAAACATTTGAATTAGTTGCAACATTTAAAATAGCAGATTTCATGTGAAACACCAGCTCTCTGGCTTCCCTTAAAAAAATCACATCTGCCAACCCTGGGCTGGTATTCCTGCAGGGCAAGAGCAGGCTGGATCTTAGGAAGCCCCCTCAGATGGGGTGGGCACCCTCCTGAGTGCCCAGGGCCCCCACCTGGCCCCACAACTCACTTAGGTTACCTGCTTGGTCCCCATGGGCATTTGAGTTTCAAAAGAGGGAGTGGACTGGAAAATAACAGTGGGGTTTAAAAAAGAGTCCTAATCTATAACAGGAAATGTAGAAGGTACTTTATATAACCATGACCTTTACATATTATTACACCTGTTTGACAGAAAGAGAAACTGGAGACCAGAAAAGTTAACATGCTGAAAGTCACATAGTCGATAAGTAGTGGAACAATAATTTAAGGTTGGGTTCCTCTGGCTCTGAGTTGTGTAACCACTAAATCCTTCAATGGCCCCATCCGGGATCTGATTCCCCCTTATGAGTAGGATGCCCACACGGTCCTGATTCTTCAGGGCACCTGATGCCTTGTTAGCTCCCAGGAGTAAATATTATGGCAGTCACCATACTTAATACCAGGAAAATCCAAGTGGGATTTCACTTTTCTCCTACCCTGGCTGGCATCCTCTCTGTTCTCTGAGGCCCTAATGAAAATTTGTGTGGTGATATTCAAATAGGATAGGAGAAACTCCTTTGTCCATCCCTGAGGTTACCATCTGCATTAAGGGAAAAGAGATGGGAGGATGGTCAGTCCAGCGACTCAGCAGCCATCTGTACTTCATATCACTGGCCTGAATTTTCAGCCTCATTACATTATTTCAGGTCATCTGGTCATAGTCTTTGTGGATGCCTAAATGCATATTTATGTCCCAGGAGTGATTGCCATGTTTATCCTGTGCTTTACTGCTCCCACCACCCCATCACCCTTAATTACTCTTGTAGTGCTTCCTATCGTATTTAAAAGTCCTCCCTCCCCGAGTTATTTCTGAGCGCCCCCACGGGCTGCCCCATGCATATCAGATACTTTTCCTGTGGGGTTCTACATGGCTTCTGCCTTGTTCTGTCAAAGTTTCCTGGTGAGCTACTTTTGTGGAGCACCACAGTCTCCGACCTGGCACCACTACCAAGAGGTGTCAAGGTCAAGGTCATGGACCATGCATGTTCTATGTCTCAGCATGGCTACCAAGCTCTCCTCCACTGGATTCAGAGGAGAGGCCATGGGGAACTGGGACTGGAAGAAAAATCGGTGTGACAGGCACAATACTGAGCTAAAGTTTGCTCATCCCCTCTGCTAACTAAGGCTCTATCACTGCACCAAGACTGACTGCCTGCTGTCCTCATCCCTGAGTTCTCTTCCAGGAGGCTCCTCACTCCCTTGTGCAAATCCTTGCTGCCTTGCTCACTCTTTACTCGACTAGATCTCAGTGATGCATGCGACAGAGTCAAGTTGGGTCCCCTGAAATCTTAAGTGGTAGTATTTTCTATAATCTTGTGCTCTTAAAGCCCAAATAATCTGAAATAGGCTTATCACACAGCTTCAGTCCAGGTACAGGTTGGCTTAAGAATCCCTTTGGGTGCTTAAGTATGGCGTTCCAGTGTCCTCTTTCCTAAAGAAGTAAGCCTTGTGACTCAAAGGAGATTTGGGGACTTGGAGTCCTGCACAATGTGGTCTGAGTGGCAGAGCTACAGCACTACAGTCACTGTTGCAATAGATGGGACTCCTGAGCCAGCCTAAACAACAAGGGGGAATGTACAGAGGGAAGTGGAACCCAAGGACAGGGATACAGGAAGGGACTGTGGCCATGTATTAGTTTCCTAGGGCTGCCCTAGTTTCCTAAGACTGTGGGAAAAAAAATTACCACTAACTGGATGGCTTAAAACAACAGAAATTTACTCTCTCATAATACTGAGGCTAGAAGTCCAAAATCAAGGTGTCTCCCTGAAGGCTCTACTGGAGGAATCCTCTGCCTCGTCCCAGCTTCTGGTGGTGACCAGAAATCCTTGGTGTCCCATGGCTTGTACCTGCGTAACCTCAGGCTCTGTCTCCATCTTCCTATGGCCTTTACATCTGTACCTGTGTCTGTGTCTCTTGTCCTTTTCTTATAAGGACACTAAGGCAATCCAATATACCCTGGTCTTAATTTGATTATATCTGCAAAGACTCTATTTCCCAATAAGGGTTGCAGGTACTGGCAGTTAGGAATTTAACATATCTTTTTGGGGTACACGATTCAACCCATAACAGTCAGTGAACTGTTTCTTGTTTCTGCCTTCATCTGTGGAGTGGTTACATTCTCTTTCTTTACAGACTGTTTCTCTATCCCCACTTAGTTCACAGGCTCGAATATGACCATCCCATAGCTCTCAGGTTTATATTTAATAGTTCCAGAAATACGCAAAACTTGTTACATCTTTTCCAATCCCAATTGCAAATGTCCAAAGGGGAGAACCTGATTGTTTCCATTTGGGTTGGTCTTCACCTCTGAGCCAACTGGCTCTGCCCAATCCAGCACATCCTCCTCTGTGGATCAGAGGCAGTTCCTGGAGAAGATCGGTGTGACCTAAATGTGTCCATTCTACCTGACTGTAGTTTTTTCCATCTTCTTTTATTCAACCTGTACCTTTCTGGGAAAGCATTAAGGGTATGCTCAAAAGGAGCACTGAGGTCTAGCAAATAATCTTGGTAGCTAATACATACCGAACAGCTCCTATGTGACAGCTACTGTATTGAGTGTTTCACAGGGATTATCTCACCTAATACATAAAATAAGATTGACCAATGGTTATTGTTATTAACCTCATGTCATAGTGAGGACACCAAGGTTTAGGGAGATGGCTGGATCAAGATCCAAATGCAGAGCAGAGTTCAACCCAAAACTCATGCTTGTAATCACTAGATTTAGAGGCAGGCATACCTGGTTTCAAATCTTGAGGTTGCCACTAGCTATGTGATTTTGGACTAGTCATACCAAGCTTTAGTTTCTTCATCTGTAAATGGAGATGAGGGTATCTTACCTTTCTTATTAAAATGTTAGGTAATTAAAGACCATCCTTCTTTTCCTCTGTGTACCTGTGCTTTCCTGCCTCAGCTAAGCATACCTATTCTCTTTTACTCTCCCTGACTGTAACCAAAACCTCCAGAGCCTTCCAGCCACCCCCAGATCTCCATGAAACCCTGACCTCAGATAAACAGTTTAAACAGTAACAAGAAAGCAAGATTTGGACTGAGAAGACCTGGATTTGAATCTTGCAGCAGCATTATACTGATTGCTTGACTTAAGGCAAATCTTTGTGTAGTTCTGAATCACAATTTCTCTATCTGTAAAAATAAGGATAAGAGAGCACTGAAAACATGTAGAGGTGGCAGTGGTGGTGATGTGTTTCTGTTCTAAGTATTAAACTAAGAAATGCATGTGAAATGTTCTAGAAACTCTAAGGCATCACACACTTAGAAGAAATTATTATTAAGGCAGAGGAATCCTGGAATGACCTTTGACCTACTGCCTGGTTCTCAGGATGTTTTAGGCAGCCCATTGTTAGTGCAGTATTTTGATACTCTTAATTTGTAGCTGCATATGTTTTCATGTCTTACCTTTTTAGGTGGCAGGAATCTTAAGTCTAGGGTGTGTCTTTAAAGTTTCTTTACAGAACTTAGAAATGATGGATGCCTAACAAATGCTAGATACACAGATAGAATTCAGACTTTCTATGCATCTTTCATGCTTTTGTTGCAATGTTTTTAATTATCTTAATTAATTAATTGTCTTAAGGTCTAACATTTCTAGACCTCTTGACAATGAGGTGAAAGCCTTTGGAATTCTGAAAAAGACCTGTATAAATAACAAAGATATTAAATTTACAGGCTGTGCTTACTACTAATACCATACACGTTTTTGAGTAGCAATGATAACAATAACTCTATAAGCAAAAATGCTTATATTTCTGCTTCGTTCTTTGCATTTGGCAAATGCATCCTATATAGGTCAAATTTCTCTACATTTCTCCATCCCGTGTGCCTTAAGGCACATATTGAGATGTCAAACGAAGAAAGGAATGTATAACAACATGGAATCAAGAAATGTTAAGAACTTAAAAATCATTGTGTTCAGCCCCCTCATGTGACAGATGAAGAAACTAAGTTTAAGAGGCATGAAGTGACTTGCCTAAGGTCACATAGCAGCATAATAAAATTTTTTTATCTCTCTTTTCCCCACAAAATATTTTGATGTCTTCAGTATTGTTGAAATTTCCTTGGAAAGAGAACAATTTTTTAAATGAAATTTTTTATTCCAAGGGCCAATGCACTGTATATTAGGCTCATTGTATAGATGGGATCGGTAGAAGCTAGCCAGTGGAGGGCAGACAAAAGGGGCTTCCAGGCTCAGCAGTTGCTTGTTGGCTCACTACAAATGTACCAGTAAAGTAACTTATAACAGCAAAAATGCATCTAATCAGGTGACTTTCTTTAAACAATTGATACTTCATTCAAATAATTATTTCTTGAAAGCCAACCATGTGCCTGGCCCAATAAGGAAATAGATTTGAATTATAGGTAATGGTAGGTAACATTTCTAGAACAAAGGCAATATAGCCCAATGGCTAAGGTCATGGACCCTGGAACAAGACTGCTCCTCCCTCCTTCCCTCTCGCCCTCCTTTCCTCTCTCCCTCCTTCTTGCATTTGATCTCGCCTCACTCCCCTGTCCTGGACACCTGGTGTCATCTCCTTCTTTAATTCTGATTTCTCCTTTGTATTTGGAACATTGTCTTATGTTCGAATTTCACATTCATTGCCACATGAACTCTCAGCCACTAGGGCACTTGACATCCCTAGAATGATAGAGCTAGAAGGCATGGTAAAGATGATCTAGTCATCATATAATACTCATATTACACCAGGGAGACTAAGGTCCAGAGAGGGAATGTGACTTTTTCAAGCTCATTAAAGCCAGTTTAAGCCAGAATTGGTACCTGAACTTATGGTCTGTCTTTACCCAGTGCTCACTTCACAGCATCATCTTAACACACGTGTAAGCAGCATTCTGGAGAACTTAACTTCTTAGAAATTGTTCACAGTCTCAACAGATTTCTCATGAGCTACTTCAAGACTTAGAATCCATGGAGTATTTAGAACTGGAGGGAACCTTAAGATCATGGAATCCAGTGCTCTCATTTCATCGAGGAGGAGACTAAGGCTGAAAGAAGTGAGGGAACTTGCCAGTTCACACAGCTGGAGCAGGGCAGAGCCGGGTCAGGGATTCCAATCTACTGACCTCCAAATCCACATGTTCTCTCTGTACATGCTTATCCTTATTTTTCAAAGTCTCTTTTTCAATAACTCATCTCTTTACACCCACATACACCAGAAGGAATTCCACTTTACAATGCCTGGAAGAGCTTCAAGTGGACTTTCTCCATTCTGTTGGGTTTCCCCTGGAGAGTTGGTTTAGGTTGGTGCACAGGGAGAGGGGGAATCTTTGGATAGATGGCCAATTCTGCTTTTGCAAACTCCTTATCCTTCCATAATATGTACCATAATTATTGACTTATTGGTGAAACCAGAACCCGAAGTAGTGGAAAGTAGAATTGGGAAGTTGGTCAGCAATACCTGAGCCAGCCAAAACCAAGACCTCATGTATGGGTGGCATTTCTGTAGCCATCCTGTCTTTCATACTCACAAAATGAACACATGGCTTGATTGCCTGGGTGTGCCATGTGCATATACATTGCATGTGTAAGAGTGCTGTGTAAATTATAAATCACACATGCAAGGAAAAAATGAAAAGAAACCCATAGCTTTCCCTTTTACTTGCCCATTCTCTTTCCTCTGTTATGGAAGAATATCCTTCCAAATTTTTAACAACCAACCCCTAATTCTCAACCGTGGCTGCACAATAAAATCACCGAGGGAGATGTGAAAATAATACTGATGTCGGAGTTCCACTCCCAGAGATTCCAGTGGACTCAATCTGGAATGCAGTCTAGACATCGTGACTTTTTAAAAACTCCCCAGATGTCTAATGGGCAACAGGGTAGAGAACCACTGAAACAGATCAACAAGAACCTTTGTCTGACTGCTGGGATCCAGTGCTTTTGAACTCATCTAAGAGCTGCTGCTAACTTTTCTGTTGTAACTTTGGAGTAAATACTCTTAAAATATAGTTACACTGCAGAAAAGAAATCCATTCAATTTAATAGACACATGTTGAGAGCTTTCTAAGGGCCTGGCGCTGGGACAGATTAACTGTGGTAGGTAGGAAATGGCCATTTCTCTAGAAGATCATAAAGTAAAATAAGGCGTTCAGGCACCTATACAAATAACTACTGCCTGGGAAAGGAGAAATTACTTTGTCCTGGGAAAATACTGGAAGGCCTCTTGGAAGTGGTGGAATCATATACTGGACCTTGAAGATTTTGTAATAGGTGGGAACGTTTTTTAATCTTCATAGTAGAAGACTCCTTTGTAAGGAGAGGCCTGCTTAATTGACAAGTTGCTTTAATAAGTCATCGTGGGATGCAAGTGAGCTGTGTGCTAGTGTCAGGGTTTTGGAAGATGGGAGCTACCATGTATAATAAAGAGTGGGTACAGGGGATCAAGGCTGAATGTTATGTGGAGAAATGGTCAGAAGAACACTTGGTAGCTTTCTGACCAAGAGTAGAGGCTTCAGAGGGTATTTTAAATAAGAAATCATTTTGAATGAAATGGGTATTATGGAATGTAAACTCCATCCTCCATGTTTACTAAGAAATCTTGAGTAAAATACCCATTACTCACTAATATTATTGGATGAGAGTGGATTCTGTACAGAAAATAAAAGAAGTGATGAATCCTGTTTTGAAATCACCATAGAATAAGACTGGAGAATGCACATGGGACAACCATCTTATGGGTAGGATTCCCAGATTTAGCAAGCAAAATTGTGGATACCCAATGAAATTTGTATTTTAGATAAACAATGAATTTTTTTTAGTATAGGTATGTGTCATGTTATATTTGGAAATACTTATGTATTAAAATATTAATTGTCTATCTGGTATTTGAATGTAACTGGGAGCCTTGTATTTTATCTGGCAACCCTACTATGGGTTAGAGTTTGGTAGCGTTTTTACAATTAGAGGAAGTGAACAAAGGCAAAGAGGAGGGAAAGTACAAGATGTGTTCAGGGAAGAGGGAGGAGTAGGATGGAAGTGTAGTGTAGGGTGTGTTGGGAGTTGACTGGGCACTAAAGCAGGAAAATAGGCTAAAACCACTTCCAGAACATCATAAATGTGAGTCTGACTGGTTTGTGTTATGTGAGCAATGGAGAGCCCTTCAATATGGTAAAGGAAGAGAAGTTATCCATCCATCTATCCTTCCATCCATCATCAATATCAATATATCTGTATCTGCATCAATACAGCATGGTGAAAAAAGCACTTGTCCTCTGAATTTATGCTTTAGTTCCACTGTCTTCTCACTAAGGGATCTTTGGCAAATTGCTTAACCTCTCTCAGTCTATTTCCTAAAAAAATGGGCATAATTAGGTCTCATCAGGATTCTCTCACTGACATGCAATTACTGAGCAGATAAGGCCACCTTGAATGTTTTTTTTGAAGGCTTGTTTGGAGATGCCAGCACTATGTACAACAACTAATACCCCTGCCACCTTTAAAATTCTCTCTCAGACTATTTTTCCTCTTGCAAAAAAGCACTGGACTTTTCACCACTAAGTGCTCCATCCTTGTTTCTCCTGCCAAATCAGTAACTTTGTGTACAGGTGGAGGTTGCTATTTGTATAGTGTGTTACAAAGTGTTTTCACACTCATTATTTTCATTGAACCTTCATAGACATCATTCTGCTATCAAGGGAAGAAAAATGGGAAGGGGGTAATGGATTGGAGGTAGCAAGATCATTAAAAGGTTGCTATGATAGTCCAGGCGAGGAGTGGAAATGAGAGCTGAAAATGGAAGGGACAGATGAAGAGAAAGACACAGAAATAAAAACAAAGGGAAATACTGACGCCCCTGTTTCGGTCTGCTTGACATTGCATCCATTTCCTCTAGGGACATGTCCTGGATAAGGATGAAACCGGATGCTCCTTGGCAGTTTCAGATGACACCACCCCTAACTTTCCATTGGATAAAGGAAGGCCCAAAATAGCTTCTGATCCCCTAGGCTGGTGATTACTGGGACTCAGATTCCTGTTATGAAAATATGGGGCAGAAGTCAGGTACTTGCCCACTCACCCTCTCACCAGCTGACCTGGGGCATTAGCACCCTGGTGCCTGCTGATGCAGAGCATCTGCCAAATTCCATTAGCCCCATGGCCTGGCTAAGCTGGGCATGTCCTGCATTGCTGCTAAAAGAAGCCCTCCTGGAAGCGGCTGGGAGATGTGGAGATAGTTTTTTCCTACTAAGTGTCAATCAAATACCGACCTCCTGGTAGCTTGAAGTAGTGGAGGGGAAGAGATGAGAGTATTGGAAGGAGCAGAAGACAAAGCCAAGTATTAATCTAATGGCCACTTCTGAAGACAGAGAAAACGTTCCAAACAATCAACATGGACGACTTGTTTTTCTTCTCTTTGCTTGAACTTTACAAAGTGTCCTTTGGAGTCCAGAGGATAAGTCAAGCATTAGCAAAGTGATGTGTCGGAGCATGTTGCTGGCTCAGAGGAGGCTGCTTGGAGGTGGGACAGGTGAAGAGCCACCCGCTTCTTTGCCCATGGAGCTCAATTCTCTGCACCACTGGGCCAACTGATCCTCATTTGTAGGCTCAACCCTCCTGTAGCCTCCAGTGCAGGGGTTCTTAAGATTTTTTGTTCCATGGATCCCTTTGCCAGTCAGGTGAAAACCCGGGCCCCTTACTAAGTCCACACTATACTGTGTATTATTTAGTAAATAAATCACACCTGCACCAACATGTCCCCACAAGAATAATGTTTTGAATTTCAATTCAAGCTCATGGACCCCTTGTTAAGAAACCCTGCTCTAGCGCCTCTCCTGTTCCTGATCACAGAGAATTTGAAGGAATTTGAGGACCTTAATTCAGAAGTTCAGGTTTACAATCTTAGACTGAGCTTTCTGGTGGTCCCATTCTGACTCAATGTTGATTTTAGATCTAGAATTGTCTTTTCTTGTCCCTACGATTAGGCTCCTACTTGTATTCAATTTCTTCAAGTTAATCCAGAGGCTTTAGAATTCCATGCCCAAATCCTAGCCTCCAGGTTGGGGCCCTACTTCCTGTAAGCAGAATTCTTTGATATCTCTGACACCTGCTTACCTGGAGGATGAGGAGCCCATGACAGCAGTGGTTTTATCCTGGCTGCACAACAGAGAGAAGTTTTGAAAAGTACAGATGTCTGGACCCCACTTGCAGAGAGTTGGATTCTGCTTGTCTGGGGTGGGGCCTGGACACAGGTGTTTTTCCAGAGTTCCCTAGGCAATTCAAATGTACAGGTCAGGATCAAGAGCCACTGGTCTGGTGGTTAAGGTTGCGGCGGGGTGGGGGGGAGGCTGGTTGGTATCATATAGATGTGGCTTCAATCTAGCTTTATCATTTATTAACTGTGTGACCTCAGAAAAGGTATTTAAGCTCCTGTGTGGTTAGTTTCCTTGTCTTTAAAACAACATCTACCTCACAGTTGATGTGTAAAGCATCTAGCATGGTATCTGGTACAAAAGAGATATGAAGTATTGTTGCCTCTGGCCAGAGCCTTGTCCTTGTGTTCACCCACTTTCTAGGAGAATCACTTGGGTTTCTCACACAAGAATCATCTGTCTAGAGCCCGTGGATATCACTCTCCAGGTACATGTCTGTAGAATAATAACCACCCATTTATACCCAACTTCTGCTTCAACCTGATGGGCACATCCAGTCCTCCTAAATATCTTGATTCTGCAGCTCTGATCTAACCCACGAACTATGGGACCTGTTAGTGCAAAACTGGGGAAACAGGATGGCAAACTCAGTTAATCTTTTGGGTCATTTCTCTTCAATTGGCAATAACTCCAAGGAGCATGACCTTGAGAGGGATTCTGAGCTCAGCCAGGATTTATTAGTGATGTTCCACCAAGAAGGGAGAGCAAGGGGGAGATGCCCCCAGGTGCCGCCTCTGCTGACCCTGACATCCATGTCCATGACTATCACAGACCCAGTAGGATCTGGTAATTGTCCTATTTCCTCTGCACCAATCCCAAGCACAAAATAACTTTGTAAATTATTGATCTGGGAGGATTTGACATTCTTGAGTCAACTGCTTCCACAACACATTGCCTGTACACCCAAGCCTGACAACTTCAGATTTGTTATGAGGTTGAAAGGGTGACAGCTGCCACATTTCCAGGTATTGGAAACAGCCAGCACAAGGCTCTAGAAACCCTGCCCTCAGATTGGTCAGAGCAGTGTTGTGTCTACTTTTGAAAAGGCCTCAATGCAATATGAGCCTTTCCGTGTGAACCCTTAAAACAGGGATTCTTAACAAGGGGTCCGTAAGCTTGAATTGAAATTCAAAAAAACATTCTTCTTGTGGGGATGTGTTGGTGCAGGTGTGATATATTTATTAAATAATAGTATAGCGTGGACTTAGTAAGGGGTCCATGGTTTTCACCTGACTGGCAAAGGTTCCATGAAACAAAAAAGGTTAAGAACCCCTGCGTTAAAAGAACAAGACAGTGTTCTCTGGAAAGCTAAGAGCTATAAGCTTCACTAGCATCACTTTTTTTTTTCTGAGAAAGCACAACCCCTCTAAGACACATGGCCAGCTAATTTTCACTCCTTTTGTTTCTGTATTTTCCTGATGCCCTTCATAATATTTCAATTTTGTACAAGAGAGAGGCTCCAGATCCAAACTGCATGTTCCTATCCTGACCCTCTCACTTACTAGTATTGTGGTCTTGGGCAGCTTAATTGAATTCTCTGTGCCTTAATTTCCTCATCTCTAAAATGCAGAATGAAGAGTACTAATAACATTGCCACCTAGTTTATGGGTTTTGTAGGATTAAGTGAGTTGATCTGCATAAAGTGATTGAATGGTGCCTGCTTAGAGTACACACTAGTCATTACCACGGTGTAACAAACTGGATGTATATCTGTGACATGGGGCAGGAGGTTGAGGTAAGATTTTCCTAATTTGCCATGGCTATTCTTAGAAATGTGATTGAGGCTCTTTGTTTCTCTTTCAGACTCTGTGAGTTCATCCATTTTTCCCTGGCTTGTCACTGTCATTCAGCCGAGAGGGACACTGAAGGATAATGGGCAGATGTGCAGTTTAGAAAAAGTCACCCTTTTATTGTAGTGTATCTCCTGCTCCACAGGCCTGGTGTGTACAGTGGCCACAGCTTAACTGCCAAGGAGTATTGCTAGTGAACAAATAGGAGTTGCCTCTCTGAGTCTGATGGTCCTGGCTGCTAATAAAATGCAAATGAAATGGGCATCCCCTCATTAGAGAACAGTCTCTGATATTTGCACTAGGCAAGCCCAGCTTATCACCAGTCACCAGAGTAACAATTAAGAGTTTGTAAACACTTTTGGAGAGTTTTCCATGGCTCCATAACTTTTCTAAGTACATGTATGAACTCATTTGATCCTCACAAAATCCTATGAAGTAGATGAAAGTATTTTTACCTATCCTTTAAAAGTGAGGAAACTGAAGCACAGAGAGGTTAAGTAACTTGCCCAGGATCACAGAGCTACTAAGGAGCAGAGCTGGGATTCAGATCCCAGCCATCAGGCTCCAGAATCTATGCCCTAAACTACCATACTGTCATGCCTTTTGAAAGGTAAGAGTTGGATCCCAGAAGCAACAGAGCCATTTCTCTATGACATGAGTGAGTGACACAAAATAGGGAATACCATTATCTGGCTTTGGAAGTAAGTTTAGAACCAGGCAGAGAAAAGTTTGCAACTTGAAGAGTATTTGGGCACCTTCCGCAAGAATGAAAACATCCAGCAATTTTTGCCTGATTGTCAAATACTTGGTAACGTTTTTATAGTTGTATATGAAGTAAAAAACCTTCCTTGGGGCACATAAACCCTCCCCAAGTTCATATACTGATCTAAGGTGGCTCCTGATCTTGAGGAAAGTGCCAATTTCCAAGGCGACTGATGATGGAGGAAGGCAGATGGACAGTGAATTACCTCAGAATGTTTCTCAGCCCTTTAAACGCTTCAAAAGCTGCTTTAATCTCTTGGCTGCAAGATGAGGAAGAATGGAATCATAGTCTTAGGGCTGGAATTTACCTCTGAGATCATCCAGTTCAGCCCCTTCCTAGAAAGACGAGGGCCTGCACCTCAGACATGGGAAATGGCCAACATTTTAATAATGGCAGAAACGCTAGGACTCCTGTCTCCTCAGGTAGGCTTGTTAGAATCCAGGCTTCCGTACTGCCTATTAGATGGATAATATATTTGGACCTACCCCACCCCCCAACTTCCCCAAAACAGAAAATCTTCAGCTGCAGTTTGGAATGTTGGAAATGTGTAAGGTGTGCACACACAGACACAAACACACAGAGATGAGAGTGGGGATGGGAATAGATTATTTTCATGTCCTCATTTCCAGGAACCAGTTCCTGCAATCAGGAAGAGGTTTGCCACAGAGACTGGAAAAGCCCTTTGCATTTACAATCTGGTCATCCTAGAGGGGTGAGCCTAAGACTCCTCAGCTGGATGTTAATAGCTGATTAATTCTGGAAGCTTATTTAATTTGTGACCAATATAGCTCTATTTCACAGAGAGAGGGCCATGTTGGCAGGTGCAGAGCCCAGCTCCCCAGATGGAATAATCTTTTCCTTATTAATTTGCTGCATGTTGCTTCTCATTTCTCACAGTCGTTTGAAATGTGTTACAAACAACTACATGCTCTGGGTCCTGAATCCACTACTGCTGTAGCTTTGAAAGGAAGGGAAAAAAAGATTGTTACTATACACTGCGGTGAGTTTTCCCAGCACACAATTACGTGCTCGCTTTTAAATCTTCAGTGTACTCTCCAAACACAAAGCATCGCTCCACCCAGGAGCACCCATTGCTCTCTCGTGTTTTTAGGAAATGGAAATCTAGATGTCTGAATGATGTTTTCAGGGCCATGGAAAGAGGTAGTGGTCTAGCTAGAATCAGAACATACAGCGCCAAATTCCTGGGCTGTGAGAATACTTGGGAGCCACTGCTCATTGCCCTTGGCCTGATGATTTTCAAACTCGAGTGAGGCGTGTTAGAATCACTGGAGAGCTTGTTAAAACAGATGGCTGGGCCCCACCCCCACCGCATCTGATTCAGTTTAGTTAGGGTGGGGCCTGAGAATCTGCGTTTCTAACAGGTTCCCAGAGCTGCTGCTGCTCGTCGGGACCCTTTGAGAATCACTGCATTAGTCCTATGGGCTCTGCTGTCTCCCAGTAAACACTGCTTAGGATCATGCGGAGTAGTTCTCTGCAGTTTACAGGATCGGTTCTTCAGTTTAGAAACTTTTTTTTCCAATGTGGGGCCTCAGTGGAGAACATATCTTTATCATTAGAATGTGTACTGCAGTAAGTGATACAGATTTTTCAAAAAAAAAATGAGAGCTAGACAAAAATATTTCCCCTGGGTTCAGCCATTCTAAGCAAACCACCTCCTGGTTTCTAAGGAACCATTTGAAAACAGAATACAGTACCAAAGTGCTGTGCTGAACCAGCATCCCTTGTCTTTTCTAAATGTAGAACATACACCTCAAGCTCAGTATTTCATCCAACACTTTTTGTCATTTACAGGCTTAAGACATACCCTGTCATTGCATTAGTGTGTGCACACTAATAAGAAGGGCTTATTTTCTCCAGCAATAAAGTACTTTTGTTTTGCCAGGTATAAAAAATTAGCAGCCCACTTAAATATATTTTATTTCGCTTAGTGTGTATATGTGCATGAGTGCTGAGACTTAACTGGAAGACCAGCTTTTACAGTCCCATGCTACTGATATTCCTGAACAAGCACATAGGATTCTTGCTACTTAGAGAAGCAAACATCAGGCTGAGGAGGGCCAGGGGATGCAAGGGGTGGAGGTGGCTCCTGATCTGGCGTTTTGTTCCTCTTTGGAGGGGGTGAGGTAAAGACCTATGGAAATTCTAGAATGCCACACAAATGGCTCTTTTCTCATGATGAGGAAATAAAATGTATAAGGCCGCAATATTTTTCTAATATTTAAACACATTCTTCAGGTACTTTACTTTCTCTAAAGCAAGGAAGTTGTCCTATTTTCTACAAAGAATTACAATGGTGACCAGAATTGAGGGAATAAATGAGGATACTCAAAAGACTGGGGGTAGAGGCCAGGGGTGGAGAATTCATTAGCTGGAATGTGCATAAACTCTGACTGGTTTGGAGTGACTGCACCCACAGCAGTCACTGACTGTGGCTCTCAGGTGGGGAGATCCAAGAAGCACCCACCAGTTAGCTCAATGTAACCAAGAATTAAATTCCCAAACCCATTACACTAGCCCCCTCCCCAATGGGTAGGGGGTGGGGTGGGATGGGCGGAGGGGGGCCACAAACACACAAACCTTAGAAAAAAAATAGCCCAGGTTCCATCAAACAGTTTGTTGGTCAGCACTTTGAGGATGGATCAAATCCACGGATGGTTCCTCCAGACTAAATACTTTATCAAACTGCCTTAATGTACATAATGTACATCTACTATTACATAATGTATATATATATTGTTATTAACTTTCTTCCCTTCACAATGGCTTACCTAAAAAGCAGTCATTTCCACTTTCACTAATTTATAGAAGAGATTTGTGAGCACATTGCAGACATGAACGTTTTACACTGGGCTTAAGTCCTGAGTGCTGGCTGACCCAAGGCAATTTAAAGCCCTTTGTTGCAGTTCCAAAATGTCTGGCAACAAGTGGAAATTTAAGAATGATCCACTCTAATTTAGTTCAGATTCTCATTCAGAACTGTGATGTTATTCATGGGGTTCGTATAAGCTAATAAAAAGACTTCAGAGACACAGCTAATGACCACAAAGGCTTATCAATATGTTGAAAAAAATAGATCAAATCAAAGATCTGGATTATATCCAGCCACCTTAATGATTAACTGCTTACCCAATAAATTAAGTACAAATTGGCTGTTCCTGTTAACTCCAAATTGTTTAACAGCTGCCTCCATTTTTGTTGTTGCTCTGATCTCATCTTCTGATTAAAACGTCCAGTCATATTTACCAAACTCCTTTAACTTCCAGTAATTTGGATGCCACATTTAATTCTCACTTCTTTTTACTCTACCCTTTGAACGATATTTCAGTCTTCCTCAACAATGAAAATTGGTTAAGCCCAGAGTTTATCAAAGTTCTAATTACACGGCTGGGCTCATGTCATGACTGGCAGTCAAGGGCTTCTCTTAGAGTTTAGAGAACTTTCCAAATTCACTGGACAGATTAGAAGCAAGTAACTCATCTCATTCGATCTTTTCTTCCATATACACAGCACAAAGCCAATGTTTGTTATGACTTTCTTGATCCTTATTTATAAGACAATACAAGAGGAAACCATGTGTGTATGTTTGAAATAGAAATGATACATTGCACAGATATAGTTCACCACGTTCTGGGATGGGTTGTCAGTGTTCAAATGGGGAGCCTGAAGAGTAGGAACAGATGCTTTTTTCCCTTAATGGCCCTTCCATAATTTAAAATTCTTCCGTTTATTTCCCTAAGATTTAGTGATAACTTTAAATGCTCTAAATTACCCAGCGGCTTGGCAGCCATCACAGAGGCAAATCTTTTTAGAAATCTGTTTTTAGCAATCTGTTAGATTGTGAATACTATGATATAAAATCTGTGTGCTCCATGTACAAAAATTAAATCAGTGCAAAGGATACAAATACATAATGCAAATGCTAACATTTCCAAACTGAGCGTACATGACCTGCCTCTAAATAGTGAATTTCTGTATTTCTTTCAGTGGTTGACTTTCTAAATTTGGGCCAATTTATTCTCATTATCTCTAAGTAAACCTACTTCGATTTTTAAAGTTATTTTATAATCCAATAGAGCCAGCCAGCCCTGAATCATGGAGCCTGATGTTGCTAGGATACGTGGTTTGGTATTTGATGAAAATATGTCATTTCAAAGGAGAAAACTTTCAAGTGTCCTAGAAAATGACACTCCTGTCTTCCACTGTGGAAGACAGGTCCAATCCTGGAGCTTCTCAGAAGTCCATAGAGGGCAGGATTGGCCTCCCCATGCTTTGAAACAAGCATCCTCTCTGGAGGGCTGTTTAATTGATAAAACTGGGCAAGTTGGTCTTAAAGCAAGGAACACACGTATTTATAGTAAAACACGTTTTCATGTTTGTTTTACAGTGAAGAGAAAAAAACCCAGAACCCCCAGATTTTATGTACTTTGAAAATATATTTAAAAACATTAAAAATTCTATATTTAAAACATATATTATATGTTAATTAATACACTTAAATAGAACTTGTATTTACAATAGGCTTCTGATGCGATTAAGTTTTAATGCCAATTTTTTCAATAACATAATTATATAAATATACTAAAATACAATAAATATTTTTTTTGTTTGTTTTACATGGTGAATAATATCTTTACCATAGAGAGAACAAGGCCACAGACATTTACTTACATTTTCAATGGGAGCCACCATAAAAAAGCAACAGGCCTGCTGTCATGCATGAAACACTCTGCCACAAAGAGACCACAGCAAGACTTTAAAAAACAGAACAAAACAGAACAAAAACAAACAACAACAGAGAGATTTTAACAGAATAAATCTAAGGTCAATGTAAACCACCAATCATGTGACGCTGATGTATCTTATTGGGTAAGAGAAGAGTGCCACTGACCACACAATTGCAGAATGTCTCCTACCCAACCACTCAACTGATCTGGCTCTTACTATACATTTAAATTGATGGGACCTTTTTTGGTTTTCAATTTTGTCACTCAAAAGGAAGCTGCAAAAGTTAACATACAGGAGATATTTCAGGCATTCATTACATATTAAAAAAAAATTTTTTTTCAAAGATATTTTCAAACAGCACCAAACAAACCTATGCTATATAAAGTCTTGAAGATCATGTGCTTCCTTCCTTTAAGATCTATAAAAGAAAGGCTAGTTTTAAATGAAAGACTGAACAAATAGAAATTTGCTGATGGTATCTTCATTTCCTGGGTCATGGTGGACATCCTCTTTTGCTTATCCCTTAACCTAAGAAGTAGCAATTGCTTGGGGTTTTCTTATGCCCAAGGACACTGGCCCAGATAGTGATCACTAAGATTTTCAGGTTTGGACAATAGTGAATGGGCTTAGCACTGATTTCCAGTGGGGTCCATTTTTCCCAGGACCTTTGTGACGCTATTCCAGGCTCCCAACCTGACTTCCCTGAGCCAAGATGGCAGGTGAAGTAGGGACCCTCTCCATGAATACAGTATGGGCAGGAGGTGACTGTGGCCCTCAATGGGGAGCAAAACTTTATCAATTCCATCCTTGTATATTCCAGTGAGCAAGGCACCTTCAAGCCTTGGTGCCCTGGATGTCCAGGCACCTTCCTAAAGTCTTGACTCTGAACAAGATTTTCTCTTGGTAGCCTTGTTCATTCAACCTGAGTTTTGGGGCCTTTTTCTGCCCCCTTCACCCTTACCAAAAGTTCTCAAAAGATAAAACCCTGGTTTCCTCTATGAGCAATAAGTGTTCATGTAGCAAACATCTTCTATCTGATTGCATCAATTGGAGGCTGCTGCTGTCACATTTGGCTCCTAACCTGCTTCAGGCAAATCCAGCTTTATCCAAAATAAACTAATTATCTGGGGGTGGGATGGAAGGTGTACATCTCCTTGAGTGCGGTCCTCCAATAGGAATCTCCTGAGCACAGTTAGATAATGTAGGCACTTAAAGCACGAGGCCCAAGCAACTCGACATATCATTCCAGAGCCGCCTCTGGAGAGCCCTTCAGAGGCCTCCCTTTTGGAATGTCCCACCCCCAGGTAGGCCTCGGGATGGCCACTCCAAAATTCCTCTTGCACAGCCCAGAAATGATGTCAGTTCCACATAGCCTCCATATCGCTATCCAGGCTGATTTCATGGGCAATGTGGATTCCTGCTCTGATGTAGGGTGCTTCTGGGTCCCTACAGAACTCTAGCTTTTGCTTGTAAGGCATTTTCAAGCCTTACCATGATTTACCCAAATGTTTACCCCTCATAAAAAAGAATCTTTATTTGGGGGTGATTTTTTGGTTGTTACCCTTCAAAGAAAAAAGAAATCACTATCCTCCATGCTTAAATGAGTGCCACGATGTGACAAAATTTGTTCATGTGTTCACAGCAGTGGTAAAATATTTCAAAGCATGCAACTGATTTTTCTTCCTTAAGAGAAAACAAAACAGAGGGGACTACGGGGAAGGTGGGGGGTGGGCAAGGAGCGAAAGTGCTATAAACAAATATAGGTCTTTCCAACAAAAGAAGCTTCCCCTGATGAACGCCCAAAGTGTAAGCTGGAGGCATTGTGGGAAGTGGAGTATGAGCATCTCATTCAGTTGCCTTAATTTTTATTCACTTTCCAGTCATCTAATTGGTATTGCAAACATCTTTACAATATACAAATGAATCTGTTATCAACCAGAACATATATTGAAGGAATTCTTCCTCCATCCCTATTCCCAGTGAGAACTAAAAAACAAAACAAACAAACAGAAAAAAACACAAAACAAACAAAAATATACCCCTTCCATCCCCCCACCCCTAAGCCAGTAAAGCCATGACAACAGCACCTTGACATTGTTTTAATTCCAACGCGATCAGAAGTTAAAAGCAGTAAAACAGATATAGTACTAACAAGAACGAAGATCCTATGATCTAAAATGTAAACAGAATGTTTTGGTTCAAATTTTTGTTGGATTTTTTCCTTTTTTTTTTTTTTTTTTTTGGTCTGTTTTCTGAAAGAGGAGAGTTTATTATCAATTCACAATTAAAGCAGCATGCAATTTATTATTATTTTTTTATAACTTTTTACGTTTTCAATTCTTGGCAACGGCAACAAACCACAACATTATCGAGGAATGTAATGCAGACTTTTTAAAGTTGTGCGCAAATGACTGTTTTCCTTCTGGTCATGGATATGTCCAATAAATAGATTGTAGAACCACTGTACTGTATAAACTTCATTTATACATGCAGTTCATAAAATTATTTTTTCTTAACTGAATAATTTACCCTGTTATGTATATATACAAATAGATAATTTTTGTCTCAATATAATCTATACAACATAAATCCACTATCTTCCCCTTTTAATGGTCAATGTACATACACAGGAAGTGTCTATCCTTATGAACCGCCAACCAATTCTCTTTTTGCTATCCATAGTAAGTGCCCGCACATACGACTGGGTAGTTCGGCACTGGGAGTTCCAATGCCTCTTGTCTATGCCCCTGCAGCCCTCTTTTGTGTAACCCATCGGATTGCACTTGGTCTCGTAGAAGTATTGCTTCAGTTGGCCTTTCGACACAGGGACCTTTTCAAGGACTGTGACCGTCCCGCCCGACATGTCCACTGCAGTCTTTTTATCTGCCGCCGTTACCCACTCACTAATACTGTCACACACGCTCAGCTCCCCCCGGCGGGCGGGGTCAGAGTGGCGACGGACCCTCATAGACATGTTTGCAGCATCCAGGTAATTTTTGTATTCCTCAAGCAGAAAGAGAAGAGGAGGCTCCAAAGGCACTTGACTACTGAGCATCACCCTGGAAGTGTACAAGTCCGCGTCCTTACTGTTCTCCTCGTTGGGCCGAACCTTCTGGTCCTCATCCAATAGCTCTTCTATGACGTGTTCAAAAGTGTCAGCCAATGATGTCAGGCCTTTCGAACCTCCTGCCTTGGGCCCACTCACGCTCTCCAGAGTCCCATGGGTCCGCACACCTGGGTAGGACAAGCTGCCTTGTCCTCGGACGTTTGCTTCTTTCATGGGGGCGGCCTTCATGCAACCGAAGTATGAAATAACCATAGTAAGGAAAAGGATGGTCATCACTCTTCTTACCTGGTGGAACTGTGGGGAGAAAACAGAAACAGGACACAAAACTGGTTAGGGCTTTCTTTCTCAGAGATAAAAACGTGGCCCATCTGACTGCAATTCCAGGTCATTCTGCGCAAGGCTTTTTATGTATAGGTGATAAACTCCAGCTGCGCCAGATACATGTTAATGTCAATAGTGTGTTATATGTGGTTTAATATAAACCAGAGATGTACAGGGTTTTCCCCAGGACTTAGCATATAAACCCAAGATTAGATGGCTACTAAGCAAGTGAAAAAATTGTGCCTTCAAGTTCTCCTCTTCCTCCCACTTTAGCAGCTTTGTAATTTTAAATTTTAATGATCTTTGCTCATGCTGTCACTAGAAACACAAAATCAGAAATGTTACTAAGCAACAACTGTGAGTGTAATAGTAATTTTTTTTTCAAGTTAGCAACATGGTTCTATTGCAGGAAGTGTGTGACAGGAACAGTAGTAGCCTGAGGGGTCTGAGTGGGCCTTCTAGCCATGTGCTGTCTAAGGCAGGAACAGCACAATAAAGCAGACATCAGGGAGCTTGAAGGAGCCTTTGCACGGAAGGTTTTTTTTGGTTTTTTTTTTTAATCTCCCAGAGATAGTCTATTAGAGTGAAGAACTTCATTGAACCATTCTGTTTTACAGATAAGGACACAAAAGGCCATAGAGGACCAGCCTCCCGAGATGAGGAAAGTTTGTGTTAGAACTCAGGTCACCCAACTCCAGGTCCAATGTTCTTTCTAGTAACACCTGGGTGGTTGTAACTCAAACTGTTTTACTTCTTTCCAAACAGAAATCATTTTCTACATGCTGATTTTAATGATGTATCTATGCCTGGGGCTGGTATCGTGAAAACAGCGTGCCTCCTTAAGAGAGAAGTGGAAAAGTCAGCGTTAAAAGGGCACTGAAGGCAATTTCAAATGCCTCCCATACATGGCCTCCACGCTTATCTCCACCAACCCTGAGTCCCCTCACCCTTTAGGTTTTCTGGCTAATATACAGATCCATCTAAGAAATCCCAACTTCTTTTTGTACTGGAAATGTGGTCTATTGTGTGTGTGTACGCACATGTGTGTTTTGGGTTTAAACCTTTTAAGAGCTGAGTGGCAGTGTGCACATTTTGGAATAGGCAGCTAGTGCTTCTTGCTATGCTTTTGAAGTTTCCTGGGAAGTCCCTTAGCAGCACACCACAAAATTAATCTTTTCCTGCTTGCCAGAGGGTAGCTCTACTCTAAATTTGGCTTTATATCTACAAGCATGCTCTGGGAAGCCAATTAGAACAGATGAACAAGCAAAATGAAAACATACCTGTTGACAATACCAAGGTTATTGTCAGGTGATGAAAGATTTCAGAATCACTTACCTGAAGCATCGTGTCCCTGAGTAGCAGTTAAGAGAAACATTCCCCAGCCCTGACACTCTATTCCTACTTCTCAGTTTTGGAGCACAGACTTACAAAAAGACACACATGTGCCATGGAGCCATCCGGTACAAACCCTGAGCAGTCAATCTGTTGTGAAGTCTCACTGAACAAGAAGGCAACCCACCTCCCCTCAACAGGTCATACAGCAGAAATGGGTAAAAACCCACTTGGTATTGGGAATCAATTGTTTTTTTTCTCCACCTTGGTAAGAGATCACATTTCTGCCACTAAGAGACTTTATTACCATCCCTAATCTCAAATGTCCTTGTAGGTTCAATCTCACTTTGCATGAATAGTAAGCATATTCAGAACTGCTTGGATTACACAATGACCTGACATTAGGAAGGGCAAATTGGTTTGAATAAAACACAGACGTCCATTCCACTAATCCCTAAAACTTTGTGAATGTTCTGGATTCTGCACCATCAAGGGAATGGACCCTCTGTGGTGGTTTCCATTCCTGACAGGCAGTATTTAGACCACTGAATGAAAACCCTTTCTCCTAATGTTCCCAGGGCACCTTGAATTTAGGTCAACTTTAGACAAAAGAATACAAATGTACAATACTTTACTCCCAACAGCTATCTTTTAATACCATATTTCATCAAACCTAGGATACCATCATTATAAGACACACCATTTTATATATCACACTAAGAAAAAAACAAAAACAAAAAAGCACTGTCAAACTATTGCTTTCTTTATCACTTAAACCTTTTTTTTTTTTTTTAAAGATTTTATTTATTTATTCATCTATCCCCCCCTGCTGCTTGTGCTCGCTGGGTCAGCCAACCACACCGGGCGGGCGGGCCTGCCCCCACCAGGAGGCCCCAGGAATCGAACCCGGGGCCTCCCATATGGTAAACGGGAGCCCTACTGACTGAGCCACAGCCGCCTCCCAAACCTTTTGTTTTATATTTACTGAAAGAGCTTTTAGATTTAGACATTTTTTTAATCATATATAACCCTTGTGCACATAAAAACAAAAAATAAGCAAAGTAAATTGGTTAAGGCTATCTAGCCAACAATAAGATGACATCAACTGGGATACAATCCAATTTCAGAGATGTTAAAATATGAAAAAAATTGTTCATTTCATATCAATGAAATACAGTAAATTTAATAAGTATTCTTAAATGCCTTCTCTAGCTGCCTAAAGTGGCCCAAGGTACTGAGGCATCTTAGACTAGAGAGCTGGAAAATTGCTTTATCATCACTACTACGGTTGTAAGTCTTTTAATGATACATTTTTCTACACTTGGTTTAAGAAGTTTACTCTGCCTTTGACTTGTCTCGTTTATCCTTTTATTAATAACTTTTTGATTAGGAAAGTAAACACCATATATATCACTTTCTCATCAGTTCCACAAACAAATATTTCAGAGGAACAAATGACATTTGAGTATTACTTGGCTTTCGTCCTGAGGCCCAAACATGGGCATCCCTCAAAGCTAAACATCTGCACTGATGCAGTAATTAACTATATGTTGAGAGTCCAACCCCACATATCCAGCCCTGCCCTCTGAGTCGCACTTCTACAGTGCTAACCTATTACTCACACATATGGTCTTGAAGTCACACTAAACTCAATACTTTTTATTGGAACAATACTACCTCTTAACTTTTGTGTTTTTGACAATGATTTTTTTTTTCCCCTCGTTTGTTTGCTTGTTGTTCACCTTTTCTTTGTTTTTAGGAGGCACCAGGAACCAAACCTGGGACCTCCCATGTGGGAAGCAGGCGCTCAATGGCTTGAGCCACATCTGCTCCCCTTGACAATGATTTCTGGATATTCTGGCGAACCAGGCCACAGACTAGAAATCTTGGATTTAAGTTTGACAACACCTTTCCTGTGTAGCTTTCAAATTCAGTCAGTCAAGAGGTCTAGCTCATTTTTTCCTTTAAAACATTTCTCCTATTCATCCCTTTGTCTCCATTCCACTGCCTTGGTTCAGCCCTTACCATCTCCTATTTTGTGACTACAATGACCCCTTGCTGTACCTGACATCCCTTCTGTTCCAGTCAACCCTAAGGACTGCTGCCTGACTAATCACTCCCATCTTATCATTCACTGCACAAAAACTTGCAATGACTTTATTGTTCCAGTAGATCAAATCTAACCTCTTTTATCTGGTACTCAGCACTCTCCAAAATCTAACCTCTCCTAACTTATCTAACTTTCCCATATTATTCAAGGTTTACTTTATCATATACTCAACGTTTCATTACCTCTGCTCTGACAGGCCAGAGTCCCATATGCATTACTGCGTGGAAGTGGCGTGCTCCATTAGTCTGGCAAACTCCTTTCTCTTCATCTGGATACCTTTTGCTTACCCTTTATGACCCAGTTCAAGCATCAAATCATATATACCACCTCCTCTAATTACTCCAGGACACACTGCCATCCTTCTCTAAAATTCACATTACATCTCATTTAGTACTCATTTCATATTCAGCTGTTAACTGTATTTGCTAATTATGGTCAACCTTTACTTGGATGGTAAGCTCTCTGAGGGAATGGATGATATGTGATCCCCCATAATGCTTAACACAGAATAATGTAACAGTATTAACTCGGTAAAAACTTACTTATGGTTTTATTAAACTAAGAGAAAATACAGTTCTGAAATCAGTTTTATGGGAAGACTTTTTATTTGGAAAACACCAGTGAATTCACTGAAAATATTAAGCACAGGCTGCTGTGCTAACAACAAATTATAAACGCTAAATAACTTGACAGATGGCAATTATAATCCATGAGCATTCTCTGGGAGTTCCTCTAATAGCATAGAACTTTACCTGAATAATTAAAAAGCAAATAACACTACAATATACTAACTGCCCCTACTACTTCCTCTGTAGCTCAAATCAATAAAAGACTCAGTGAGTTGTCAGTAATAATAACAACAATAATAAAAATTTGGAATTTTAAGTTTCTAACTTCCTTTTTCCACTAACCTTTTCAATAAGCAATTTTTTACACTGTATTAAGAAATCATAAGAGATTAAATAACAGCTTCCATAACAATTCTTACATTTTAGCCCTTCAGATGAGACTTCATTACACAAAAGACAGAGGCTGTACACACTTGCTAAGTACTTTTAGTCTATGTATCTGTACATAACAAATTCATTGGTGCCCTCTAATTCTGCTCCAAGGCTTACAACAATCAATCAAAACACATCTATAAAATTCTAGGAAGGCTTTTTAGGCCCATGCTCAGAAAATGCAATATAGTACATAGCACTAAAAAGAAAATCAACAAAGAAGAAATATAGCTTAGTTTTAAACATGATAAATCTGTAAACCTCTTACAGAACCATGACAGCATGCTCTCCTGCTATAATAATATCTCATATTCATCTAAAAGACTACAAGATATTTCCAGTATCATTTGCTTTTACAAGGCTCACAATGATTTTATAATCATTTGATTATTACAAGGAGATAGGACAGGTATTATTGTCCCCATTATACAGATTAGCAGTTCAGAAAACTTAAGTAACCTAATGCTAGAAAGCAATTAAGTCAGCTGTCTCCTAGTCCAAGGTTTTACCACAAGGACATGCTGCCAGTTTTAGAATATTAACTGCAGGGAGGAGAGACATTATGCCATGAAGGGTCATCAAGGAAGAAGCTCATAAAATGTGAACACAGTTTTCTGTGGTTATTTGTATCCTGGAGCCCAAGATTTTAAAGGCAGCACCATTAAGATACTACTTGGTAGTTCTAGATTAGTCATGACTTCTAAAGACCCTTCCCTTCAAGGCTTGATTACTTCAATGGATGGAATTCCAGATAATGCAGATTTCTTCTAAAAGAAAGCTTTGTAAAAAAATCTAGGCACATTGGAATCAAGGTTCCATGGCCAAAGCTAAGAAGGGAACCAATCCACAGTACAGATAATTTAGGCACACACAGAAAGAAAAGGCAAAACTTTATTTGCTCCTAGTCCCTTTTGGTTTGTCTTTAAGTGTGTCATCAAAGAAGACACCATTTAAAGATATGGCTCCTCACCTTAGACTTCTTTAAGCAACAAGGATAATGGTAATGTTTAAGAATTATCAATTAATATTTACTTCCTAATATACATGATACAGGCATGACTATTAATAGACTACCTTAATGAAATGTTGCAAATCAATACAAAAATCTTCTAGTTTGCATCCAATTTCACTATATCCATATATTAGCCTTACTTTTGTTCATTCATTTATCAGACATGGAGTCTACCTTCAAGTCTTTTAGTCTAGGAAGGAGGTAGGACATATAGGTAAGTAATTAAAATAGAGAAAAGACCAATGAAAAGTATAGATAAAAGGTTGGAAGGAAAGAGATTACTTCCAGTTAGGGAAATCAAAGAATGGTTTGTGGAGATTTTGAAGGCTAGGAAGGATTTGAACATATCCAGAAAAGGCACCAGTGGATGGACAGCAGCTTGGAAAAAGGCATGGAGGTAGGAAGGCATGGAGTGAATTTCTGGAGAGAAGAGTTCTGGAACAGGAATCATGAGAAATGAGACTGTAAGACTGCCAGATTATGGAGGGCCCTCAGGATGCGGCTAAAGAGTTTGGACCTTGCCTTGTAGGCAGTGAGGAGTCAATGAGAGTTTTTGAGCAGAGGAATGCTTCAAGAAGATCAGTTTTTCATAATACTTAGGAGGAGTTGAAAGACTGGACAGACTGGAAGAGACAAATTAGTTCACTGATTTCATTCTTAGTGGCTTGAAAATATTGACCTTATTGAGCTTGAAAAATAAATATTAAGTCATAATTTAAGTGTTAGATTAAGAACTTGGATATGTCTTTTAACTAATGAATGAGTTAATTAATTTTTAGGCAGAAGTGAGTTGCAAAAAGAAAAGGGGTTACAGAGAAGTGTGCAGAGCTGAGTGGTAACCATCAGTAATGTCTAGGATGGAGAGAGGTAGAGGAGAGATGGGACTACAAACTCTCATTCCAATTATAATTATACTGAACTTTGATTCCACTGCTCAGCACTTTTAATTCAAAGATCTCCAAACACTTTGCAAATATTAAGTAATTAAGACTCATAGGGCCCTAGAGGTGCAGGTAACTATAATTATCCCCATTTTGTACAGGAGGAAGGAGGACCAGTTTTTAATCAACTCATCCACTTGTTGTTATTCTCTTGATAGAACAAGGTCAGAACCCTAGATTCCAAAAGAAAACTAGGCCTTCCACTATAGGGACTAGTTTTTTTTTTTTTCCCCATCCTTCTGCATTATTTTTGCAGGGGTTTCCCATTATATATGCATTGCTTAGCCAAGAAGACTGTGAAAAAGCCCCTGCACATTCCTCAAAGAAAATAATTGGTAGTTTGAATTCATAAATAGGATGGGAAGAAAATGTAATTATCACTACAGATGCTCACTTACTTACCTTGATGCCCATTCAATTGAGATTAAGAAATATTTTAACAAGCAGTATCTGATAATGCAGATGTCCCAAGCCTTTGAAGGGAGTGGCTTTAAAATGTAGTTTTACCACAGTGTAGTTCTATGTCCGGGGGTATTCAGATAGACTTCCTACAATACACAGTGCTTCATGCCACAGAGCCTCTGTTCCCCTGAGATGTCCAAGGTGTTCAGTGACACCTTCAGGATTACTTAGCCTCACTAAGAGTACCAGAGAAAATGCTCATGCTTAGTTCATATCTGGAGTGATATTTACATGAAATTACCATGAGGAAAAAATGTACATTTCACTGACCTATTAATTTGACAGATAAATTTACTAAACATGAATCTTTGATGGAAATTACTAGAGCTCCAGTCCTCTATTTTCCTCTCTAGTGCCCCAACCCATCCCTGAAAAAATAAGGATTTTTCTATTGGTGGAAAACCTACCCCTCCCCAATGCAAAACATTCTTCCCTGAGTTAGCACCTAGAACAACCTAGACAGCACACACGGGGCTCCCCACAACACTGACTGACTCAATTCTCTTTGTGCCGGTAATATTTGTATAGTATTTAGGGACGTGCAATTAAAGTAAGAGCAGTTAGTCTTAAAGTGAGCTGAAATAGTGGCACAAATTTTGGAATAAGGGATATAAAATGTCTGGCACAAGGACGAGATCTGGACAGAGAATCCCCTCTCTGGCAGGTCGACCCCAGGGCCCAGCTGCCACCAGCCAAAGGGCTCTAAGAGCTTCCATCGCCACTGGCCTAGAAAGCCTGCTGCTCCGTAGCCAATGGAAGCTCCCTGAAAGCCAGAGCCACCCAGAGCTGGCAGCCCCATGCTTACCCTCCCCTCCTCCTCTGCCTCCTCTTCATAGAGCAGTGCTGCCCAAACATCGCACCTCTCTATGATAAAGAGGTCCTAGCGGCAAACATACACAAGTCATTTGCATATCAAATGAGTAGGCTGTCTTAAAATGCTCTTATTTTAAATTTCAAACCTACTATTTTTCAGTTTATAGGAACCAATATGCAGTTGACATTCAATTGAAAAGCCTAACCTCCTCAATTAGGATTTTGTTTTCTTTAGCATTTAAGATGGGACATGTTATAATGAACTAAAAGTTAAGTTCAGATTTAATAATGTTCTAACTACTGTGTTGCCAAAATCAAAGTTTTATTTACCAAATTGTCATTCATGTAGACAGGGATGTTAAGTAAGGAGATACTATCTACTTGGTTCCATGAAGTTTCAGGGACCCACTCTCTAAGGACTGACCTGGAAAATTCCTTAATTAAACATCACATTTAATGATTAGTGTTAATCTCTACTCTTACTGAGAAATCATGTGGGAAATATTTCCTGTAGAGACAATGACTCGAAATGGTGAGTAGGGAAATAGAAAAACAACTGGTCATTGTAACACAGGCATTTAAATTGTATCTCATCTTTAAGGCATTGATTTCAGCCAGTTCCAACCACAGTGTCAGACCCATCTTTCCTCAACCTCAATAGGTTGAGGAAATAGCCAGAGAGGTTATGCCCTGTCAGGCAAGGGCTACTGCCCAAACCAGCAGGAAGTAACTACAGAAGAATGACCATCACCACTCAGCACCCCCTTAAGAATAAGGGTGTAAACCCTCTGAGGGAGGGAGTTGAGGCAGGTTAGCCAGGGAAATGAGAAGATGAGCTACAGCTTGGCCCACAGACAACATGGCCGCGAGACCCCGCTGAGACCTTGACCTTAACTTTGAGGTCCCAGTTTCTCTTTCCAGGACCTCCCCTTGGTCCCGGATATTCCAAACAGTCCTCACCATTGGCTCCCACCATTGGTGGGGTAGCCAATAACAGCTGGGGACCCTCCCCTTAGCATCAGCAAGGGGGGGGAATAATTGTTTATAAGGTGACCACACAAGGCAGAGCTCCCTCTCTCTGCCTAGAGGATTCTGCAGCAAATCTCGGTGTGTATTTCCATCCTTCTCCCCTATTTCCCAATAAATTCTTGGCCTAACTTAAAAAAAAATTGTACCTAAATATACAGACTTTTAAATATATAGAAAAAATTCAAGAAAAAACTTCATTTTATGTAACTTAAAAAGACTCAAACTTCAGATAATTTTTTGAGCATTACATTTTAAAATGAAGCATTTTAATGCAATTCTCATTTATTACTAAAAATACCCCCAATAAAAGGAGAAATTTATGGGGCCTGAAACTAGCCCCATGCGAACTTATCCCATATCTGTATTTCACTGCTCAAAGTGATACATGGAGCATCAGCATCACCTGTGAGCTTAAAAGAAATGCAGAATCTCAGCTATGCTTCCTCCCCACCCACTAAATCAGAACCTGCATTTTAACAAGATTCATATTCTTTAAGGTAATTCATAGACTTAATAAAGCTGAGAATCAGTAGACTAAAGGATGAAGAGAAAAGAAGCTACCTTCCTCTTTCGTTCAACTTGTTTCATTGGGACATTTATTTATTTATTTGTTTGTTTGTTTAATTGTATTTATTTATTTATTTATTTATTTTGATATATAAATATATATGCATATATGTGTATTTGCTTACAAAAATGTTATTTATATATATATATATATACATATATTTTAAGACATTGGGACATTTATTATGTGGGAAAATATCTTTGCTTTTGTAATTGTATTAAGTAAAATCCCAATTCCCTTTATGTCAAGTGTCTTTTCCACTATTGTGTTTATACCTTAGGGTGCAGGACAAATAAGTGTGATTGGTTGAATGAAAATTTCTAGAGTACTGCTGATCTAAAGCTGAACTTACACTCAAACATTACTTTTTACCTAAATGCTACAACGCAAGCACAAGCATAATTGGCCTCCCTGACCACTAACATAGCCTAACATCACTCACTTAATCAGAATAATTTTGGAAATGACATGACCAGCTAAAGCAGGTAATATATTTTCAGAAGCATTAATGTTACTTTCAGCCTTGTGAGTTCTTTTTTCCCAAAATGATAAAACAGAGACTGAGACAGGGTAAACTGACTCACCCACTCAATGGCAGATTTCTTATTTCTAAAGCTGTCCTGAAACCAACAGATCCATCTACTTCCTACCAAGTACTATAAAATTTAAACAACAACAACAACAAAAAACACACAGGGAGCCAATGTGGCTCAGGAGGTTGGGTGCCTGCTTCCCACATGGGTGGTTCCAGGTTTGGCTCCCGGTGCCTCCTAAAAATGAAAGAAAACAACAACAACAATAACAACAAGCAAACAAATGAAAAAACCAACTCAGGGGAGCTGATATCGCTCAGTGGTTAAGTGCCAGCTTCCCACATACAAGGTCCCAGGTTCAATCCCAGACCAGGTACCTCCAAACAAAAACAAAAACAAACAAATACACACAAAATAAAACAACAATAGCAGATAGCAGCCGCAATAACGAAAAACCCTATAATACACTGGTGTAACTATCAAACATCAAAAAAAACCTCAAAACAATCCAAATCTGGCTCTACTTCAATAAGATACCTGGCAAGCAACCTAATTTCTCAGTTAGGTTCCAATACTTGGGATCATTTGCTGCAAGACTGAGGCACCCAAAAGGGTTTTTTTAAAAAAATAAGTTAGATCTCCAAAGGAAAAAAAAAAAATTTCCTGAGGGAACTGATGGAGCAGTTTCAGAAAAAGAACTGGAGACTAGTCCATTGTTTAGGCTTTTTACAAAGGACAGCAAGGATTGTGGGGTTGCAAACACCAAGAAGTCACCAAGTTCACCAGTAAAAACGCAACTGACTTGCACTGGGAACCCCTATAGTGTTGCTGTGAAATCATTTGCAAATGGGTGGGGCTGAGAGGATGAAGAACCCTATTTTCCCAGGTGGCATCCAATTATTGGGTTCCATCTTGAGCCCCACACAAAAAAGTACAGACGTCAACCCAGTAAGAGCCTGCCTCCTCTAAATTACAAACAAGGTGTGTCTCCTAACTGGGGATGTTGTGCAAGCATAGTAGATCACTGTCTTTCAAGTTTCTGAGTCCAGTAATAACCATGCCTTGTACCTTGAAAGAAAAAAAAAAGCAAGGGTAATGCAAATGCATTCTTTGTCCCTAAGGGGAAAACAAGCAGTAACTCCCTTCAGACCAGAAGATAAAGGGAATCCCCTTTATGAAAAGAAGTTTACCAGTATTTGGGGTTGGGAACATGCCAGAACAATCACAATTTTTGAAAAAAAAACAGAGAAAGAAAGTTAAGGCTAGTGATTCCTATTTCAGTCTCTTTCTTCAGAATTGGCAACTTTTGAGCAAAAGGTTGCTTCTGGGGTATTGCTGGACCCTCTTGAGCTCTTGCCATGAAATGCTGTGGGAATTCCAACAGCCATGAGCCAACACCCCGCCAGACATCACTAAGTTACACACAGTTGCCACAGACACACAGACACACACACACACACACACACTCTCTTAATGGACCCCAGAGCTCTGGGGTAAAGGCATGCCCTTCCCAGTTTTTCCACAGATGGTGCTCCTGAAATTTTCCATAGCGAATGTACTCCTGTGGTTAATTAATAATCTGAGCAATTTCCATTATAGAAAGAATATCTGTACATAATTAGACTCATCTTAGGTCCAAACTGGCAAGCTTCAACTTCATTAATCCCGCAAGGGCTAAAATGAGAATGGGATGGATAATTCTCACCTGATGAATTCTCACCCCCTAGATAAGACCCTATCCTCTGAAGTATATAGACTGTTAAATTTTAAAAAGAAAGAAAAGTGAAAATAGATGGAAGGAATTGGAAAAGATGAGTTGCTTCTAGAGACATAAGAATAACATTTCTTTTAAAACGACTATCAAGAAGTCATAGGGGAAACATAAAATTAGCAAGAGAAGGCTGTTAGCTCTCTGTTGCTCACCTTTATGAGACCATTTTCAGGAATCAGTTTGTTAAATTCCACTGAAGCACAAATGCACACACCACAGCCCTTCTTCTGGGATGTGTAGTCATACAGAGGCGTGTGGGCAGATGCCAAAACATGTGTGGACATGCAACTCTTTCTGTAGAAACTCAATGTTCTGAACATTAACGACGATTAACCTTCTGCACACGTGGAGAAAACTGGTGGTTCAACACATCCAGTTGTCCTTCAGGTTATTTTTGCATCCAACTCTATAATTTCTTTAATTACTTACTGTAAGGCACAGGAAAGTGCTCATTATTTGCAGCTTAATGCAGGAGGAAAAAATAATTAAATGTGTTCCCCTGCCCACCACTCCACCCCAGTCCCCAACTCTTCTGTGTCGTTGTTCATCTGAGCCGCACAAGGAAGCCAGTTTCCAGGCCCTGAGCATAATGAGCCATGTGGACCCGATTCTAGACGCTGGCCCTACTTCAGAGCCACTATAAAATACGAGGAAAATATTAACATCTCAGATGACAAAGGACCATCTGGCTAGTCAGAAAATACCAACATCACTTAAGCCATTAGCATGCACCTATATGGAAACACTAAATTCCGTGGTCCATGAGTATCCAGACTGTGCGAACATGTGTTTTCCTTTTTACTGAACATCAATTCCTACAGAGGATATGCAAACTCAAACACAACATATTTAATCTAAGGAAGGGGTTGGGGCTGTATTTCTACATAGGACCTAGAAATAAATACAATATTGGTGATGGTGGTTGTGTATGTGTGAGGGGGAGATTTTGGGGAGATGCTCTAGGCAACTGGATAAATGATATGTAATACCAAGCATCTCTTTGTATTAGAAACGACCAAAAATAATAGTTAGCATTTATTATCTATGAGAAAGATAATCTAATGATTTATTTATAGCTGAGGAAACTGAGGCTAGGAGAGGTTCAGTAAATTGCCCAATGCCACACACCCATCATGTGGTAGAGATGGAATTTCATCTCCAAAGTCAGAGCCTGAGCTCATAGCCAGGGCTGGCCTGCAGTGCCTCTTTCCACATGGGGTCGTGTCTTACATTTTGGGGAGTTCTACTTGGCAGACCTATTCTACAGACCCTCTGCATGAATTTCTTATTTATTTAAGCAAAGCCCCAGGTGGTCATTCCTGATAGGCATAGTTTGTTTACACACTGATTGCCCAGAGTTTGAATACACCCTAATGTTTCTTCCTTACCACCCTCTGCCCAATATTGAATTACTCCCTCAAGGTCCCAAGCATACATGCATACTTAGTAGGACACAGTGTCAAAACCATGTACAGGGAGGCGGCTGTGGCTCAATCAGTAGGGCTCCCGTTTGCCATGTGGGAGGCCCCGGGTTCGGTTCCCGGGGCCTCCTGGTGGGGGCAGGCCCGCCCGCACGGCGTGGTTGGCTGACCCAGGGAGCACGGGCAGCAGGGGGTGGAGAAATGAATAAATAAATAAAATCTTAGGAAAAAAAAAAAAAAAAAACCATGTACAAAGGTAATCTGTTTGAGATGTCAGATCATGCTCCCCTGAGAAGATCTCTTTGGGCACTGGAACAGAACCACATGCCTTTCTGATCAGTAACCACAACTACTTACTCTTGTGGCAACTCCACTCGAATAAGAATATTTCAGTCAGGTCCCAAATGCTGATATGCCTCTTTGTCATACTTGTGATATAAAATCTTTCTTTTTAGCACCCAAGCCTAATCCCCTCAGAGTCTGGAGACCTACTTCCCTATGTCACTCCACTTGTGACTCAACCCATTTGTCCTGTTATTCAAGAATCTAGCTGACGGGGCGAGATATGAGCAAAAAGAAAAGTACAGCAAGGCAAGCTTTCCCATGGGATCTCAAATTTATTCCCAAGGAGTAGTTCAGACAACTAGTGGACACCACAAAGACAGCAGGATGGATGGTCCAGGATGGACAGAGCTGCATTTTCTTGCAGACTGTGCCAGCAGGAGCAACCAAATTAAAAACTGTCAAAGGAATAAGGGTTATGGAGTGGAGACCTCAGGCAAGTTCTCAGCCACCAATCTGGTACCCAGAGGTCCTTGGCATGAATGACAAAGGCAAAATGGATCACACAGCCACACTGCATTGATGCAAAACATATAACTTTGCTGGCATCCTGAATATGCATAATGTGTTAGATGATGGGGCTCAAAACACTGAACACCTTGCTTCTGGTCATAGTCAGCCCTTGGAAGAAAACAGACTTTCAAAGAAGCAGCTGCAAGGAGCCTGAGAACAAAACTGGAAATGCCTGTTATGAAAGCCTTCCATGGTATTAACAAAAGAAAATGTTTATTTGTCAGTGGTGTGTCAGCTAGCTTCTGGTAGTCCACCCTTATGCCCAGGAATTATCTCCTGTGCAGGCCAGATAGTCATCAATGCAACTCCCCAACTGCAACTATTCCATCTAGGGGAAGAGGGGCGGTTTTCATCTTTAAAGAGGCCCCTTCAAAAATTCTATGGGGAAAAAAATAAAATAATAAAAGAATGTCCATTAGGATTGCATAACCATTCTGCCTGGTTCCATTTACCACACTTTTTATGCATTGGAATAGAAGGGAATTTTTCCTAAACAGAGCCCACTGTCCACAGAGAAAAATAAGATGAAGAATCTTGCCATCAAGGGTGGTAAGGAGTTAAATGAGGGCCAAAATACATGCTTTATAAAATGTGGAGACATTATTTAGGCCATAAATCATGTGTTTTTACATGATGTCCTATTTGCATAAAACAGGAAACTGCCTGGCAATTTATACCCTCACAGTTTTAATTTACCTTATAAAGTACTAATCATTTAATTACAAATCTTGGGGGAAGTGCTAAATCATTCCTCAAAAGAGCATCCACTTGGGTATGAAAGTTCCAAGCTTGGTGAGACTGCCTCTGTGATGTGGGATATATCACTTGAACTCAGTCCCTGGAAATGATGTTAATAGCTGGGAAAAGATCGTTAAAAGCCTGCTACACAGTGCTCTTTAGTGGGATAATTTTCTTTTCTGTTCTAATAAACACCGTTGTGCTCTTTAGAGCTAGCATTGATAGTGATGTGAAAAATGAATGCAGCTCAACTTTCTGTTGCAGGAAATTCTCCAAGTGGCAACAAAGGTCCACTGCACATGTGTCACTAATGTTGGTAAAAGCCCATGACCCCAGTGAGGCATTTCCATCAGAACTGATGTCTGTACCAGATGGGAATTGTCCATTATTCCCACTGCAAACCTCAGATGAGTTAAGAGACCTGCTTGAAGTTGTATATTACATACTATCATTTGTGTAAGAAACAGATGAAAATAATACATATTCATATTTACAGATACTTTCATAAAATACACTAAGAATCTTATTATGCTATACACTATACTATACATATATCATAATAAACTAACACAAATGATCACCTGTACATGGCATGAGACTGGAGGGAAAAATGAATTGGGCAAGGAAGGATACAGGTGGAACAAGAATTCTCAATTAGACTTCTTTATATTACTTTGACTTATGAATCATGTAAATAAATTAACTATACAAAATAATGAAATAAAAAGATGAACAACAACAGAACAAAAAAAAAGAAAGAAAAGAAAAGAAAAAAAGTAACGAGTTAAAAAATGTAACCGAGTGGCTTCACTTTGGCTTCACCTATGAAAGATGGTGTCAAACAATCTCCCACACTACTCTAATGCAACAGGCACTCCATTGATTTTACACCTGCTCCTTTGCTTGTGTGTCTCAGTGGTGACTACAGTTAAGAAGTCTGGTGGATACCAGCTCAGTTTCAGGGACACTTCTCTGGAAGAAACCAGTACAAGGTAGGAGAGTTGGGTGTAGAGAACAGTTTTTGGGGCTAAAGTCTGAAGGTCTGAGTTCTGATCCTGTTCTGCCACTTTCTCTGAAGGTGACATAGGAAATGGCTGATATTCAACCATTTTTAAGCAGGGAGGGGAATGGTACCCATTCCTAAAGGTCTCCGAGACACTGAGATCATGGGGAGGAAAGAAAACTTACAAAAGATGGACTCTAAACATAAACCAAAAACAAGAACAGGCTCACAAAGAAAGATGCTTAAGAGGGAAATACAGAAGACCTATCTAGAAGCAAATTGTAAGGACAGAGCCTAGAATGCAAATGCAAGGTCAAAGTCAAGTGAATGATCCCAAAGCATGGACCTTATTCCTTGTGATCAATACACTTGCAGGGACATGTGCCTGTTACCCAGGTAGGTACCCGACTTACTCCCAAAGTCAAATGCAAACTTCAAACACTTCTGAAAATGTTCCCTAGAGGACCCTTTAATCCAAATTAAGGGACTGAATGAAAAACCACTCTTTAAAAAGGCAAAAGAATAAAGAAAACAATTTTTCATCTCCATATGTGCAGTCATCTGGAAAGCAGATCTCCCATTAAATGGATGGCCAAAGCAATGCCATGATGCTAAACTGACATGAAAATCCAAGGGCTGCTTTCCTCACCATCCTAAAGTGAAGCATTCCAAGAGGCTGGAAATAACCACAAAAGGAAGTTCAATAGAGGTTCTAAACTTGTTACTGCTATCCAGACACCTGGATAGGAAGCCAGAGGGCTATTTGGAACTCAGAAAAAGAAAGTGAAGCTCTCTTTTCCATTTTGATTAGGAAAAGGCCTGATGCAAGGTGCCTGCTTCCAGCTGGTTTTAAGTAGTCTAATTGGTGCAATGCTTTCTGGGACCACCTCCTAAGAAAATGATAAACCCAGACTTCCAGGCCATGTCAAGAAGCTACGAGAGGGAAGTGGATATGGCTCAAGCGACTAGGTTCCCGCCTACCACATGGGAGGTCTGGGGTTCGGTTCCCGGTGCCTCCTGTAAAAGACGAGCAAGACAGCAAGCTGGCTGGCACGATGAGTTGATGCAACAAGATAATGCAATGAGGAGACACAAAGAAGAAAGACAATGAGAAACATAAACAAAGCAGGGAACTGAGGTGGCTCAAACAATTGAGTGCCTCTCTCCCACATGGGAGGTCCCGGGTTCGGTTCCCGGTGCCTCGTAAAGAGAATATGAGAAGACACAGAGCACACAGCAAATGGACACAGAGAGCAGACAGTGAGCACAAACAATGAGAAAGGAAATAAATAAATAAATAAACAAACAAACAAACAAATAAATAAAGCTACGAGGACACTTTGGGTCAAAGACAATATCCTCTCAGCTTCAGCTTCATGTTTCAGAGCAGACTATGATTCCTCACAGAAATTTCTCTAGGAGGCTTACCATCCTATGCTATTTTAACTCAGGGTCTCCATTTCCACAAGGGGTTTAAGCTGCCTCAGATTAAGAATGTGTTACACTTTAATTAATGATTCATTTCTCCATTCAGCAAAGGTTATTAAGAACTTACCAAGTTTAGATGTACTTCGCATTATGAAAATCATCTTCAAGTTGCTTCATCTAAAGCAGGAATAGTTTAGTAGGTAATTCTTAGTGGAGTCTTCAAATGACTGAATCCCAAATTTAAATCGTCACTGATGTTCAAGTTTAACAAGGTGGCCACACTCCCAGCTATCAATTGCTTTCAAGGGAAGTGTTTCAGTATTACTCCATGTGGTCAATTGTGCATGGTTACAATTTGTTCACAAGTTAACAAAAACAAACAAACAATTCTTTTAAAAATGTTTAAGTGAACACAGGGGCAATAAGCCGACATCTTGAAAGCGTATGTCACAGAGAAGGATGTGAGTGTTGGTTTCATCAGCAGTGGTCTGGTCATGCAGTTAAAGTGCAAGGTCATAAGCAGCTGTATTCCTGTTGCTTCCTCATAGTATGAGAACTCAGATGTAAATCATGTTCATTCCATGAGAAAAAAAAATCGCAAATGTTTTTCAAGCTCTATCTCTGCCTCTTCTTCCTTCATAGCTACAAAGGTCAGCCATCCTTCTGTGCCTGGGTTACCTGTGAAAGCCTTTCTCTTGAGTATCACTCATCAAACTTGTAAGTTAAGATGGCTGTGATTTAGCCTTCTCCTAAAAATTACTTCTTAACCATCTGTTCATTTAACAGACATTTTCTGAGATCAGGCATCAGGGACATTAAGATGAATGAGACAGAATTCCCTGCCTTTGGGAACATCACTGTTAGAAGGGGGAGGGGAGCAGGTTAGACTCACAGATTAACACAATACAGTGTAATACAGAATACCCAAATTAAGGTATACATAAAGGTCATTCCCTAAAGAAGGAATGAAATGGGGAGGGGAGACAAAGGAGAGGAGGCTGTGGGTCCAGGTTTTTGCTCAAAATAGATCATATTTTATCTTAAATTATCTGATCTCCTAACCTTTTAGCACTTACAACCCACAAAGCAAGACAAAGTAGCTATGAAGAATTCAATGTTAGCAAGCTTCTAGGGCACCAAAGTTGGAAACCAAAAGGCTTGTTCATGGAAACCTACCTAGAACAGGTTTCTCATTCAGAGGACCTTCCCAGCTGATAAGAGCTGTGCTGAAATCTTTCTATCTTTTCCATGAGGAGAGTAAATTTCAACTCACTTAGCAAGTACCTAGGGGCCACCTAATATGTATGTGCCCACAGTCTGCACGGTGCTAAGGGGACTAAGACAATGTAGGAGACACAGTCTTTCAAAGAGTTTACAATCTAATTGTAGAGTTAAGACTAAGATAGAGGGGAGGAAAAAAAAAGCAAACTTAGAAGACAGCTGAATAAATGATCACCTGTTCAACTTCCAATGATTACATATTTGGGGTAACTAACATACCTCCTCCCTCAGAGTTTTGAGTGAGAAGGGAGACAAGTGGCCAAATGGAATTTAACATATCGAATCACGTTTCTCTGCTAGCAAAGCTGCACTAGAGAACACAGCGAGGCCTGTTTTCCACTATCACAGACCAAGGCCTTGGCAAAGGCAAGACGTGGGAGGCAGAGAAGCGGGAACCGAGAATGCAAAGGCCTTTGATCTTATTGCATAATGTCTAGAATGCCAAGAACCTTTTACAAATTTGGGCATGGCCGGTCCCACAGGGCAAGAGAGAAGCGGGCTCAATTTCAGCATAGTGGTCCGCTCCTCTGGATCACATGCTCTATAGTCCAGTAGACCACAGGAGCTTGTGGGTCTTGCCAATCAGATTAATCACTCCTCTTCTCATGGAAAGGAGTGTCATGGGAACAAGAGAAGGGCCCAGAATGCTCCTTTGATAGTTCTCTTCTAGGAAGCAAGTCCCTTCGTGGGAACACAGTGAGGGGGGAAAGGGTTGCTTTCAACATTGTCTTAGGCACAGAGAATTTAAGTAACTTGCCCCAAGTCACGAGCTAGTAAGTGGAATCAAATGTGATCAGGAGGCCCAGAAACATGGTTCCAGGCCTGTACTGCCTTATGAAGTTTCTATTTCACAAATGTTTCTTTAAAGTAAAAGAACGTCCTGAGTAGGATATTCTAGAATTTTGTTCTAGACTAGAACATCGTGTCCATGGCTCGTAGCTTAGAATCTGATACAGAGAAGAAACCCAATAATTATTTAGTGGTTGTACAATTGCTTATATAATTAACTACTAAATTGTGAGATTCAGACATAGATGACCTAGGAGTTCAGCTAGGTCAGGTTTATTACACGCAGGAGGCTTTGACAAGGAAGTAGAATTTGAGCTGGGTCGTGAAAAATGGGTAGGATTTAAATGGATGAAAGGAGGGGAGAGTCATAAATAAACTAGATTCAGGAGTACAACAAAATAGCATTCTGGTCTTGCCAACTTTGGTTCAAAGTGAAGCAAATGTAGGCATGAAGCATGTTGATGAAGCTTTTTACTGTCTTGATAAGTTATATAAAGTGCTCTTTGGAGGCTGAAAAGTGCTAAGAACAACAGTAGCTAAAATTCACTAAGCATTTACTAATCCAAGCACTGTTCTAAGCCCTTTACATGTATGGATGTACTGATCGTTACAGCTACCCTGTTAAAAGTTCAAAGTACAGATCACAGATCTAGTAACTGGTGGAGATGGAATCAAACTCCATCATCGGTCCCATGAATACTGTCCCAGGTCTTTTGCTCCCATGTGGAAGTTTCTGATTAGGAAATTCCAACTCAGAAGAATATCTTCAGCTGGCTTCCCATCCCAAAGCTGAATTTCCAATTATATGGACAATGAAGTAAATAAGTCTCTCTAAATCACAGTATATTCCATTGATTAACTTGTATTTCAGAAATTCTCAAACTCTCCTGCACATCTGAACCACATTTGGAAGTTTCTAAACATAATGTATACCTGGGCTTACCCCAAACATGTGAATCTTATTACATGTGAATATTAGAAGTTAGGCCCTAATGTCTGTATTTTCAAAAAGTTTCTAAGGTAATTCTGATGATCAGCCATGTTTGGGAACAATTGTTCTATGTTATGTTCTATTTTATCAGCATCTCTAATAGTTCACTTACCAAGAACCTCAGCTTTAAGCAAAGTCATAACTTAAGAAGCTCAAGCATCAATATATCACTGATCATAAATTCATTTTCCCCATTTTTAAGAAATTTTCTTTTAAAAAAGGAAATTAAATTTAAAAACCCTTTAGAAATAAATACTTTCTCTCTTCCCACCACTTTCTTCCTTGGCACACAGAAGGGCTGCCCCCAATCTTCGCTTCCCTTTAGCAAGGTTGCCAGCCTCTGCTCTAGAAAGTATATTCGAGGCCAATGTGATGGTTTTGGCCTGCATCTGCACCATGCACTCAGATTACCATGTAGAGGGTGAAATCTGGCCTTTTTCTTGTATAATATGGGTCATGGTTCTAGACTGCCAAAGTGATGGTAAGAGAGGACTGGGTTAAGAAAGTCACTGGCCTATAATCTTTGCTCTGCTTCCACAGCTGGGCATCTTGGAATGAGCTATTTAGCTTCTCTGAGCTTCTATTTCCTCAATTGTTATGCAGCACCAATGTCTGCCCAATCTACTTCACAGGGTTATTTGTAGGATCAAATGGGTTAAGATATGTGAAATGCATTTTTAAAATTTATAGAACACTACGCATTTGATTATAACTTATGCATATGATTATACCTGAAGTGAGCATTGTTGTCTACATATGACTTCAGCCAGTAAACTCTTGTAGGAATCTTAATGACGACAAACCAACTGAAATTTACCCCTAGTACCAGTGCCTATTGGGGCACTGCATCATGGCCATTCTTTAAAACCTCTGATCCTCTTGGAACAGCGATGGTGAGAGTTCCACTAGAATTTTACATGAGACTGACTGTGAAGGATCATCAGAGGCTTTGGAATAACAGATGCTACCAGGTTTTAAGAAAGTCATTGTCAGGGATGTGAAAACCAGAAAAATACACTGATATTTTAGGAAAAGCATTGGAATATAAAATTTATTAATGATAATAAATTTTAATGGTTAATAAAATGCTTAAGAGAAGGTCAACCATTATACATCTATGATTATTTCTTAAAATTATACAAGGGGAAAATTTTAACATGGAAGTATCTATTTTGTCAGAGTACCATCAGTGAAAACTCTCAACAAGCAAGTGAGTAACTTACAATGCCCAAGGATGGGGAGGAAGTCTCATTTTCATAAGGAAGGAGGAAAATTTAGAGTGGTCTTTGTTTGGGGCTTTTATTTGTTGACTTCTGATCTGAAACAATAATTTTCCAAAGGAATTTTACAGAGCAGAGTCACAAGGAGCCTCTTGCAAGAGCCAAAATTGAGACCAAGGGGCAGAGTCTGATGCTCCCACCTCTAGTTCAACTAGAACAGCAGTGCTTATTTTTCATTTATATATTGGGGTTCCATATAAGCTTTTGTTAGGGGAAAAAAAATGTCCAACAATTTACTTCTTTGTATTTGTACCACTGATTTAGAGGTTAGTAGGCATGTCTGACCCTCTGGTTTTGCCTCAAAGAGCTGCAAAAAGAGGGTCATTGGCACTATTTCTTTAGGCCTTATCCTGATTGCCCTGCTCAGGAGCTGCAGAGAAGGCCAGGCACATGGCTATAGGTGTGACACCCATTATTATTTCCTGACCCTCACAAAAGAACTACATGAAAGTCTGCTTCCTTGTTGTACAGCAAGAGGTTAAACTTTTCTGAGTAGATGATGCCAAACTGTGTTCTAGTTAAATTGGCATATTTACATGATTCGTGAACACCGCATACAGATTCTTCACATATTCGAGCAAAATCACCTCCTGATTCTGTAGTGAGGGGAAACACATTGGATTGAAAAGCATTTTCTAGTAAACTCCAAAACAGAGACCATTACTAAAGTTGAGCATGTTACTGACCAATGTTTAAAGGAAAGATGGTATTTGCTAAACTTCGTTTTCTTATCCTTTCTCAGCATAATCATAAAGCTGACTTCTAGTAAATGGAAACATCCTCAAATTTAAGTTTCACTAGGGGGAAAACACATAGGACTTATAAATACTACCAAATGAAGGACACATTCATAAATACTAAGATGCCCAACATATCCTTGTATGTAAGGGGGAAAAAAATCCATCATAAAAATGAGTAGAAATGAACAGTATTTTTGGTTCAGAAGGTCTCCTTCTACGACAGATTCTATAACACTGGCCTTATTACAAAGAAGTCATCACGAAATATCCTCAAATAGCAAAATGTTTTAAGATGCTGCTTTACAAGCACTTTCATTGAACTAATGTGTACATAAAATGATTCCTGAAGATCAGGCTCATAAAAAACATCAACCTCTTACAAGAGAAATATTTACAGTCAGTAACTGACAATACAGTACAGTAGAGACAGGAAGTTCTGAAATAAGTCGGAGCATTTGTTCAACAGACTTTTTTTTTAAAAGACCAGAACTTTTTTTGGAGTATATGAACAGGTAATATTAGTTCCATATCAAGTAGCACCTGCAGATGGATGGATCAATATGGGGCAAAGAGAAACCACCTAGCACAGTGCCTGGTACACATTGGACACTCAATTAATTGGAGAATTAATGAATGATCCATAACACCTTTCCTTTTTTAAAAAAAGAGAAGTTTTGAAACAGTAGAAAAGAGCCATTCAGTGACATATATAAACTATAAAATATCGTCCTAAAGGGATGTAAATAAACTTTGCTTTGTTGACTGACAATATTAATACATGAAAGCAGTATGAGAGATCATAAAGAATAAATACTCATGAGTGTCTGCAGTGGGCTGTGTCCTATGGTCTAAACTTGCATTTTAGGGAGGCGGCTGTGGCTCAATCAGTGGGGCTCCCGTTTGCCATGTGGGAGGCCCCGGGTTCAGTTCCCGGGGCCTCCTGGTGAAGGCAGGCCTGCCCGCACGGCGTGGTTAGCTGACCCAGCGAGCACAAGCAGCAAGGGGGGGATGAATGAATAAATAAATAAAAATCTTTTAAAAATAAATAAATAAATAAAATAAACTTGCATTTTAATGCCATCTCCATGTTGGTTAATCTCCAACTGTTCTACAGAAGAACACTTAAGTTATATAAAAAAGTGACTATCCATGTTGTTGCTATCACATTAGATAAGTGGAAGGAAGCAAAGACTATACAGAGTTCTGCAGAAAAACCTGATAGGTTTGGGGGAGGGGCAATTCCTTTGACAGTTTACATTTTAAAAGAGAAACACTTTGGGAAACTGTAATATCTGAAGATTTCATGGTTCCCAGAAGGCGAAGGTGATGTTCTCTTAAGAAGTTCTCTCAGTTCATCTGCTGAACTTTAAAAATCTAATGTCAAAAGTTAATCTCTTAAGCAATTTGGTCATCTGAATACGATCAGGACATTCCATTCTGTCTACTCAAAGGAAAAATAACTATTTTTGAGAATATATAAATACAAAAAAAGTAAAATACAGTATGAGGCAAAGAAATGGGAAGGTTTTCTGATGCTCAATTCAGGCCGCTGGATTATCTTCAAAGGCAAAATATATGAATGCTATCATTAGGGTTGTATGTGAACACTTAGTGTTCACAAGACCACACTTATATGGCCAATATAGTAGGAAAGCTTAAGAGTACAAAGGCACTTTAGAGTATACCTAGAGATAAATCCAACCTCCCACTGAAATGTACATAACCTTTCTTAAAGGGTTTCAGTCTCTGCTTAAACATCAATACTAAGAAACTGACCATATTCCAAAGAAGCCTCCTTTTTTCTTGGTTAGATTGTAAATTCCCCTAATAAAGCTCTCTGTATGCAGGAATCATTCAATATTTCCTTGAGTAAATTGAACTGAAAGTTCTTCTAGATACTATATACAGTGCCTACTCTTTGGTTCTAGATCTGATCTCTGGAGCAACACAAAATAAACGTACTCCCCCTCCACCATGCGACGATTCTTCAAATCTTGAAGGCCTTCCTCTAAGTAAGTATGTCCAACAGACCATGCACGCTACCATTCTCTGCCCCAGCCATGGCGGGCACTAACAAACAGAACACCTTTTCTCACTGAACCGGATGGTTTCAGTATTCTCCTCAACCCAGCATTCCATATAGCTAAGAGAGACCAAAAAAAACAAAACAAAACAAAAAAAAAAAACATTTGCCTTTCTAGTCTAAGGTTTCTTTTCCCCAAGCCATCCATTCCCCAAGCCATCCATTCCAAGTTCCCTCGACCATTCCTCACCTGCAATGATTTCAGATTCCCTATTTATCCTGGTCACAGTGAGCTGAATGAACACCAGTGTGTCAGTGGTGTACCTAGAGCAACTTATTTCCCATCTATAAAGATTATATTCCAGATATGGTCTATTTAACAAAGAGAAAGAGAAATATTTGCTTCTCGATTTGGGTATTAAGCTTCCATTAATGCAGTAGCTGTGTTAACAGCTCTTAGTCATGCCACTGGCTCACAGGTTTCCTTTCTACCGTCTGCTGTGAAGTCACCCAAACCTCTGTCCCAATTCCTTATTCTATGCTATATTTATACAAGTGGTTTTTTAACCTAATCATAGGCTTTCACATTTAAGCAAAAGTAAATGATCCTGATTCTATCATTCAACAGAACGGCCTATCTGCTGGCTTTATGTTTCAACATGATAAGCATAACTTCTGTGCCTTCAGACACATTAGCAGCCAACATGGTTTTGGATTTATTTTCCCGATGTTGCGTAAGAGAATTTGGTCTCAGAACGTGGCCTGGGACTCTGCCAAGCATCTCCCTCCTGCAGCATGACTGCAAAATTCCTCAACCTTCAGACTCAGCAAGATGTGAAAGAAAGTTGTCTGTGTTTTAAAACACTTGCCATAACTCAAGAAATAAGTGAACATGTGAAATGATAGAGAAACTTGTTTCAATTTGGACATAGTTTCAGTTTCAAAAGCACATGAAGGCACATGAAGGCAGAAAGCATCAGAAAATCAGCAACTGCTCATACTAGCAGCAACCAAACCAAGACCGATCAGACAAAATCCCATGTGGGAAAATTGTATTCAATGAGTTTCTCTATTTTTTTCTTAGTCATTTTCCTCTCTTGGGGGAGGGGGGAGAGTTTTCTGCACTTTATTGATTCCATGGATGACATAAAGAACAGACAAATACAATGGCTTTCTTTGTTACCATGCCTTGGTTTCTCTGCTTACCAGAAATTGGCACATACTTAAGATATACTATATTACATTCCCTGAAGCACAGCAACTGGCATCTCCACTGGCATCCAAAAATTTGAAACATTTAAAAGAAAATCTCCTAGTAAGTTTATGGTTGCTGTCCAAATCAACTTTTAATATTTCATATGTTCCAAACATGGGAAGTTTGAGTGAATCAAATTATGCATAATAAATGTTAGAATGAAGCCAATGAAATGACATTTATAATAGGTACTAGGAAAAAAAGGCATTTCTTATGCTTATTTATTTATTTTTCCCATTTCTGCCTCTCTGCCAGCATAACATTTTTCTACAGTTATAGTTTCCTCACTGTCTACATTGCTAGTCTTCCTTCATTCAAAAACATGTACCCAAATGCTTCCTCAGCCACCAGCATTTCTCTTGTGTGCTATTATGGGAGCACACAAAAATGAATTAAATACAGATTTTGTCACCAAAGACTTTTGAGACAATTTGTAATTATTGGTTCCTGTTTGCATTACTATTTTTTGAAGCTGTCTCAAATGTATACATTTGTCTATAAGACTGAGGCAATCATTATAATTTTTTTCCTTACTTCTTTGGTGTTTAAAATCCTGCCATATACATGACTCTTTATTTCATTCTTAAGGCTTTTCAAATCATTAAAGTTAAAATTAGATCATAGATCAAAGACATTCTTAAAAGTCTCTCCACTCAATTTATTTGGTGTTATTCTATCTCAGAAAATGCACTGAATTGCCTGTGGCAAATGAATAAAATCAGAACCTTTGAACTCAATGCTTCAGTACTATCCCTGAAAATAATAAATGTTAAAAAGGAGGTAAGTCCTTGATTCCTGGCAGGCTATTCTACATTTGGCTACTACATTAAAACACAAGAAGAACTCAATTTATATATTGAGTTGTGGTATCTGTTTGTTTTAAAATCTCACCTACAATCCCAAATGTACTCATCCATATTCTGCTCCCCCAACTCCCCCACCCCCACCCCCCAAACCTGAATAGGGAAGCAAGGAAATCCTAGTTAACTGTAACCTTTGGAAAAATGGTTCATATAGTAAATAAGCCACTAGGCTGGTAAAGCTGGTGATTTTGTTCTCTAGGTGGCACTATTACTTTAACTTTTGATGAGATGCTTTAATTATTTGAAAACTGTTTATTTTCTTTTAATTTCCATTATATAAACCTTAATCTCATATATACTAGCATTGTAAATAAGTGACAGGCTGACTTCTAGGTTTTATTTTAATAAGTCAATTAAGTTGAGTGATTTTTAAAAATATAATTTTACACTTCCTTGTTATAAGGTCTTAGAATTAAGAAATCCTCCTTTGCTTCCCCCCACACCCCATGCAGAGGCATGTCAAAACAACAGAAGGACGTCATAAAGTTTCAGTCACACCAGAGGAAACAAGATGAAAGCACATTTAAGAGCTACTAGATTCTGTGAGCTTTCAAAATCAGAACATTACTATCTTGACAACCAATGAAAAGTTCTTTCAAGTGAACCTTTGGGAAAAACTACAAGACATTCATTACTCTCTAGGCACTTTTATTTTATTATGGCTGTCACTGAAGCTAATAAATTTACTTTGCTTACCCCTCGTCTGCCACGCAAACCCAGCCCGCATCTCATCTACTAGAACCCATCTTGAAACTTTAGGCCAGCTCTAAACGAGATTTCAGGGCAATAAGCCCCCTCTTACCATCCAATATTTTTATCAGGTCTGTCTCAACAAGCCTATTTACTACAAACATGAGTACTTACATTTAAATGGAGGCTTCCATACTTCTTATCTGAAGAGATATTTATGTTTTTCTACTGAAATGAGTATACCATCCTGCTCCACTTAGAGAACATACCCATTTACCACTCCCTTCCCACAGAAAGTTTTCCAAAGTCAATACATTAGTTAGCTCTATTGTTTCGCATCTGTCATCAATAAGGATTCCATATATTCAATAATTGGGTCCAAGATTGTTCTAAAGCTTTTATATAAATATTCTGGAAAGCCAGTGATGCCTTTAAGTATAAAATTATTTGGGATTAAATAATTTTTTGCCGTCGGTGAAAGTTTAAGAGGATTTTCAGGACACATATGCCTAAGCTTAAAAATACCAAAGCCTCCCTCTGTTTCCTAGGGTTAAACTCCACATGCAAATGACATACGGATTTCATTTGCCAACATCATTTATTACTTGACTTTACTCTATACGGAACAGAGTAAATGGATGCAGAATGTAACCAATAAGTTTGCTCGTTCACTTTTGAAGCACATCTGTGCATGTTATTCATGCTATAAAGAAAATTTATCACAACTCAATTTAATGTGATTCTTGTTCAAATGATTTCTCCCTCCATTGAACAACAGCTAGCATTTCAAATCTAGAATTCTACTGCATTCTCTCCTCAATTCCTCTTTAAAATGCAATTCACAGCTTGAGATTACAGAGCCTGCCAGTGGCTGAATGGCTGCACTCGATGGCTGAGAGTCCTTCAATTAAGCAGCAATTTTGCAATTAGTGGAAACTGAGTGCTCCATAACAATTGTTTGAAAACAAGTCGAGACAAGTTAGCAATTATCCTGTTCACTAGCAATAGATATTATTCACTACCATTTGGCTAGGCTAGCCTCCTCACACAAACTGAAATCTTCCACAGGGAGACATGCAAATTGAAAACTATGTTTTAGCCATTAAAATAAAATCAATATTATGGACAGTTGAAATGGGAGTGTCTTTCATTTAAAAAGATATTCAGAGTTTAAGTACTGTACACCATGCTCTGTTTTCAAAACCTTAAAATGTTAGTGAATTACGTGTATAAGACATTCCCATTGTGTACATCTTTACTTCTCTTGATGCTTAGTACAAGATGAAGTCTAAGACTGAAATCCAAAGATGCTAGCTGTGTTACATTCAACAAGTTCACTACCTTGCTGGATATACAGCTCTGTGTGTGTGTGTGTGTGTGTGTGTGAGAGAGAGAGAGAGAGAGAGAGAGAGAGAGAGAAAGAGAGAGAGAAAGGAGGAAAAGGGTATTTACAGAAGGTTTTAAAGATGAATGTAAACAAGCTCTTTGCTATACTATCAAGTGGGCGTGCTCAGCTTGCTGTGTGTGCAGGCTCCAAACCAGAGCTATTTATGTTTGAAAGAAACAAGATTATCAATCATTCTCATTTTGACTATTGAAAAGCTGGGACTCAAGGATTCCAGGAAAAAGGGAGTAGTTTACATTTTAATAGTGCCCCTATTAAACAGGAAAGCCATGGACTTTTGAGCCAGTATTTTATGAATTTGCATTATCCACAGGATTTCTCCCCTCCTGGTGATTCTAAATGAACCAGCAATCACCCCCAACCCCACAGCATTATGACATTTTAGGCAATTAACTCACACAAATCATATGATGTGATCACTGCATTCCAGGCAAATGATCACTTTCTTGGTTGCTTTCGTTCCAAGTAAAAGTTACATACATTGAAAGGACATCTGAAAGCAGATTTCCTAAATGCTTTATTTTCTGGATACTCAAATGTTGACCTACTCTACCGTTTAACATGACAATGGCCTTAAATATCACCTTCAAATAAACAAGATTTCCATTTACTAACTCAGCTTTGAATGGGCTATGAAAGACTCCAAAGATATGTGAAAAATTACTGTTTTACTTTTTTAAAAAAACATGCGAGTGCAATGTTCTAATGCTTAGAAACAGGTACGTGAGTCTTGTTTACCTAGAAATCATTTCTCTCTGCTTATTTTATAAAAGGTTCTGTAATGACTTAAAATAGCTCTACATATATGATGCTTCTCCTGTTAGCTATTTACATTTACCAACATTTATCACATTTTGCAAAATAATGTAGAAGAATAAAGATAACGACTTTTATGTTTCTGGAATTCCAGTAATGATAATCAACATGTTTTAAATTCCAGTAAAGGTTAGGGTTACATTTCAACAAGTGTCTCTTCCCTTTCGCCTACCTCTGCTGGTAGTCCAGAGATAAACTTTACAAATGAACAACATGCGTCTCAGGGAGCAGGAGTTAGTGATTATTCTAAAGAGGTGCCTTTCCCAGTGCCAAAACTTCCTAGTGTGATCTCAACTCGATATGGGTTCTATTACGCGTAACTGCTTGAAGTGCTTGCTACATGTCACAATCTCAAAAACTTCCAAATGATAATGCTACATGAGTTGAACACTGAGGGCTCTATGTTTAGGCAGATTAAATCCTTAATTATACCTCAATAAATAAAAATGTAAAAAATAAGATAAAATAAAATGTTAAGGCAAAAATAGCTTTGACCTTCTAACAAACTGATATAAAAATAGATTTTGGATAAAAATAAAATGGGGTTATTTTTCAAGAAGTTGAGCTAGTTTGAGCTTCTCATTTAATATAACTTTTACAAGCAGTTAAAAATCAACATTTCCAGCTATATAATATTGCTTTGTTTTAAAAGGTAACTGTACTAGGCAGATTAATAAACACTCAGAAATAGGCTTTTCTTTGCTTCTGGCCAAAAACATTCCTGCATTCTTCTCGAAAAATGTTCACTGGTTTACACTGATATTGTGGAGTAAGTGCAAGATACCTAAAGGACACTAAAATAAAATCCAGGAGGTCCTAACACACCACCAACCGCGGCCTATCAAAGCACCCCCAGCGCGAGGAAAACGTTTTTGCACTGGAGTCAAAGAGGCGCGACGAGTCAATATCCATCCGAATCGGACGTCCCACGGAGCAGGAGTCAGAAGCATCATTCAACAAAGCCCTCCTATCAGCTCGTGAAGGAATCCCGCAAAGCCATCCGGTATTCCCCCCACCCCCAGCCTCCAGCCCCCAGCGGCTGCGCTTGGAAGCTTGGCCAGCAGAGGGCACCCTCTACCTTTCCTAGCGCGGCCCTCCCGGCCCCATCCTCCTCCTCTCACCCCGCGCCCCCCGCCACCTCGGTCCCTCCACCCCGCTCCACCCCAGCACACAAACACAGCATCCTAGAACTGCGACGCTGGTTCACTCCCGTAGCCCCGAGGTTTTCTCACTCTCCGGGTGCTCCAAGTCAGCAACACTCCCCTCCCCTTGCCCGTCGGGTATAAAGCCCTGAACCCTCAGCTATTTCTTTCCAGACAGAAGTCTTTGAGCCATTCCTCTGGCCCGCTCCGCATCCGCGGGGACAAACCTGAGTCAGAATCCTCCGCCCATTTCACCCAACCCCAGAAAGTCAAAACTTTTACTTCCCTGGAGAGTGCCCCAAGGGAGAGGCGCGGGACAGAAGGTGGGAAGGGGACAGCCAGTCCCGGAGTCCCGCAGCCCATTTCGAGTGCGAGCAGCAGGAGTGCTCCAAGTTTTCCAAGCTACTTTGGCCTTGGACATATAAATCCTCCTCGGTTTCAACTCCTGGGGAGCAGGTGACCGCGTGCAGTTCTACTCGAGCCCCGGGGACGGGGATACGGGCTAAGGCAACAGGGGCTCCCAAAATCTGCACCAGGACTGTGCAACCCGAGGAAAAATTCAAATCCCACTCCCGCTATCCTCACCTCCGTCAAGGGTCCCCAACAGCCGGCACCCCAAATGTCGCTCACGACATTCCCTCGGCTCGGGAGGGGTTTTGAGAGGGGGTGGGATTCCCGAGGCGCCGTTTTCGCTCCCTTCGCGCAGCCCGGCGACTGCCCTTTACCTTTTCTCTCTCCACCAGTCCCCGATCTTCAAGTCTTCTGCGGTCCCCCTCCCTTCTGAGTCGTTGGAGCAACTCCAAAGACCCCTTTTCCCGGAGAGGAGGAAAGGAGTTCCGGCCTCTTTCCACAACCTCGCCCTCCCACCCCATCCCGCCAACTTTCTCCGGCGTCCCGCGTCCGCCTACCTCCGGGTCCACACAAAGCTCACGGGTCCCCGGCGGCGGAGTCACATCGTTGTCCCGCTCCCGGTCCCTGCACGAAGCCCAGGTCCCCGTCGCGGTGTCGCTCCCCGCCGGCCCCACAGCAGCGGTGGCAACTGCAGTTTAAGTGTCTCATCAAAGCTCCACGAGGGGGAGGTGGGGGGCACGCCGGGCCGGCTCCTCTGCCCCGTCCGGGAGCCCGTGGCGCGACGGGGTGCGCTGGACAGCGAGCGGGGGGTGCGCCCGGGCGCGGCGGCGGCGGCGGGCACCGGAGCTCTGGCCTGTGCCTCGCGCTTGGGTCAGACATTATTTAGCTCTTTGGTTGAGCTTCGATTGGTCAAACGGCACCGCCCCCCTCCCGCCTCCCTCCTCCCGCCCTCCTCCTTCCCCCCGGCTGCTAGCCCGCGCTCCCGATACCGTGCGGGGCTGCCGCTTAAAGGGAACGCCGCGCCTTTTCCTCGCCCTGGTTCAGCCCTCGGGGTTCCCCCGGCCGGTGCACCCCAGTCGCCTGTCCCGGGTTTCCGCTCTCCCGGGACCCCGCAACATCGCCCACGAATCCCTCGCCCGTCCAGGTCGCCTCGACATTACGCACGCGCCGCGTCCGCAGCTTCGAGGGGCGGCTGAGCCCCTGCCTTGGGAACCCCTCGACTCGCGCGCTCCGCGGAAACGCGGGCTATGCCCGGTGGGGCGCGAGGCGGCAAGTGCCAATCGGACATCCCTGAGGTCTTGCGCCCCTTTCTTGCAACTCCCCAGCCCCACCCCTCAGCCATCCCAGCACCCAACTTCTGTGGGAGAGGGCGCACCGACACACCTTCCCGCACCACCGAGACTTGCCAACGGGAGCACACAATGAAATCGCACAGAGCACGGGGGCTATTGGTTACTCGGCTCCCTTAAACACTCCGGCTTAAACAGTTCGCGCACTGACCTCTCCGGAGTTTGCCTAATAGGAATTCAATCAAGATAATAACGGCATTCTTTATTAATGAACGCCCCCAGATAACGTTACAGCAAGTTACTTGCTTCCGCCTGGAAACCGAGGCAATGACAGACCTCACTAAAGCCACACGCTTCTAGCAGACCAAACAGAAAATCTGATAGAGAAAGAAAGAAAAACCCACCTTTTCAGTTACTACTTGCCAAAGTAAACATCAAGGCAGCTAGCTACTTGGGGAGGCTTCGGCCGGAAAACTCCCAGACTCTTATTTTTTCACGTTCCCTTCGGTTAAAAAGAAGGGGGGGGGGGGAGTCTTTGGTGCCCGGTATCTACTCCTTCTGCTCTGCAGCAAAGAAGTTAAATTATTGATAGTGGAAATTGCATGGCGGAGGTAATACTCGCACCCCCTGAGCGAGGAGCTCCATTTGATCTCGGCAGAGGCAGGAGATTTCATGCTAGCTTGCGGGGGGGGGGGGGGGGGGGGGGGAGCGGCGGCGCGAGCAGCCCTCTCCGCGGTGAATGGGAAATTGGGTGGGAGTCCACGAGAGGGCTCCACGGTGCCTTGACGTGCGCTATCATATGATACCTCCGCTGCCTCGAAATAGACACTCTAGTGCACGAATTACCAGAATCAAAATTCAGCGCATTTAAAATGATACATCTTTTATTAGAAGAGTTCCGTTCCAGGGCATTGCACTCTTTTGCAGATGTTTTCACTTCCCGCCCTAGCAAACATGTACACATAAACCAACCCTTTTAATAATGAACCTGGGCAGCAAAGATAAAGAAGGTTTCTGCTTTAACCAAAATGGGGGGAGGGGCGGGGGGTGGGGGGCGGGTAGGGTATTCAGTTCACCAAAAGGGCTAGCAGAAGAACAGTTTTTCGGGTTCTCATTCGACATTAGCCAAGAGTCCTGGAGAGAACTTAAATAACTAGGATCCAGAGGTCCATTTTCAATTAACCATTTGATGACCTTTGGTCAACATTCTACCCTGGGTTCTTGCTTTAAAGCTGCATTTTCTTCCCATTAATTCAGCCGATTCGTATGCACTATGACAGACCTTAACATTTTAAATGAAAACAATGCCTTAAGACAAAGGTACTTAACCTGGGGTCTCAGCACCAACTCGGAGTATAAAAATCACCTGGGTGCGTGTTCAGATGCAGATGCCTCCTCCGGAAATTGTGATTCAGTAGGGATAGGGCAGGATCCAGGAATAAACATTTTAACAAACATCCAAAGTAATTCGTTGCAGACAAACTGAGGTCACACTTTGAGAAACACTCTCCTAAGGGGTGTATGAAAGGGTGTCAGAGGAATTCTCCCACCCCAAAAATTTTTTTTGAGGAAATTTTGTGTGTATGTGCATTTTTCTGTAATCTTAAAGGGGCGTGACCTAAAAAACGCTAAGACTCATTGCTGTAAGAATTTCCTTAAACCCTCCAATACTAATTTTAGGGAAAGGGAAGATTTATAAAGAGTCTCCTTTCCTGGACCTCTTTGTGGTTAACAGTGAGTTGTTGAACTGAACATATAATATTATATCCTCAGTTCCCTTTACCTAATGGTTTACAGTCAACAAAATGAGTTTATTAGCATTGGCTATTTTAGTGCCTCCAAAGCCTAGTGACAGAAATTACTATTCCCGTTTTATAAATGAAGCACTTGAGGCTCAGTGCCACGAAATAATTTGCCCAAGATCACAAAGCTAAGGGCGGTAGCCCGGACTTCAATGAACTCAGGAACTCCAGCTCCAAATATCCCTGCCTACGCCGGAAAGAAACGAAGCTATCTGTTCTTCTCAAGTGTTGTCGAAGTGTTGTCGGATGTGTGATCACTCAGAATGCCTTTGCAAATTGTTGGGCTGAATAGTTAAATTATTCAAATATATGCAGATTCTTAGAGTGGCACATGTTTAGCTTTGCACCTCTGTCAACTTGACAGAGCACACGACCATTACAAACTACTCTACAGCACAGATGGGGAAGTTTATTACGGAATATTTAATGTATGTGAAATAAACAGGCCAACTAGAAAGAAGAAAGGGCAGAGGGCAGTAAACTGGGCGGACTTGGCCAACTCAAAGAGACTCTGTAGTCGTTCCCAGGGATGTAGGCTGAAGGCAGACACAATTTCTTTTAATATGGCAATGCAATTTAAGAGGTTATCTTTATTTAAACAAAACAAAACAGAACTAACTTGTACTTCTGTATAAAGGACAGGAGAAATCCTGCCCCCAACTTTTTTCAAAAAATAACTTTATTCTAACTTCAAACTGAAGCTTATTTTCCAGCTTTAAATTTGCTTTAAAATTAGTTATATCTCCAGGATTTAAAGTCCAATTGTAATTTACTTCTTTCCTGAAATATTACTAGCGAGTGGACATCAAGAACCTTAGGCAACATACTCAATGCCTCTTCATAGAAATTATGGCAAATCTTCTGTCTGCTAACTTCATATTGCCAGGTCAGCATTTCTGCAGAAGGAAAAGGTGTTCTTATTTCTGAGACTCTGACCGGATCTATGGCCAATCTTATTATTTCTACTCTTCCTTGACGTTATACAAATAAATGTCTGTATCATCTCTTTCCAGTGTGTGGTGCAGTTTTACTGGGGAAAGGACTGAAGAGTCAGAAATGGTAGGACTATTTAGAAATAAAAGAAGATCAAATGCCAACTCAGATAGACCTTCTGATAAATCAGACCTCTCTCTCGACACTTCTGAGGATTTCCAAACTTTCTGATTTTTTTTTTGTTATAACCTTACCTAATCAGTTAGAAAACAGACTTAAAATACTTGGCTATTTGCCATTAAAGTATATTTTACATTCAAAAACAATGAGGCCAAAGAGAACTCCGGTGCTTTGCATGGAATTCTGATTTTTTTAAAAATTCAAGTATTATACAGAGATAGTTTTACATGTTTAAGACAAAAATTTTCAAAATTATTTTCCTATTGTGATCAAGGGTGTGCTAATAATATAGAACATGGATTTCTGATTCTTCTTAAAGATTCATCTTTAATATGATTGTTATGTTAGGAGCATAGATTTCATGTTTTGGTAGAGTTTATGATCTGAACATTTACTTTATCACCAAAAGAACAAAAAGCTTCACTGCTTGAAATTAAAATACCTCCTATTTTACTTGTGTGGAGCTTAAGGGATTAATTTTGAATCTTTATTTCTTTTTGGTTATTGGTCTAATACTATCCTAGTCCTTTGTACCAGAAGGACAAAGGTCAAGAAGAAATGTGAATTCTCATCTATTCTTGTTGGAAAATATAAACTAATTCTCATTATCCAAGTGGGAACAGAGGCAGTAGGCTCAGATTTGACATTGACATGTTTTTCTACTAATAATTTTAATTGGCTGAGTCCAGTTCTACAATCACTACAAGCATTTTGTGTTTAATTATGTTTAAGTTTCCTTGTTACTCGGGCCTTCAGTCTTCTTTGCAGAAAAAAAAAAGTTGTCTAGTATCAACTGAACTGACCTCAAAAGCTGCTGAAAATTGGAGTAGTAATTAGCATAGAGAAAATAATAAGTAAACAGAACACTCCCCTGCTGAGCAGAGCGGCAAAAGTGTTTTTAAATTCATGTTGGATAATTTCAAAGGCTCAATCCATAGTTGAACTGTGTTACTCATGGTCTTCCAAGTTATTGAGTAAAGCCTGTCCTGAGAAAACCCTTAAGGTAGAAATAATTTTCCTCTTCATTAGATGGCACTTTAATAAAAAGTGTGCTCCTTCTCTGTAAGCTTTTTATGAACCATGAGAATATTTCTATACCTTATTCAAACATGTCTAAATTGGTCAACACCTGATATCAGAATTATGTAACCAGGCATGGACACTAGTGGCAGACAAAAGATGGAAACCACAGCAAGAAAGTGTTAGAAGGGCCCGCTTAGGACAGTAAGACAAAAGGGTCAACGACTGAGAGCATCTGTGAATAATAGTTAGTTGTATCAAGTAAAATAGCACAGAAACTAGTTTGAAACAACTGAGACCAATCCCACCAAACTATATGAGAATCATCAACTTGTAACCCTCCAAGTTTCAGATTTTCCCTGACAACATTTAAAAATTAATAGTAAAGAATAAATTGATTTACTCATCATAATTTTTCTATTAGCACGATCAAAGGGGATGTGAGATTGTGGACTTGGTGAGGCAAAAGTTAGAGCTGACAATGATAGCTGCCTGTGGTATTTGTTGCTTGTGTTGGGAGAAGGGCCATGAGAAGAATGAACAAGTTTAAATCAAAGGATTCTTGAGAGATTGAATACAATTTAAGGAACAGAATTACCTTATTTTTGAAACCCAGTTAGTGAGGCCATGTGATGATTGGGGCTAGAGATTTTCTACTGCTAAATTTTAAATTCATCATGAAAAAATGGAGAAAGTTAGAAAAGTACACAAAAGGATATTTTAGACAACAGTGATTACTAAGCCTCCCAAAGTCATATTTTAAAAGCTCACTGAGTAAGAATTTGGCCTGTTTTTGCATGATTCTGATTCATGAATCTACAGTGTCTGCCTTTAATGGTCTTTTTGATGAAGAGCCTGGGCAGGATGTGCAACTGGCTCCCTTGTTCTGTTCTTCTAGATAGCACATGTATAGCGGGAGTAAAATCCTCAACAGCTCACTTGTGTCAGCAAGGATTAAGCTTCAGATTTGTCTAGCATACAGATCATTTGGAAACATCTGAAATTCTCAACTTTTTCAACTCAGTGTTGCTATTTTATTTTACCTTCACTTCATCGTTACATTCATTCAGTTGATGAATATTTGTTGAATACCTTCTAAGTGTTAGATACTGCTCTATGCGCACCAATACAGACAGATGAATAAAGCACACTTTAGCCCTTTTAGTACTCATATTCTAGGACATAAAAGTTTTCTTTTAACCCTTTGGGTCATTTATGATTTTGTCAAAGGTAGGAAATTAAGTTTGTTTTTTGTTTTTCTTTGCCATAGGTTTGGTGTACAGAAATATGAGGATTAGTACCCTCCTGGTGGCCAGCGGGATGACAGTGATGGACAAGAAAGGCTCCCAAAGCTGGAGGGATGCCAGACTGGGGAGGGCCCATCATGACTAATCAGTGCCCCAGCTATTCTTGGTTGGCAGGGATTTACAGAAGATGGGCAAGGATAAGAGGCCAGGGGAAGGGGTAGGGAGGAAATGGGACAAAGTTCAGGCAAATAAATGTTCTAAATATGATTAGGTAGACGTATGAAAAGGTAGCTCCAAAGGGATCTTAAGAGATTATCTCATCTTCCTCACTATTCATAGCTCTATCATTGCAGACCAGGGAAGTAGACTACACATCTTACTTCCGAGGTCTTTTCTAGAATCCAGCAATGCTAGTACTTGGCAGTTGCCACTTGTAACACATTTTTGTTCTTGTTGTAATTTATATCTTATTTCATTTCATCCAACCTTAGTAGATGAAAACAAAGATGGAGAACAGCTGCTTACTAACCTCCTTGTGTTATTAAATCACCACTCAGAGTTTTCTCATAGCAAGAGATCAGATCTCACAACCTTTCTTCATAAACTCCAACTTCCAATCCATTAATCATTTCCCTTGGTCTACCTTGGACCTCCTCCAAGGTCTCCATATTCTTCTGAAAATGTAAAGCACCACATTAGATATGTTTGTGAAATTTTCCAGGGCTCAGGAAGTAAGGGAATCATGAATTATCTGACCACAGCTGTCAGGAGAAACTAAAGAGAAGATTCGATCAGATTGACAAATCTCCCCCCTTGCAACTTGGAGAGGGAAGTGGTTGTTTGATAAAAAAGATGCACTTTTAAGTCAAAGCTATATCTTCTATCCTTAGGTTTCAGATGAAGCATTTTACAAAAGAAACAGAACCTAAACAGGACATTTAGTTTTTACCTTCCCCCCACCTCCCACCACAAAATTGTTTAAGAACATGTCATTTTTCTGGACTTCATTTAATATCCCAAATTATGGACTTTTGACTGTTAAATTGGGATAGAGCTTTCATATTCTTGGGTGTTTACATTTTGATGTAATTTCTCTCAGAAAGTAAGGTCTATGAAATGCTACACTACTTTTGAAGCTGCACTTTCAGCCAAATTATGCCATTTCTTTTCATTTTGTCTGCGTACAAAAACTAATTAGAATAATGTGAGTAAAATAAGTTGAATTCAATAAAAGAGAATGCTGCTAACCTAAGGCAATGCCTAGAACCAAATTTCCTGACTATTTCGCTCTTCAGGTACATCTCCATGATGACTTCACAATGCAACGTGACCAAATATTTTGGTCTTCCGGTTCTTTATAGGCTAGCTGAAGAGCATTTGATTGATTAACAGATATACAATTCCCACTACTAATGGTTTTCTTTTTATGGTATATTCATGTGTGACTACAACACCAATTCAGTTGTCTGAGGAAGAAATTAGGCCAGACCAGAATGAAATCAAGCACTCTAAAAAGAAACTAGGTAGAAGAGGAGAGTGTTTACTTCCCCCTCATAATATACAGTAAGAGTGAATGCTGTATATTATGAATGAATGAATGAATTTTGAAACCTTAGTCTGGTGTAGGGCACCAAGAAGTGAAGTGTCTAGGTGGACCTGAAAAAGGATGATGTTGATGCAGATGGACAGAACAAATAATAATGTTTCTTAAAAGTTTAGGAAAGAGAGCTATGGTGGCATGGGGAATGGATGGGGGACAGCAAAGCTACACATTTAAATTCTACGATGCCTTGATTGAAATTGTGAAAGTAGTCCCTTTGCAGTCACTGCTGTATATGCACTCTGGAAAACTCCTTATTTTTCTCTGCTTAGGCTGTAGTCATGACCTGAGGGTCACGGCTAGATATATCATTTTGGAAATCAGATGTTGATGCCATGATACAAATAAAATATATCTTGGGGATGAAAGCTCAGACCACATTCAGCCTTCCTGAAGACAGCCTCCATGTTGAGTTAGAAAAACAAAGACCCAATAATTTAATACCAAAGTATTAAATAAAATGTTTAATATCGAGAGTCTTTTGTTTCATAGACATGTTTTCCTGAAGGCCTTGGGAAGAACGAGTCAAATATACTATCATCCACTGACCTTTCTATTTAAAAAAATGTTCCCAGTACAAACAAGGGAAGTTAGCTTGCATGTCACATGATAAATATATTCTTATGGCATTATATCCAGATTGTGGATACATACCATCTTAGAACTACTTTGCAAGCCAACTTTCCACTGCCTTCCATTTTGTCTGCATACAAAAGCTCTTTAGAATAAGTGAGTAAAAAATAAGTTGAATTCCATAAAAGAGAATCATGCAAGCCTACGTGATGCCAATTTATCTTGTTTTTAAAAAATGTGCAATTCTGAAGATTGACTGCTTCACTAATTAACTTTTTGCTAATATTACTTTTTACTGATGTGGCTTTAGAAATCCATATTATTATTTATTTATATAATTTTGCCTTCCATTCCTCAGAAGAATTTATAAAGTATATAATTTCTCCTTCAGCTAATTGATGTTTATTAGAGCATAGCTTTACAACAGTATTTACTAATAGGAATTAATCATAAAAGCAGAATCATACGTATGGATGTGATATGAAGAACAAAGTCCTAAAGAAAATTTCTTTTGAAAATGATGTGTATTAAATATATAAATTTTAAATTATTAAACATTTTCCAACATTTTTTAACTGCAATTAATTTTAGAATTTGCCTCTTATTTCTGGATCATTTTAAGAAAAATAAGTTTTATGATTTCCTAGGGTGAGGGTGGAGAAGAGACAGTCATCTTAGCACTGAAAATGAAAAAAAAAAAAAAAAAAAAAAAGCAACAGTAAAATATCAGATAAGAATCTAGAACCAAATGAAGTAACTCTGAAAATGTAAGTAGTAATATGGAAATCAAAGAAAACTTGAGGTTTCAGTTCATCTTGTCTTAGCTAGTACCTCAATAATCTAAAATAACAGTGTGGTGTTTACGAAGTTTAAAATATAACTAGCTTTGTTAGTGATCTACCATTTGAAATTTATCATGTCTTGTTACCATTTTAAATGACATTTATATTTTAGTAATTAAGTTATATAAAAACGACTTTATTTTGAAAATCCACATAATTAAATCTTGCACAGACTGTCCATTGTCATCCTATGTTTTGATTATTGGGAAATGGAGGAAATGTCATTTTCACATGCTTTGCTTTCAAGGCCCAGCTTGGGTTTTTTTTTTGTTTTTTTTGTTTTTTTGTGTTTTTTTTTCACCGGGAGGTCCTGGGGATCGAACCCGGGTCCCTCCATATGGGAGATGGATGCCCAACCATTTGAGCCACATCTGTCCCCCCCAGCTTGTTTTGATGGAAGAGGAAAGGACAGTAGTCAAGAGAACTTGGGCCCTAGTTTCAAAACGCCATCACTTTCTGGCCATGCGATCTGGGCAGCCTCCTTCACTAGCCCAAGCTTGTTCACAGAGATACTATGAATTCCATATAACTGTCGACTGAATTGAGAGATTTTCACTATTTTGCCCTTCAGTTGCCCTATCAATAAAATGAGGGTGAGGGGCTATAAACTGGTTGCCATACTTGAGAGCATGTTCAGACTGTAACTCAGAAAAAATAAATGAATCAGGTGATTTCCATACACTATGGGAACCAGTGAACTAGATATCTTTAAGATACTTTTTTTTCCCATCTAAATTTGGTATCCTTTCAGGAACTATATATCCTTTGATAAACTAAACTTAGAACTCATGTAATTACTGCCCCCAAAGTTAGAGCCTTCAATGTAAGGATTCATATTCTTCTATCTTTTATATTACTCAGTTATCTATGACAAGGCTTTAGGTGGACTTTTTCACATACCAAAATGTTCCTTTAAGATCATTCTTTTCTGCTGGGCTGGCTTCTAAGTTCTGGGACATATCAAATAAACGATGAGTTCAGAGCATTCTTCCTTGCATAAATCAAAGTGGAGACTGGATGGGGTCTCCCCGTAGGCCCAACATCTTTGTTTCCCTACAAGAAATTGGCAGCTCAGGAAAGATCACTGCCTTGTGCTCTCTAAGACTTACCAGTGTGCACCCCCATCTCTAGTTTAAATCCACATCTTTCTAGGAGTTGCTTTCCAGAAGGAAAATGGATGAGCTTTATCAGGAAGATGTCCAAGCATATGTATGACTCCCTTACCCAGGGTATCTCTCAGCTTAGTCTCTAGACCTGATATTCTGAGTTGGTAAAAAGACACAAAGGACCCAGACACCCATTCCTGGCATTCTCCCAGATGAGATGCTTCTTCCAGAGAAGAACATTGAATTGCACAAGGAAAGCCAATAAATATTTTAGTTCCCAACAGGGACTGTAAGCCTTGTAATTACGTTTAGGGTTGTGTTTGTCCATCCTCTTCTGCTCCATATCTGTAAACAACATGTTAGCTTTGGAGGTTTGTCATCTACTGTGTGTGTTTGGAGAGGGCGTTCCTCATCACAGCATCTGCAGTATTATAGCCACTAACAGTTTGAAAAGGCAAACTTATGAAATGGCTTCTAAACACACTAAATCTTAATCTAAACAATTTATAACATTTCTTACTCAATAACTCTCAGAAGTCAACTAACTTGGAACTGCCCTAAACAAGTTAAGAAAGAAGTTAGACATCATCCATTGGGTTAATAAACTAAAGTAAGTGGAAAGAAGAATGCGCAGGTGAAGAGTTGAGATTCTGATTTTTTCTCTTCAGTGACTGTAAACTTGTTTCTGGACAATGCTCTTTCTTGCTAGTGTTTCATGCATGACAACAATTATCTTAATAACATTTAAGATTGCATAGGAATTTGCAGATTAGTTTATAGACTGATTAAAAGAAAGGACTTTGGAATGAACAGACCTGCATTTGAGTCTAATTTGCCACTTATTGGCTCTGCTGATTTAGGATGGTTAATTACTCTTTCTACACTCTTTCTACACCTCAGTTTCCTTATTTTTAAAAATAGGGATAATAGTCCCTGCCTAGAAAAACTGTTGTAAGGATTCAATGAACTATGGAAATGCAGAGTGCTCACCACCATGGGCACACTATTCTCAGTATTTTCACTACCTCTATTTTATGATTGTGGAAAGTTGGCTTCAAAAACAGGGGTAACAATTCGCATTTTGAAACATTCATTAGTTAGTAGAGATTCAAAGTAATTCTAAAAAAGCACTCGTGGCTACAAATTTTGAGATTCTCACCCATCTCAAAGGGTTGTAGTAAAGATCTCTTAAAAAAATGTATGGCAAGCCTTCTGAAAATGGGATACCCAAATCAAATCTGGGCTATTAGATAGGAAGGCAGGATTTTATAATAGACTTTATTTTATTTTTTAAAGATTTTATTTATTTATTCATGTATCCCCCCCTTGCTGCTTGCGCTCGCCGGGTCAGCCAACCACGCCGTGCGGGCGGGCCTGCCCCCACCAGGAGGCCCCGGGAACCGAACCCGGGCCCCCCACATGGTAAACGGGAGCCCTACTGATTGAGCCACAGCCGCCTCCCTATAATAGACTTTAGAATCAGAAAACCTGAGGTTTGAATTTTAACTTTTCCACTTAACACTAGCTGTGTTATTCTGGACAAGTTACTTAAAATTTCTGAGTTCCAGCTTCTTTATTTATACAATTAGAGTACATTGTATCTCAGAGAGATGATTTGAGAGTTAAATATATGTCAAATGCAAAACAAAGAACTTAGCACTGGATAAATGCACGATAAATGTTATCCTTTCCCATCATAATTTGCATATATCTTCCCTTGGTACAGTGGTGACAAAATGAAGAGTTTTAATTGTCTGTTGAAATTGGTGAGACACAGGTACCTGAAGCAATGCACACTGGAATTAGTGACCAGGGCATGAATTTTTTATCTTCTTTAACAGAGTGATGGGTTTCTACAGCAGCAGGGCTATTGGCTATACCAAGGATAAACTTTAGAATAACGGCAAGTTCAGTCAATAGAAACACACCTACTACACCCTAGTCATCTCAACAGTAGGTCCTTACCTAATGGCAAAAGTAAATTGCTAAAGGTTTTTCTCAATGTCAGTTTCCTTTTGCCAGAAAGGAAAAACCAATGGCTAATACTAAGAAGGAGCAAGAGACTAAGTCAACATTTCTGAATTAATATTATGTTAATAAGTGCCCCCCAAAGCGTTCCATTGTCAAATATATTTGAGAGATGAAACACAGCAGTATCCAAAATACCTGTGACTTTGTGACCAAGAAAAATTATAGACACTTTTATGTCACCTGTCATTTTTACAGGTATCCCAAAATACATTGATGCCCACCACTATTTCAAATTTATAGTATTTGCCTTGCTGCTAGATCTCATTTAATGCATTAATAAAAAGCACACATATGACTATATCACATGTGTACTATATTGAAATATTTTTATATTTGTATTTCAATATAATTGGTTTCCTTTGTAATCTTATGGTTTTCATTTTATTCATCTAGACACACATTTTTCTGAGAAGGGATGCATAGACTTCATCAGATTGCCGAAAGAAGGAGTCCATGGCACAAAAGTGGTTACAACCTCCATGTTAAACCAACATACCCCAAGGATAAATAATAAGAAGGCAATTCTTAAACATTGATTATGGAAGTTGTTGGGGAGAAATATGCTTTTAGTGGAGGGGAAAGGCTAAATCAGAAGAAATAATTTCCTGCTAAAGTAGCCAGAACAATAAAGAGCATGGAAGGTAGAGACTGGTCTCAATGGACAAGTGGCCTTGAGGGAAGCTCCCAGAGAGGACACTTCTATTCAATAGCTCTGTATAACTCAAATCCTATCTGATTTTCCTTTTTATTTCTCTATTCAATTGTCTTCCCATACCCTCTGTCTTCTGCATTCACTCATTCTGCAATGTCATATCTCAAAGGCCTTAGATGTTTATGGAGCCAATTTGGGTATTTCTTCCCACAGTAGCTTTATTATCTAGTGACAATAGTTCATTGATATATTTCCTTGAAGCATTCTAACTCCTTCTAGCACTAATGAGTATTGGGTTTTAGAATATTCTGAAGAAATTGCTAGATACCATAACATGCACTTTAGGCACAAAAATATTGGAGCATTTTCTTTTACTGTTCAGAGCAATTGGCTGGATGCTCTTTCTCAGTGTACAAAGGTTTTTTAGTGTATTTAACATTCATTCAGAAGATAAAAACATTGGCAAAGTACTTTTCACCTTCTGAGGTGGTCCAGAGAAAGCCCACACCTGGTCAAAATGTCTCAGGCCACATATTTCTCTCAGCTTCATATTGAACTATTGATTTCAGTCGTCACATGTTGTCAAACTGCTGGTTTTTACATAGTAGATTTTAAGGTTTTTAATTTAAAAAAAAAAACAACTAATACTTCAGAATATAATTTGCCATTTGTCTAAAATAGAAATCAGGAATGATGCCTGTCATCCCTAGTGCTTCAGAAGTTATTTTAAATATAGCATCTTTATAAAAGTCAATAGCTGCCTCATCAAAGGGCAATCATGTCCAGTGTGGGTGGCTGTGCCAATTGTTTTTGAACTACTGCAGCAATCAAGCCAATCCCAGGGAATGGCTTGCAGCCTGTCTACACCCACATTTTTTCTTAATTATCTCCACCAGGCTGAGTTAGCTAAGGACAGATCTATAGCATTTCCTGGATGTCAAAATGCCCACACACCTTCTGCAATTCTTGGGCCACCAGCTCCCTCCCTTTCATATTTCTCCTGGTTGGTTCACTTAATTATCTATATCATGTGTATATATTGCATTATTCATGAATCCCAGACAATTTCAAGATGTAATATCTTTGATTTTCGAAGGAAATGACCTGAAAAACTAGAACTCCTGTTTGTACAAAGAAAATAAGCATTTAATTTGTTATGAGATTCCCATTATTAGAAATAATCTGCAAAAGTCTGAGATTATTGTTCATAGTAAACCTTTCCAAGTCATCATTTCTCAGAAAATGATAGATTGCTTCTATGATGGGTTAAAATAAGTTGCTTTGAGTTTTCAAAATGCACTTCTTAATGAACAAGTTGAAAATAAGAGGTGTCCCAAATTGTAAATCATCAAAGGTTAGGGTGACTTAGGCCCTATTTACTACCAAGAATGGTTTTCAGCCACATTTTTTATATCACTCAAACTTGGAGCTGAAATGGAATTTAGAGTTTATTCTGGGAGCATCCTTTTCATTTTATGTCTGAGGAAATACAGATCAAGAGTGATTGACTGACTTTTCCAGCAACTAACTGTTGGGAACAAAGCTTTAACTCAGGTTTTAGTCTGGCTCATTGTCCTCTCTTGAAAAAGGTAATTATCCAGAAGTCCATTCCCTTCAAGGGATCAGGGCAAATAGAGGGATCATTCTTTGTCTCTAGGCTACAAGCTCCACCAAGACAGTGACCATTTAAGCCTTGTTCATTACTGGATCTCTAGAGCCCAACATAATTTCTGGCACACAATAGGTTATCAGTGAATATTTATGGAATAATATTATGATCACTTTGTTGTCTTTTGGCTGAGATCAAGTGTAGAATAAAGTAAATGTTAGAATCTCTATAGAAAGTATCCCTCTCAGGCAAAGCGTGAAATGGTCAGTCAAGTTTGTGATCCCTGTAAGTATCAGAATATCTACCAAGATCAGCAAGTGACCAGGTATCCAGCCTGAGATGAAATTCCAGAGGGTCCAGAAGAAAGCAAGGCAGCATGAATGCATGCATCAGTTATGGGGTGGGTTAAGTGACTTCTAAGCTCCCACCCAGCCTCAGAGTCAATGAGTCACAAGTAAAAGTCAACTGCTTCTTGGCTTTGCTCTTCCTATTCCCTTTGTTTATTTTCTTGGGAACTAGCAACTGTGCCTTGGATGATGTGCCATCCACAAGCAGATTCCCACCTTCTTTGAGCCTCCAACTATATGACAGGGAAGGAATAGCTTAGGAAGGGAAGGTCATAGGCTGGTTAAAATTTTCCATTAGGCCTGCAGAATTTTAGAAGCTATTTGTAGACAGTATCTTTTAAAATCAAAGAAATCAAAATAGGAGGAAATAAAGCCTACAACCCTCTCTGATGCCTTGTAGGGTTTGAGGTGGCCTATTCTAGAAAGGTATGAGCACAGGCCTTAAAATGTGAAGAAATAGAGTTTGAGTCAGTCTTTACCTCTTACTGGCAGTATTGTCTTGGGTCACTCTGAACCTTAGTTTCCTTGTCTGTAAAAGGTGATTGATGATTCCTGCCCTACACAATTGCTGAGGAGATCAAATGAAGAAACCTGTAAAAGAGCTTTCAAAACACTCTATAATACGAAGAGCTGTTACTAGTGAAATACAAACAAATTTTAGAAAGTCTGCATTATGGCATAATTTATTTTTATAGGACTTCTTTAGAATGCTGGAAAGAGAAAACAATTCTACCTGAATTTTTAAAACTCAGAATGAACACTGCAAAAATTGCCAAATGAGAATGGAGACATGGATGAGGAATTCAATATTTTGATCTCTGCTCCATGGTGTCTTGAGGTTTTATTCCATATGGAACAAAGTGTATCTTTCTTTTAAGGGGTCTCAAGAGACACTTGTTAACGCAGTAATTCTAACTTCTGAAGTAAAAGAAGAAAGATTTCATAGTTTTGAAATATGGTCATGCAAACTAAAAAGGGGAGGAAATTTTCTTTTTGTTTAAGAATTTAGTATTTCTCTTAAAGGCATGCCCCCCTCCCCTCATTTCCAGAGCATTTACAATAGTGGTAAACTCTTACTAAATATTAACTAATGTTTATTTTTATCAAGTACCACACACTGTCATTACATGGATTATGGCATGTAAATTTAAGAGACTTACTGCTTGTTAAGTTCCTACTAGAACACACACAGAGATACACTCATACACATACACACACACGGCAGTACCATATCAGCAGAGAAAGACACTAGCCAAAGAAAGATAATTTGGGATACTTCTGAGGTAGCAGTTGTAAAATTAAAATAGGCAACTCATTAAATTATCCATAGAGTGAAAGGAAAGCTACAAAAATAGATCTTTTCTGGCAAGTCGGTGCTTTTCAGAACAAATTCAATTTTAAGCTGAGTTTTTAAGTCACATGATAATTCATATTTATTAAAATCCTTTAAATGGTTAGTTTGTTCCAATTAAAGGCAAAGATTAGTATTACTGGTCTTTGGTATATTTAATAAAAAAATATGTTCATGTAGACATCACTTTAACAGATTGGAAACAATATGATCACATGAATGGTAATTGAACAAGTTGGAACATGGTCCTAAAATAAAAACTCTTTGTAAGTCAAGTCTCAATGCTAATTTTTTAGAAAGAGGTACCGGGGGATTTAACCCAGGACCTTGGACATGGAAAGCAGGTGCTCAACCACTGAACTACATCTGCTCCCCAAAGAAATTTTGTTCTTTTTGTTTGTTTGTTTTTGTTTTTAGGAGGTACGGGGTATCTAACCCAGAATCTCTTATATGGGAAACAGATGCTCAACTGCTTGAGCTACATCCACTTCCCTCCCTCATATTTGTTGGGTTTTGTGGCTGGGTATCTATTTCTGTGATCATCCAGGCCTTTGCCTTCTCTCTCTCTCACTGTCTGATTTTGGAACATTGTATCTTACTAAAGTTTCCCCTAGAGGACAGGCCAGAAAAAAGAAAGAAACTACATTCAACAGTTTCTCTTCTCAATAATTTTAGAGTAGAGATTTGATAAGGGAAGAATCTAGCAAATGAATGAGTAAGTTTATGTATGCTGATTTAAAAAAAATTTAGGTCTTCTTTCTAATTTATATTTATAGGCAATTGGCAAATAATATTTTGTAAGCCAACAAATAACTTGCCTTTAAAATTCCAATTACTGGCTTACTGCATTGACCATACAAATTAAATGATGCTTTTAAATAGCTAGTACTCTAGTCCAATCAAATGAATATGCTGTATGGAAAGAGAATGTCATAATAATATCTTCCATTTATGGAGTGTCTGCTTCCCACATACAAAATCCATTCTTTTCTAAACTCCCCAAATTGCTGTGCTGTAGGTCTTACTATCAATGGCACTTAAAAAGCTACAGGCAGGACACATACATTTTCATTTGAATCAATAATGATATACAGCATTCCTTTGGGGGAGCTAGACCAGGCTAAACTCTCACACAGAAATATCAATATGCAAGATCACTGGGTACAAAAGTAGGCTAGTTACTGTTAATTTTTTAAGGTTAAAAATATTTTCTCTCATTCTTTCTCGTTCTATCACCTTCTAATCTTCCAAATGATTCCAAACAGGACAATTGAAATTTCTTGTCTGGATCCTGAGGAGTTCTACATAAAATACACATAAACAGTGAATATGAATCAGGTGAACCATTCTTAAAGAGATATTCATTTTCACTGACGCTCAGGCGAACCCTTTCATCTCACAAGTGTGTGTGTGTGCGTCTCAAAGAGGATGACGTGACACTTTTGAGGCTCATTTAAGTTGTTAAAGATCTCAAGGGTACCAGAATTAGACTGTTAAGCATTTTCTCTCTTTGTCTCCCAGAAACACGAAATTTACAATTTTCCCGGTTCAATTGTCAGATAAATTGGCAAGTCAACTAAAAGGATAATATTCCCTTAACGATGCATTCATCTGAAGCCCCAGCAACTGTATTAGGCAGTAGTGAGTATTCGCTAGCACGGGCAGAGGCAACTCTGCAATTTAGAGTGACGGATGATTTTTTTTTTTTTTTCATCCATCAAGCCGCCTCAAAATGTCACAATATTTACACCTCTTCTTGGAGAGACAGGCAGACAGAAAGGAGGAAAAAAAAAAAAAAAAATCCGGGCCGGTTTCCGCTTGATTGGGGAAAAACGAGCGTTGCACCTTTAAATTATACCCCTACATTCCCAGTTTCACCGCCGCCCGCCCCTCGCTTCGGGTTTTGCAATAAATCTCCCGATTCTGCGTTCAGCCCTGCAGATCCGTATTTAAAACAGCACCATCTGGGAAGGGTGGGTGGCGATGGTGATGCGGACGCCTAGGAGTTCCTTTGCAGCACGCTTGGAATTGCATCAGACTGATCAGAAATCCCCCCGCCCCCAATCCCAGCCCCTCCCACCATGTTCCCCTCCCTGCCCCTCCCCTCGCGTAGATCTGACTGAGAAAACGGCTGGATCTCGGAACAATCTGTGCCCCATTCGCTGCAGGCTTGCTCCGTACAGCCTGCCCTACGCTCCCTTTGTGTGCCGAGCAGCCTATCACCGTCATCTAATCCTAGTGCCTGTTTTTTTTTTTTTTTTTTTTTAATTTTCCCTTCTAAATTTCCACGATATCCTGACGTTGCCTTTGAATCCCTCCTTCCCACCTGCGCGGATTTAGGATTCTTTCGTTCGTTCCCTTGAACAGTAGTTTTGAATTTCGGAAATAGATTTTCTCCTCCACTTCCCCCACCCCCACTCCAAGCCCCAGCCTGTTAATTAAGAAGGACTGATCCCGGAGGAGTCCAGAACGCCCAAGCTCGGGCGAAATCTGCCACCCGGCAAGGCCAGGCTCTGCAGCCGGAACAAAGGGCCCGGGAAGCGGGGGAAGGGGTATGTGAAGGTTGTGGGAGCGTAGAGAGGTTGGTGGTCCCCACGCAGGGGAGCGCAAGTCCCTGGGTTCCCCGGAGGAGAGGCGGGAGGACAAGGCTGCCGCGCGCCTTAGGCGCCCAGGGTCTCCCGGGGGCGGTGGCCGGGGAGGTGGTACCGAAGGCTGGGAGACTCAGAGCCGCTTCTTTCTCCTCTCACCCCCAACCCTGGCCCACCCGGGCGGTGGCGGCGGCCTCGCGGCGAGCTAGCCACCCTCCACCCTCGCCTCCCGGCTCAACCTCGCTAGGGCAGGGCGGTTTGCGCGCCCAGCTGATTGGCGGCTCAGTACAGCGGCAGCTAGGAGCTCCCGAGCTCCTTCTCCTCCGCCTCCAGCCGCCCATGCTCCCGCCCGCTCCCGCTCCCCAGGCTTTTCGGTCCGGAAAGAACCTTCTCCACCCAATCGAAGGCCCCCCTTTCCCTGCGTTATCCCGATTGACTCGGACCTGGGCTTAATGGGGCATCGGGCCCAGCAGGGGAACGGAGCGCTGCCTCGAAGTCTCCCCTTCCCTTGGAAAGCCGGAGCCCAATAAGCCAGAACCAGAAACTCGCGGGGAGGGAGGAAAGAAAGGAATAAAAAAAAAAAAAAAAAAAAAAAAAAAAAAAACACCCAGAAAGAAATATCCAGCGAGACGCGAGGGCGACGGAGAGGAAGAGATAGAATGAGGGAGGGATGGAGGAAGGAGGAGGGGGCGGGGTGGAAGAAGGGAGGGCGGGAAGGAGGGAGGGAGGTGGAGAGAGAGGGAGGGAGGGAGACAGAGAGAATGAATCCATCTCTCTAGAAGAGCTGAAATTACCTTGATTCATTTTGTGTTGGAGATTTAGCGTTACCTCCTTCCCTCTCCCCAACTGTCACCTCCCCTTTCCCCACCGCACACCACCTCCACAATCTGATTCCAAATCGTACAAACTCAAATTTTAGGAAATGAATGTTGTGCAAAAGATTCATAATTAGTAATGAATCTACTGTATTGTATACACACATACAAACACACACACACACCGGCAAATAAAACGGAAAAGAGAGAGGTGAAGGGGAGAAAAAGAGAGAGAGAAATCTTACATTTGAATCAGACATTTGCAGATCCAAGTTAACTAAACTCATTATAGCCGCAGGAAGACTGAGCTGCTTTTTTTCCCCCTTCCCCTCTGGCTTTACACCACCAGGCTCTCACCTAGGGCAATTCAAACTGGGCAAATACCAAGAAACAACCCCCTCCCACACTCTTCCCCTACCTCCTCCCCTCCACCACGCTCCTTTCCGGAAGATCGAGTATCGAAATAGCTTAAGAATTGAGGATGCAGGGGGTCTCCGCCCCGGTGCTTACCTTCTTTGAGGCTTACACCACCCGGGTGGCTAGATCCTGGAGATAAACACTTGCATTTCCCAAAGTTAACCCGGTATACCAACCCGGAGCTTGCCAAGAGTCTATTCCAGCCTACACCGCTAGGAAGCCAACTTCAGCGAGCTCAATGAGGGGACCAAACTGGGGCTCGCTTTTCAAACGCTCCACTCCAAAATCTGACACTCTCACCAGCCCCGATCTCAGTGTGAGCCGAATCTCAGAAAAGACGCTTTTTAAGGGCGACACGGGGCAGGCTTTACTGCGAGGCCGAGACGGCTACCTGGGGTACCACTACCTTGGACAGATCCATTGGCGCTGTCCAAGGTGCTGAATGGACTCCCTCTCGCTCCCGATTACACACCCAGCGATGCAAGAGAAAAGGGCTAAAAAATCTCTAATTAAGTGACACTTGATATTGCTCTAGACGGTTTCTTCCAGTTCTTTACGTTGTCACGTGTGGATGGCTTTGCCAACGCCATCCTGTTAATAGTTGATCACATGCTGACAAGACCCATTTCTTCTATGAGACATTATCCATTTCATTACCGGTGATATGCACTTCTGACTTATTTCTCTCCCACCAACCCCACCCCCATCAGCACCTAAACGCCCAGCCTCTACCCCACCCTTGCCCCTACTCCACCCCCTAACCCTAACCTCTAACAGCGTTATTGTTTTTAGATGGGAATTAACCCCCTCACGAATGTCAATTACATGCCCACATATAAATCATAAAATACGCTCATACACCACACATAGAAGCAAAGAATGGAACGCAAGACGACTGGGAAAGAAGAATCAACATTGAACAGCCAATATACACCCCTTTCTCCAGCTCTAAGTTTGTTCCACGCAGTTCCACATTGCTGTGTTAAATATCAAATGATTCCAATTAAAGTTGCACTGTGTAAAAAAACGATTTCCCCGGCCTGAGTAGCTTCTGTTCTTTGGCGTGTGAAGTGCTAGGAAGAGCCGTGATATGCCCGTTGTTAAGCAACATGTCAAGATTTTCCAATTATAATGCAGGGTTTATTGCTACTCACCATTGTGCCTTTGCTGTCCTGGAGACTCAAGTGTCTTAAAATCCCGGCTCCCCAACAGATGCTGGAAGGTAATGTGTCTTGTTTGAAGTCATCATGTGAGAAGTTCGGCTTTGCTCAGTGGATCGCCCACCACTTGGTGTGACTTATGAATCTAATAACCCTTTGCAATATCCGCAAGCTTAAACTCTCAACCACCTTGGCGACTCCAGAAGACAAAGCAACTGGCATAGATGTTGAAAAACCTATAGATTTACACAAACGCCCTCACTCCGAGAGACACGTTTCCCTTTAAGTTCTTACGTGATTCTAATGAATGAGCGAGGTTACCAGTGACTGCCCCACTGCCCTGCTATATAGCAGGTTGTTCTTGGGGCTGCCTCCCTAGCGCCGTCACTGGGTTCTGGCACAGAAAGTTCCCAAGGAAAGTGAGGAGTTTCAGGGTACCCCCATAAAAATAACGCAGCCTACACACCGCTCCCTTGCCCACTGCTCAGCTCACACCTGGAGCGCTGGCAAGCTGAGCTCAGCTCGGGAGAGTTCCTTGTCGCCAGGTAAGAAAACCTTCGCCTTGTCAGGCTAGGGCAGGAAGACCGCAGGGAAACTTGTTGCTTTTCAGCGCCAGCAGGCCACCGCTCTAATAATAATACCAGAAAAACGCAGGGGGGAGGGGACGAGGGGGCGAGGGGGGATAACGACGACGACTATCAGTGCTGTTTACGTGACCAACTCACTGTGACTCCTTAGGTAAAAAGGAAACTTTTTAGAAAAGTTCGTGCTTCCTCCTCCCAGCCCCCAGTCATGACTAAGGGTCTTCAGCCACTGAGGTATGAATGGTGATCAAATTAGGGGTAGGGGACTGGACGGGGAGGGGAAGGTGTAAGTGACTTGTCCTTGTGAACAACTACGTGCGTCGAAGCGCTCATCAGACCCAGCAACTTTCCCTTTCCCTCATAGGGACTGATGACTAGGCGAGAGGCAGCAGGGCGAGCCACTAGTTGCCCACAGGAGCCTGTGTAAGCCGAGCTTTCGGGCGGCTGAGTTGAATGAAGTTATGACTGCGTTTGTTCTAATGTGTTATGGCTTCTCAAATGTGAGTTAACAGCCGCCGTGCGCAGCCAGGTGGGCCTGGCGCGCAGCGGAGAGCGGAGCCGCGGGCAAAGGCCGGGAGGGGAGACACCGCGGTGACTCCGCTCTCCGCGTCCGCTCTGGTGCTTCTTCCTCCGAGTCGCAGTCGCATCATTTGCGGGCTCCCGGGTCACCAGGGTGCCGCGGTGAGCGCGGCGGGGAACCGAAGCCGCGCGCTCGAGGAGCCGCGGCAGAGATTGCGAGCACAGGGAGGGGACTCTCCCAGGAAGCCCCGCGGTTAGCACCCGCGCTTCGCCACCAGTGGTTACGCAGACTGGGCTGGGAAGTGGAGAGGTCACGTGTTGGCGGAAAGTAACTTGGAAGAGAAAGGAAAACTTAGAGAAGAAGCGAGGGAAAAAAAAAAAAAAAAAAAAAAAAAGCACAATAAAACAAACCACCCCCAGTGTGTAAAATAAACGCGAAGGCGGGCGGGATGGGGGAGGGGCGCCGCTCTCTGCTAGAGACCTGGAGAGAATTCCGGAAATCGCTGGCAACAAGCAATAACTCGAGAGCTGGCAATGTCCCCCAGCCTAGGGAGGCGCTAACCCAAGGTATCTTTCCACTGAAGCTGACCTTTGCCTACCCCCAGCAGGCGCCTGCACAGCCGAACAGAAGAAACCGGCATAAATGTAAACCAGTTGTTATGGAGATGTCCGTCGCTCTGAGGAGCGCAAGTGCCCTGGGAAGTCCCTAGACCCATTTCAGGTTTCGTCTTTTTGGCATCGATGCCATGAATTTACTCTCCACCCAGAGTTCCCACGAAGGGAGCCCACCAGCAGCTTCACAGACCCTAGCGGCGGAGCAATTGACTGCAGAGAGATGCTGCAGAAGATGGTGGATTGCTCTTAAGTTTCAGATCTACCAGACCTTTCCAATCTCCAGTTTCTTTTTCCCAATCAAAAGTATTGTATTTGAATGTCATTCGTGCCTTTTTATATATAAATACATCAGTTACATTATAGGATGATTAAAGGCAACAGAATAATACATTGGCATTCAGTGGCTGCTTCAGGATCCTGTTCCTCTTCTCCACTCATTCAGAAATGCTTTCCTTATGGAAAACAGCTTTACTTCCTAATTCTGTATACCGACCTCTATGTGCATTGGAATCCCCTTTGATTTGGTTTATTAGTATTAGCAGTAAGTCCAGTGTTGAGTTGATGCCTCTTTAGAGTCAACCCAGCTTGTCCTGTCTCCAGCCAAGGAACATAAATGCACATGCTTCTTGGATCTCATTAGGGACAGTTTCAGACATGTTAGGCTCATGGAAGCCTAGGGTGGGTCATCATGAAAGGATGCCAGGTATTCCCACAGTTACCAATGCAACAGTTCCTTCCACCTAAAAGGACTGTTCAGATTGTCCGGAAATTGCTACTTTTTGTCTCTCCATGAATTAGCCAGCAGATGCTGCCCTAAGACTGGGACAGCTGGCACATGCCATCTTTAGAGGTCTTGGGGTTCATGCTTTGTGGGCAAAACTGGTTTTCCTGGAAATGTAATCCACAATGCTTGTCTATTGCTAAATTCAGTGATTCTAGTACACATCTGAAATCTTCATATGGCATAGGGAGAGGATCACTATATGAACATTCTTATTCCCAAGTTGTCATTTCTTTGTTATATCTGTCTGACGTCTTTGTCAGTAGTTTGTGGTGTGTACAGGGGATATAACTACTCTTCTGATGGACCTTTATTCTGAAAATCAATGCCATATTTTAAAATGGATATCCTGGATTGTTGGCTTAAGTGACTGAGGATTTAGAAAAGGAATGATTTATCTGTTTGAAATGATTTAGACAACATATGATTGTGCTGAAAATCTTTCCCAAGGAATATTTTTGATCTTTGCCCTTTCTTTCTTAGAGCCATTACTAAAATCTACAACTGATAGACCAAGACTGGGGATGAAAGATGCTGTAGAACAAGAGTTGTTATAGGGAGTTGGGAAAGGGGGTAAAGAGATGGTGTTTGACATATATTAATTTTTCCTCTCAATTTCTCAGTGATCTTGGGGATGAAGAATATTCTTCCCTGGTGCATTATCAGCTCTCCAGCCTCTTATGTCCATCAACTCACTTATACATGTTCTTTTCTTCCATTTGGAGAATACAGTGTCTAATATAAACAAAGGCTGCAGTCATTTCATTTGTTAAGATAGATGCCACAATTTTAATCTCAGGGGCACTTACTCTGAGGTCATCTTGTTTTCTCCACACAGTCCTCATCAGTTGTGATATGAATACCACACTTCTCTAAGTTCATCTGACCCTATTCATTTTTAGTAATGGTAAGAACATTTCAAACTGAACAGGAAACAAAATCTTGCTCCTTAAATATCACTGTCTTACAATGTAGCCAAACTTAAAACAAAATGTATTAACACAGCCTAAAAGGAAAAAAAATTGCTTTCACACAATGTGTTTCGTGTTCCTAATAGGTAGCCGTTCGAAGCTCACACACAGTTTTTTACCAGAGCCACAGTAATAAAACATGTCCTCAGACTGTACTTTTATGAAGATGGGTACAAAAATTAATAAGAAGGGGTTCATCAATACTAAGAGACACAAAGACGTCTTTAAATAGATGTAGGGAGAGTCTCAGAATTAATGGGTGGAGAGTAACAAAAGAGGAGCCCATAAACTCGGAAATGAAAGAAGACTCTTCTTTCTTAGAGAATTAAGAGATGCTTGGACTATCTCTTGAGACAAAGTCTACTCTCTTGAGTTGTAAAAGGAAATTCAGCAAGTCACGTTAAAAGGATGGTGTGGATACTCCTTCTCATATATCAAAGCAGAAACAGTGAGATAGTACTTCCTCTTACCTCTCAACTATTCTTTCCGAATCTATTTGACTATAATGCCAAGCCTTCCATCTCACCTTGTATTGGATAGATGGCTTCTTTCCTTTCCTCCTACTTCTACTTCCTATCATTCTTCTTCAGTACTTATTCTATAATAGGCACTTTAATAGGTGTTGGTGATGATACATATATTAATAATTCCCTGCCCTCAATGGTCACAGCTTCATAGACCCCTCTAATCTATGAAAGGTTAGGGAGGCATGTGAAGACGACAAATTTGAACAGTGTTTGGTTAATTATTTCTGAGAGGTCAAAAGAGCCTTCTCGCCCTTCCCAAATCCCTCCTCTCTCCAATCATTACCTCAGAATCACTTACTATAAACAATGAAGAAGAGTGTTCACAGAGAAGCTTCCGTTGGTGATATAATTGCTTTCTTGGAGGCTAAAAAAAAAAAAAAAAAAAAGGCAGCAAAAGAGTTCTGTTTATGATATAAGAAGTGATTCTGACCAGGTAGGAAGAAAGATTGGCTCTCTTAGTCACTTCCTGATCTCTAATGGTTCTCCACAGGCAATAGAAGGAGAGGCAAAGAATCACGATGCACAATTTGGAAAGCTTTCCAAAAACAAGAATAGGCAGTGATTGCCAAGAACCTGGTGTTGAGCTCATGTTTAAAAAGAACCCAAGGAATCTTCCATCTATGAATCTAGTTTAGTTTAGAAAGGTAGCTATCAAAGCATCAAAAGGAAGTAAGCAAGAGAAACTCTTGGAAAACTCATGATTTAGTGTGCAATAACCTCTGTGCATTCCTGAGTCTGACAAGTAAGCATGAGACAGAAGATCTGGACATGACTTAACTCAATTTCAGGAAAACCAGACAACCTCATAATGGAGACTGAAGCAAAACCACATGGAATATTGAGGAAGAACTGAATGACTTCTCAAACCCTCTTACAGACAAGATATGAATAAAAGGATGTATGGGTGCAAGTAAGGGAGAAGTGACACTGTTAATATAAAAAGTTTTTAGGGAATATGATGGCTTAAGAAAATGTCATGTCAAGACTTGCAAGAAAATATACTTAACTAAATGCGTTAGAAATTGGATAAAATGAGAAAGCAAATCACCAAGGAGACCATAACTTAGGATCATGGAAAGGCAAGTGAAAACTAGGAAAATTAGAGAGCCTGCATCATGGTGGAGCCTAACAATGTGTGCTTGGGACCTAATATGCCTTGAAGAACTGGAGAGAAACTTTCTGATCACATGTGCTAAACTGTGCTTTTCATAATTTAATGTGCACATGAATCTCACAGGAATCTTGTTGAAAAGCAGACTCTGAGTCAGTAAGTCTGGGGCAGAGCCCAAGATTGGCATTTTCAACAAATTCCCAGGTGATGGGGTTAGACCATATTTTGCACAGCAAGGTGCTAAAGCATGCTTCTCTAGCCCATGGTTTCATTTGTATTATGGCTACATTAAAAACTAGCTTTTCTCTTTATTAACTGAAGTGAATGCCAAATAACAAAAATTAATTCAAGGAAAAGACCTGTTGCTAACTTGAACCCTAATTAGAGTTTATAAACCATAAACTCTAACCCACTCCTGAACTCATTAATTCCAGAAAGTTCCTAAACACAGAAGACATCAACCTCTTATTATCTATAGCATTGTCCACGGTTTTAATGTTTGCCATTTTATATGTATTAGTAAAAAGAAAAAAGAATCACTCTGGAATAGTTTGGGCATATTGCATAACTAAAAAGAAGTCAGGGAAAATTATTCTAGTCATCTAAGGAGGATTGGTTAGGTCATATTATGAGTCCTGAGCTCATTCTGGGTTTCTTTCTATAAATAGGATATTTTGGAACTAGAGAAGGCATAGCAGAAGGCAACCAGAATGACAGAGGGATTTGGGGAATTTTCTTCTGCTGAAAGGTTAAAAAAAACTAGGTCTGTTTTATTTTGTAAGGAGAGAAAAGATGGTACCTCACTGAGCTGATATCATTCTAAAAGTAGTGGAAGTAATAAGATGAGACAAGAGAGCCTTATGGAAACAAGAGTAGAAGGATTCTGGCAAGGAATGAACCCCAGAAGAATGGCTCTAGCTTTTCTAAAGGCTTGCGTTAGCAGTGTTCCTTTTGACAAAACTCCACTAGTTGCAAATGAAGGGGGTAAACACTGTATTTGTTTATTTATTTTATTTTAATTTTTTTACTGGGAGTTCCCGGGGATCAAACCCAGGTCCCTCCATATGGGAGACAGACGCCCAACCATTTGAGCCACATCCGCCCCCCCCCCAAACACTGTATTTAGATCAGGAAATAAGTGAGAGATTGAAAATGAGGGACAGGTGGGACCTTGTCGCTTTCTTCACTGAGAACATTTTGAGTGGCCGTTTATTACTTCTATAAAAGCCTTGCACTTATAACATTTGGTGAACTTTACCAACATCCCTCAGGCTCAAAGACTTTGCTTCTGTAACACATCACATTTCTGCTTCCTCTTCATCCCAAAATGAAATGTAGTCATTTACAATATGCAGGGTTCTCCATCTACATTATTTTGTCCTCTGCATCAATTCTGAAAAAGTTCTCCTTTTCAGTAGATAGAAAAGCATTGCCCATGAATTTCCATGTGAGATTCCAACATCTTAATTTGATCACTGAACCTCAGAGATGGAAGGACTTGCTGTTGCTCTAGTAAATCCCATCGTTTTGTAAGAGGGGAATATAGGGCTCATGGAGTTGGTAATTATGCAGGCTTGTCTGTATAGTATTGGAATATATATCCTTTCTAGAAATTTTAAACTTCCCCAGTGACCTATCTGGAAAATATGAGTCACACCATGAGTTAGCTCAGAATTCTGGGCCTCTGTCAAAACCAGTTTTCAGCTCTGTGTCTATTCAATAGGACAGCCCTTGGAAGGAATCACTCTAGGTCCACTGTTTTAGGTGGTCTCAGACTGCTGTGAGTGGGCAATAACTCACGAAGGCAGGTGGAAAAAGGAGGCACGTCTTTATAACTTACCCTTAGAAATATGTGATGCACATACGCATTCTATTGTCTTTAACCACCCAAGAGAACATAAGATTGCCCATCCCCTTCACACTATCCTGCCCTCCTCTGAGTCATTAAAGATGAATAGAGGTTAGTCTGAGGAAGAAAGGAGAAAAGAGCATTCCAAGAAGAACAGGTAGCCTCTGCAAAGATCCTGAGTGGTGTTTTAGTTGGTTACTTGCTATGTAACAAATCACTTCAAAATTTAGCATCTTGAAAGAAAAATAAACATTATAATACTCATATTTTCTGTAGTCAGGAATTCTGGATCAGCTTAATTGGGCAGTTCTGACTTGAGGTAGCAGGGAGGAACATCTCTTATGATGTTTCAGCCAAGATTTCAACCAAGGCTGCAATAATCTTCAGACTTTGCTGAGACTGTAAGATCCACCTCCAAGTCACTCATATGGATGGCAAGGTGGTGCTGGTTGTTGGCAGTAGGCCTCCACAGGCTGCTTGAGTGTCCTCACACATGGCAGCTAGCTTCTCCTCCCAACCACAAGCAAGCAACCCAAGAAATAGAGAGCCAGGCAAAAACTATCCTTTTTGTAACCTAGCTTCAGAAATAATATAACATTGCTTCTGTCACATTTGATTATTAGAAGTAAGTCACTAATTCTGTTCTACATTCAAAAAGAAGAAAATTAGACTCCATCTATTGAGTGAAGGACTGTCAAAGAATTTGCTGATATAAATTAAATCCACCACCAGTGGGAAAAGCTTTGACTTGAATACAGTACTGAAAAGAGGGCAATGTGACTGGGGCATCATAAGGGAAAGAGGGAAGGGTGCAAGATGAGGTTGGAGAAATAAGCAAGTAGGTTAGATCATGTAGGGCCTTGTTTAACATTTTGGATTTCATCCTAGAAAAGGTATAAGGAAATCATTAAATTGAAGGAGTTTCATGCTTAACATTTAAAAATGATTATTCTGACTTCCCTGAGAAGATTGGATTAGAAAGGTCCAGGTATGGAGTCCTGACAGAAGTCTACAACAGATCTCAGGTGAGAGATGATAGTGACTTCAACTTAGAAAAGTGAATAGATAGGAGATATATTTTGAAGGTAAAATCAGAAGGACTTGGTGATGAATTGTTTCATGGGGAATGAGTAGGGCTTTGGCCTGAGCAACTGAGTGTTTGAAAGAATCATTTACCGAGTGGAGAAGACTGGAGGAAAAGCAGATTTACTGTGTAAGTGAGGAGCAGAGGAGATCAAGAGTCTAGGTAAGCGGGGCAGATGTGGCTCAAATGGTTGGGTGTCTGTCTCCCATATGGAGGGACCTGGGTTCGTTCCCCGGGACCTCCCAGTAAAAAAAAAAAAAAAAAAAAAAAAAAATAGTCTAGATAATTTAATTCTTACAACCACACTAAGAGACAGGTTGAAATGACAGCTACCATCTATGGGGCACCTTAACTGCATGCTAGGCACTGTGTTCAGACATGATCTTGGTACTTCCGTTTAATCCTCTCAATGGTGTAACTGTTACAGCTAAGGTATGGAGATGTTAACTAACTTTCCAAAGTCAAACAGCTTATAAGTGGTAGAGGAAGAATAAAACTCAAGACTGTCAGGTTCCAAAGCTATGTTTCTAAGCACTGGACTACATTTACCCCTCCTTGTATGCTTCCTTCCTTAATGCATCCACTGTAGCTTTTATTGCAGTCTACTTTAGAGTATTTGGGACAAGTAGTCTCACTTAACTATTCTGCTCCCCCACTCTCACTCTGTGACTGTTATATAAGAGAAATGTAACATAATTTTGCTACTTGAGTTGTAATTGAACTGCTCCTTTTATCTCTGGGAAGACTTGCTTTATAACCTCATAGAACATAGAAATGTGGAGTGGGATGCAAGGTGAGCCTGGAAGAGGAGCAGTGGATACCAATAGCTCTATGTTCTGGAGAGGTTTCAACCACTTCTGAAGGTCCCATCTTCTCTTGCTCCCTCCCAGAAGGAAGCAGATGCATCTTAGAAGAGGCTTAGACAGAATATAGATGAACTCCTTTCTAAGATGCAGGTTATTCTTGAAATCTAAGAGCTACAAATCAAAGATGGGGTATACACAGCAAATTAGGGGGCACTAATGCGATGACTCAGAGTCCCAGAATGGGTCTGAATTTGCAAATCACTGTGGAGATGTTCCCAAAATCATGACAGATCTATGTTAAGGCAGAAACAAGGACATCATATTCTCCAATATTACTGTGATTCAGAATCTAAATAGTGACCTGAACGCCAGAAATGTCAGCCAAGAAATGGGAAAAAGGAGGATCAGGCCAAAGAGCTGGGTCTCCTAAGAGGCCCGGGAATGCAATAACTTGGGATATAGACAATTGTGAAAAGCCTGAAAATTCAAGAGGAAAAGGGAACATTTCTGGCCCCCACACTGGGCTTTTGTGTCCACCGCCTCTGTTTACTGCCTACTGTAAGACAAGCTATAAGTATTGGAATCATTGGCATGTTGGGAAGAAGGCAACACTGTAATGAGTTGTCTGTTCTCATTCTGACTCTGTTACCAATTGGACTGTCTGAATTTGGCAAATCATTTTCTCTCTCTGGGCCTCAGTTTTTCCACTTAGAGGATGATGCTAGATTTGACATTCAAACGGCCAATTTTTCTGTCTTCCCATTTCTATACAATTTCCTCAAATAGGTTAAGTATTGGGGTTTGTGAAAGTTGGCTGCATTTCTTTGACAGATCTCCCATCAAGAGGTTGGACCTATGTGCCCCTCCCCTAAATCTGGATAGGCTCTGTGACTGCTTTTGACCAATAGAATATAGCAAAAATGACTCTGTGCCAGTTTGTGGACCCAGGCCTTAAAAGATTCTTAGCTTCCGCTTCCTTTCTCTTGGAACACGTGCTCTTAAAGCCCTGGGTCACCATCTAAGTAGTCCCAAAATCTTGTGGGGAAGAAGCACTGAAACTGTTACATGGACAGAGGCCAGTGTTCCCTGCCAAGATGCTGGGAATGTAAGTGAAACTACCTTGGGACCCCCAGAACCGACCCATCACCAACTAAAGTGCACCAAATGAGCCCAGTTGATGCTACATGGAGTGAAAGAATTGCCTAGCCAAGACCTGTCTGAATTCTTAACCCACAAAATTATTAGATATAAAAATAGGGTTGCTGATGTAAGCCACTAAGTCTGGAGGTAGCTTGTTACAATGATGCTATCAACATTTCTGAACTGATTTACTGGATGTTTATGGTTATATCAATTCTATATGGGCCTGTTCTTGCCAGGTCTTGTTTTGTTCCCAGAGAGGGAGTAAGGTACAGTTATTAAAGGATTAGGCTTTGGACTGAGATTTGGAATCTGGTTAGCTCTGCCATTACCAAGTCACTTTTTTTTTTTTTTTTGCTTCAGAGGAGTCACTTGACATCTCTCAGTCTCAGTTTCCTCATCTATAAAATGGGGATAGTCACACCTTCTCTGCAGGGTTTTGAGGGGGTTTAATGTGCTAACTAGATATCATATTGACAGGCAGATAGTGAGTTCTTATAAATGGGAACCACTGTTACTACAATACCAATGCTGCTGCTGCTGGTTATGATGATGAAACCAGGTCATATTGCATAAGGCTACCAGGGATTTCCAAACAAGCAACTCTCATTGGTCTGCCCAGGGCTAAATTCCCACTAGTGACTCCTTCAGGTTGTGGTATTTCACTTTAAAGACCCAGTATCTTAAAAAATTCCAGTTACATCTGGCAAGATTAACACATTTAAAGACACTGAAAACTGGAGGGAGTAGAGCATAGAAAGAAAGAGCATAGAACTTAATGAATTATAGAATTTGTTTTGGCTGCAATTGGCTGACGGTCCAAAATAACAGTGGGATAAATGTGATAGAATTTGTCTTTTGTGTAAAAGTTCAAGTAGGTGGCCCAGGACTACTTGTTTCCATTTTGTCAGGGACCCAGGCTTTTGCTATCTGCCATCTGTCTCCTGCCCTGTGTGACCTCATTCTCAGTATTATCTCCTAGTCTAATGTGCTGGTCCTGCTTGATGACATCAGGAAAGAAGAAATGGTTGGAGAACATATCTTCTCCTTTTTAAGGACAGTTCCCAGAAGGTGGGGACCTACCAATTTTGCTTACTATCCCATTGGCCAAAACTATGTCACATGACCAAATCTAGCTAATATATAGGTTAGGAAATGTGACCTTGATTCAAGACATCCATGTGCCCAGGTAAAATTCAGGAATTCTATTACTGAGGAAGAAGAAAGGAACTCACTGGGGGAAAAAGTCATCTTTGCAACAGTTACCATTTATTGAGCCCTATTCCAAGGCAAGAATGTTGCTAGGCAATTAGAAACATATCCTACACTATAAGCTTAATATCATTAACCCCATTTGTCAGAGGCAGAAGGTAAAACTGAGAAGTGATTTGCACAGTCACACATCTAGTTAGTATCTTAGCCAGACTGGAACCAGGTCTGCATGACTCTAAAGTCTGTGCTCATTCCCCTTGAGCAACTCTGGTTCCAATCCTGGCTCTGCTGTTGAAATCACCTTGAGCTAGTCACCTCCCCAAGTAAAGGAGATTTATTGTGAAGCTAATGAAGCTTAAGCCCCAAAGCACCTCAGTTTCACTGACTCTCAGGGAGAGAAACAAGTTTCCAGGAGTGGTAGATTGTTGGGGTGAAGGTTGGGGCGAAGCCAGGTAGCAATCAGGAAGCATTTATTTCTATGTAAGCATTTCTGAAAAATTGACAAAGAGACCAGAAAAGAAAGGGGCCCAACCTCTGAGGCCCTAACATTTTGCTGTGATTTTTTTTTTCTTATTCTAAATAAATATTCTCTTTCAACCTAAGGGTGTACATTTAACATTATGTTCTTTTCTTAAAGAGGCCCCTTCAATTTGTAGACACTTTCAGGCCCCACAAAGCCTGGTTAAGTTCAAGGAAATGCATTCCAGAGAAGTTTCCAATAAAGGTTTGAGTGTGGGAAATGGCAGAGTAGTGACTGTGACTGGGAGAGCAAACCCAGTGGGAAGCTAGGGTGAAGTTCTGGAAGCACAGGAAAGCAGACCTCCCCCAGGGACTCCTGCAGATTCCTTCAGAGAAGGGTCTCTTCCTCTCTGGCATAGTCCCAAGATCCTGTATCTGTTATTTACTATGGCTTTTAAAACATTCTGCCTTCAAATAGAATTACAATCCCTCTACCTAGAGTAGCAGCCTTTAGAAAGGAGAAACCAGCTATCTTTCATCTCTGTAAATTCCCAGAACCCCAGTGAAGGGTCTGGCAGAGAGCAGAAGCTAAATAGTTGTTGAATTAAATCGAATTGAGGACCCTGTGGACTCGGGGACACAGAGAGCACAAGAAAGCAAAGTTACTAACTCATTTCTTTGGTGTGTGCTACTCTCTGGGCCTCAGTTTCTGTGAAAGAGCGTTAGATCTATTGATCCCTAGGAGGGACTTTCCAACAATTATGAGTCTGACAGCAGTGAACTAATTAACATCTCTGCACTTTATAATCTCAGAGCCCAGGTTTTATGCCTCAAATTGAGGTGAAATCCAATCTGGAGGCCTCATGTTAATTATGAAGGCATATGGCATAGCTTGGAAGTGTCAGATGTTGGCCTGACCAAATTCTTGCGGGGATAATTGCATTCGGACAACTTTGAGTTCCCCCGCACTCTTCAACTGGGCAAGCAAGGTAGGCTTCACTTTCTGTCCCAAATTATTTTGCTCTACTGTCCTCAGCTGTTAAACAGAGATGTCATCTCATTTGTAAGCCACTTTGCTCTTTATTTTAAAAGTCTGTGTACTTTTCTGGAGTTTAATACTAATTTTGACCGGTTAAAACAATGTATGATTTCAGATAATTCCCATGGATGGAAGGCTGTACCCTCCTACTACATTGGAACTATTTTAGAATCTTATTATTTCTCTCCAGTGCTAAAGAGTCACTTTTAATGACATGACAGTTCCATCCCAGTGATTGACCCCTGTTTCTGAGATGAGAATGAAATGAGATGAGAATTTCAACTTTCCTTATACATGCACATTCTTGGGGCTAAAAGATTGCCAGGGGCCACATGTGTTAGCTCGTGAGTAAGATAATCATAGGTTCCAGTGGGTTATGCATTTGAGTGGCAAACACTCTTAACTTGATCTCACACAACTTTCAATCTAATAAAGGAATGAGAATATGTGTGAAAGATATTGAAAAATAAGGCAACAACATAAATATTGGGTAGGATTGCAATTACATTTATTTGTTTCTTTTCTGTCTTTGTCATGGAATGCCGTAACAGGAGAGCTAAAGTGCCGTGATTTGCCCTCATATTCAGTTACAGCAAGATACCTCAGTAAAATCATTTGTTTAATATCAAGGAAGTAATTTAACCCATTTTACGAGGCTTTATTTTATTAGCAGCTGCTATAATAGGTTTGCATCTGATTATCTTTCTTTGGTTATAATACTAACAGCCTTATCCTTGTAATGATGAAATTTTCTCCACTCCTTTGATGTCTGTGCTAATTGCTATCTATTGTAATATTTAAATTCAGAATTAGAATGAGTTCCTTCCTTCATCTGCATCCCTTAAAAAAGTCAAGTTGTGAACACAATGACACCCAATCAAACCCAAACTCAAGGCCTATAATAATCTCACTTAACAGCTTAATGACTCCACTATTATAAAGGTAGATGGTTTCTTCTTTCCATCACCAAATGTTTACTGAGCACTTCCTTTGGTTAAGTATGGGTGATGAAAAGATTGCTGTACTGAATATGACCCTCTTACACTGCTCCACCTCCACATGGATCGCATATATCTTGAAAAATACTAACAGTTTCATACATTTGTGTTTGGGGTAAAGAATAATGAAGAGGGGCCAGGCAGGAGTGGAAAGGGGGTTTGTGAATTATGAAGTACAAGGAGATCTTCTTTTTTTTTTTTTTTTATAGTCTTTTTTTTTTTACTTTTATTTTTTTTTTTTAAGATTTTATTTATTTATTCATTTATCCCCCCCTTGCTGCTTGTGCTCGCTGGGTCAGCTAACCACGCCATGTGGGCGGGCTTGCCTTCACCAGGAGGCCCCGGGAACCGAACCCGGGGCCTCCCATATGGTAAACGGGAGCCCTACTGATTGAGCCACAGCTGCTTCCCCCTTTCCTTTTTTTATCCCTAGTGGAAAAAAAAATATCCAATGCAAGTTAGATCAGCTTTCTTAGGAATGTCTAATCCCTAATATGTTAGCAAAGCATAGATGAATATTTTTTAAAGTGAGGTATTTCAATTTAATAACGACTTTCTTTACATCCATTAGAGATTAAAAAGGGGGGAGGGGGAGTATGTGCACCATGCAAAAAGAAGTACTGCCTCAGCAAAATGGCCCTAGGTATGCCATTTGTTAAATAAAATAAAATACACATATGTTCTACTAAGCAGAAAATTTCAGGCTCTATTGGAATGCCCTACAATTACTTGATTTTCTAGCCTTTGCTTATCTTTGAAAGAATTCTGGCCTTAAACTGTACTTGTGTCACTTGGATCAGTCATGTACTGTAATGCATAATGGCCCCAGACAAGTATGTGTTACAGTCTCAGATGGGAAATTGAGGTACAGAACAGGTTCACTGGGTTTCCTGAGATAGTTGCATTTTGAAATGTTACTCTTTGGATTATTTGCCGTCATAATTATATCTATCTATCTATATTTTTAAACAATTTATTGAAGATATGCATAACATCATACAGGGCTCCCACACATCACCCCCCCACAAACACCCTGCATTGTTGTGAAACATTTGTTAACAAATCATGAAGGAACATCGTCAAAGTATTACTACCAAATATAGTTCATATCTTCCTTCCCTATACATTTTTTTAAAGGATTTATTTATTTACTTTTATCCATTTTTATCTCCGCCCCCGCCGTTTTTGCTGTTTTTATGTCCATTCGTTGGGCGACTCTGTGCCCATTTCCTGCCCTCTCTTCTCATCCTTATCCTCCTGTCTTCACTGTGATTCGATCCTCGGTACCTCCGATGTGGGATAGAAGCATCCTACCACCTGCGCCACCTTAGTTCCTGGTTTTTTGGTGCATCTCTTCTTGGCTCTTCCTTGTGTCACTCACCTGTCATGCCATCATCTTGCTGCGTGGCTTGTGGGCACTGACAGCGCACCTGTGTATGGGACCTGGTGGCCCACACGCCTTCTATATTTTTCTTTTTTTAAAAATTTTTACCCAGATGTCCCGGGGATCGAACACAGGTCCCTCCATATGAGAGACGGATGCCCAACCACCTGAGCCACATCCATCCCCCTGCTATATCTATTAAGGTTAGCCAAAGATACCCAAAGTTACAATCTTTTCCCATACAGGATAGTCATATAATAAATCAGACTTGGTTTATCACCAGCATTCTAAAAACCAGACCTAGGGAGAAAAACTAGGTCTGGGGACACATGCATGGCTTCTAATATAGTGAATGTTTAGCCTACCCTGATTATCACAAAATCAGGACAGCGAGAATATTCGCATTCTATATATTTTTAAGACCATATATAAGTAGACACACAGGGACGACTAAGACTTGTGTCTCCCAAACCCATGATCTCATTCATTCATTAATTTTCAAGAAAAAAAATCATTGTTGGAGTCCTCTCTATTGATTTTGTTATCTCACTGGTCACTTTGTCTTGACTTGCTAATTGTTTTTTCAACTCCCAGACTTCTAAATCATGGAGATTAGTCCTCAGTTTTAGTTCTTGGTGTTTTTCTCTATTAATAATCACTTTCCAGCCATTAAAGTCTCATGATTAAATACCTTCTATATCATGTTGACTCCAAAATTTATATTTCCACCTCAGACCCTTTCCCTAAATGTTAGACTTACATATCCTAATGCTTATTTGCTAAGACACTTGGGTGTTTAATAAGCAACTCAAATTTAACATGCCCCAAACTGAACCTTGCCTTTCCAAAACCTGCTCCTCCCATACTTTTCCATATCAGTAAATAGCAATTCTGGTTTTCTAGTTGCTTGGGCTAAAAGTCTTGGAATATTCTCCCTAACTTCCCCCTTTCCCTCACACTCTTTTTTTTAACCCATCAGCAAATCCTGTCAGCTCTATCTTTGAAAAATAATCATAACCCAGCAAGTTCCTACTACTCTCCCATATTCCCCTGGTCCATGCTGTCTTTACCTTTCACCTGGCTTATTTCAACACCCTCCTAATCCATCTACCTGCTCCCACCATGGCCTGTTCTCAGTAGTTTTTCTATAATGTTCCCTTAGCATGGCACCCAGAGAGATACTTTTAAAATAAAAGTCAGGTCAAGTTGCTCCTCTGCCCAAAACTCTTCAGGGGTTTCCAACTTCATTTGCATAGAAGCCTTCATTCTTACAGGACTTATTATGCCTTGGTCCTTAAAGGACCTGTGAGACTCTACTTTATATTCTTCCTACTCAAAGCTCCCACTACTTTTCTCATCTGCTTACTCGTGTGCCAACCACACTGGTCTCCTTATAGTTCTTTAACCTGCTAAGCACAGTTCCTCTTTAGTGCCTTTGGACTTGCTGTTCCTTTGCCAGGATACTCTTGCCCCAGACAACTACATAGTTCACTCCCTTATTCTTTCAGGTCTTTGTTTAATGTCATCTTATCAGACAGGTATTCTTTGACCACCTTCTTCAACTCACCCCCCACTCTCCCACCCCACTCTGGTACTCCTAATCCCATTCTTCTGCTTTATTTTTCTCTATAGTATTTATCAAGGATTGACCTTTTATATCTTTATTTGCTTGGTGTTTGAATTTCTCTATCAGAATGTAAACTCAGTGAAGGTAGGGACTTCGTTTATTTTGTTCCCTGTTGTATATCAACCTCTTTCCACAGTATCTTGCATGTAGCTGGTGCTCAAGAAATACTTGTGGAATGAATGGCTGATTGGATGAATGAATAGAGGTCTACTATGAACCAGACCCAGGGCTGGGAACTGTGAATCTAGCAGCAAACAAGACAGATGAATTTCCTGCTCTCATTACACTCATGCTCTATTGGTTGCCTTTCTTATTTTCTCTAAAATATTGATTAAATTCCTTTTATGGTCAGTTGAAAACAGAGTGAAGAAAAAATGGGGAAAGATAAAGTGGTACAGTATGATAATGGCTAAGGAAAGGAAGGGGAAAGATTTTAATGTTCAAAGTGTTACAAAGATTTTAATACCCACTGTGCTCCATTAGTGTTATCAGCACTGGAGTTTGGTTGGGAAGCCTTCAGATACAGCTGGTTCTGAAATTTCCTTGTAGAATTTATTTTTAAAGCCCCATTAAGAGTAAAAAAGAAGTCAAGCCAAACTGCCATGATAGTGTTCATCACACAGGCACTAGTCACAAATGTTTCTTTTTTTTTTTTTAACCCAACATCATTCTAGAGAACATTCTGCATGGAAAACTCCCGTTTTGCTGTTTGTTTTGGTTCATTGAATATCTACCTGATCATTCTGGTTTGTTCACAGTTCCAGCATTTCATGTGTATCATGCATTGCATGTTGCCTGAATTATAAGGAGCAAGTGAGCAATTTTGAAAATTATCCTTCATGTCCCCATAGAAAATTCTTGGACCCTACCCTGCACCTCTCTAGCTTACTTTTTAAGACCAGTTTATTTTAGAATAATGGACTTTCCTTTCTTACTCTACTCTTAGTTTTCCAGCCACTTCAAGTTGTGAAGAGGCCTTTGGAGGAGCCTTGCCAAATAGAGGAGCAGAGGCGATCTTTAGGATTTCTTTAAGGTTCATTGACATTGCAGGCATGGTTAGGGCAGTAATTGGTTCCTTTGCTGCTGTGGAAATGAGCCTTTTTGCTTCCAGCTGTGTGATTTCAAGGGTCAAAATATAGAACCATAAATTTTTTTTTAGCTTCTGGGAGTTCCCTGCAATCACAGAAGACTGAGTAGATTTATTTTTCTTCTTTAAATTAAATTAGGGATGCAGGATGACTAGAATTTGTCTAGGAATTTTCTGGGTACAGATTAAAATAATAGTAGGTATTATAACATGGTACAGATATGCCAAACTGTCCTGGCTCTGTGGGAGATTTCTACCTGGTTCTATCCAGTAACATCTGTGATAGATAAGGAGGCCTTTTCCATCTGAACCAATATCACCCATCTTAGGTGCCAGGGCTAATGAGTGCTTTGGTCACTGAAATGGAATTGCTGTCCTTGCAGACTGGATTAGATAGGGTCAAGCAAACTTTAGGCACAAATGAGGATCTCTCCCAGGCAATCATTGGGTGACCAATGGGCAACATGCTAGCTGCTGTCAATGGGTCATCCTCACCATAAAAAGAAAACTAACATTGCTGCTCAAGTCAGGTGATGCAGAGGGATCACAAGAATGGAGTGTAAGTGATATGGGGGTACTAACCCTATTCTCTGCTGGTGACTACTTTGGGCTGATTATGGATGGGCTTCATCTGGCCAAGTTCAACCATCTCTTCCTATTCTCTTCTATGTTCTGTCTCAATGGCTGCTCCCCTTTCCCAGTTCTGCCATCTTTACTTGGTCTGTAGAGAGAAAAAAGCCTGGATAATTTATTTTTACAAATCTTTTCTGACTTGCATTTGGATCATAGTTCTTGAAACTTGAAACCAGAAAACTTTTACACCTTTCTTTGACTCTTTAAGGCAAAAGGGAATTCCTGGGAAGTTGCCTGGATTGAGAGAAGTGTCTCAGAGTACATGTGAAGAAATGAAAGTAATGAAGGTAAAAATGGAGTAGAGAAGGCAGTGGCTAATATCTCAAAATGTTACCTTGGCCCACTACCATTTGCTGCGTAAGACACTTTATGCCAAACACTGTGCTAAATCCTTTATCTAGTATCTTATTTAACTTTCATAACACCCGCATGGAAAAAGTAGTATTTTCTGATTTTACAGATGAGGTGAATGAAGCACAGAGTACCAGATCATACAATTAGTAATTAGTGGGAAGCGGCTGTGGCTCAATCAGTAGGGCTCCCGTTTACCATATGGGAGGCCCCGGGTTCGGTTCCCGGGGCCTTCTGGTGAAGGCAGGCCTGCCCACATGGCGTGGTTAGCTGACCCAGCGAGCACAAGCAGCAAGGGGGGATAAATGAATAAATAAATAAAATCTTTAAAAAAAAAAAAAATTAGTAATTAGTAATGAGCTGGGATTCAAAATCAGGACTTTCTAATTCCCAAGTCCATATGCTTAGCTACCCATTCAGTACCTCTATTGCCAGCCCAGAGAGATATATTTTGAGCAAATAATGCTACGCCTTTTCCCTTACATCATTTTTATATTTCTAACACCAGGTTAAATTGAGGCCACATACATATTGGCTTAGACCTATGTAGTGAGGCTGCATGGATTGCTGGGATATGTAAGAAGTTTGTTTGCTTGTTTTTTCCTTTTTTTTTTTTTTTCTCTCTGATCCAAAGGAGAGGTGTCAGCTTTTCTTTTATCTACTGGGGGTGTCTCCAATGGAAGCCCTAGGGACCCTCGGGCACCCAGCCTCCTTCTAGAGCTGTTATTCCTCAGGAGGCAGTGGAAAACAGCAAGCAATTGTTTTCTTCCCTTTCATGCACACCTTCCTCTGCTTTCACTAGGGCCTCCTTCTAGTAAACTCTATTCTTCCATTTTCCTCTCAATGGCTACTCTGGCCCAATGCCATCTCCACAGGAAAACAAGGAGCCCTCCTTTCTGGGTAAGAGATTTCTCAATCCCCACCGCACCTCCCTCAGTAGATAAGGATTTTTGGCACATTTTCAAGGATGTAGCAGCTGAATTATCCACCTATGTGCTTTCTTCCATTTGCTTTTATGACATTTCTTCCATTCCCCATTGTTCCTTGTAACTTTTGTTGATGACAAAAGATATCTTCCATTTACATTTGAAAAAGGGTAAAGACTACTGTTATTATAAAGACGGAACAATACCTACTAAAGCTCAGCTTCGGTCCCACTTACTCAGTTGAATAGTCGTTTAATATTTTAATAAAATAAAGACCTCTTTTAGTGTCTGCTGCTGGGTCTGTGAAGTTTATGATGCATCTTTTACATTCATTTCCACATTTAAATTCTAATATTTCCCTCTTGCCCCAGAGCTGCTTAATATACCTCTGGGAATACTTTTCTCCTGATGATGAGAACAGTATTTTTAAGGTAAATGGGGCTTACCTTTAAGTACAGCCAGGGGATTCATTAAGGAATGTGCTCAATGTCCCAGTACCTGTATTTTCACTTTAAGCCACTACTATTTGTGCTTGAGTTTAAAATATTGTTATTTGATAATTTGGGGGGGGGGGAATAAGACATTTGTGGAATGAAAAATCATAACACCCACTAGCTGACCCTATGAAGTCTCAGATCATGACATTATTTTAGTAAAGTCAGATGGTTCAGGATCTGGCCTTCAAGGCTCATAGCTCCTGAAACCTGATTTGTCATTATCCAGACAGAAGAATTAGTCTTTCAAAGACAGATTTATATTCACCAGGTATATTAAGATTGTTGTCAGTGCTTATCAGTTCACAATGAGAAATGAATTTAGTATTTGAAGTGGACTATGTGTGTGGCAAGAACCAGCATATTTTTTCTCTTTAGGAATACCTACATACAAAGTCAAATTATAACCAGAGGATTGTGTGGTGTGCATGGAATTAGGTATAAAAGGGATTGAATTGATTCCAGTGTTTAATAGTGCAGGTTGAGATCGTCTGACACAGTGGTGGTTTTCTACTCTGGTTGTGTCTCTGAATTACCTGTAGACCTTTTGAAATTTTCAGAAGCTTGGGATCCATCTTAGGCTTAAGGTTCAGGCATTTGTGTTTTTTTCTCAAAATGTCTACATGTGATTATCTTGGTCAGACAGGTTTGAGACTATTGATCTGACACATTTGTCTCCACAATTGGAATAGCCTGGCAATGGTGTCATATTACTCAAAGTCCACTGGGTAAGACTTCCTCTCTCCTGGAATTACCACACTAAGAATTGCACTAGGTTATTTCCCTTGGTCTGGAGTTCCAAGGATGATCAACATTTCTTTTTAGATAAGTTTTTACATTCAGGCAAATGCTTGTTTTGACCAGCGCCCTTTTAATCCTTTTAATTTTAGTTAACTTTGCCCATCTCTGCTCTGATTTAGCATGCATTGATCATGCAATTAACTCTTCAGAGCACACAGAATCTTGTTTTCTTCTTTGCAAGTTTTGAAGGACCCCTTATATTTTAATCTCATGTTCTACATTTTCAACTGAGAAAAACAAATTAGTAGACAATGGAATGGATAAAATATTCCCACAGAAAAATGTATTTGTTGCCATAAGGACCACAACCCTTTCCTCAAATTGCGGACAGAATGATCTTCCTTAAGCACAAATCTGATCGTTCCGGTCCCCTTCAAGGAATTTCCAAAAGTCTTGTGCTTCAGTCCAAACTCTGAGAAACCTGTTTCTAAGACATTCAACTATCTATACCCTGCTTACTTCTCTAGTAACATCTCGCTCCCTCAATCTCCACAGACATGCTTCAGCCATTTCTGGATGTTGTTCATTTCTATTAATGTGTTGATTGCATACATTTTCTCTGTCTAGGACACTCATAGTCCTCTGTTTCCCTGGTTTAGTCCTTCTCCTCCCTTGGTTCTCAATCTAAATGCCACTTCCTCTGTGAGGCCTTCCCCACTTAACATAGCCAGTTTAAAAGTTCATGAGAGCTTAACCATGAGCTCTCATAGTATCCTTGATTTCCATCACCATAACTCACATTTTAAAACAATCATTCAGTGGCTTGCCATTGTTTTTAGGATAAAGCCCAAATTTTGCATCGTACCAAGCTAGCCCATGTGGGATCTTATTCTTCTATTCTCTGGCTCACCCTTTCTCAAAGACCCTTTTTTTTCGGCCATGCTAGGTTACTTCTTATTCATCAACAACTGCCTTCATAACTAGGTCAACACACTGGGAAAAAACCTTGGCCATTCATATTGAATTCGTATTGTTATTAGAATTAAATATATGTTCTTCGTAAATCACTGTAGTCAGACAAAAGAGGTGTGATATTTTTAAGGTGGATTTATTTCAAAATTTTTAAGACAGTCTCTTAACTACTTTTGAGTTTAATTTCTAGAGACATCCACTCTCGCCATTAATCAGAGAGTGCTACCACCAGCTGTGTCGTTACTGAGTTGGTTAAGGGGGCTTCCAGAAGCCTTGTGTGACCATGAGGTCTCAGTCAATCATATTTTCCAGGCTTAATTGGGGGAAAGCTAAGATATCGACGTGCTTGCTCTACATCCCAGATTTTCCAGTAGAGCTAAGAGTTCTTATAATTTTGTATTTTTCAATACTGGAATTATGTTAAATATCCATCTAATTGGGAATTCAGTTTTAAAACCTTCAAAGGTATAAATAAACTCACAGATTTTTTTGTCAAACTATGTAATTATAAAACTAAATCTGGGGGGCGGATGTGGCTCAAATGGTTGGGCGTCCGTCTGCCATATGGAGGGACCTGGGTTCGATCCCTGTGACCTCCCGGTAAAATTAAAAATATATATATAGAAGGCGCATGGGCTGCCAGGCTCTGTGTGCCGCTGAGCCATCGGGCCCCAGGAGCCATGCAGCAGGATGATGACGTAACAGGGGAGAGACTAGACGAGATGCTCCGAAAGCTCCAAAAGCCAGGAGCTGAGGTGGCGCAGGCGGCAGAATACCTCTCTCCTACATCGGAGGTCTCCAGGATCGAATCCTGGTGAAGACTGGAGGAGGAGGATGAGAAGAGATGGCAGGAAACAGACACAGAGAATTGCCCAGCGAATGGACACAAAACAGCAAATGGGGAAGGGGGGGTTTAAAAATGGATAAAGTAAATAAATAAATCTTTAAAAAAAAAAACTAAACTAAACTAAATCTATGGTTTGGTCAATACTGTTGTAGATATAGGAGCTTTGTCTTGCCCCGGCAGTTGTGGAAAGGGAACAGTGTTTCCTCAGCCTCCCCACAATCTTCACTCCCATCCTGAGTGCCTATGCTGTCTCCAATATACCCCACCTTTCAAACAGACCACGATACAAATCTTGACTCACTCCCTTATTAGCTCTGCTATTTAAATCTGTAGTTTCCTTCCGGAAGTGCTAATAATACACAATGGGGAAGATTAACTGAGATGATATATGTAAAATGCTAAGGGTACACATAATGTATGAAAAGATGAGAGTTGTTTTGATTTCCCTCCAGTCACACTGAATGCTCAATTTCCAGAACATATCTTCAGGCCTCCATGCAATTGCACGTACTGTTTCTTCTACCATGAAGCCTTTTCAAACTCTGTCAGAGTTAGTCCTTCCTTCCTCTGGGTACCAGTAGTCCCTTTGTTCATCTCACTCTCATAACTTTTCTCCTTTTGCTTGCCTTTCCCAAGATGCCATGAGCCCCTCTGGAGGAGAGGCATTGCCTTATTCATTTCTGTGCCCCAGGGGATAAAAATAGTACTACCCTGAGGTTGTTGCTGGTGTTGAGTTAATACCTGTCAAGCTCCTTTAAGAGTGCCTGGCATATGGAAGTGTTCAATTAGCATTAGGGATTCCTATTATTAACACCCTGCACAAGGCCTGGTACAGAGCAAATATTCAATATGGGCTGAATGAATGAGACAATGAATATAGAAAGAGATACACACTTTTTTCTTATTATGGTAGTTGAGCATTTTAGAAACAAATATTAGTGCTGCTGACCTCTGTTGTATCAGCCTGCCCAGCATTCATCTTTATTTTTTCTGATAACAACTGCATTTTCTTTTGGGAGCCATCCTTCTCTGTGCATGTGGTTCAACGGGTGCTAAACTCTTCTTAGCTCTAGGGTGAGCAAGCAATCCAGCTCTGGTCCCTCAGCTGGCCCTATTCCTCTGTCCCCAGTGGCATTATGCTTAAGGGATGGGCACATGACCCAAGTTGGTCCAGCGAGAGTCAGACCTAGAGCTTTTGTTAGCACTACTAGAAAAAGAGCTGGTATTTACACTGGGGTTGCTAATTTGGTCAGATATAAGCCTGGAGCTGCTGGTGCTCAGCTTTGCTGTTAATGGGAGAGAATGCTTGAGAACAAAGACAATGCAGAGGAAAGAATAGCCAAAAGGTAGGGACAGATTTTTAGGGCCATCTATGCCAGAATCCAGGTCTACTCCTGAAACTTTTGCACCTGTGTGTAACTAAAAAGTGTGGTCCCGGGAATGCTGAGGATCCCTGGGACCTTTTCAGGTGTCCATAAGATCAAAACTGTTTCCCATAAAAGTAAGATATTTGTCTTTTTCACTCTCATTCCCTCAGGAGTGGAGCTTTGGGGGCTAAGGTATGTGTGATAGTGCAGTAGATTGAATGTAGAAGCAGGAAGAAGAATCCAGCTGTGTTCTATTAACCAGACATTAGATGTAAGTTGATAGCATTCTTCATTTTTGTGATTTGTTTTGGAATATATGCTATTTTCATAAAAATATGCTATTTATATAAGCATAGAATGAATTTACAATGGTCATTTGTAAATGGGTAAATAAATATTTTAAAATTTTCAGATTTAATTTCTAATATGGTAAATACCTACATAAACAAAAGCTCTTTGGGGTCATCAAAAAATTTTAAGAGTGTAAATGTTCATGGGGCCAAAAATATTGTGAACCACTGAATTATACAAACCAATAAATTCTATTTTTTGTTGAGGATACGTCTAGTTGTGTCTCTGTCACTTTCAAAGGAAAGAGTCTTGATGTTGCATTTCATTTCTTGGGAAAATACTGTTGCCTTGAGAGGTTGCCCCGTAGGCCAAGAGTAAACTTTTTTTTTTTTGGACAGGAAAAAAAATCTCTTTCCCTTCCTCCCATAAACCTAACATGAAGTAAAGAGCTTGTGGTGAGTGAAAGAACCCAGGGCATATTAGAGTGTGTGGCAGTGAACCATGTACAGGAAAGAGATCCGTCTGTCTCCTGGCGAGTGGATCTATGAAATCTGTCTTTAAGGGAGAGCTGAGTACTCTTCCAAACCATTGGGGTTATTCGCAATGATTTTAGGTCCGCAAGATAAATAAGCTTTAGGTTAAAGGGCAAATAGTAATTTTGTCTTTCTAATCCATCAAGACAAATTTTTAAACCTTAAATTCTCACAAACACCTTCTTCTACTAGGGTTTGTTACGTGGTTTTGATTTTCATCACAGCTGCACGGCTTCAAACTTTATGTGTCAACAGGCTACTTTGAAAGTATTGGAAGATTCAACTCAAAGCTGATATCTGCACTTGTGCACTGTTAATCTATCTGTAAATAAAGCAGTTTTAGAAAAAATCCTATAATCAACACTATACTTTACACACACACTCTCTCTCTTTCTCAATCTCTCTCTCTCTCAAATTGCAAGTATGGGCAAGGATGTATGGACTTATTCATTCAAGAAACATCTAAGCAGAATGTCATGATAGATAGTAATTAAAGGGGGGAATATTTAGAGTGTGGTCAGGAAAGGCCTCTCTGAGGAGGTGACGTCTTAGCTGAGACATGTCATGGGAAGATGAGGTGAGGAGGAGGAAGAGAGTTACTTGCAGAGCAGAGAACAAAGGCAAAGGCCTTAAAATGCCAAAGAGTTGATAAGTTTGAGAATCAGAAAGGAGGCCAGTAGAGCTGGAACAGAGTGAATAAAGTGAACCCCATGAGAAAAGAGAAGCACGCTGGAGACAGATCATGCAAGCCATTTTAGGTTATGGTAGATTTGAATTTCATCCTAAGATAGTGAAAAGTCATTGTGTTAGGCCTCAAGGCAGGTCCTTTACGGATAATCAGAGATGGCATGAAGAAAACTTCAACACGAGAGTTAGGCAAACTCACATTAATTACGTCTGCAGAGATAAGGAGCCAAGGTCAGTCTAAAGTGACTCAGACTCGACTCCCCGGGCTGCGGTTTTGCTCTTGCTTAAATACCTAAGTTATTATTTAGCATTTGCTTTGATTATGCATTAGCTTTTATGCATATGGATGATCATACATACAGTTATATAACTATATGATTAGTATGTTCAGGAAATCATGCTTGCACATACATTGCATGATCAAAAAAAGAGCAGATAACTTCACCCCTGGGTGGGAAATTTACTATGTTAATTAAGCAAATTTAAGTGAGGACAGCAAGGGGCTTCCTCTGTGCAGGTCCAGCCAACTGGTTGAAGCTGTTTTTCTTTCTTTTTTTTTTTTTTTAAAGATTTTATTTATTTATTCATTTATCCCCCCCTTGCTGCTTGTGCTCGCTGGGTCAGCTAACCACGCCGTGCAGGCCGGCTTACCTTCACCAGGAGGCCCCGGAACCCGAACCCAGGGCCTCCCATATGGTAAACGGGAGCCCTACTGATTGAGCCACAGCCGCTTCCCGAAGCTGTTTTTCATACTTCATTGCTTCAACAGGATATTCTTGACCACCAAAAGTGGAATTTGGCAGAAAGAGAGGGTTGCATTACATTGCCTTCTAATTTACATACAATTCTTCCTTTTGTAGCCTAGCAACAGGAGAGAAACAAATTACTTTCAGATATTCGGTCATCCTACATCCATCAATTGAAGGATTTCAAACAAAAGGGAAGGGAGGACAAAATGGATAGAAACTAGCCCATTGATGGTCTCTATGTGAATACCTAGCTGTTCTATCTTCTATGCCTGATCCATGATGTTCTTTATGTCCAGAGACTGTTCTTCCATCTCCACCTATAGAAATCCTACCCAAACTTCAAATGACCCACCAGGTTACATCGCCTCTCAATAAAGTCATGAAAGTATGTTCTTTGGTGCTATGGAAAGCACATGGGCACTGATATCCAGGCAATCTGGATTTGTATCCTAGTTCAGTCACTTTTAAAATCACTGTGAGTCTTGCACAAGATTCTTAACATCTCTGAGACTCTTGTTCCCTTATCGGTAATAATATTGATTCAAAAAGTTGTTTTGAGAATCTAATAAAAAGGCATTTGTAAAGGACCTCACACACAACACGTGCTTCATGAATGTTATTTCTCTTCTGCCTTGAAAGTATGGCACTGGTTAAGAGCATGAGCTGTGAGTCAGAGAGATTTGGGTTTGCCTCCTACCCTTTTATAAGCTTCCTGCGTGATCGTGGGCATTATTCTACCACTCAAAACTGTAGCTCCCTCATTTGTAAAATGGGATAATAATAGTACTAAAGTCATAGGATTGCTATGAGTATTAAGTGAGATGATCTATTGAAAGCACTTAGCAAAGTGCTTGATAAATAATAAGCACTCAATAAATATTGTTTATTATAAACAAGAGCAGTACCTAGAATGGGTGCTTTGTGACTGAAACACAGAGCATGAGCTATTCATAACTTCTGCATGAATTATGTTGATGGGCAGTGGTAAGTATAGGTCTGAAAGCATGGGCAGCTGGGTAAGTTTGGGGAGGAGAGAAATAGAGAACTAGCCTGGACAAGCATGAGGACCTTCGGCACCAAAGAGTTTATGCCCAAAAGCAGGCACAGGAGGCAGAGTGGGCTGCAGAAGTCGATAGTGACAAATTGCCTTCTTGATTATTTTGGTGCAGGAACAACAGAAATGAATCTCCTAAGCTATAAACAACGAGAATAAACCTCCTAAAAAATACAACTGAATATCCCTGAGTCATATTTCTTCCTTGATGATATTTGGAGAGATCTAGGTTCCAGACGTGATTGTTCCCACAGAATGCATGCATCTCTGTTCCTGCTAGTGTAGCAGCAAGCTTGCCAGCCCCATTCAGGGAAGGGGTAGACATCCCAGCTGATTGTCCTTGACTAGGTTACATATCATAAGCACTCTAATGCCACCCCCTCTAATCAAGGGGTGTAACGGCTCTAAAATCCTTGAACAAGGAATCTTAGGGGAATACTAAGAACGAGGGCTCCAACATCAGTATCGAACACTGAAGACATGGTGATTCTTTTTCTTGGTACAAGCTTATACTCCGAAGCTAAGTCCTGAGCTCTAGAATATTCTCAAATAGAGGTGACACATGCTGAGCCCCTGGTGCAGTGACTTTCACACTGGACACTCAACTTAGTTAATTGCAGAAAGGTGGAAAATAAAGAGTAGCACAGACAAGGTTTCAGAGCCCTAAAAGGCAAAGCTTCACAGAGCAACCTTTTTACACAACTCCATCCATATCACAGTCTATTTAAATGGTACCCCTTTGAGTTGTGCAGGGCACAGGCTGCATGGCTATCTGTGGAGCTTTCAAATTGAAAATGCCCCAATTCCAAAACACATAGAAGAATATTGAGCACTTATTATGTATCAGATGCTTTTGTACAGATGATCTTGTTTTATTAAATCAGGCCCCAAATCCCAGGGGTCAGCTTTGCCTTCTTTCACTTGCCTTTCTACCAACTTAATAGCAAGTCCTGCCAGTTTGACTTTTAAAAATTTAATAATTTTTTATAGAAGCCAACGTTTATTTTCCTGCAACGTTATTTCCTCTTTCTTGACTTCTAAAGTGTAACGTGAGTCTGACCACTGCTCAGCACCTCCTCTGCTACCACCATAGGGTGTTTCACCCATCATCACTGATGTGGACAACCTCGGCAGTCTTCTAACTCCACCTCCTGCTTCCACTCTGTCCTAACCAGCAGCCTGAGGGCTCTTTGAAAAATGTAAGTTAGATCATGTCATCCACGTACTTAAAACCATCCAGGGGCTTTCCATGACACTTCAAATAAGGTGCAACCTGCATAATATGGTCTTTTAAGACCTTTCATAATCTGACTGCTGACTCTCTCTTTGCTTCCATCTCCTCATTCCCCTGCCCTTGTTCACTGTGCTCTGACCACTCTAGCCATTTGGCTGTACCTGAAAATCTTCAAATCTATTTCTTACTTGGTATATTTGCATTTACGGCTTTCTCTTATTTGAATATGCTTTCCCTTGATCCTCAAATGCCTTCTTTCTTCTTATAACCTTTGATGAAATGTCACCTCTTTGGAGAAGCTTTCCTTGGTTGCTATGTCTGAAATATCTTTCTCAATGAAACTTAGTCACTTACTATAGTGGGTTGAATTTTGTCTCCCCAAAAGATATGTCTAAGTCCTATCTCCCAGCATCTGGGAATGTGATCTTATCTGGAAATAGAGTCTTTACAAATGGGATCAAGGTAAGGATCTTGAGATGAGATCACTCTGGATTTAGAATCAGCCCTAAATCCAATGACTGGTGTCCTTACAAGGGAAAAGAGAGGGAGATTTTGACACACAGACTTGGAGACACAGAGAAGAAGGTGATATGAAGATGGCGGCAGAGAATGGAGTGACACACCTGCAAGCCAAGGAATGCCAGGGACTGCTGGCAACTACCAGGAGCAAGAGAGGCATGGAATGGATTTTCCCTCAGAGCCTCCAGGGGAACCAACCTGGCTGACACCTGGATTTCAGACTACTGGCTGCATGTATTATGAGAGAATAAATTTCTCTTTTTTAAGTCACCAAGTTTGTGGTAATTTGTTATGGCAGCGTTAAGAAACTAATACATTCACTTTCTCCTTACCTTATTTTATTTTCTTCAAAGTACTTGTAATAATCTGAAATGCTATTGTTTATTTATGTGTTTACTTATTTATTGTCTGTCTCTCTCACCCGAATGTAAGCTTCATTGAAGGCAGGGCTTTGTCTTATTCACTGCTTTCTCTTCTATACCCAGAATAGTTCGTAGCACACGGCAGGTATTCAATAAATGTTTGTTGAATAAATGTTCAATAAATTTAATCTTAGAGTAGAGGTTCTCAAAGTGTAGCATCAGTATCACTTGGGAAATTGTTAGAAATGCAAAGTTTTAGGCTTTAACCTGGACCTTATGAACCAGAAACTCTGGAAGTGGGACCCAGCAATCTATATTTTAAGAATCTCTCTAGGTAATTCTGATGCCTGCTCAATTTTGAGAAACACTGCATTAAAACAAACTTGTGAAATATTTTTAGGCTTATTGTACATAAAGGAGGGTAAATTTTAGAAAGTTTAAGTAATTCAGACAACTTAAGGAAGAACTAACATTTATTACCATGTCATTTGCAAGTACTCAATTGTGTTAACAGTAGTGTTTGAAAATAGTTTTATTACCCTCCTATAAATATAGTGTTGTAGACAGGATATTTAATTCGCACAATAATTTTCTTTAGTGGGTATGAATGCTTCCATCCTTTATATATGTTTACTGTGGCTCAGACAATTAAGTAACTCATGTCAGATCCTCCAGCTGGCAAAAGGTAGAAAGATTTGCTTTCTTTCTTCCTTTTTTCCTTTTTCAAAGAGATCTAACTAATGACAGATCACTGATGTGGCAGCAGATAAGAAAGGAAAACACATTTGGCATTTTCTGAAACAAATGCCAAGTTTCTGCATTTGGAAATGATGAATGGTAGGTCTTGACATCAAGGGAAACCTCAGAAAAGCCTGATGGATTCAACACAGAGACACTGGCCCGAGCTGACCTTGATAAGTCCCATCTTCTTTTGCCTTGGAAGCAGGGGCGACATTGAACTTTAGATGTGGGTTGACAAAAGCTTGGCTTGGGCACCAGGAAGCATGAATAATTGTGGGCTCAGCCAATCACGTGGGTCATACTGCCTTCATAGAAGGGAACTGACATTTGATGGTGATATAGAAGATGATGATGGAAATATATAAATATATATATACTTCTGAAGTCAATTCACAGTTGTTCTTGGAACTGCACATGCTGAACACATAACAAATTAACAATAATAAGCCCTCTCTTACTACCTTATATAAATATATAAACATTTAAATGCTTATATATGGCTAATATAGTGCTTTTCATTGCATAGTCAATAATGATTAAATGTTACAGATTTGTTTAATACAGATACTATTTATGGGTAGTCATCATAATTTCACTTCTCCCAAGACCTATAAGTTTTATTTCAAATCCATAAACCTACAGGAGTGACTTATACTTGTAAATAATTTTTTTTTTTACTAGTAAGCGGTGATGTTACATTTTTAAAATAAAAAAAAATTTTATTGAAGTATGTCATTAATACATGAACATATATAAACAATAAGTGTATAGTAAAAGTTGTGAACTTACAAAACAAACATGCATAACATCATACAGGGCTCCCATATAGCATCCCACCATCAACACTTTGCATTGTTGTGAAACATACAAATTATGAAAGAGTATCATTAAAATATTACTATTAGCTATAGTCCGTACCTTGTATTTGTTGTATTCTTCTTCCAATCCACCCTATTATTATTTTTTAAATATAGTTTTATTACAGAAGTTGTGAACTTACAAAACAATCATGCACATGTGTAGAATTCCCATACAACACTCCTTCACCAACACTCCACATTATGGTGGAACATTTGTTACAGATTATGAGATAATATCATCAGACTATTACCTCCAACCAAGGTCCATAGGATACATTTGGCACACTTTTTCCATACTCCCTCATTATCAACACAGTACATCTTTGGCATTGATGCAGAATATTACAGTATTGCTATTAACCACGGTCCATAGGTCACACCAATTGTAGTTTTCCCATGCTTCTCCACATTCCTACCACTCTGCAATAGTGATGTACATCTGCTCTAGCTCACAGAAGGACATTCTTGTTATACTTGTACATAATTTAAAGTTAAATTATGCATTAATTATTGGATTTTGTGTGTACTTTTTACCTTTTATTTATTTATTTATTTATTTATTTTAAAGTTTTTTTATTATTATTATTTATTTATTCATTTATCCCCCCCTTGCTGCTTGTGCTCGCTGGGTCAGCTAACCACGCCGTGCGGGCGGGCTTGCCTTCACCAGGAGGCCCCGGGAACCAAACCCGGGGCCTCCCATATGGTAAATGGGAGCCCTACTGATTGAGCCACAGCCACTTCCCACTTTTTACCTTTTAGATGTGACATTTCCACAGTTCTTTATCCTCCCACAGGACAAGTACCTTGAAGGCTAGTGTTTTCTTAATGTCCACTTAAAGTTAACTTTACAAGTGTATGTTTATGAATGAATGGAGGATTTCCCAAGGATTCAAGATAATAAAGTTCTGGTTTTGAGGCAACTAGTGGCCTGGAATCCAAAGGGTAAATGGCCTGGGACAAGTATAGAAAGCAAAGCCACTGTGCTGAGAGTTACCAGAGAGAAGCGACTCCAGTCCCTAACTTAATACCTAGCACAGAGTAAGCATCTCATAAATCTACTTGGAAAGGATATCTAGATGGTACATGTACAGCAGGAATACAATAAATATTTTTTGATTGGATAACAGAAGGAAGGAAGAAAGGAAGCAAGAATGGACCCTCACAGTATCTGTCATACAGTAGGCATTCAATGAACATTTCTTGATGAACAAAGTGCTACTGAGGGCCTCAGAGAATATCCAGAGAAGGTTTGAATAAATGCTTGGGAATAGAAGGCAGTCAAAGAATGACATAAGAATGAACAAACAGTCATATTTCCTGCTACATAAAGCATGCCCACAAACCATAATGGAAAGACATTGGGAAATTTCCTGAAAGCAGGATCCTTATACATGGAACACCTGTTTTTTGGTAAGTCTTCGTCTACCCCACTAGCATTAACAGAAACTTGGGTTGTTCATTTGTGCAGTAACGGCTTTATTTCTTTTCTCACCACTTCCTGGAGGCACACAGACACTCATTTGGCCAAGCTCACACATTAAGACAAGGGTAGAGTTCAGGCTTCTGATACATCCACATTCATTAAAACCACCAGAAAAGCCATCTCCCTTTTCCCCCACCCCAAATACTTAAAGAACGGCTATTTGCGCACATAGGTCCAGGGTGTCAGCCCACAGGACCAAATGGAGTGTGGACACATTTGGTCCTGTTGGAGCCTGTAACATCAAGAATTTTCTAGACATCCCTTTCCACTACCCAGATACCAAGGCTATGTAACCAACTCTGCTCAGCTCTCAAACAAGTCTATTGTGGGAAAGCTTTTTTGGAACATGATACTAATTCATCGGTAACTGGCATTTCTCAGCTTGTTTTCAGTTTTCTTTGGGTCAGGAGACTAGATGTCACTGGGAATTGGAATCTCTTCTTGTTGTAGCAGGAGACATTTTCTGTTAGGAGTCTTAATTCTTAGGCATGTTAATCAAGCTCTTTGTGCCTCAGTTTCTTCATCTATAATGAGGTATTAATAACAATAAGTATTCTGTAGGGTTGTTGTGAGGGTAAAGAGTTGTGGTATAGAAAATAAGATAGTGCCTGGCTCGTTGAAAGTATCCAGAAATTTTAGCTTTCGTTGGCACAGATGCCTAGCCTGGGAGAGCCCATAAGATTGTGGGGTCACATGTCCTGCCAAGTAGCCCTAGTAGGAGGAAAGGAAGGGTGATGAGGGAATGGCTGTGCCTAGGGAGATTTGAGAAATCTGTTAAAAAGAAAAAAAAAAAAGTTGAAAACTTATGGATCTAGTACATTCTTACATTTTCAGTACTATTTCTACTGTACTCTCTAGGACCCTCTACCCAATATAGAGCCATAACTATAAGGCATGGAATGCCAAAGTTTACTTTCCAAGGTTTTGCTCTCTCTCATTTCTCTCAAGGAACCAAAAGGACTCAGGAAATCTTTAAGCCTTCCAGAAAAAAATACCTCAGAACCTGAGTTGTGAGGAGGCCAGAATCTATCTTCAATTTTTCTGCATGACTTTTAAAAATTTGTAAAATGGAGATTCAAATGCCCACCTTACAAGGTAGATTGGGGTGTGTGTATGAATGAGAATGAGAAAGTGTGTGCAAATCCCCAGTCCCATATCCGGTTAGATCTTCTCCCCACTCCCCCAGTGAATAGGTGCCCTTCTGTTTTCCCAGATTCCTTTTTAGGGATCCACAAAGACAGCTTGGGTGTGCTAAATTCTTGGTTCTGAGCTTTTCCCCTCTAGCCTGAATGAAAACTTCTGTTTGTGCTCCAGCTCCTCAAGGTCCAGTCCTCTGGTTGGCACAGTGGCTGCTCTTGTGTTTGACTGTTGTTTCTGGATCCTAATATCAGGCCTGTGAGGTAAGTAGAGCAGATGACATTACCCCTCTTCTTCAGATAATAAAGCTGATTGCAGAGAGGTTAAGAGACATCCCCAAGATCATGTGTCCCATGATGTTCGAGCTGGAATGCAAATCCAGTTTTGTCTGACTCCACGTCCACTGCCCTACCCAGCAGCCTTTGGCCGCTTTGGGTCGCCACCATCGTATGACCTCTCTCCCAGCATGGTGAAGCGCATTTTTATATAAGGCCATTTTAATCATCTTACAATGGGTGGTAAAAATATGGGTGAGGGAGGTCACTCCATCTCGGTGGCTGTTTTGAAGGCCTGGAAATGTGTGGGAAGGAGAAGGAAAGGGTTGGAGCGACATTCAGTCCCACACACCGTGAGAGTCGAGGAGGTGGGAGACATTGGGATAAGTCAAGCGTAAAGGAAGAGCGAGACTTTCCAAGCACTGCCCTATATAAACACAGTCGTGACAGAGGGAAGGTTGCACCCAAGGACACCCTTGAGGTTTCCTTGAGTTTTCGAGGGGAAAGTCTGAGTCACCATGGAAACACCACTACTTTCCCTCCTCCAGAATGTAGATAAACGAGGTACGACTCTAAAGTAATGTGACTGATGTTTCCTAGTCTCGAGCCAGTCACATATCCAGAGGAGGATTGCCCCTTTTGCCCACAATTTGCCCACACATTCCTCACCCTGGCCTTCGACATTCCAAACTACTGTTTTATTCTCAACACCCCAGGTTCTCTTAACCTGGAGCCATATACCTTGATCTTTAACTTACTGGCAAACTCTCTCTTACCCTCATCTGTAAAATGTCAGCTGCAATCAACAGAGGACTCAAAGTGACTTAAATATTAAAAAATATTTATTTTCTTAAATAACAAGAGACAGGGAGGGAAGTGGTTGCAGGGTTGGTTAATGAGGGGACTTAAAGTCAGCAGCTTTCCTCCGTCTTTCTCTCTTTTTAAAAAATTACTATTTTTTAATTAAAGAAGTTGTAGGTTTACAGGAAAGTCCCCTAAAAATACATTCCCATATACCCTCCTCTTGTTGACATTTTATATTAGTGTGGTACCTTTGTTACAAGTGATGAAAGAATACTAAAATAGTAATATTGACTATAGTCCATAGTTTACATTAAGTGTATTTTCCATATACCACCCAATTATTAACACCTTTTATTGGTGTTGTACATTTGTTATAATTCATGAAAGAAAATTCTTATACTTGTACTTTTAACCCCAATCCATCATGTACAACAGGGTTCACTGTCTTGTATAGTCCCATGATTTATCTTTTAACTTTCATTCTAGTAAAATTCATGACCCGAAACTTCCCCTTTCAACCACATTCACATACATAATTCAGTGTTGTTAATTACATTCACAATAATGTGCTACCATCACCACCATCCATTTCCAAACTTTTACAATCAACCTAAATAGAAATTCTGTACAAATTAAACATCAACTCCCCTGGTAACCGATATTCTAGAATCTAACGCTGTGAGTTTGCTTATTATAATTAGTTCATATCAATGAAATCATGCAATATTTTTCCTTTTGTGCCTGACTTATTTCACTCATCATAATGTCTTCAAGACCCATCCATGTTATTGATACATCAGGATTTTATTCCTTTTTACAGCTGAATAATATTCCATCATATGTATATACCACATTTTGTTTATCCATTTATCAGTTGATGGGCACTTAGGTTGCTTCCATCTTTTGGCAATTGTTAATAATGCTGCTATGAACTATTGGTGTGCAAATATCTGTTTAAGTCCCTGCTTTCAATTCTTCTGGGTATATAACTAGAAGTAGGATTGCTGGGTCATATGGTAATTCTATATTCAGCTTCCTGAGGAACTGCCAAACTGTCTTCCACAGCGACGGCACCATTTTACATGCCCACCAGCAATGAATGAGTGTTCCTATTTCCCTACATCCTCTCCAACATTTGTTATTTTCTGTTTTTTTTTTTTTTTTTTTTTTAAGTAGTAGCCATTCTAGTGGGTGTGAAATATCTCATTGTGGTTTTGATTTGTGTTTCCCTAATGGCTAGTGATGTTGAGCATCTTTTCATGTGCTTTTTAGCCATTTGTATATCCTCTTTGGAGAAAAGCCTACTTAAGTCTTTGCCCATTTTTAAATTGGGTTGTTTTCTTTTTATTGTTGAGTCATAAAATTTCTTTATTTATTATGGATTTTAAACCCTTATCAGATAAGTGGTTTCCAAATCTTTTCTCCCATTGAGTGGGTTGTCTTTTCACTTTTGTGACAGTCTTTTGATGAACAAAAGTTTTTAATTTTGAGGAGGTCCCACTTATTTTTCTTTTGTTGTGTTGAGTGTAAATTCTAAGAAATCATTGCCTAAGACAAGATCCTGAAGACCTCCATCTTTCTCTACTGTCATCTTTGACCTCTATTGTCACCTGTAAACTCATATTATTATAGTCTCAAGAAGGCTACCATTGTCCCAAGCTTCAGATTAAAAAAAAAAAAAATTTATTTATTTGTTTCCCCCCCCATCATTATTTGTGCCCACTATCTGCTCTCTGTATCCATTAGTTGTCGGCTCTCTGTGTCTGCTCATCTTATCTTTAGGAGGCACCAGGAACCAAACCTGGGACCTCCCATATGGGAGAGAGGTGCCCAATTGCTTGAGCCACCTTCGCTCCCTGCCTTGTTGTATTTCATTGTTTCTTCTTTGTGTCTCCTTGTTGTGTCATATTGTTGTGTCCGCTCACCCTGCCAGCCCATCAAGCCAGCCCTTCAGGCCAGCTTGTTGTCTTGCTCATCTTCTCTAGGAGGCACCAGGAACCAAACCTGGGACCTCTCATGTGGTAGGTGGGTGCCCAAATGCTTGAGGCACATCCATTTCCCAGATTCTTAAACAGGTGCATCGAAAGGCAGAAAGAGGGTTCTTTCTCCTTGTGAAGTTTTTCTTTTTTAAAAAATTAGTGAAGAAAGCCTTTCCACAACTCCTCTGGCAAACATCACCCTTTCCCTCTTTTCTTTTTTGGTCAGACTATGCTTTGCCCTTAGCTAAAACAAGCTATGGCAACAAAAATGGAATTACTACCACCTGCATTGACTAATGAAGACTCATCCCCTGCAGCTAAGATGGGTGGGTAGGGGATGGTCCTTCCAGGAAGACAGGTCTCTCCAGGGGGAATACCCAGAACAAAATCAGGAGTCAGTGGCGTCAGGGCTTGGTGGCAAGGAAGAAGAAGGAAAAAGACTGTTGAGTAAGTGAACAAGAGTTACCTCTCATTCTGCTATTTTTATCCCATCTTCCCAAACTGTTTGCTATTTCCCAAACTGGCTCACAGCTTTAACACATGTTTTCTCTACTTAGAAGATCCTCTACCTCTTGCAGTGCTACCAATAGACCCTAAGGTCCATCTTAAATGTCAAACCTATGGTGAAGTCTTCCTTGAGTTCTCAGTTCTCTAAAATATATAATTATGTTTCCTGTCTAAGGTATTATTACATTTTGCCTTGAATTTATTTACTTTCTGAGATCTCCCTAGCATGTAACTCCTTGAGGTTAGACCAGGTCTTGTTAATTCTTACATCCTCTAAATAACCCCCCATCAGACCTGATACATAATAAGCACCTGGGAAATATCTGTGAGATTGAATTGGGTGCATTTTGTTCCAAGTTGCTACCTAGACTCCATATTTCTAGAACTCCAATACTGGTCAGAACTTGTGGCAAATTCATTGGCTTGTACCAGTGGTAGCAAATCTCAGACCTTGGCAGATGGATGGGATTTTTAACATCAGTGAGATGTTGGGTCAGTCCTTGTCCATTACAATTAGTCAAACCAACAATGACAGGTTTCAGTCTCAAAAAAGAAGATGTGAGGCAGATCAGCACAGTGATTCAGTGTTCATGCTCTGAGCCACAAAGACCTAGTTACTGAGTACAAATTACTCTACTTCACCTGGGTCTCTATTTTGTCTTCTGTAAAATGGGGATAATAATGAAACCTACTTCAATTGGTCGTTGTGATAATTAATAGGATAATTCAGGTAAGGCTTTCACTGTAGGGCCTGACACAGAGTAAATACTTAATAAATGTAATGATTAAGTCACGTGATAAGGATGATGAGTAATGGGGTGGTCTCAGACACGGATTTTGAAAGTCCTTTAAAGAGGGAAGTTTCAAACAGGGTTGATGAACATTATTAAATGATTGTTTAGCTCCTGAAGGTATCCATCTACCCTGTGGTGGCTTAATATTATGTTTTCCAGAAAAACATGTTCCTAATCTTAATCCATTTCTGTGAAAAATGATTGTAAATAGGAACTTTTGATGAGGTTACTTCAGTCAAGGTGTGCCCCAACTGAATCAGGATGGGTCTTAATCTTATTACTAGAGGCTTTATCGGGAAAAGAATAGGGAGCAGCTAGAAGCTGGAAGTCAACAGAATCCAGAAGAGAAAGAAGATACCACCATGTGCCTTGTCATGTGAAGGAAAAGTAAGAAACCCCAAAAGTTGCTGGCCAGCTAGAAGATACCGACCCTGGGAGGAAGCATGCCTTCTAGCCTCTGATACTGTGAGCTAATAAATTCCTGTTGTCAAGCCAACCCATTGTATGGTATTTGTTTTAGCAGCTGAGAAACTAAAACATACATAGAATTAATTTGGATATCACAGTTTTGTCACATTGCCTTAGTAAAGATTCTTATGGTTTCCAGTTAAAAAAAAACAAAAAAACTGGCTTAAGCAAAATGGATAGTTTATTTCAGGGATCCCCAGGAGTGGGTGTCCTAAAGAACCCAGCAGTAAAAATATAACCAGGGATTATATATCTATCTGTCACTGGTGTCCTATAGTATCTAATCACTTCTTCTTTCTGGGCATCTGCTTAGCTCTTATCTTCCTTGGATAAGAAGGGAAGCTATACTGGCTGATGTGCCCACATCACCTCGGGTTCCCTCTCCTTTGTTCTAGTCTCTAAAACTAAATTAATGCATCTGAATTCCAACCACAAATTCCCAGGAAAATGTGAGCTAGGTCAGGTGCTCATCCTGGATGACATGGGGATGGGGAGCTTGCAGAGAGGTCATGTAGAACAAAAATGGCTGTTAAGAGTAGATGTGATAGTCATTGAAGAAGGGGAATTCACGTGGCTGGGCAGATCCAACAACAGATATTCACAATATATATATATATTTTTAAAGATTTTATTTATTCATTAATTAATCCCCCCCTTGCTGCTTGTGCTTGCTGGGTCAGCTAACCGCGCCATGTGGGCGGGCTTGCCTTCACCAGGAGGGCCCGGGAACTGAACCCGGGGCCTCCCATATGGTAAACGGGAGCCCTACTGATTGAGCCACAGCCGCTTCCCAGATATTCACAATATTTTAACACTCAGTCTGGCTATTTTCAGTCACTGTTAAAAACCCATAAATTTCTTCTTGGCTGTCCAGGAGGGGCTCCCATTCTTTAATCATAAATCTTGCCCAAGAAATTGGGTTAAGGGAAACCTCAGACCAAGTGGTCTCCCTCATGTTTACTCTCAGTCAAAACATTTCATATGTATTAGATGCCATTCTCCTTTGAAGAGCCCAGGGTCTACACTGGACAGAAGGACTGGTCCTTGGAAATATTACAGACTGTTGACAGTTGACCTGTCATTACAACAGCTCTATAGATGTGTTTTGCCAGTACTAAAGGGGGAAAAAAAAACCACAAAAGAAGAAGAGAGGTCTTTAACATTTTGGCCACTGAAGTCTTGTCATCCATCAGCACCTGGAAGTCTGCCACCTACCCACTTGGCCACTGCTGGACTAGAAATGATGAGCATAAGTCACTGTGGTTTTTTTGGTTTTTCAAAAATAGAATAAGAGAGATTTGGCTAGAATGTGGTCTGTCTGGGTTTCCATATACCTCTGCCTATATGGGGAAATGAAGGCCCCAGGGTATGTCATTATAGTTATCATCAAAGGGGTCATCAAAATCGCAAGGCTATTGATCCCTGTAGAGCAGAGGAGGATACTTTTTCTTTGCTTTATCACATTTTCTGATTATAAATGTAAAAGATTCTTGCTCTTAAAGAAAAAAAAAACTGTACAAAAATGTACAACTTTGAAAACAAGAATTCTCCATATCCTTGTTCAGATAAAACCACTGGAAATCATTTGGTTGATAATCTTTCAGAGTTTTCTCTCTCTATATATATGCTTATATAAGAAAAAAACTGTATTTTTCTACATATAATTATTTTTACATAAATATACTAATAGCTCTGCAATTCTTTACAAAATTTTTTATTGTAGTAACATATATAATTCAAAATTTCCCATTTTAGCCACTTTCAAGTGTTCAATTCAATGGTATTTATTATATTCACAATACTGTGCTACTGTCACCAACTTTCATTACCCAAACTTTTCATCACTTCAAACAGAAACTCCGCATCCATTATGCAATTCTCTTTTATAAACAATTTATCTTGGACATTTTCCACCATTCAGTACCTAGAGCTCTCTCTCATTTTTTACAGGTTGCACAATTTTCCGTTGTATAGATGTGTTTTAATTTATTTACTCAGTCCCTACTATTCATATTTTTCCTTATTCTTTCTTGCTTTTGGCAATTGTAGTATTTTATCAGGCGAAGGTGACTTTTGGATCAAAAGTCAGAATTGGCTTGTGTTCACCGCAGTGACTGAGCGGTTGCTTTAAAATTAACATCTCTCTTAGTTATTTATTGTGATGCTTGATTTTTGGTAATTAATTCGTACCTTAAAGAAATTACCTTAGAGATTCAATGGTATTAGAATGCTCACAGACCTACAGAAATCTAAGCGTGCTCTCAGAGCTGTACATCTAGGGAGAATCCAGTGATGGGGGCAGAGAGCTCTGCTGTAGTTTCTGCACTGCCTTTCAAATTTTTCCCCTTGTTTGGTTTCCATGGGAATTGATGGTGTGCATGGTGTGCGTGTGTGTGTGTATGTGTGTGTTATACGTGAGTGGGAAAAGAGTGTGTGGGAAAAGAGGGTTGGGCAAGGATGAATTCTCTCAGAGGAAATGCTGATCTGCGCAAAACCCGAAGAGGCACGCAGGTGGAATTTTGGGGTCACCGGTCAGTAGAAGTGACTCTAGTAAATCAGCTAAAGTGCAGGACAAAACTTGGATCTTACTTTTGTGGTTTTCATGAATTTGGGAAATGGATTCCTTTGCCAGTGTGATGATGCTTTGGGGGTGTGTGTGTGGGGTGTCTCTGACTAATTATATGTTTCTGGGCCCCTTTGTGATAAGCGTTCTGACTACTGAATAAGTGTTGTGACTTCTGATCATTGGATAAACCAGAATATCTTGGAAAAATTCTGACCATCTTTATTATTCATTCCTTGCTTGAGCCACAAATGTTGAAAAAGAGCTTTGATTAAGATGGATACAGATTGCAAGAGGGTATGAGGTTGGGAGTGTGATTGGAGAGGGGTGGGTAAGAATCTAGGATGAATTCAAGCCATCTTGCTATTGCTTTCAAAATACAGTTGTCTGTAGTTGTAGAAATGTTAGTCTGTGTTGCTTAAGAAGGGCAGCTTATTTTACAGAAGCTTTTATTCTTCTAGTGCTAATTTAAGCACAGCGTGGTTTCCCGAGTATAAATACAGATTTAGTGTGTACTCTACCCTACTCAATATACGATCATGTATCTGCAAAACCACCTTGTCCTCAGTCTCACATTGCTGGGTGCAGGCAAGAACAATCAGCTTCACAGTTCTGATTTTCTTTGGGGACAGGGATAGTTTTCTAGGGACCAAGGAAACCATTATACCCTTTGTGATAATAGCCACAACTTTTTACATTAAATTGTTCTGCTAGAGTATAAAGTCCCTTAAATTCATGATTTCATATGTTCCTCTTTAGAAATCCTTGGGGGGTAGACATAGATTATTACCCCCTTTTTCTGAGATGGGGAAAATGAGCTCAAGGACAGTAAATGGGAGGCAAATATCATGGTAATTAAGAAACATGAACCCTAGAATCAAACAGAACTGGGTTCAAATCTAAGTTTCACCCCTGCATAACCTTGAACAAGTTAATGAATTTCTCTGCCCTTCATATCCCTTTTCTATAAGGTGAGAGTAATAATTTCTAGTCTACAGGGATTATTGTAAGATTAAGTAAAATAAGGTATATTAAGCACTCAGTAGAGTGCTTGACACATAGGAAGCCTGGGATCGACGTAGCCCTCAGCAAATGTAGAAATTCTTAATAATATGTTCAAGGACACCAATATAGCACTACAGTTTGAATGTGACTCTGAGCTGAGTGTGTTTTTTTATTACACCATATAGCATGTCCCAAGACTCTTTGGAGAAATGCATTCTTTTCTGTTGGAGCAACCTAGAATTACCCCTTTGTGGAAGCTGCACATTTGAAATGGACTGATTTGGCTAAGTTGAGGCTATTTTAGGAAAGAATAAAGGCAAAATGAACTAACACATTCTGAGACTTATTTGGTGGCCAGTAGGTTCACAATGCTATCTCATTTTATCATCATACTCTTGCTCATTAGAAAGACAAAGAACAGGAGGCCCAGAAAATAATTACCATCCCAAGGGCACAGAGCTGATACAAGGCAGGTCAGACATCAAGATCCAGAACTGTCCAAGCCTAGTGTCATCTTTCTGCCACTCCAACTGAGGGCCACAATAAAGGCATCTTTACTTTTTGGGTGGAGGCAAAATTGGGGCTGAGAAGATGTGGGCTGTATTTGGTTTGCCTGCCTGCTTAAAAGACTTCTTCCTCTGTCTGACTCCATAGACTATTTCAGGGCTGCCATGTCATTTTAGTCCCCCTCGGAGAGTCTTAAAGAATGTGCAAAGAAAAAAAGAAACCCAAGGAAATCTATTATTGGCACTCGTCCTCGATTTGCTCTTATGACGTCCATCCTGCAAATAAGTGTTTATATCCTTATAAGGTTCCCAGCATCAATTTAACTATGTTATCTCCCAGTAGAAGATACAAGATGCAATCTCTGTAGCATAAGGCACAGAGAAGTGGGAGGGTTTTTTGGCTGGAGAATGAGAGAGAAATTGAAAAGGGCCTACTATGCTGAGTCACTTTCAAACAGCTTACTATGGACCACACTCAGGACTGAGCCAAGACACAGCAGCAGCAGCAGCAGCAGCAGGCTGGGGCCACTGAGATACTCCTCTTTGGGAATGCATCTTCTGAAAAGAAGCTGCAGCCAGGAAAAAAGGGGGAAAAACGCCAACATCCTGAACATTTTAAGTTCATCAGCTATATTTTTACACAGTTAAATCAAGCACAAAAACAGAAAAAAGAAAATCATGTTTCCACCAGCTTTTCTCGAGCCTCCCCCAACAAAAGCTCGCCAACCTGATGCCTTAGCTCTTCTCCCTTTGACATCATAATAATGCCAGCTAGCATCACGGAGCGATGCTCCTGGCCAGGCACTGGGCTCAAGGGTCCAATGTCTTTTCTCATTTAATATTTGCAAAAACTCCATGGGCTAGATACAGGTATTATTCCCGTTTTTGAAACGAGAGAACTGATGCTTTGAGAGGTTGTGTAACTTGACCAAGTTCCAGAGCTAGAGAATTGCAGATCCCCAAATCAGAACCTGATTCTTCTTGACCCCAGAAACTGAACTGCTGTGGGCCACCACCTAGTTACTATCTAGAGCTGAGAGGGACAGAGAAACTTTCAACTCAGAGATCCCAAACCTGGATAATTATTAGAGTAAACGGATGTGCTTAAAACAAAAGAATAAAAAATCCAACAGATTCCTGAGCCCACCCTGGAAGATCCTTATTCAGAAGATTTGTGTTGGATCCTGGGACTTTATATTGGAGTTACTTTCAGACGATTCTAATGAAAACTCGAGTTAGAAACCACAGATCTCACCCATTCTATTCGTTTACAAAGCAGCAGCTTAGAATAATAGTGATTTGCCCATAGAAATACATTAAGTCGGTGGCAGACCAGAACCTGATTTCTGTTCCTGTCCCCAAATTGCTACGTCTATCAATTGATCAATGAGCCAATAATAAATGTGGTCAAGTCATAAACTCTGTGAACAGACAAGATGTGCTTTGGGTTGGTTGAGAGGGACCCAGGGTGGCCTGGGATATTAGCAAGTAACAGATTCATTACGGAAGGCTCTTGGAAGGTGACAGACTTACATTCAACAATGGTCAAGGGAAGCGGCTGTGGCTCAATCAGTAGGGCTCCCGTTTACCATATGGGAGGCCCCGGGTTCGGTTCCCGGGGCCTCCTGGTGAAGGCAAGCCCGCCCGCACGGCGTGGTTGGCTGACCCAGCGAGCACAAGCAGCAAGGGGGGGATAAATAAATAAATAAATAAAATCTTTAAAAAACAAAACAAAAAAACAATGGTCAATAAACGAGCCAAGCCCTCAGTTCTCAATAAGTAGGATTTGGAGAGATGGGAATAGGGTATCTAATCAGGGGATATTTTCAGAAAAGAGAGAAGAATTGCCAAGAGCATAGGAATGGGAATGTTTTGTCAGGACACGAAAAAAAAAAAAAAAAAAAGGCCAATGTGAAGAGCCCACCAGATATGGAAATGCTTGTAGATGAAGAAATGAGTGTATAATTTAATTAGACCACCTGCAGTAGATATTTGCCATTTTGTTCTGTCCAGAATGAGTCTATGGAAGTCTGTGGAAGTGGAAGGGGCTAGATAGATACTTGCTTTCCTTACCTCTGGCAGACTGGGTCACGGGCATAATGTTTGGACTATCAGATATTCCCAACCAGATTGTACATCGAATCAACTGACTCATTTAGAATTAACTTGGCTGGCTGCAGCAGAGGTGTCCAGGGTCCAGTGGGGGCAGAGGTCATGTCCAGGGTCTAAGCAGACTGTTCTGGGGATGTGCCCTTGGCTGCAGACATGACCATGCAGCTTCCCTTAGCTCCTGCCCTTTGCCTGAACCACTGACTTGGGGAGTCACTCAATACCCTGCCAACAAATGTCTTTGCTCCTTCACTTAGCCAGAGTCAATTTATGTCCTTCATCACCAATAATCTTGACCTGTGTACCTTCCCACACTGAAGCTTACTGCCTTTCTACTAGATTTTCTCAACAATTTTCTGTTCGACCTGTCCAAATTTTCCTAACAACATTTGACAGAAGGAGCCACTTTTAATGACTTCATCCTATTTAACTCTCATCTGTGAGGTTGCTATCTCCATTGCTCCCATTTTTAACGATGAGGAAAATGAACCTAATAAAATTAAGCAAGAGTATCTGGATTCAAGTCCAGGCTATGTGACCTTGGGTGAATCTTCTTATCTGAGTCTTAGTTTATCTTTGACAGGGAGGCAGTGACCACCTATTTCCCAGGGTTGTTGGGAGTATAAAATGTATGGCAAAATATTCTAGATGTTATAAAACATATCTCTAAAAGGTTATTATCATAATTGTGAATTCCTCCCCCAGACAATCCCATACATTTTCATTCATCTAAAAACTGTATTCCAAAGGAATAAAAATTATAGCCTAAAAAAAAAAAAGCCCAATCTTAAATGACATCCAAGCCAAAATGTAAAACTGGGTAGTTTTGAACAAAATCGGTTTTTGTCTGCATTTAAATTCCAGTTCTGTCAATGGTTTATTTTGTTGTCCCTGATGGGGTATTTTTTCCTCAAGTTGTGGCTGTTTTATAGGAACCCTGGACTGAAGGTATCTTTCCAAAGGAAGAGAAGGCAGTACCAACTTCAATGGACCGGACATTTTTCTGGGAATGGTAAGAAATGATCTCTTTTAATTGGAAGGCTCATGAGACCTGACCTACTGGAAACAATAAAGCCATCACTTAGAATACTTGTCAGTAGTGGTGACTCTAAAGAGGACTCCACCTAGATGAAATGCCAAGGGTTTAATGCACAGAACAGGAGCCTCTGACCTTCCCTTGATGCCAGTTGGGTGAAAATGCTTTCCTGGGCTTGGAGATCTTTTCTGAAGACACTATTCTGCAGTGTGTCTGGCTGGTCCTATGGTGCCCATTTTCATTTAGAACCTAAGTGACTGATATTAGACTCTCCCAAGAAATATGGATAAACTTGACTTTTTTTCCTTCCCTTCATGTCCAGAACTGGGAACAACAGTTTTTATGAGGTGAGTTGTTTATGGAAACATCTTTTCAGCTACCCTCCCACCCCCTTTTTCATTCCTATGCCCTTGGTGCTGCAGGCCCTTCTAAGAACCTTCTGTGAGCCTAAAGTACATTTGTATCTGTAGCCATATCTGTTCTTAACACCTTCTCCCTTCCCCCAATCCCCAAACCCTTTTCTACTATGAAATATCAGAGGAAGAGCTGTCATTCTTATCTAGGGCTAATCTCTGTGCATGGTCTTGATCCCATCCTTTCCCACGTGTTTCATCTTCACCTCCTTTCATCCTCCCTTTACCAATTCTTTATCTCCCTTTATATGTCTCCCCAGACCATAAGTGTGTGGCAAGTTTCTCTTTTCTTAAAAAGCCCCTCTTGACCATGTTCCTCTCCAGCTACCATCCTTCTGTAAAGAGAAAACTCTTTCCAGTTGTTTTCCAGTTGAGTAACTGGAAAGAATTATCTCCACTCCCTGTTGGTGGATACTTTCAGTCCTGATTTACCTGAAGACTGACATGTTTGACTTCGATGATTTCTCCCTCCTCCTTGAAACTTTCTTCTTTCTTTGTCTCCCCTGATTCTCATCCTACTTCTACAGTGGCTCCTTCTCAGCCTCCTTCACTGTCTTCTTTCCTTCACCCAAACCCTTAAATATTGGTGTTGCTCAAATGTGACAAGTGACAGCTACTCAACAGTCAGTTCACCTAAATTTGGTTCAGTACTTAGGCAGAGACCTATTGATGTAAGCCAGGGGTTCTTAACTAGGGGTCCATGGATACCCAAGGGGCCCATGGAAAGATTTCAGGGGGTCTGTGAGCTTGAATTGAAAAAAAAAATCAACTTATTATCTTTATTTTCTCTGACCTCTAACAAAAATCTAGCATTTCCTTCACTTATGAATGTATGCAATAAATAACATTTCATTTCACCTGACTAGCAAAGGGGTCCGTGGATCAAAAAACTGTTAAGAACCCCTGATCTAAGTGAACATATGCTCTTACCTCATATCTGGGGATCCAGCATGGTTGGCCAAGCAGGAATAATAATCCTATTTCCCTTCACCAATGATTTGCATATAAGCCAGTTTTAACCAATGAGACAAAAGGACAAATCTGCTGGAGGACTTGTGAGAATTATTTTTCCATATGAAAAGACAAAACCTCACAAAGTGAAAACCTTTTGCCACCAATTCATATTCCTGCCTTCAACATAGTTGGATGAGTGCATGGAGTTTGGGCCGTGGGCAGCCATCTTGGGACAATGAGGCAACAAGCTTGAGGATGAAATGCCAATATGCCGAAAATGCATTATGGAAAACAGAAAGAGCCTGGGTGCTCGATGACACCACTGAACTTTGGACCAAATTCAGAACTACACAACTCCACAATTCTTACTATAAAATACTATTAAATAACTTTATTAATAAGTTAGCCACTTTTGGATTTTTGGATACTTACAGTTGAATGCATCCTAAGTAGTATTGAAGGGCTTCAGTTTGCTTTGATTCTCTTCTCTTCTCCCTTTATATTCTCTTTTAGGGAACTCTTATAACATCCTTGGCTTCAAGTATCCCCTGTACCTTGATGACTCCCAAATGTACATCTCCAGCCAACTTCTGCATGATGTGATATACTGAGAATTTGCTATGCATTAGGCACTCTTGTAGGTGCTTCACACAGTTTAGTTAATCTTTACAAGCATCGTATGGGGATTGGCTCATCATTGTCACCATTTTACAGATGATGAAACTGAGGCAAAGAGAGTTAACTAACTTGCCCAAAGTTTACAGAGCTATTACAGGACAAAGCCACAATCTGAACTCCATCAGTCTAACTCCAAAGCCTGAGTTCTTAACCACTATACCCTGCCTCCCACTTCCAGAAAGCTCAAATATTAAAGTGTTCCTTTTTAATAAAATTTTATCTGCCCTCTTGTTTACTTCACCTTGGTTGGTCATTGTCTGCTTATTAAAGATGTTTGAGTTTGTCTTTTTCCTGTTAGCCCTTCAAATAATGGAAGAATCTCTCTTGTTCTCTTGTCTCTTCTCCAAGCTGAAAAACCTCAGTTGTTAGAACAGTTCCTCGTGTTATAAGCTTTCCAGGCTTTCTCACCAGCCTGGCAATGTTAGGGTAGGCACACACTAGTGTGAACGTGTGCCTCTTAAAATAGGATGTTCCTCAGCGGACCTAACACTATAAGCATGGGTGATCTGACCATGAAGGGGCCAGTAGGATAATTACACTCCAGAAAGTCCAGATAGTAACATTTACTAATCATTGACTACTTACTATATGCCAGACTCCATGCTAGATATTTTCTATGCACCAAAGCTTCTCAAATGTTCTGCTGACATACACCAACCAGAGAAAAGTAGGTATGTATTCCTAAGGAACTAGGAGCATAGACCCTGTAGCAGCTATCTGCTGTTTTTGAAAATTCTTTACCATTTTGAGCTTTTAAAATGCCAGCAGATCTGGCTTTCTGCTCAATAATAGATCCCTGTTTGGTTGGATATAAAAATAGGTTATATGTGAGTTGCCACTGAGTAAAACAGAAACACTGGGAATATGCCTTATATTTATTCCATGGCCTCCCAAACTCCAAGCATACTGCCAAATCCTCCAAGGAATTTGCCAACCTAATCCGAGAAGCATGGCCATACACTATCTTTATTACATACAACAACCAGGCAAGGAAAGCATATTTTGGAACAGCTCAAGAAACACAGGCTCAGAGGTAACTCGCCCAAGTTCTCAAAGATAGTAATCCAAACTTGGCTTTGAATCTAGAACCAAATCCTTTCCACTACACTCTATGCTAGCTGTGCAGAGAGTGCTTATGAGCGCATATCTGAGAATCCAACAGGAGTCTCCTGTGTAGTAGACGAATACTGCAGTATACTCCTGAATACTACCTCACAGGTGCAAACGTCCCTCTTCAGCATATGCCCTGAGAGCTGCTCCTTGTCTGCCTGACCCAGCTTTGCTTCAAGGCTCCTCCTCTTACCATCAGCACAGTGCCTGGGTCCCTGCATCTGCTTGGTGGTTACAATTTCTACCCCACCCTTAAGACTTGGAGCTAGAGAGACACAGAGCATGAGAACTGGACATGCTTATCTTAGATGCAGCCTCGCTAGAGTTCATCCTTCCCTTTCAACAAATGGTGAAAGTGAGGCCCAGAGAGAAAAAAAGATAGAACAGAGAAAGGAGTAAATGACAAGATTGAAATTAGATTGTAGTCTCCTTGCCCAGTGACTAAACCAGCTAAACCAGCAAAACAGGTTTGCATTGCCAGTGCTAAAAGGCAGGACACCTTCTCCCTACATTTATCCAGAAGAACTCCATTCTCTTCTAATGAGAGCGGGATAAATGGTTTTGAAGCAAGGATGAGGTTCATTGAAGGGTGGAGAGAAGGTAGGAGGGATAAATGTTTCTCTCCCTAGGGAGAAAATACAGAAGAAAATATAAGAGGTGCCTCAGCATCTTGGGTAATGCAGTTCTCATAGCCCCAGGCACTGCCACAGCAGATGCCCTTAATGAACAAGGGAGCCTTGGCACTGATTGAAGCCCTGCTGCTGGTAGTCAGGAGTCTCCTCTTGCAGAGCAGGCAAGAGCACAGGGTCATGGAAATGCTATAGGCCTGGGCCCTTCACTTCCCTGCATCCCTTGGCAATGCGATAGCTGCATTGCCTTCATCTGGTCACAGGCCTGGACTTCTGGCACTACGTATTTCCATCATACCATTTTAGTCCCTGCTAGATGTGGGAAGATCTTGAAAGATATACCACTAAGAAAGGTCTCCTAGTCAAGAAACAGGATCAAGCATTAGGTCTCTGAAGTCAAACTTCCTGGGTTTAAATCCCACTCCACCCCTATAGCTGCAGAACCCTGGACAAGTTATCTGTCCACTCTATAAAATGGAGTTAATAACTAAGCCATCTGGGGTTCTGGTGAGGACCAAAGAAAATAATGCACATGAAGCTAATTGTATATAGCAAATGGCAACAAATATTGGCCATTAGTAATATGAATTTAATGAATCACTTGCCTTTCCCAGGTAGTGTAATGCAAAAATGGGAAATACATTTAAGGTCCATGTGATTTTCTATAGCGTGTAACAGAATATCATTGGACTAAACAACTGTTCTGTTTTTGCTTTGCTGTCTGAACTTGTGCAAATCTTTCTCCTCTCAGATTTCACTATTTCCATCTGTAAAATGAGGATTCACCAAACTCCTTCTGTGGCTTACAGTTTATGTCCCCAGTTTTCAGTAACACAGCAAGCCATCAGGAATGAATTTGGAGAAATTAGAGTTAGCTAGACATGCTCTTCAGTGTTATGAGCTTCCTATTCTCTTGGCCTCTCCCTTGAGCAAGTCGCATGGGTTATGGGAATCTCCTGTGACAGTCTGTGTGTAAAGGATGGGAGACATAAGAACATTCAATTCAAGAAGAGACACTTTTGGGGAAAAAAAATGCATGTGTGTGCGTGCGTGTATATTTTAAATTAGAAGTCTGACAGAGAGATGGGAAATGGAAATGGCTTTATTACTATGATCAGAAAGTTGTATCAGGCAGTTATGACTAATTCACAGGTAATGTGAGCTACAGAGGTGAGTTTTCAGGAAATGGATTGGCATGTATGCTATTTTTACTAACTCCCTCCCACCCTGGTTGGCCAGAGCCTCAGATAAGCTTTGCTCATGGGCAAGTGGGGAATTTCCTTGAGGTACCGAATGCGTGGATATAGTTTAACAGTCTGTTTACTCCATGAAAGAGAGGTGGATGAGACAAGGCAAAGGGTGCCTGATGAGAATAAAAACTTAAGGCTTTATTGTCAAATCCAGACTTTGTATTATCCCTTGGGTTTGTGTTGATCATCCTTTCTGTCAGGAGACCTAGCCAGCTCATTTCCTTTCTCCATCATTCGAGGTACAGGAGGCGTCTCCACATTAGGAATTCTATCATATGCATATCTATCTAGCATATGCATATTCTATCATATGCTCAATGAAAACAAGAGGGACCCATGATACACTGGTAGTCATAAAACGCTACACACTAGGCTTGTTGCTTTACCCACTTTACACACGAATCCTCACAGCATCCCATGAGATGGATATTATAGTCCCTATTGCACAGTTAATGAAACTAAGGTTCAGAGAGATTAGGGAGCTTGCCAAAGCTTAGGCAGCTAAGAAGTGGATACCTGGCATCTGGATCCAGATACATCTGATTGCAGAGTCTTTGCTCTTTCTAGAAAACCATGCTTTAGGTCAGCATCATCTTCTATGCCAAGAGTCAGGGGAGATATTGCCTTTTGATCCAGTCCCTCCAACTCTGCATTCTTTCCTTGTTTTCCAGTTTCATTGTTTCTTTTGGCCTATAATGGAAGGCCATCAGCAAGAAGACTAAATTCAATAAAAATATATTGAGTATTGATCATGTGACAAGCCCTAGGAGCCTAAAATAAGTTTCTGACAATCCAAATGCAAAAAACCCCCACATGAATCAATTAATATTATACAATAAAAAGTCCCAGGTGAAGTATTTTTTTCAAAATGCAAATTCCTAGAACTGGGATAGCAAATATATATATGCATACCATTATGCCTATTCTTATTCCAAGACAGACATGACTGATCACAGAACTCCTTCTCCTAGAGCTTGAGTGCAATCTCAGAAATCTTCTCAAGGCTCTTTCAGGACTCTTTGTCATCACTGTCTTAAAGAGAAGCTATTCCTTTTGACTTGAAGAAGCAGCAAAATTTGATAAATGATAAAATGAGTATTTTAGTGGGTCAGTAGTGCATATCCCAAGGGAACAGCATGAGCAAAGTTTTGGAAGTTGAGAGCGTAGGTGAAATTTATGAACGATGAGTAATTTGGTGTGTCTGCGTGCGCGTGTGTATTGGTGGGGGTGGGGAGTGGGAATTCGTTGTTAGAAAAAGAGACTGGGAAGTTAGTTTGGAATAGACTATAGAGGGCATTGAAAAATCACGTTAAGGTATCTGTACTTTCACAAGCCACAGAGCATTATATTCAGATGTGTTTTAGAGTAACACTTCTGACAGTAGGCTGTGGGGGGGTGAAAGGGGTTGGGAAACAGGAGATGGAGGGCCACATGAGGAGCAAATGTTTTTAAAATTCTAGATGACAGACAATAAAGGCCTGTCTAAGAAGTGTCAGTGGGGAAGAAGGGAAGGAAGGAAGGAAGTCACCTTTTTACCAATGTGCCCAGCATTGCTCTAGGCTCTGGGAGACGGTGCTGAATAAGACTCACACAGTGTACATTGCAGTGGGGTGATACAAAACAAGTAAATGACAACGATGTGAAGATTAGGATTAATTTAGACAGAGCTAAATGCAGTGAAGAAAATGAAAGAGAGTGAAGTGATAACGGAATGACAGGGGAAGAAGACTTGACTGGGCAGTCAGGGAAAATTCTCTCTGGAGGGAATATTTGAGCTGATAATTGAATGACATGAAGGACTCAGCCATGAAAAGACCTGGGGACTCAAAGGTCCTAAGGTGTGAGCATACTTAAAGTGCTTCTAGGGCAGAAAGGAACCAGAGTGGCTGAAGCACTTTGCCAGTGAAAGGAAGGTGATGTGGAGAATGGTGGAGAAGAAAGAGGTATCCAATTACTCTAAGCGACTCAAGAGGGTTATGCAGGGAGATGCCTTCCCTGCTTTACATTTTGAAAAGATCATTTTGGCTACTGCTTGGAGACGAGACTGGGAGTCAGAGAGGTGGCTATTTTAACAGTCCAGGCTAGAGCTGGTAGTGGCTTGACCTACCATAATAGCCATGCAGATGAAGATTCAGACTATATGCTGGTGGTAGAAGTGATTGGAGTTGATTCAAGATGAAATATGGGGGGTGGTATGGAAAAAAGAGGAATCAAGAATGATTTCTAGTTTTGGGGGTTGAAAAGTTGGGTGGATAAAAAGAATGGTTGAGGGTGGTGGGCCACACTTGTGGGAGATGTTTGTGTGGGATGTGGTGGGAGGTGTGGGAGGTGGGCATGGGAATCCCAGTGGGTTCCGTGTAATATTTTGGGTAATCTAAGCACCTTTTAAAATATATGTATATATATATATATATAAAAACAACATTTTTGTAAGCAAATACACATATATGCATATATATTTATATATCATTTTGCAAATGTTTGTATGTATTGTGAGAATTTTGATTTTTACCCATAATAAAAAAAAAGAATACAATACTTAAAAATTCAACAAAATAAACCAGAATGACTTAAAAAAAAAAAAAAAAAAAAAAAGCAAGGGAAGACATAATTACTCTCTCTATATTATACTTTTTCCTTGACAGGTGTAACACATAATACCATGTCACCATCCTTGCTTAAGAATTGGACCCTCATGACTTACTCAGAACTCAATAGGTATTCAATCAAAAGGCCCAGAAGGCAATGTTCAGAAAATGAAAATGACCTGATTCCATTCTCAGATGCTGCTAGGGGAGGGAACATGGTTATAGTATTTCTGAAGAGCTATTTGGCAAACTGTATTAAGAACCATAAAAATGTTCACACTCCATTGGCTAAGAAATTCCAAGGAATAGATCCTAAGGCAATGCTCAGAGAAGAGCATAATGATTACGAGCATGTGTTAATGTCAACATTACTTATAATACGATAACAAATGGAAACATCCTAAATGTTTGACAATAGATGATTGCTTTAAAAATTATGATACGTTCATGTAATGTTATATTAGAAAACCATTACAAAAACAAAGATTTTAGCAGAATAATTAATGACTTGAGAAAAATGCAAAAGCAGAGTACAAACTGTAAAACCATTATGATCCCAATTCTGTAAACAAGCATATATGTGGTAATATGCGGAAAATGTATCATCTTAGCAGCTGGTATTAAAATTTCTCTGGGTTAAAGTACTGAAAGCATTTGGAAGATGTGTTTGGATATGTTGCTTGGATGTGTGCGAGACCCCCTAGGGTATGCTCAAGTGAGAAATGATAGTCCCTAAACTTCCCTGTTTTCTAAAGAGGTACATTTCTATTGATTGTAGGTGTTTTATTTTGTTGAGCCTAAGATAAGGGAAATATTGAAGGCTGTGTGTAGAACAGCCTTGTTTTTGCATAAATGAGAGAGGATAGTTAGGAAGTCAAGGTGTTGTGCAAGAAAGGAGAGAGAAAGGACATGGGAGGCGGCAGCACAGTGAGAAGGGGCTTTGGCAAAATGTTTATGTGGTATTGTCAGGTTGTTTGCTGTGAGTTTTTGATGTACTATCTGCTCTTTCTTGTCCCATAAGGTATCTTCAGTAAATTCTCCATTTTTCACAAATCAGAACGGACATCTGTTGTTTATGTCTATCCAGCATCTATTTCATTTTCTGCTGCTAATAACACCTTGATTTTCCTCTGGGGAGCCATCCATCCTTCCCTCCCAGTCCATGTGATCAGGTATTATTGACTCCCTGCCCTCTCCAATGCACGCTTCCTCTACTCTAACCCCCATCCTAGTGTGGGCACATGACTCAGGCTAGGCTAATGAGAGCATCATGCACCCCTCTCCCCACAGCAACAGATTCAGAGATGCGCATGTGTGCCAAGTAATGGAACAGTGGGATTCTCCTTGGGACTGTTGAAGGAGTGCTGTGCTCTCTCTCTCCCTGGATTTTGAAGGACAGAGTGTGAGCTTATCGGTCAGAATTATGAGGATACAAACCTGAAGCTTTAGTTGCTCCTCTTGCCACCACAAGGAGAGAGAGAGTCTGCCTATGAAGGAAGCTAGTCTAGAGGAAGACAGAACTGAGAGACGGACTGAGCCTGGGATACAGCCATACCAGATGCCCATACCCCTGGATTTTTTCTTTTTTGAAATGCCCGTGTGTGTATGAAGGGGATGGTGGTTTAAAAATACATTATGAAATCTTTCTGATTTATGAAAATGTATAGAACCAGTAAAACAAAAACCTGTGTATGCACCACCCAACCTAAGAGGTAAAATATCACCAACAGGGTTAAGGCATTCTTTTCACTGCTCCCCGATCACAATCCTGACCCTCCCTCATGAGCTTGGAGTTTATTTCTTCCGATTCTTCCTCCCCCTTTTTTTAGATTTATGTGTTCTTGAGCAATGTTTGTATGTATCATTGAGAAATTACAATTACATATTCAAATGACTTTGTAGTGTATGCATTCTTCTGCAACTTGCTTTGTTTGATTCAACATTACACTTGTGAAAATTGTCTGCGTGCCTAGATATAATTTTCATTCACTCATTTTCTCTGCTGTATAGTATTTCATTGTATGGCTATGCCATGGTTTATTTATCCCTTCTCCTGTGGATGGACATTTAGGTTATTATCCTGAAAATTTCCATGATCCAATAAATTCCTTTTTCTGCTTAAGCCAGCTTGACTGAGTTTTCTGCTACTTGAAAGAGTTCTGACAAACACATGAAAAGCTTTGGGGTAGTCTGTTGTAAGTGCAGAGGGGAAGAAGGAACAGCTGATGTCTGGATTGTAATTATGCATATCGTAAAAACACTGGAATGAAACAAACCAAAATGTTTGGTGGTGACATTGTGGACAATTTTAAAAAATTTGTTTTAAACTTTTCTCTGTTTTCTATGATAAATATGTATTATTATTATTGTAATCAGAAAAAAAAAACCTATTAAAATTAAAGATTAAGAGACAGCCATTGCAAAATGATTCCTCTAGGGTAAAAATGGCATGACTTCATTAGCAGAGTGAAAGGAAAGGAGCATTCACAACATGCACCCCAGAGCAAATGACATGCAAATACCATTTAGATATTTCTCCAAAGAATTCTTTTCACTGTGCTCCTTGACTCCCTGGGGGTAAAAGCCCTTATTTATCAGGAAGTTCTGGGGTTTTGGAGATGGGGCAGCCTTTGTTTAGAGGATCTATTTTTGCCTCGTTGTACATTTCATTGGAATCAGGAGAAGAGGCAACCAGTTGAGATGCTCCTTGTTTTTCTTCCTCCCTCAGAGCCGCAGAGTACCCCCCCCTTAAAAATGAATAGTTTCTGAGCCCCCAGCTGGAACCCAGCCCTGTGAGTCACCCCACTTAATAGCACTAAAACAAGGAAAAAATAACAGCAAAAATACTATTAGTCTTTATATAGGGTGACATGGAAGACGGTGCTGGAATGGAAAAGGCAATGAGAAATCGTTGTCCAAATTAGGGATAAGGCAGTTCAGATTTAGAATCTGCCAGCAAAAAAGGACCTTAAAAGTGATCTAATCCAACCCCCTTATTTTCAGATGCAAGACGTGACTCAAAGAGAAGCAAGGTGATTTGCCGAAGGTCACACAGCTACTTCATGGTAGGGTTTGGATTTGACAGTATGTGTCTAGACCCCAAATTTAGTGATCTTTTTGTTCGATGATCTCCCCTGAAGAAAAGCAGTGAAGCTATTGCTTTTACTATCAGCTATGCTGTTATCAACAGAATTCAAAGTAAATAATTCCAGGTTGCCTTCCCTTTTTCATAACAGGACAACCCCGTAGGCAATATCCTCATGGAAATGTCCCTGTTTTGTAACAAGAGCAGCAGGTGCCAATCTGGACCTGGAACATCCTCGCATTAGAAAGATAGTAGATGATTAAAACACCCACTGTGATTTTTAGGACAAGAATGGATGAGAGTCTATGCGACTGATATTTAGTAACTTCGAGGAGAAACTTTTTAAAAACAAGAATACAATTGTGAATATGAAAATAAAAGAGCAGATTCTAACTAGAAATTTCAAGTTGTAAGAGCTTTTTTCTTCGATAGGTGGCAAAAATATAGGTAAGCATCAGGGAATTAGTCAGAAACATTACTAACTAACTGAAGACATTTACAAGCTAGATCCTAGGGCCAGCTCTTCGTCCATCTCCTAAACTGCTGTATCCTTGGACAAGGGACGTTGATACTCAGAATGAAAACTCAGGGTCCTGGAAGATGCTCAACTAGTCAAGCTTCTAAAACTCACTTAGAGCAACTATATGCTATTGTTAAGGTAGAAAACAAGACAAACATTTTTAAAAGAGCTTAAATATTTTTTAGAATAAAACTCTGCTTGGATTTTCACCTAAGATAACCAGAATATCAAATTAACTGGACACCCCCATTTGTTTTCCAGATCCTTACAAATAATTTGTGTCCTCATACACAAAGTGGTAGAAGTCAAAATTGTAAAAACAGCCAAAAAAGAGGCAGCTTTAAATGCAATTGCCACTAGATTTGGAAAAATGGATCTGTATAGATAGAAATTCTCTAATGAGCAAATGCACTCACCACCCTACATCATTTTCTCAGAAGCATAAATGTTCATTTATCCATTTAGGCAAAATTTTAAATGAGTCACCAAGAACATAAAATAAGGAGAAAGAGTGCCTGGGATTGTAAGGCAGAAGCAAGAGCAAGTATTTATAAAATGGAGCTGGGTTACTTCAGAAGAGCATTCAAAAGGAACAGGAGCAAGATTCAATAGGGAGCATCGGTGGCTGAGACATCAACGGGCTAAGGGAAAGGATAAGCCAGTAGTCATGCTATAGTAAAGGACCCCAAATCAGAAAAAAGAATGGGTGATTTCTTGATTCTTAAAAACATTTTTGCTGAAGTGTTACTAAGGCTCTAATCTATACTTTCAAAAAAGATTTTTACTCATTGTTCTAAATAACTCTGAACTCAGAATCTGTTCAACAAGGATTTATTGTGCACCTACCAAGTTCTAGGGTCTCAGAGATGGCAAATATGTTTCATCTGTTGTACCAACTCTGAGTGATTAGAAGTGGCTTCCTGGGTGTTTGACTAAAGATAACAGCACATGGGTTCAACTGGAAAGAGTGCTTTGATCAATTAGTGATGCCACAGGCATAGAAGGAGGAGGAACAGCACGAGTGCCAGAAATGGGACATTGCTGTACCAATTACCAATGAATAACCAATGATGTATGTGAGAGCCAATACAGGAAACCCTTCTGATCTGTCTGCCACTGGAGAAGAAAAGATGATTTGGACATAGTCTCTACCTTTAGGAAGCTCAAAGTCTAGTGAGAAAGACAAGACCCAGATATAATTAATTCTTTTTTTTTTTTTTTCATATATAGTTAATTCTAACTCAACATGCTTTATGCTCTCATAGACCTACACTCAGAATGCTAACAAACAAATGTAGAGGTGGAAGATATAACTTTCTTTGGAGAGTTGGGGAGGGATTCACAGAAAAATGGACATTTGATTTGGGTCTTGAAGGCATAATAGGAGTCCACTATGTAGAGAAATAGGAGAGAGGGTGTTCTAGGCAGTAGCAGAAGCATGTATAAGACATGGATAAATAGAAATAAATGGAAATAAAGTTTAGTATATTTGGGGGAAAGACCAGTATACTTGAGTAGATTAGTGGCATTGGTGTATAGAATGAATGGGGAGAAATAGCAGGAAATGAAGGTGCAGAGGTAATTTGAGTCTATATTGTGAGGGATCTCATAATGACCGATCATTAAGTTTAGACTTCTTGTGAGCAATGGGATTCTTTGAGAGTTTTTAAGAACTGAATACATGACAAGTTCTGCTTTGGAAAGTTTGTTTCTGCAGAAATGTGGAAGACAAAGCAAAAGTGGAAGAGAAATTATGTAAGGCAAGAAAAGCAATTCCCACAAAATAGTGTATCCTTCCAACAAAAGACACAAAGTTATATGCCCTACATACAAAAGATTATCTGGCATCACCAGCTAAATGTCAAAAAAATAAGTTTATAAATTATGAAATAAAAATTAATATTTATTGATTACTTACTACACATTGGAAATTGTGTGAAATGCTTTTTATGCATGAATTCATTCAGAAAACAGTTTCTGAGTGCCTACTATGTGATTAGCCCTGTTATAGGCATTGAACAAAACAGAGAAAAATCTCAGCTTTCTTGGAATTTACATCCTAATGAAAAAAGACTTGAAAAATATAATGGGTGCATAATTTGTTAGGGAATGACATGTACTTTGAAGAAACATGAAGTCAGACAAGGGAGTATAATGAATTATTTTAGAGAAAACAAATCTCTTCGATAAAGAGGAACTAAAAAAAGCCATACAGATATTCAAGAGAAGATTATCTGAGGCAGAAGGAAGGTTAAGTGGAAGCCTTGGAAGCAGAAGTATGCTTGGTGTCTTAGAGAATTAGGAGGAGGCCAGAGAGGCTGGACCACGGGGAGGGGTAATAGGAGCTAAGGGTAATGGAGGCGGGCCTTGTGGACCATGATAACGACAAGCATGATCTCATTTACTTCTCACAACCACTCTGTTATTCTCATTTTATGGTACAGGAAATAGCCACAGAGAAGTTTAATGACTTGTAGTAGGACGTATGGCTTGAAAATGATAGATCCAATTTAGGATACGGATTAATCTGACTCCAGAGCCTATGTTTGAAGTCACTGCTTCCCTCTAATGTTCTTTTTTCCACATGAAACCACCTCTCATGTCAATTGTCTCATGGCTTATTAAAATTTTGCCCATTCTTCATCACTTATCTCATGAGCGAGCTTCTTGGTGATACTTGCCTTAATCACAGCCAGGTGTATTCCCTCTGTCCTCTACATTCTCATAGAATTGAGCTGATGACTACTTTCATACCCTTGTCATTCAAGTTCTCCCTGGGTAGCTATCTGTGGATGTGTCTTTTATCTCTACCCCAAACACCAGCAAATTTAACTTCCTGGAAGACAGGAACCATTTTGCAGCAAAGATGGCATAGAGAACTTTGGATTTTGTATTCAAGAGGCCTGATCTTACAATTTGGTTCTACTACATTTAACTGTGACTTTATAGAAGTCACTTAATTTTTCTGAGCCTCATTTTTCTCAACTGAGTGCTGCTGTGACTCATTAATTCTCTTTGCTAAACTGGCTCACCTTCCAGTGTTCTCCATCTTGTTGATTGGTACCCCATTCAGTTGCTCATAACCAAAACCCAAGAAACATCCTTGACAGCTCTCTCTCCCCCATTTCCACATCTAAGCAGTCACAAATCCCATCTTTTCCACCTCTGTGGCAGTTTGAGATTATTTATGAGTTTCAAAAAGAGAGATTATGTTTGTAAACTGGTCTTCCTCTGGGTGTGATACCCTTTGATTTAAATTCAAAGTCTTTACACATACTTGATTATGTTAAGATTAGGGCTTTAATTCTACCACATCATTAGGGTGTGCAGGGTTGAGTTCCTGCCCCCTTGGTGGGCTTTATAAACGGACACTCAGTCGAGGAGGAAGAAGCAGATACACAAGAGAAAGGGAGCTCCATAGACATGGAAAAGGGAAAAGAGATGAGCCATTCACCTGATAGTTTGCAGCTGAAGAGAACAGAGCACTTGAGCCCTATGCCAGCCTACAGTTGAGATTGGAAAAAGCTGGGCCCACAGATCCTTAAGAGGAAAGAGTAAGGCTGAACCCTTGCAGATATCTCCCACTATCTTGCATAAACACATGAAAACAGACTTTGGGTGAGAAAATATCTCTTATGGTACCTTGAGTTGGACTCTTTAGGACCTTATAAATGTAAGCTTTTACCCCAGATAAATACCCTTTATAAAAACCAACATATTTCTGGTACTTTGCATCAGCACCCCTTTGGCTGACTAATACAACCTCCTAAATGTTTTTCAAAGCTACCTATTTCTTTCCACTTCACTGTAGTACCACTTTCAAGCCGCCATCAGCTCTCACACGGAGTATTCTAAGAATCTATTAACTAGTTATCCACTCTTTTTTTTTTTTTTTAACATTTATTTATTTATTTACTTTTATCCATTTTTACCTCTCCCGTCCCGTTTTTGCTCTTTCTGTGTCCATTCACTGGGCAACTCTCTGTGTCTGTTTCCTGCCCTCTCTTCTCATCCTTCTCCTCCTGTCTTCACTGGGATTCGATCCTGGGAACCTCTGATGTGGGAGAGAGGCATCCTACCACCGTGCCACCTTAGTTCCTGGTTTTTCAGTGCATCTTGTCTTGGCTTTCCCTTGTGTCACTCTCCTGTTATGTCATTATTTTGCTGTGTGGCTCGCAGGACCTGACAGCACACCTGTGCACGGGGCCTGGTGGTGCACCCACTCACGGTGCCTGGTGGTCCCAGCACCTTCTATGTTTTTCTTTATTTTTACCAGGAGGTCCCAGGGATTGAACCCAGATCCCTCCATATGGGAGATGAATGCCCAACCATTTGAGCCACATCTGTCCCCTAGTTATCCACTCTTGCTGACCTCTGATCCATCCTCCATGCAACATTTAGAGTGATCTTTCTAAAATACAGAACTTACAGGTTGTTGCTCGTCCAAGTCTTCCAGTGGCTCTGGGTGCTCCAGTCCCTAAGATGACCTCAAAGCCCCAATTAACCTCACAACAATGTTCTTTGATCTTACCACACATTTTCCTTCACGATGTTCCAGTCACATTAGCTTTCTCTAAAAGCTTTCTGTTCAAGAAAATCTCAGGGCTTCCAAACATGGGGTCCCATCAGGCTTGAAATCTCCACCCCACTCTCTCTTCTGGGTGTCTTTCACTTCTCATTCAGAACTCAGCTGAAGCCATCAACTCCTCAGAGAAACCTCTGCCTTTACAAACCAGATTAGGTTATTCTGTAAACTGCTTTCATTGCACCTGCACTTCCCTTTCTCACACTCACCACAGAAGGAATAAATAACCACTGGAGCAATTAAATACTAATGTCTCTCTTCTCCACTAGACTGTAAACTCAGTGAAGAAAGGCTTTCATTTGTCTTGTTCATCCTTGTATCTCCAGCTCTTAGCAAAGGGTCTGCCACATGTAAGAGGTTCCTATAAGGTAGTTGTTCTCAACCAGTCCAAACCAATGCATCCCTTTTATAATAAATATTTTGTAACACACCCTTTCCTACCCTGAAATTAAATTCATAGGTAACTTAATCTGCCTATACTCATAGTCTAAAAAGAATCCATCATAATATATCTGTGAGATAAAGGATAATTAAAAGATAAGTAACTAATAAAAAATAATAGGTACTTCAGTATGCAATTGCTTGTTTGCTAACAAGAAGACATTATGGAAGAGTCTGATACTTGCACCTCTGCATAGAATCTCTAGGAATGCGACGGGCAGACTAATACATATATCGGTCTTAAATGCCATGAGTAATGTCACCTTCTGTGATATATATATATATACACACACGCATGCACAAACAAATGGTGAACAACTCTTAATAAAGTTTTTTTTTAAAAAGTACAATCTACTCGATTTACATGGAAATTGAATTCCTGGAAAATGCAGTGTATGTTAAATTCTTGCACAATGTATATGCAAAATGGAGTTAAATTTAGACTCAAATAAATATAAAAAGGTTTTCTCTCTTACCTATAGGAGTAATGAGTGGGAAATGGGGAAGTGTTTGATTAGTCAGGACTGTCCCACATATTGCAGGGTATTTGCAGCCCCTCATCCATCTAGTAAATACCAGTATTGCTCTCCCAAATCATTGTGACAGCCAAAATTGTCCTCACAATTTTTAAAATGTTACCCCAGGATCAGTACTGTTCCCATCGAGAACTTTTCTTACAGGCAGGATTTCTATATCACAAAAAGGTTTAGTGTTTTTTACTTGCCATACACCAAGAGCTTTAAAAATCTTGTCTGAATGAATAGGATATGAAAAGGGAGCATTTTTATAAGACAGCAGATTGTCATGATACTAGAACATTGAATATTCTTTGCTTAATCCAGTTTGAAAGACTTCCAATAGGGCAGCAAATATGGGCAACTGCTGTCTTTTACTAGGTGTAAAATATATAGCTATATTTGTTTTCTCATATTCCAAAAGCAAGAATTAAATATCTCCTAGCTGCTAGGACTGTGATGGAGCTGTAGGATACAGAGAGAACTGCAACAAAGTCCCCAAAAGACAGTCACTCCAGCAAGGGACAAAGTATTGAAAAAGAAATGGACCTTATTCAGCTGTCTGGCAGTTAGCAGAGCTCATAAAAAATGACTTTCCCTTAAAAACAGTTTTACAGTGTAGTGCTTTTATTAAAAAATCCTAGTTTTTCTCCTGAGAAAATCACTGTGCTGGAGCAACAAGCAGATAAAAAGTAGAGTGGGTGACATCCAAGAAAATGACTTTGGAGCCATAATGTATGTATCCTACACAATAAATACTGTCACTTCATGTAAACTGGCAAGAGTGGGGTAAAAACTTTCTATTATGGAAATCTCAAACACTTCTCAGTTCTGCACATGTAGTCTCCAAAAAGTCACAACCGTATCAAAATGGAAACAGATTGCTGGATTCAGCAGGAAGGTTGACAGGCAGTGAACTTTTCTGTTAAGCAAACATTCCTATCAAACTCTTTCCACCTCTGGAATTGATACTATCTCCCAACTACCTCAGTGGGGCATGCTGCTAAGGGATACAGTGATGGAGGAGCAGAGTGGGTCCATCGTAGCAGCTGTTGTAAATCTACCGTTCCTTGGCTGAAATCAAGAGTCTCCAGGCATTAACTTATTCACGCCACAAATATTTACTGTGCACCTGTTATAAACCAGGTGCTGTTTAGGTGCTAAGTTATAGCAGTAAAGAAGGTAGATAGGGTTCTGCTCATGGGCACTTCCATGACACAAAATAGGTACCTAAATAAGTCACTATATATATATATGTGCCATTATATGACAGTGATAGGCAATTTTAAAAAGTCTGAGATAAAGGAATGTGATTAGAAGTGGGATGGGGAGCTATTTGTCTGGGGTGGTCAGGGAAGATCTTCACCAAGTTTGTCAGGGATCATTTCTCTCTGAGGTGGTGAGCTAGGAACTGAGATCTGAATGATGACAACAGTATTCACTTAACCAGTGTTGTCATCTCAAAGCATTTGGGCCCCATTCAGATGGGTCTGTTATTGCTGGGTTCCTTGATTCCTAATAGAACTGGAGAGTATGCAGAGAATACCTTTGATTCTCCCACAACTCAATAGATAACATCCTAGACTCCTAGGAGACCACATAGCATAGTGCAAAAAGCCCAGGACTAGAAAGCTGGAAACCTGGATACTAGTTCTGATGCCCCTGCTAATAGGCTGTGTGGCTTTAAGCACGTCAGCCATCCTGCTGGGTTTACTTATCTGCGAATGCAGACTGGAAACTCCGTAAGGGAAGGCACCATGTCCGAATTGTTCTCGGCTGTCTCTCCAACACCCAGCACTCAGCACAACATGACTGGTTGTGCTGAATGATCACTAAGAGCTATTATTATTGCTGCTTTTATTATTAGCTGATAGCTAAGATTCCTTCCCACACTATTATCTTAACTCTTTATGTCAATTTCTTTATAATAAAAAAGTAATACAAAATGATCCTCTATTTCTGACTCTGCTACCATGAGGGCAAGTCCCATCTCCTTTCTGGGCCTCATTTCCCGTATTCATGAAGTGAATAAGTTGGAGGTTCTCAGGAATTCATCCTGGCTCTAAAATTGCAGATTTTTAATTGAATTTTGCAAATAAAATTGTATTTCAAATACACTAGGGGGACCCCGTGGTGAATTTTAAAATAATTATGTAGTGGAATTCTTTCCTAAAGCAACACGTATGATTTTTTTGATACTATTCTGTCAGGTTGGGTCTTATTGCACGAGAATGGGCTTTTTTAGAGCGAGGCACACCAGAGTTTCAAAACATCGCCATTGCTTGCTTCCGCTGAGTTGTCAGGGGTCATTTCTTGGCTCTAACATAATGCTCCAGCCTGTTAGCAAGAGGTGTGAGCACAGGAACTTGACACTCTCCTGGGAGCTGCATTCTGCTTTGGGAATGGACATTAGGGCCAGGGGGTGGGCTGGTGGTGGGGAGTCTTGACAGCATTACCAATAAATCATTTCCCGGTTGGGGAAGATCCAGAAAGTACATCCTTTGTTGGTAAAGGAATAAGAGGCAGGGAGCAGTGGCTTAAAAAAAAAAAATCTCTTTCTTTAAAAAAAGAGAGAAAGAAGGTAAAGGAAATGAGATAATAATAAAGAGGAAGTAGGCAACGCTTGATAAGCACATTCTATGTGCTGGGTACAATTCTATGAGGCAGGTGCTATTATTATGCCCATTGCATGGATGAGGAAACTGTGGCATCTAAATTTAAAACTCATGGAGAAGGACGGACTAGTGCAGGTTTAGAGGAAAACAAATGGTAGCAAAAGGAGGAATGGAGGCAGGAATGGAAGATGTATAATCTAGAGATTAGCTGCTAGGTCAATAGTATGAATTGGAAAGGGCCCACACTGGAAATCTGAATCCTGACCCTAGCTCTTCTACTAACACATCTGTCTAATGGAGAGATTTACACTTTCCTCAAGGCCTACGTGAGGATTTAAACAAGACTGTGTGTTCAGAGGACTAGCTCACTGTCTCCGGTGCTCAGGAACGATTTTCTTCCATGCCACACTGGTTTTCCTGCCTGATCCCAAGCAAAGAGTTGCCTGCTTTGTTGTCCTTCTCTGCCAAACACGATTTCTTCCCACTCTCTACTCAAACATTCTCCAATCTGGAACCATAGAATCACAAGGAAGACTTCAAATTCATTCCTATAAGTCAGATCTCAAAATGGTGGCCCAAAGGTTTATCTGGTGTACAGATGTGTTTTGTCTGGCCTATATGGTATTTATTTTAAAAGTTTGAATTAGTCACCAGCATCTGACTTTGGGTTCTTTCATAAAAAACATACAGTTTTGCAGAGCAGGCTGGGGGAGGGGAGCATGGAGCCCACAGTTTTTTTAGGGGGGGAGCAAAAGGTGGGCTCCAGGCTGCCTCCAGAGGCTCTCCTTGTTTGCAATTCTGTTCGTTTTGCAGAGTTAGGAGTCGCGACTTCCAGCACAGAACTGCAATATGCTGACATGGTGGTGTGGTTTGATTACGTCTGGTTTCGAGACCACTGCGGCTCAGCATCTTGCTGCAACTCTAAGACTCACCAGCATAGCCTGTACACTGCCACTGTAGATTTATGTATCAAGCCAAAGACCATTCATCTGGATGAGAGCACACTCTTTTTCACATGGCCAGACAATCATGTGACTAGATATGATTTGGATTGGCCGGTGAGATACAGCTATGAAAGGCAAAAACAAAAGATCATACAGCCTTGAATCTTATGGAATGCCAAAGTCTACCAGCAAGCCCAAGTTCCATTTGTAGATTTCCAGAGCTTCTTAGAAACCAATGAGGGACTGAAGAAGTTTCTGCAAAACTTTCTGCTGTGTAGAATTGCATTTGTAGAAAATGTCCCTCCTACTCAAGAACACACAGAGAAGTTGGCAGAAAGGATCAGCTTGATCAGATAAACCATCTACGGGAGGAAGTGGTATTTCACTTCAGAGTTCTCCAGGGGTGACATTGCATACACCAACCTAGCTCTGGATTGGCGCACCGATACTACCTATTTTCAAGAGTGAGCCCTGTGGCACTCAAGTGTTTCACTGTCTTAAGCACGAAGGAACAGGTAGCAAGGCACTGCTAGTAGATGGATTCTATGCAACAGAATAGGTACTTCAAAAGGCACCTGAGAAATCTGAAATCCTCAGCAAAGTGCCATCGAAGCATGACTATATTGAAAATGTTGGAGAATGTCACAACCACATGGTTGAGGTTGGGCCAGTCTTAAATATCTACCCATGGAATAAAGAGCTCAATCTGATCAAGTACAATCACTGTGACCGGGTTGTCATTAATATCATACCTTATGACATCGTCCATCGTTGGTACACAGCTCACTGGACTCTAACAATAGAGTTGAGGAGACCTGAGAATGGGTCAAACTAAAGTCTGGAAGGGTCCTGTTTATAGACAACTGGCGTGTCCTACATGGCAGTGGGTCCTTCATTGGATACTGCCAACTCTGTGGCTGCTACTTAACAAGAGACGATGTATTAAACACTGCTTGTTTCCTGGGGCTTCAGGCCTAAAATTGATAGCATTGTGATTATGAACACACTTAGCACACTGGCTACCAGAAGTTCATACAGCATAATGATATTATATTATAACCTACTTCACATTGACTTCTTATTCTATCCCAGACAGAAGCCTTCTTCTTTCTCTAGTAGTGCAAAACTGTTAGAGGGGATTCTGAGTTACCTGATGTTAGGCATCTACTGTGGTAGTTCTCTTCCCCATGATATAACATTGACCTTGACTTTCAAAACTTTTGATATAAAGGGGATGGATGTGGCTCAAATGGTTGGGTGTCCATCTCCTATATGGAGGGACCTGGGTTTGATCCCCGGGACCTCCCGGTAAAAAAAACAAAACAAAACAAAAAAACTTTTGATATAATTTTGGTCCATATACTTCAGAAATGCAATCCTCTTATTATTGAGAAAGAAATAATAGTCACTAGGTAAAAATTTCTTCCCACTAGTTCAGTTACAAAGAAATGCATCCTAGAAATAATAAAATTTTGATAAAGCAGCAATTTGCAAAATATTTGGTCTCATGACAACTTAAGATTCTTAAAAGTTATTAAGGAACCCCAAAAATTCTTGAGTGTGACTTATACCTATTGATACAAATTATTTTAGAAATTAATACTGAGAAATATTTAAAACTCAAGAACATGCCACATCCCTCAGCTTTCAGAGTGATAATGTATCATGTAGCCTCTGGAAAAGTATTAAACTATTGTCACTCTGGAAATCCCATTCCTCTGGGATTGCAAAAATTTTTTGTATTGTTGTTGAGGACTGTGGCCATCAATTTGTGACTTTTCCAAACTATTTTTGCTCTTACAGGAATGGAAAGTGTAAAGGGGAGAAAAATAATAAGTGCTGACTCTTTAAAATACCTCTGCCACTTTTCCTAGAGGGGGTTTGGAGCAATGGCCACCCTCAGAGTTGGCCCTGCAGTGATCTGAAGTAGCTTATCCAAAGCAGTGATCAGCAATCAGACCACACATCCCTGGATTTTGGAGGACTAGGTCCTTATAACCCACCCTTGTGCGCCAGGAGCCAGGGTTGCGGTCCCCACTGCTGCCTGCCAAGGGTTGGGGGACGGGGGATGGTAGCTGCTGCACAGAGGGTGAAATTCACTGATATTGTCTTCCTCCCCCTTTTCTCTGGAAGTGTTTCACTAGACTCTAGGGCTCCAAAGTAGTTGATTCAGATAGTTCCTCCTAGTTTAATATTTGTTTTGGTGGAGGGACTGATCCCTGGAGCTTCCTAATCCAACATCTTCCCACAATCCTTTGAGGTCCATTTTTTTGCATATACGAATGTCCAATTTTTCCAGCGCCATTTGTTGAAACGATTTTCTCTAAATTGCTTTTGCAACTTTGTCAAAAATAGTTGATTATATTTACATGTGTCCATTTTGGGGTCTCCATTTTGTTTTATTGATCTATATTTCTATTCTTTCACAAATGCTATACTGTACTGATCACTGTAGCTTTAGAGTAAGTCTTGAAATTAGATAATTTGAGTCCTTTGACTTTGTTCTTCCTTTTCAGAATTGTTTTGGTTGCTCCATGTAAATTTTAGAATCAGCCTGTCAGTATTTACTAAAAAGCTTGCAAGATTTTGATTGGGATTTCACTTCATCTATAGATCAAACTGGGGAGAATTGACATCTTAAGAATACCAAGTATTGCAATCCATAAACATGACATATCTCAAAATTAAAGTAGACCTTCATTGACTTCTTATTTTGGTGTCTTTTGGTCTGCCACATACATATCCTGCATATATTTTCTTAGAGTTTTACATAAGTATTTCGTTTTTTTAGGTGCTGTCATAAATGATACTCCTTTTTATTTTAAATTCTAGTAATTTATTCCTGGTATATAGAAATACAGCTTTCTTTTCTATATTGACATTGTATTCTGTGACCTTGCTAAACTTACTTGTTAGTTCCAGGAATTGTACTGCATATTCTTTGGGCTTTTCTCCATAGATAGTCACATAATCTGCAGATAAAGAAGTTTTTCCTTAAAAAAAAAAAAACAAAACAAAAAACAGAAAAAAAAAAAATATATATAGTTTTGACTTTTCTTGAAAGATCAGAAGATTTGGCAATCCCGGGCCTTCTCCTACCTACCAACAATTGACTGGATTTGATTTGGCAGGGATGGTCTCTAAATAACAAATCTATTCCATTCCCTACTGCATTACACTTAGTTGCATTACAGGTCTGACCTCTGTAGACATTTGAACTTGTGACCCTCTGCTTTAGTGTGAGTTGGTTGGGGAACAAGGAAGATTGGCAATGTTAGTTGGGTGGTCAACTTATGGTATCAGCCATACTAACTCCAATTTGGAAGATGACAAAAGTTTTCCTAGAAGTGATGTTTGAGCCCTGAAGGATGAATTAACCCTGGGAAAGGTGTGAGGTGGGGCCAGAAAAGTGAGACCATAGAGATCAATGGAAGAACAGTGCGAGAGAATATGGCAGTAAACTCTGCAGGGTATGGTAAAATCTTAGAGAAATAGAGAAATTGTGGTAAAGGGGAAGGCAAAGAAGTAAGGCTGAGCTTGATGCTGAAGGGTAGTCAAATGAATTGTAGTCTGACTTTAGGGTATTAGAATTTCTATGACATTTCAGTAGGATACATAAGATTGTTAAACGGGTATACTGATCATTTAGGGTATCTGGGCATTCAATACATCATGTCTCAAATGTGAGTTCATAAGGAATGGAGACTGAGCTCCCACAATCTTCTCTGGAATTGATCTATCCTCCCTTGAAAAATAAAATTTAAGAGATTTGATGATGACAGCAACAATGAAGATAGCTAATGCTTATTGAGCACTTATATAACAGACACTATTCTAAGTGGTTTACTTCTATTAACTCATTAAGTCTTCTCAACTCAATGAATCAAGTGATGTTAAGATCTCATTCTGCAGATGAAGCAAACTGAGTCACAGATGGGTTAAGTACCTTGACCAAATCAATAGAGAGTGGCTCAGCCAGGAAAGAACAGAGCTTGTTGATGTTTTAAAATGCTTCTTTTTCTCCCTGTGAGTGGGCTGTGCCATCTGTATGTATTGTGTTTGACCCAGCAGAAATTAATGCTAACTGCCCTGGGCTCTATGGCTAGCATGACAACTGGTCACTAGGGGAAAGAAATATGAGCTGGTTGGTGCTCTCTAAGGATTGCTTTGCCTGGGAGAACAGCCTGAAAGCAAGGATCTGATCAAGAGAAATCAGCATATCAGTGTAGATGTTTTATTGAAATCCTGCCTTAATTCCTGATCCAGTTAAGTGTATTGCTTAGCCTAATCAAAGCTATTGATATCACCTATGTGCCATGGTAGATAATGGATTCAAGTCAGTTGGGGTCATGGATTTCAGCTTTTTAACCCTCCAGTGTACCACCTCCAACCTGAGAATCTTATATTAAATGCCTACCATATGCTTTGTCCATGGTTAAGACATTGGGGACTGCCAGATGAATTAAAATGCCCTCCCTGCTCTTGAGGAATCCAGACTGTGATTTTTGTCTTCTTGTTTTCTTTCCAATCTAATGTTTATCTCTTTGTGTTCTCCTTAGAGAAGATACTAGAGGATCCATATTGTCAAATTTGGCCCAGATGTCACCAAAGCAGACTGGTGTGATGGAAAGGACATGGGATTGGAAGTCAGAAAACCAAGCCACCAATCTGGGCTCTGCCACTTACTCACTGAAGAGTCCTTTGGACTGATGAGTTCACATTAGATTGACAAGAGCACTGGCTTTGGAGCCAGAAGTGTGGATTCTGATATATCGTTGGTTGGTTGGTGGCTTGCCTTTGCCTCTAACCAGCATAAGGAAAGGCCAAGCAATGGCTTACTCTCAGGTAGAAACTATGTTCCCAGTGCCCCACCCAGTCATGTTTCAAGTGATTTCTATCAAACACTTAGAGTTCCCAGGAGGCAGGAAAATGCACTGGAGAAATTTAAAAATCTGTGTAAGACCTGGATTGGGCTACATGATCTATCATTTCTCAGCTATGAGATCTTGGGTCTGTGATTTAGAGAATGCCCAAATAACCATAACTTAAACAAAATAGAAATTTAGTTCTCTTCCCTGTAAAGTTAGTCTATCTAGGACTGGTATAACAGCTCCACACTCCATCACAGACACAACTTTCTATCTTGTGGCTTTACCCTCCATAACATATGACTTTCATCTCATGTTTCAAGATGATTGCTCCAGCTCTAGCCATTATTACTGGCAGGAAAACAGGAAGGAGAAGAATTTGTCTTCCTGTATTTAAGAATAGTTCCCTGAAGTTGAACACAACAATTCTGCTTATATCTGCTTATATCGGCCAGAACTTGGTTATGTGGATTCCTACCTGTAAGGGAGGCTGGGAAATGTAACATCTATTCTTGGCAGCCATTTGGGGTTCTATTACTGAGAAAGGAAAGGACAGATATTGGAGCACAACTAGCAATTTTAGTCACAATAAGTAATTTATTTCTTTGATGCTTCATTTCTCCATGATTAAATGGGACTAATATTATCTGCTTCATTAGGATTTGTGAGGGTTAAAGGGCATAATATATGTGCAAGTACCTAGCACAGAACAGGTGCTAGGAATTCTCATGCCAATCAATGAGAATAGTATAATTATGCATGTAAAATACCTGGCACCTGGTAGGTATCAATTCTCTCTCTTGCTCCGCTCTTCCTGGTTTCAAACATGTTGGATGATATGTATGAAGAGAAGCTTAAAGGAGCCGAGGCCCAGACCAGTATCAGCCTGACACATGTAATCTTTACTACTTGTACACACTTCCTTTACCCTATTCCATGCAAAATGCTGATGTTGACCATAATTACAGCATGAAAGCAGAAAGTGACACTTAGTAAACTGCCTCTCAACTAAGTCCATCTTATAGAAATTTTCAAAATAATCACTATCCGGGATCCCTATTAGGGGTAAGTAAAGGTCAATGGGGTGGGAATGCAAAATGATGTGGCCACTGTGGAGAGCAATATGGTGGTTCTTCAAAAGGTTAAATATAGAATTGCCATATGAGCTGGAAATTCCACTCTCAGGTATATACCAAAAGAAAGGAAAACATGGTCTCAAATGTATTTATATAACCAATGTTTATATAGCATTATTCACAATAGCCAAAAAGTGGAAACAATCCAAGTGTCCACCAATAAATGAATGGATAAGCAAAATATGGTACATACACACAGTGGAATATTATTTGGTGATAGGAAGGAATGAAATTCTGAGACATGATGCAACATGGGAGAAACTTGAAAACATTATGCTGAGTGAAATAAGCAAGACACAAAATGACAAATATTGTATGATATCATTGTATATGAGGTATTTAGAAAAAGCAAATTTGCAGAGACAGAATGTCTCGTGGTTACTAGGTATAGGGGAAGGGAGGAAGGGGGAGTTTTGCTTGGTGGGTATAGAGTTTATAAATAAAAATAAAAAACAATAAAATAGTATATTACAAATTATACACTTACCTAGTACAGCTGAAGTTTAAATATTGTGAACTTATTTTTAACCCTAAGCAACATAAAATCTTTTCAAAACCTATTTGCACTCATCTATATTGTTCCCGACAACTTTCCTGGCAGGAAGAAAATATGGAATGAAAATATTTAAAAGCTGGAATTAATCAAGCAGTTTATCCATCTAAATTCTGGCCATCTAGTGAAGATTTTCATGCAAAGTTATTCACTGTAATTGGTTAAAGTCCAAACAGTTCAAACTGTCAATAAGATGTTATCTTCTTTTTAGCCTTACACAAAACATTAAGCCTAGATATTTTATCTCAATTCCAGTGTTGTCTTCACATGTACTGAATGCCTAATGGAGGATTTTTCAAAAAGGTTAGTGAGGCACCTTTAATGATAAGAAATCCTTCATTCTAAGGATGATGATGGGTTTGGTTGTTTGAAGCTGTAGGTGCCCCAGAAAAACTTGTTCTTAAATCTAATCCATTCCTGTGGGTGTGAACTCATTCTAAGTAGGACCTTTTCATGAGGCTACTTCAGTGAAGGTGTGGCCCACCTCAATCAGGATGTCTATTAATCCTATTATGGTAGTCCTTTACAAATGGAATGAATTCAGACATGAGAGAGAAAGCCATAGAAAAACAGCCAGGAGTTGAAATCAGTGGAACTTGGAAGAGAAAGGAGAGACCAGGAGACACAGCCTGCGCCTTGCCGTGTGAAAGAGGAACCAAGGATCACAGGCAGCTGTCCCAGAACACAGGTCTTTGGGAAGAAACCATCACACTGATGATGCTTTGATTTGGACTTTTTCCCAGTTTCAAATCATGAGCAAGTAAATTCCCATTGTTTAACCCAACCCATTTCACAGTATTTGAGCAACTTAGGAAACTAAAACAAGTAAAGCTAAGCTGCTAATGCAATCGGGATGGACTCATTAGCTCTGAAAGCCAGAGCTGGGAGCTTAGTCCTTGTTGGGAGCCCCCATCAGGGCCCCAGAGTGAGACTCTCACGGGCTACATCTAGGGCAGGCCCTCCTGGTTTCCTCAAAGCAGAAAAGAGAGCTGATGAGGAAGGTTTCCTAAGTAGTACCATTAGAGAAGATCCCAACAGCAACCCTGTGGTGAACACTTGAGTGAAACAATGTCTCGAGCAGGAACCCTCGCTCTTAACCCTTCACTTTGCATCTGCCTGAAATCCATTAAATTAATTAATTAACACATTTATTTGTTATTTCAGCACAGATTTATTAACTGCTGACTGTGTGTTGGATACTGGAAATAATAAAGCCAGCCTTAAAGGGTTTTCAACAACAGAAATTCACATCCTGAGGGAGGTCAAGGTGGCAGGGGTGGGGGATAAAACCAGGGAAAGTAACACAGTTCCACTCTATGTGATATTCACTATGTATACAGCCAGAGTTTTGGCCCAAATAACTTATTTTTTGCTACTTCAACTCTAATACATATTAAATGCAGAGATTTTGGAAGCTACAGAAAAGCAGAGGGAAGGAAATAAGTATTCCATATAACCTCATCATGAGAAGTAAGTCTTCCTGGGTTTTTAGCTACAGCCTTCTCCCCTCATCCCAGCTCCCTCCTTCCCCAGCCCCTGCAGCAATTTGCTAGTCTCTCATTACTTCACTTACTTATTTCCAGTAAAGTTGGAAGTGAGGGGCATTCTTTTAGGTAATGGCTCTGCTCTGGATTTAGCAACAGTAGATAGTCTTCCCAACACCCATATTTAAAAGGTTTCAAAAGACAGATTTCTAATTAAAAGAACATGAATTGGAATCAGGGAAAGCAGCAGACCATTGCAAAGGCCTTAGATTTTACCTTGAGTGATAGGAGGAGCTGCTTGCAGAGTTTTGAGCAGAGGAATGACATGCTCTGACAAATGATTTAAAAGAATTTATCTAGCTGCTGTGGAGACCAGTTACCAGGCTACTGCAAGAATCCAGGCAAAACCCAAGACTAGTTAGTTGATCTCTCTGATTGTAGTAGGTTTTGAATAATGACCCTCTGAAAGATATCCACATCCTATCCCTGAAACCTGTAAATGCTACCTTATAGAGAAAGGGATCTTTGCAGATGTGATTAAGTTAAGGTTCTAAAATGGGTAGATTGTCCTGGATTATCCAGGAAGGTCCTAAATGCAATCACAAGTGTCCTTATAAGAGAGACAGAGGGAGATTTGAACCAGGCAGAAGAGAAGACACCCATATAGAAGAGAAGTTGATATAAGGCTGAGGCACAGATTGTAGTGATGTAGCCACCAGCCAAGAAATGCTGGCTGCTACCAGAAGCTAGAAGAGGTGAAGAACAAATCCTTCCCTAAAACGAAAGTGTGGGCCTACTGACACTTTGATTTGTCTAATGATATGATTTTGGACTTTTGGCCACCAGAACTTTGAGAATAAATTTCTGTTGTTTTAGGCACCCAATATGTGGCAATTTGTTACAGGAGCCACAGGAAAGATTTAGGTACTAGGAAGTGGGGTACTACTGGGAAAATACCTGAAAATTGGAAGTGGTTTTGGAACTGGATAATGGGAAGAGACTGGAAGCATGTTGAGTACATGATAGAAAAAGCCTGGATTGCTTTAAAGACACTCAGAAGGGAAGGGAGAAGCATGGTAGGGAAAGCCTATAAAGTCTTAAAGAACACATATATCACCACAAACAGAATATTTGTAGAATTATAAACATTGAAGGAACTTCTTGCAAAGGACCAGGAGAAAATGAGGACCATATTATTGGAAACTGGAGGAAAGGTGAAAACTTAGCTGACTTGCATCCTACTGTTGTATGGAAAGCAGAACTTGGAAGCAATAGAACTTGGATATTTAGCTGAGGAGATATCCAAGCAAGGTATTAAAGGTGTGGCCTGGTTTCTTCTTGCTGCTCTAATGAAAGATGAAAAAGATAAATTGAAGGAAGAGCTGTTAAGCAAAGATGAACCAAGACATGATGATTTGAAAAATTCTCAGTCTATCCAGATTGCAAAAGTTGCTAAAATTAGGGAGATTCCCGGTTAGCAAAGCATGTTCTGCAGAGAAGGCCAAGGGTGTGACTGAACAACCTTTTGCTAGTGCTAAAGTCATACACTAAGAGACTCACAAAATTTTTGAGAAGGTTGTATCAGTAGAAATACTTCCAGCTTGGACTGAAAGGGTCAGAGACAGGATGAAATGAAAGAAGGCTGACAGATCCAAGATTATACAGGCAGAAAATAGGCTGATAAAAATACTCACCTGCAAACATATGCTACTCTTAGTGGACTCCAACAAGCATCTTTTATGAAAGAGTTACTCTGAGCAAATGTGATGGATATTCAGAAGGCAGCAGCTTCTAGTTGACTCAGTGACAGATCCTCCTTCAGGTATGGGAACATAAGAGTGAACATAAGAGTTCCAGATTTATGGCGCTACTGCAAAGGTGTTAATCTGTACTCACCAATTCTTATACCACATTCATGCACAAAGACAGATGCCTGTACAATACTCCTACCCAACACAAATCTTGAACACCACCCATTTCATGAATGCCAAATTATTTCTAATGTTCCCCAAGCTAATTAATAAATCCTCTGGCTTTACCTTTGTAGTATAAACTGCTGATTTTGGTTCCTTCAAATGCTAACTGACCAATTCTGGAATGTGGATTCTTTTTAAGGCACTTCATTTGTTTTTACTATCCACTCCTAATTGGTTAACTACCTACATGTATGTCATCATATCTATGCTGATATATTTTAAAGTAAACTACATATCATAAACAAAGAGTAAACTATATTTCAGCAAGTTGCTTCACTCTGGTACCTTAGTTTCACCACCTGTAAATGGTCAGTGATGGAACTGCTTCACATAATCACTGTGCAATAATCCCTGTACAATGTGTGTCATAAGTCTAGCAGAACCTGAGATAATTCATGTGCAAGTGATTTATTAAAGAAGCACCCTCAGAAGAAACATGTAAGGGAATGGGAGAAGCTGTATAGGGAGAGGGATAAAGCTGAGAAAAGATATGATTTCAGCAAAGTTCCAAAGAAGTTAGCTTCAGTCTAATCCCAGAGAATTCTGGATTGTCCCTCATCACAACATGAAGCTGGGCTCCACTAGACTGAAGGAAATACAACTCAAAATAATCACTGGTGCAGACTGTTGGAGGATGAGCACACCAAAGTCAAGGGGAAGGGCACACTAATGGCACAAAGGTTCTGTGGAAATCTGGGCAGTGCTGCACTGGCTATCTGCTTAGTAGTGACACTCAAAGTATTTTCCCTGGACCATTATCTGTCTGGGGTCTATTATAGGTCTGCAGTGAGATGAGTACAGAAATTGAGAGCAAACGTTTAGAAATTTTTATAGCAAGTTGACAGAGTAATTTTATGTCTGTTGAATCTAATAATAATACAAATATGGGCTTCATTTTATTTCATTTTCCTAGTAATTCATTCTAATTGAATTTTATAAAAGAATTGGCTTGTGATCTATTAGGGAAAAAAAAAACCTGGTCCTTCACCATAGAATCACTGGGCTATGGTACACATAAAAATGTAGCTGTTATTAAAATGAAAACCATTCATTCATCCACTCATTAGTTTCAAAAATATTTTTTTAAATTCCTGTTATGAACCAGGCATCTTTCCAGGGATTGCAAATTCAGTTGTAAATCTTTGTTGATCTTGTACTTCAGTATTAGAGAAAGATAATAAACAAATATATAGGTAAATATATTGTCAATGACATTATATTGTCAGTACTATAAAGAAAAATAAAGCAAGAAAAGAGAAAAGGGATCACAAGGCAGGCAGTTTTTATAGAGTTGTTTTCTTTGTTTTCTATTACTACGTAATAAATGAACACAACTTTAATAGCTTAAAAATGCACATATATTGGGGAGCGGGTGTAGCTCAGTGGTTGCGTGCCTGCTTCCCGTATACGAGGTCCCAGGTTCCATCTCTTGTATCTCCTTAAAAAACCGTACATTTATTATCTCACAGTTTCTGCAGGTTGGGAGTCTGGATGTGGCTTACCTGGGTGCACTGCTTAAGGTCTCATAATACTGTAATCAAAGTGTTGGATGGGCTGTGTTCTCATCTGGAGGATCAGTGGGAACAATCTGGTTCCAAGCTCACTCAGGTTGTTGGTAGAATTAATTTCCTTGTTACCGTAGAACTGAGGGCTTTGGTTGGAGGTCACCCTCAGCTCCTTGACATATGAGCCTCCTAATATAGCCACTTACTTTGTCAAAGCCAGAAAGGGAGAAAGTTTCTAAGGTGCATCTGATAGAAATACAGAGTCTTATATAATGCAACACAATTGTGGGAATGACATCCCATCACCTTTGCATATTCTATTGGTTACAAGTCACAAGGCTTGCTCACACTCAAAAAGAGGGAATTACACAAAGGTATGAACATCAGGAGGTGGGCATCATGGGGTCACATTAAAATCTGTCTATCACAGTGGTCAAAGAAGTCTCAAATAAGATAATATTCGAGCAATGACCTGAATGAAGCAAATGAGCAAACCATACAAAGAGATGGTGGAAGGTTGATTTAGGCAAAGGGAATGGTAAATTTAAAGACTCTGGGGCTAGACTTGCTTGGTGATCAAGGAAAAGCAAGGGGCTGAAGCAGAGTGAGCAGAGGGAAGTGTAATAGACGAGGACAGAGGGACAGTGGGGAGCGAGAACATGTGTGGCTTTATAGGCCACTGCAAGGACATTGGACTTCACTTTGAGTGAGATGAGCCCACTGAGGTGACTTGAGCAGAGTGGAAGCAAAATCTACATAGTCTGGCTTCTGTGTGGAATATAGGCAGTGTGTGGAGGCAGCAAGGGCAAAGGCAGGGAGACCAGTTAGGATTCTATTTAATAACTGAGACAAAAATGGTGGTTTCTTGGACTAAAGTGGTAAAAGTGGCAAGGGTGAATAATGATCAGATTATGGATATAATCAGAAGGGAATGTTGACAGGATTTGCTGGGTTGTTGGATATGTGACAGAAGAGAAAGAGAGGAGTCAGATGAATCCCAGGTTCTTGGCCTGAGCTTGTCGAAAATGAAGTCACTATTTACTGAAATGAAGAAGATGATGAGAGGTACAGTTTTTGTTTTTTCTGTTTCTATTTTTGGCTCTTCAATTGCTTAATGTTTTTTATACATTTACAAGGTTTAAGCATGAAATTGTTAAAGAATTCTATATTAAAAATAGCATCTTTATATTGTTCCTTCCTTTTCTTTCTCCCACAGAAAGCTTTTTTTTCATAGTTCGTCATTTAAAAAAAAAAAACAAAAACTTTTTCTTTTGCAATAATTTCAACTTCACAGGGCAGTTACAAAAATAATCCAAGCCACATACCAAGAACTACAACATACCACTATCTCCCTCCCCGGATACCTAGACCCACCAATTTTAAACATTTTGCCACATTTGCCATATCTTCGTAGCTATCTATCTATCTATCTATCTACTCTTTTTTTTTTTAAAGATTTTATTTATTTATTCATTTATCCCCCCCTTGCTGCCTGCGCTCGCTGGGTCAGCCAACCACGCCGTGCAGGCGGGCCCGCCCTCACCAGGAGGCCCCGGGAACCGAACCCGGGGCCTCCCATGTGGTAAACGGGAGCCCCACTGATTGAGCCACAGCCGCTTCCCTCTATCTACTCTTTAGCTATCTATTCATCCATCCATATTCCGAACACTTGAGTGTAGGTTGTACACATGATGGTCTTTGAACACTTAATACTGCAAGTGCATTTCCTAAGAACAAGGCTATTCATTTGAGTAACTACCTTAAGTGCGGTTATCCAGTTCCTGATAGCTGGCAGCTGACCTCAGGAAGAAAGTGGACCAGCCAAACTGATGTAGGAGGCTCAAGAAGAGACAAGTCCTATGCCTGATAGCTGGCAGCTAAGCTCTGGGAGCTGGGCTCTGAGACATGGTAGATTCTGGAGGGGAAGGCAATGACCTTGGCAGAGATCAGAGGCCATCTTCACCACGGGGCTACTGATTTTGGTGAGAAAGCCTCTCTGATGGTGCCTCAGTTTGGACTTTTCATGGCCTTGGAACTGTAAGCTTTTATCCCAAATAAATCCCCTTTATAAAAGCCAACCCATTTCTGATACTTTGCATGGGCAGCCCTTTGGCAAACTAAAACAATGAGCTTACATATTCTCTAATATTTTATTTTTCCCATAAGGCTTAAATTTAACACTCCAAATCTATAACAATCTCACTTGCTTGGTACCAACTTAACTTCAATAATATATACAAACTATGTTCCTATATCCCTCTGGCCCCCTACCTTAATGTAATTCTTGTCACAAATGACATGTTTATACATTATGAATACAAAACCACTGATATATCATTAAATTTTATGCATTTACATTTTAGATTCTGTTAGAAGTAAAAAGTGGAGTTACAAGCCAAAAATACATTACCTTCACTGGGGATCTTTATTTCTTCATGCAGTTTCAATCTCTTGTCTACTGTCCTTTGCTTTCAAGTTGCAGATTTCTCATTAGCATCTCAATGCAGGGTTGGCCTATTGGTGATGAACTCCCTCAGCTATTGTTTACCTGGGAATATCTTAATATCTCTCTAATTTTTGAAAGACAATTTTGCCAGATATAGAATTCTTGGTTGGCAGTTTTTTGCCTTTACCACTTTAAATATGTTATCCACTGTGTTCTTGCCTCCATGGCTTCCAGTTAGAAATTGACAATCTTATTGAGGCTCCCTTGCAGGTGACATGTTGCTTCTCTCTTGTGGCTTTCAGAATCCTCTCTTTATTTTTGGTACTTGACAGTTTGATTATAATATGCCACAGCATAGGTCTATTTGGATTGGAATTCCTGAGCATCTTGTAGATATATATATATTCATGTCTTCCATTAAATTTGGAAAGTTTTCAGCCATTATTTCCTTGAATAGTCCCTTTGTCCCTTTCTCTCTTTCTTTTCCTTCTGGGTTTCCCACAAGGCATATATTGGTAAACTTGATGATATCCCACAGGTTCCTCAGGTTCTGTTCACTTTTGTTTTCTTTTTATTTTTTTTAAATTTTAATAAAATTTTATTGAAGTATATCTTTAATACATGTACATAAACAATAAGTGAATAGTAAAAGTTATGAACTTAAAAAATAAACTTGTATATCATCATACAGTGTTCCCATAAATCACCCCATCACCAACACCTTGCATTATTGTGAAACTTTTGTTACACAATGTTGGAAAAAAATTTAGTTGAGTATTGTTCAAATCTAAAGTGAAGCATCAGGCAGGAAACTGTTAATCAGCAAACTAATGCCTTGCTGGTCAGCACTTTTCATATTTCAGGAGGAATGATGAGAACTAGAATAGTGGGCACATTGGGGATGTTTTGTAACAAATAAGAACAGGTAGGGTACATTCCAGGGAGTATTGTGTTCCTCCCTGGGAAGGCTTGCCACTTTCTCAGGGACTGATGCATAAACCTTGGAATATGCTGCCTGGGGAGTGTTGTGTTCCTTCCTTAGCAGACTGGCCACTTCCTCGGGAACTGATGCAGTACTTGCAATTTGGCATCTATAGTATTGAGTTCATATAGTATGAGCTCAATAAAAGGGACAGCCCCTGGTCAGGCCAGGTGAAGTCCCACCCTGGGAGAGGGTGCTCTGTACAGTGTTTTCAATCAAGACTCTGGAATCAGCTGCTGATTTGGGACTTCCCAGCCATGAGCTAGATGTTGGTGAGTTTGTATATAAGACTGCTCTATTTTTCTGTCATTTTGTGACTGTTCAATATTGACTTAATCTTTTGATTGATTATGTTATTCTTGTTTCTCACTCTAATTGTCAGTATAGACTTATTAAACTAGATACACATATAGATATTTATATTGCATCCAGTCAGGACTCTGGCCGGAAGTGGGCCATGTATGTCAGTGTGTCCCCTGGTTTGGTGAGCCTATATCTATATCATGAAGGATTATGATGCAGCAGTTGGACCCCTGTTTATGGTCAATCCTTTTCTTATTTTATATTCCCTCAATTATTAACAGAAGTTTAATAAAATAAATAAATAGATGTCTGTGTATTGCTTTCGTATGCTTGAGTTAATTAAGCCATCATATCAATCTATATACATATATATATATATAGCAATGCATTAGCAAAGCATTTTATCTAGCAGAACACACACTATGAAATAGCATCATCAAAAGATTCCTGTTAACTATAGCCCATATCTTACATTTGTTGTATTTTTCTGCCAACCCACCCAATTATTAACACCCTGTATTAGTACTATACATTTTTTTATAGTTCATGAAAGAACATTTTCATATTTCTTCTGTCCAGAATCCATCTTCCACTACTGGATTCCCTGTGTGTTATCAAGCCCCATATTTTGCACAGTCCATTCAAAGTGTACACTTAGTGGCTTTCATTCTCATCACAGAGTTGTGTTTTCATTCCTCAATCCATTTTAGAATGTTTTCCTTACAAAAGGAAAACTCCCAATCCCTCTTTTACTCACCTATGGTTATCTCTTAGAATTGATTTAATATCTTCTTTGCTATTGTTGCAAAATATTACAATATTACTGTTAACTATCATCTATAAATTACATAAGTTGTTATTTTCCCATGTATCACCATATTCTTAATGTTTTGTAAAAGAACATTCTTATATTTATACTAATAGCCACAATCTTACCCACCACTGAAATCACTGTTTACATACCCTAGATTATTCTCTAGTTTCCTTTCAATTGACATTTACAAATCATAAATGTCAGACATGTCTACCCCTTTCAGCCACAATCTCATTTATAAATCAGCAGTGTGAGCTATACTCACTATAATGTGTTACCATCAACTCTATTCATTTCCACACTTTTACCTTATGAAAAATTCTACATACATTGAGCATCAACTCCCATTCTCAAAACACATTCTATTTCCAAGTAACCTATACTCTAGAGCTGGGGTTCTTAACAAGAGGTCTGTGAGCTTGAATTAAAATTAAAAAAAAACATCTTTCTTATGGGGATATGTTGGTGCAGGTGTGATATATTTATTAAATAATATGCAGTACAGTATGGACTTAGTAAGGGTTCTGTGGTTTTCACCTGACTGGTAAAGGGGTGCATGGAACAAAAAAGGTTAAGAACCTCTACTCTAGAGTTTACTCCTGTGAATTTACTCATCATATTTATTTCATATTAGTGAGACCATACATATTTGTTCTTTTGTGTCTGGCTTATTTCCTTCAATATAACAGATTCAAGGTTTATCCATGTTATAACATGAATCCCAATTTCTTCTTACAATTGAATAGTATTCAATTTTATGTATATACCACATTTTGTTTATCCATCCATTGGTTGATGGACACTTAGGTTGTTTCCATATTTTAGAAATGTGAATAATGCTGCTTTGGACATCGGTGTGCAAATGTCAGTTCACATCCTTGTTTTCCATTCTTCTGAATATATAACTAGTACCAGGATTTCTGGATCATATGGCAGTTCTATATTCAGCTTCTTGATGTACCACCAAACTGTCTTTCACAGAGGTTGTACCATTCTACATTCCCACCAAAAGTGAAGGAGTGAACACACATCTTCTCCAGCACTTGTAGTTTTCTGGGTTGTTTTTTTTTGTGTGTGTGTGTGTGTATTATGGCCATTCTATAAGGTGTGAAATGGTATCTCATTGTAGTTTTGATTTGCATTTACATTGGAGTATTTTTATGAAAGGTTTTTAAGGGGAAAAATGTGGTAAAATTATAACTGGTAATCTTACTGAAGGGATCAGGAGTCCTTTGCAATTTTTATATATTTGACATTACTTTAAAATAAATTAAATTTAAAGCCATCCATGTCACTACTATGCCACTAAACTATTCAGCCAAAGCTACCTAAATATAGTTCAACTAAAGTTGTGAAAGCAATTGGACTTTTAAAGCCTGGATGTTACTAAGGAAGAAATATGTCATTATATTAATAGCACTATGTCAATGATATCCTGAATGATTTGGGATGTTTGTGAAAACAGTGAGATATTAATATTCCAGTTTCTCACAGGAACTCCTTCCTTTGCTGCATGTTTTGCAGAATGTTTACCCATTGCCCCGGGTTGAAAGCCATGGGGAAGGACATGTATTATATACCACCCTTCTCCAAGCCAGGGGCATGCTACTCTGATTTCTTGTGCTCACTCTCTATGGTTTCAAGAGGTGGCACAGATCTCAGTTCAAATTTTCTCTCCTTGGCTGTTTTTTGTCAGTCTGTGCATGTGTGTTTCAGGGGATCTTCTGTCTATCCCTTCCCCATCCAGCATCCTCTTGGGAGATACTAGTGGATGGACACAGCCTGAGGAATTGCAGAGCTGCGGGGTCTCCCCTTGGGACCAGCAGGAAAGATTTTTTCCTCCCTGAGGGGAGGGGTGAAAAGTTCCAGGGGTGAAAGTTCTCAAAGTTCTCTCTCTCTCTCTCTCTCTTTTTTTTTTTTTAGTACCAGGGCCATTGAACCTGGGCCTTGTGTATGGTTAGCTGGTGCTCAACCACTGAGCTGCATTAGCTCCCTTAAGTTGGTTTTTTGTTTGTTTGTTTGCTTGTTTTTTTTTAGGAGGCTGAAGACCAAACCAGGGACCTCCCATGTGGGAAGCAGGCTTGAGCCACATCCACTCCCTCACTTTTCTTCATTCTTTCTTCTTTCTGCTCCTCAGATTGAATAATTTAAATTTTCCTATCTTCAAGTTCACTAATTCTTTCTTCTGTCTTCTCTAATCTACTATTGAACCACTCTCAGAAATTTTAAGTTTCTTTTCTGTGGTCTTCAGCTCTGTTTGGTTCTACTTCATAATTTTCATTATCTATTGATATTTTCTTTGTGTTCATCTATCACTTTCCTGATTTCCTTTGGTTCTTTATCCATGTTTTCCTTTAGCTTTTGAGCATATTTAGGATCATTTTTAAAAATGATTCCAGGTCTAGTTCTCCTCAATGATGGTTTCTAATGCTTTAATCATCTCCTTTGCTTGGGATATCATTTCCTGTTTCTTTGTATGTTTTGTAATCATTTGTTGGAACCTGGACATTGTGATATTTTAATATATTATCACTGGATTTGGACTCTGAGGCATCTGTTCCTTAAGCCTGTATCTAGCTAGTAATATGACAGAGCTTTTCTTGAATTCCAGAAACTAACAAAAAGAAAGAAAGAAAGGAAAAACAAAAAACACCTTTCCCAGTTTTTCAGTTTGACCTGTGCAAGTATGCAAGTGCTCTCTGTCAGGGCTTATCTATACAATGAGTTTAAAGAATAGGTCCAGGCCAAAGCATAGAGGCCTCCCTGATCCTTTCTGTACATGCATCTTATCTTGGGCACGTGCATGTGGCCCTAGGAATTCCCCTGTTTAAATGGTTCCAAATGTTCCCTTTTCCCAAGGAAACAGTTTCTTCATGGTCCCAGGCACTGCAGTATATGTCCTACAGTCAGCAATCCCTTGCAGCGGGCAGGACAACATGAATGCTCTCCCACAGTGTTCTCTCAGAGAGCCCTGTGAACTGCTTTCTATGGGCCGGTCAAGTTATGGGATGATGAGTCCCTCAGGCCACCACCAGCAGATTGTTCCCAGTATGTGCACAAGGGTTACTCTGCTCTCTCTGGTAATGGGACCAGTGCTCCCAGGGGCTGAGGAGGGGCCAGTCAGGGCACCGCGAGATCCTACCACTTTTAAGTAGTCTTTTCTTGTTTGAGGGGTTACCCCTTTTATTGCAGTTCTTTAACTGTTTTCTGGAGCTTTGAGGAAGATAGTCTGCCAGTTCTTGCTGGTTATTCAAAGCTTCTTTGTGTGTGGTGGTGGTGATGATGGTGGTGGTTGGTGGTGGGGGATGGATCCCTGAAACATTTCATTCCATCATCTTGATTGGGTCTGGGCTGCCACTTTTTTTTTTTTTTTATCCTTTTTATTTTCCTGAATAAATGCTACTACCTGCATTTCAGCTTCTTCTTTTGTCTTGCCCCATCCTGCCTGAGCCCTCGGATCTCTATATTTGTCTAGTGTATAGAGGTGATGGTCTCATTAAGAGAGTAATAATTTTAAGGAGAGATTCCTTTAAGGGAATACAGAAGTCTGGGTTGGACACATTAAATTTGATTTGCCTGTTCATCAGGCAAATAGAGCTGTCAAGTAAGAGGTTGGATATATGAGTAGGAATTTATAGGCAAAGTCTGGGCTGGAGAGAAAAATTGGTACTCATGAGCTATAGATGGTATTTAAAACTACCAGTCTCCATGAGAAGACCTAGAGAATCAGTGTTGATACAAAAAAAGTTTGAGAACTGAGCCCTGAGCCAGTTTAGAAATCAGGGAGATGAGGAGAACCCAGCAAAGGAGAACCATTGAGATAGAAGGAGAAGCAATAGAGACCCATATTCTGGAAGCCAAGTTCTAGAAGAATGCCAGAAAACTATCAAATTCTGCTAAGTCAAGTAAGATGAGGAATGAGAACTGACGATTGGCTTTACCCACATGGGAGTCACTGGTGACCTTAACTAGAGTTATGGTAGTAGTAAATGCCAGATTAGAATAGCGTCAAGGGAAAATGAAGGGGAGGAATTTGTATAGAAAATAGAGTCAACATTTTTGAGAAATTATACTCTAAGTGGGAGGAGAGAAATAGGTGATAACTGGAGGAGCATATGAGTCAAAATAAGGTTATTTTTGAGGATGGAAGATATTAATCATGTTTGTATGCTAATGGATAGTATCCGATAGAGAGAAAAATTGAAAATGCAGGAGATGGAAGAGAAGGGACCATGGTTGGAGTGTAGACTTTGAGCATACCGAATGGACAGAAACAGTAATGCTTCATAGAGTTGAGGGTAAGATATAATGATATGCTCTCTGTAAGACACCAAAATGGGACCTGATATGTGGTAGGTGTTCTATAATTGATATTTGTTACTATCATTATGTAGTACTGCGGGGTCAGAGAGAGGGTGAGAGCAATCCTCAAACTCAGAAAACTCAAGGTTGTTGATTACAAACAAGTGTAAGTGACCATGCCTGGTGTTAAAAAATGTCAGAAAGTTTGAGTTCCCCAACTGGGAGAATAAGGAAGCAGGAGGCAACTGTGTCAAATGCATACAGCCCTTACCAGGCCATCCCGTCTTTCTCCACCAGTAACTAGTTGAGTCATAATAAGCAAGTCTCCGAATTACTTTATGCCTCCATTTTCTCTTTTATGAAACAGTCTATTAATATCCATTCTCTTGACTTGGAAATTTATTTCTAAAAAGCTAGAAAGGCTAAACAGGAGAAAGCACTTTAAAACAGCACTCTGCAAATGAGTATTGTTTTCAAGATGTGTTTCAAATAGCAGAGAAGTGGGGATTCCAGACTCCATGGAATTAGAGAATCCAAATACCATATTGTACACAATAGTTACTTTGGTTGGAAAGGAGGGGAGAAGGAGGAAGAGTCAAACAGCAATTAAGGAAACAAAGGTCAGCTGGATGATAATTACAGGCGGTTAGGTAGGGAATTAGAGCTAGAGGGGTGCTAATTACATGGACCATTTAGGCAGGGGCTGGGTTTCGCTGAGAAGAACAAAAGGAGGGCTGATTACCTGCTAAAAATAAAGGCTGCCCCTTTGGGCCAGTGGCTCACCAGTCTGGCACAGAGCCAGGCAGTGAGCAGCCTGAGGCTGCGTGATCCACATCCACGCTGTGATGCCTGTTCCGTTTCTAGTGTGGGTGGGCCTACTTCCACCCTTCCCAGGTTCTGAGCTAGGTCAGAACCTGTGGATCACTCACTAGCACCATAGAAGGTGGAGGGTTGGAGATAAAGAATCAGAATCTGGGCATCCATCAATCAATGTAATCACTCCAGATGCTGGCTGTGCCCTGAAGAGGGTGCCAACCAAAAAGGCCAGGGGGGTGAAATCTAGGCCACACTTTGCTCTTTTTGTCAGTTCCCCGGAGTGGGACTATGGCTGCAAGGAAGATGGGGCGTCTTTTTCTGATTTGCATTGATATCATATGGACTACCTCAGCCTTTTAGACCCTGCTTGTAGAACTATTGCTGCTCAGAGGTTATTCTTTCAGCCCAACCAAGGTTTTCCACCTTCTGTTGTACTTATATCCATTGTGAAGCTTTCTGGGGCACCTGCTTTCAACTACTGGCATGGATGACTTCTCTCTTATCGTGAAGATTCTTTTTTATGGTAGGTAAAATAGACTACCAAATATTAAGGTCTGTGTGTACTTCATTTGAAATTTCTGTCTTTTTGTTTCCCTTTGTAATAGTTATCTTTTGCTGCATAACAAATTATCCCAAGACTTAGTGGATTGAAACAACAATTAACATTTATTACTTTTCAGTTTCTATAGGTCAGGAATTCAGGAGCAGCTTAGCTGGGTTCTGCCTCAGGATCTCTCATGAGATAACAGTTAAGATGTTATCTCGGCAGTAGTTATCTGAAGGCTTGATGGAGGGGAATCTATTTCCACGGTGGCTCACTCACATAGCTGGCAAGTTGGTGGTGCCTGTTGGTGAGAGGTCCTCATTCCTCTTTATGAATGCCTTCCCTCAGGGCTGAGTGTTCTCATGACATGGTAGCTGGCTTCCCCTAGAACAATCAACCCAAGAGACCTAGGTGGAAGAGACTTTGTGTTTGTTTGTTTGTTTGTTTGTTTGTTTACCTAGCCTCACACACTGTAACTTCTGCAATATTCTGTTGAACATATACTTCATCCCTGATTTAAAAGGGTGTGAATACCAGGAGATGGAGATTATTGGGGGTCATCCTGGAGACTACCACATTCTTAAAAAAAAAACAAAAAACCCACACAAACTTGATGCTTGTTGCAGTTATTAACTTACTGGTGGACTTTCATTCTCAATAGCTCATTTGATCGCCAAGCAATCTGTAAGCAGATAGAGATAGTTATTCATTAATTCATTCATTCATTCAAATGTATTTAAGTGCCTACTAAATGCTAGACACTGTTCTAGGCACCTAGCTGGTGGAGAATTGAGGCCTAGACATCCAGTAATTTGCCTAAGGTTGAGTGTTTGAGCAGAAGTTGCCTGCTAGGCCCTGGGGTACAGAAGTGAATGGTATTCTTGCTTTCAAGGAATTGAGGTCTAGAAGGTGAATCTTACAGATGAGACACATAGATACTGAGCCAGTAATTATGAAAAACACTAAAATGCTAAAGGAAATAGCCATGGGAATTATAAGCCTGGTCACTCCTAGCTGGGGTCAAGGATGGGAGCATGTACTGAGAGATCAAATTAAGAAAAAGACTCAGAATTGACCTGAGATGAAAATTTTTGCTGAGCTTTATAAGAGCAGCTTCAAAATAAAAACAGAACCTCTCTGGTTGAAGTCAGATTGGAATGGGACTGGGGTATGTTAGTGTTAGTGGCAGGGCTAGAGCCAATTTAGCGTGCTCTTTACACACACACACACACACACACACACACTCACACCACTTAACTCAGAGGTGGTCCCCAAGGCCCCTTCTGGTCATGTGACTGGTCAATGAATAGAGTTCTCCCGAGGGCCTCTCTCTTGGCCTAGCAACAGGAGGCTTGTATTGGGATACTGTAAGTGCTTCCTGACACCATACATTTTTCCCGTTTAGGTTTCATATGTGTATATCCAGACAATATAAACCCCCCAGGGCCAGAATCATGACATTTGGCCCCCAGTTTGCTCCCTTGTTCCCTGGGCTTTCTGTAAAGATACTCCTGTTTCCTTATTACTGACATAGTTTCATAGAGAGGCACAGTGGTTAAGGACAAGGCTTCTGGGGCCAACTGCCTGCATTCAAATCTCAGCTCTCCACTTACAGACTATTTGAATTTATGCAAGCTCCTTAACGGCTCTGAGACTCACCTTCCTGGTCTATAATATGGGGACAATGATGTTACCATCTCAATGGGTTTCATCTTGAGGATTAAATGAGTTAATATGTGTAAAATCTTAGAACAGTTCCTGGCATGTGGGAAATGCTCAAAATGCATTAGTCATTACTAACCCTGAAATTAGCTACATTCAGGTACTGTAAACTATCTCATTGGTTCCTTGATGGCACTGTTAATTTAAGAGCAGCTTCCCAGAGGAAAAGGAGATGAGGGATTTGGGGAGGCAGTGGAGAGAAGAAATACTATATGAAATGTACATTGAATGTAGGCTGATTCCCTGGAAATATTAAAATGAGAAAACGTAGATTTCTAATTGAGGAAATGCAGCACATAAACATTTAAGCGGCTTGTCTTCGCCTTTTCCAGCAGGGGCACAAGTGCAACTGGAGGACAGGGTGGATGTCTGGGGGCCTTTCAGAAGCTAGAGGCATAGTCCTATTTTGGGGGGGAGTGAGGAGAGCAGGAATTTTTGTTATTGAGGTATAATTACATATAGTCAAATGCCCAAATCTTATCTGTACAACAGAACCCCATATTTAAAGTTATGGATGCTCCAGTCACAATATTTACAGCAAGTCTGGGTCTGAATATAGTTGTATTGAAATTTGGAACAAATATGTATAGATTTTTACATTTATTATGAAAAAAACCCAACTCCCTTTAATCATTCTCAAAGCATTTTTAGGAGTTGAGAGGGAAGAGAACTCGTATTTATTGAACAACTATTATGAGCTAAGCATTTCCCATGAGTTTTTTCATTTAAGACTTCCTATAACACCATGAGTTGGATATTAAGACTCCCATTTTACAGATGAGGAAACTGATGCTCAAGTTATATGATTTGCCCTCAAATCACAGACTATTTTGTGGTTCTGAATTGAACCTAGAACGGTTCAACTGCAAATTACCATGTTCTTTCCCTTTTACTTTAATTATAATTTATCTTAATTAAATCTAGCCCTTACCTTAGAGACACCCAATCCAATTTCTTTCAACATATTAGGACTAAATTGAGGACCTCCTCTGTGCCTGGTGACTGAGATGCCGTATTTTAAAAATTGCTATTAAACTGGAATGAGTCCAGAGGAAATGAACCAAAAAGGTAAGTCATATTAGATTTGTCTAATCCTTTTTGGACTAAGGTGAAGGAAACATTAAAAGAAAAAAAGTGTCATGAAGTAGTACAGTAGAAACTCGGGACTGTTAGCTTAGAAAAGAAAACTTGTGGTAGAGGGGAAGGAGAGAGAGAGAAAGACAAACAGCAAAGTGCTTCCTAATACTGTCCCTACAAGTTGGCAGAGGCCATGGTTGCCCATATGGGACAAATATGTCCACCCCCAACTCCTAGACTGTCAGTGGATCCCAAAATTCCACTCTACTCATTCCTCTGTTTCTGGAAGGTTGTGGAGGCTTCTTCAATCCCTTCTACCAAATTTGAATTACTCCTGGAAGGGGTGACATCTAAAAAGCTATTAGTTAACAAAGTCACATAAGGGCCATGCAGGAATGGGTCACAGCAGTAGAAAAAGGCCCATGAGGTGGGTGAGCAAGATATTCACAGGAGGGATAGTGAAGGAGGTGGCGATGGACAAGCCTTCCTTAACTGTACCTTTTCCGAGCCCAGGTTGTGGTCCTGTGGGAATCCAGGTTATCATTAGGACTTCGGTCTTCTGGGGCCTGAACTTCTAGTTTGATTTTTTAGGGAAATACCTCTTCTGAGGCCTCTCAGTTGTGATGGTATTCAGAAACATACCCCACATCACACAGCTGCACAGCTGCCTTATTAAATAAGCTTACTTCTCTTAGAGGTTTTATAAAGGGGCTTTCTGTTTTACTCTCTTATTTGCATTTATTTCCTGGGATCCCAGGACTTCATTAATGGGCAGCCTCCTTAACTTTCCAATTTGAATTCCTGCTTTATGGAAAGTAGTCCTAGGAAGAAAATTGGGCGAGTGACAAGAGTTGGGTGTCTCCCTCTTAGGGGCAGCCAGTTCCTTGGAGAGTGTTCACACTGGGAGTGTCTGGACCTTTAGGTGAGACAGGGTGGAGGTTGCACAGGTAAGACAGGTGAAAACTTGGTCTGAAGTACATGGTCCAATGTGCTGAAGAAGTTTTCTTTCTTTCTCTCATTTGTTCTTTTATTTAACAAATATTTACAGAATGTCCACTCCATACCAGGTCTTGTTTTAGAGGTACAAGGGTGAATAACACAGTCTGTGCTCTCCCTCCCCTCCCCCAATCTCAGTCTCACGAGGAGCACAGACAATTAAGTGATAGAAAAAGCACAAGGAAAGGGCACCCAGCCCAGCCTGAGGTTTTATTTCTAAATTCACTTTTTCAGCTGCCCATTGCCATGCCTCACAAGAGACCTGGGTGAGATCTCACGGTGACTGTATTCTCTGATCAGACTTCAATAATGAATTCAGGGGAAACAGATGTGGCTCAAGAGATTGGGCTCCCATCTACCATATAGGAGGTCCAGGGTTCAATTCCCAGGGCCTCCTGGTGAAAGGCAAGCTGGCCTGCACGGTTAGCTGGCCTGAGCAGAGTACTGGCCCACATGGAGTGCTGGTCTTCGCAGGAGTGCTGGCCCACGCAGACAGCTGACGCAGCAAGATGACACAACAAAAGGAGAAACAGAGGAGAGACAATAAGAGATACAGCAGACCAGGGAGCTGAGGTGGCACAAGAGATTGAGCACCTCTCTCCCACTCTGGAAGGTTCCAGGATCGGTTCCCGGTGCCACCTAAAGAGAAGACAAGCAGACACAGAGGGCAGGCAGTGAGTGCAAAAACAATGGGGGCGGGGGGGGGTGGGGATAAAAAAATAAATCTTAAAAAAAAAAAGAATTCAGAAAGCCGCTGCCCTGGCAGTCAAGCACCTTAAAAATGTAGCCATCTGGTACTGTTCTTAAAGCTCTCCTCACTGAAGAATAGATACTTGTCTAGAAAACAAGACAGTGTAGTGGGTGGAATAGCAGCCACCCAAAGATATGTCCAAGTCCTAACCCCCAGAACCTGTGAAGATGATTTTATTTGGAAAAAAAGTTATTTGCAGATGTAATTAAGGCTCTTAAGATGAGATCATCTTGAATTTAGGGTAGTCCCTAAATCCAATGACTGGTGCCTCTATTATAAAAAGGAGAGGGAGAGCTAACACACAGACACACACGACAGACCACATGAAGATTGAGACAGAGAGTGGTGTGATGCATCAACAAGCCAAGGAATGCTAAGGGCTGCCTGCAGCCACTAGGAGCTAGGAGAGAGACAGAGAACGGATTCCATTTCGGAGCCTCCAGAAGGATCCAACCCAGCCAACAACTGGATTTTGGACTTCTGGCCTCCAGCACTGTGACGTAAGCCACAGAGTTTGTGATTATTTGTCTTGGAAACCCTAGGAAAAGAATATAGGAGGCTAATGAAATTTTGCTACTATCTTGCCTCCCGACTAGACAAGAGACCAGGAATCAGGATAAAGGTTTCTAATCCTTACAGACAGACTTGTGATATGAAATCTGCCCCATACCCTGAAAGGACCAAGTCTGTGTGGCTACATTTGTACCATATTATCTGATCTCTCTGGGATTTCAGCTGTGGGGTAATATGTGGACCACAATCCCAAGGAGACCTGGATAAGCTAAAAGGTAGATCAAATGTATACATTTTGCTAGTTGACTAGCGAAATCAGAGACAAGCACAACCCCAAATGCTTTGAAAAATATTTTGATATTTCAGAAAAGCATTAAAATATTCATAACAAAAATCAGAATGTTTTTTAAATTCCCTCTATTTATCATAGTTGCCTGAATGTAAGAGCGCCATAATATGAAGTTATTATTATCCCAGCAAGAAAATCCACAAGGAAGTTTTGTTTTCCAACTTGAATAGATAGATTACTAAATTTGTAGGTTGAATAACCAAATGTATGCATATTGTATCTAATTTATTAATTTAGCTACTGATACATATTTGTAAGCCATGTATAAAATATTAATTTATATCAAATATCAATATCAATTCCCAGAGAACATCATTTGTATTTCTGCAAAAGTTGTTGGACATGGAAGACTTATTAAAACCTTACATGACATCGTCACTGGATATTTTATCTTTAGCTCACAAGAAGCCTTTTTTCATAGGTATATATTTGCAATTTCCACAATATTAACAAATATTAAAATGATCTTTAAAAAGCCTGTTTACAACAACACCCAACATTCGGAATCCTGAGCTTAACCCATAATAATTACGGGCTCATATCCATAATTAATAATCCTATATTAAATTTTTTTAGCTTCCTTTTCTAACTAAATTTTGTCAAGAAATCTGTATAAGCATCTCAAACCAGCATTAACTGAGTCAGTTCTAGGCTATTATATCCCCAAAGAGTACTCTTTTGTTAAAAATAAAATATTGACAGAGTGTTCCATAATATGAGAGATTTTGAAAGAACTTGCATATAAGGGGTTTCTTTCCTTTCTAAAGGATAATTTGGTGGAGGGGGAGGAACATTGCCATATATAATATATATAAAATAGTGTTTTATTGAATAGTCTTGTCTTTATTTTGAATTATTCATGAGGTTGAAGAATAACCTCTTCTCAGTATTTTGGGCCTCTCAATAGCTTTCAGTATCTATCCCATTCAAAGGCTGGACTGAGTCAGTAAAGTTCTCTCCTTTGAGAATTTGGATTAAGACACAAAATGGTTGATTTGGTTGGTGGGTTGAGCCCTAGGTGACCATGTTGGGCCATGTGCCAGATGAATAAGTAGAGGAAGATCTACAAAGAGAAGCAAAAGAATGGGGAAGACTGGTCAAGAGAAGCAGGGAGGAGAAAGCATGTAATATAGCTCCTGAAAAGAGCCACAGTACTTAATCCTCTATTTGTAAGCTCCATTAGGCAGTGAATTACTTCATCTCCTGACTTAGGGGGGTCCACGGAATTGCTTACTGTACTTTTTGGAGGTACCAGGGATTGAACCCGGGACCTCACACATGTGAAGCATGTGCTCAACCACTGAGCTACAGCAGCCCAATGCTTGCTCTATTATTACTATACAATACATCCCACCCCATTTTCCTGAATCAGATTTAATGCAACTAAGCTTTCATTAAGAGTCTCTCCAGCTAAGGTTTCTTCCATTCCTACGCCTCAGTTTATTTGATAACTGGGGCAAAAGTCCTCCTTACGTCACAGGTCTGTGAAGATCAGATGAGGTAGGATATGAAAAAGTATTTTGGAAAGTATAGAATGCTTTATTAAGCACGTATAAGGAGTTTAATTGTTGTGGTTTCTGTAATTATTCAGGCTGTTCCTCAGATAACAGCAGATTTGGGCAAAGTTGCAGACATCTACCCCATCCTCAACCAACGAGCTCATGAGAAGAATATTGCTGCCCTCACGTGTCCCAAGTCATGGGACTTAGTCAGTGTCCATCATGCTTCACATGTCACTCTCTCTAATGAGCTAAGGATGATGCCCGCCTCTTGAAAACCTCCTGACTTTTTTTTTTTTTTTTTTTTCCTGCATGGATAATTCTAGATCCATATAGACCTGACTTATGCCTAACCAGGACAAAGCTATCCCCTTCCTCAAGTTTCTTGGTTCCTGCCCCAGTTTCTTGGTTCTTCTAGCAGGCCCATGGAATATTCTGCTGTAAAATTCTATCAAGCAGGCCTCCATATTATAAACCTTTTCAGAAATCTTCTCTCCATCAAAACTTACCTGATCTCCAGGCCTGCTTTGTGATGGTAATCTGAGCAAAATGACTGTACAATCCCAGTAACACATTTTTTTTTTATTTTATTTTAAGAAACATGTTAATTTGTTTTCTGACTGTAAAAGAAACTTAGAAAAAATTTTAAAAAATTACCTATAACACAAAAATCATAGAGATAACCATTATTAATATTTTGCTGTTTATCTTTACATTTTTATGGATGTATTTCTTAAATATAATTTGCACATATGATTTATACTCATTTTAGTCTGCCTCTTTTCTTATTCCATGAAATGTTCTTTAAAATATCATTTTAATGTTTGCATAATAATCCATTATTTGACTTTTCCATAATATAATTAACCAAATGTCTCTTATTTGAATAATAATGTTGCTATGACTATCTCTGTATCTTTGAGCATAACTCTTTGCATATCTGATTATTTCCTTAGACTAGAGCAATATGTGTGTGTGTGAAAAACAATAGAAAGAGAGAAAGAGAGAGACAGGGAGACAATAAGCATATTAAGGTTTTGATGCATGTGTAGAAATTTTGCTAATTTTTTTCACTGCTCAGTACCTATTTTTTTGGTAGTTGCACTCTGAATGTCCTTTTAGGAAATTCAACCACATTCTCAGTCCATGAGTTTTTGTGGGGCTAACTCTACTCTTGGTATATGACCTTAGGCCTTGTCTAGCAGGGTATCTTATTTCCCCAATCATAGCAATTAATTGAGGTTTGAGCATATGATACAAGATGAGACATTTATATCCAGTTAGAGCCAATCATGGAAAAGGAACTGAGATGCCCTTTTACTGCTAGGTGTGGAACTGGGAGAAATGGAAGCCTATTGCTGGTAGGGTCTTTGGAGGGAGCTTACTCTGAGAGGGAATCAACCCAGAACAGCTAAAGAGAGAGATGGTAAAAGAGAAGCTAGTTCCTGAGGACATTGTTAGGTCCCTGGAATCAAACTCTGTCTGAGGCCAGCAGTACCCCCTGGCTTTTTGTTTTCGTTTTTTAGTGATATAAACCAGTTTACTTTCTTTTTGCCATAAGCTAGTTTGATTTGGGTTTTCTATCATTTGTATAAGTGTATTTACAGGAATCCTTGGGAGAATAACACTTTAACCCAAAGGAATGCTTCTAAAAGCAAGAATCTTTGAATCTCCTTTGAAAGGGAGATAGCTTGGGAGGTATCCTCAAATCAGGGTGATAGGTTGCTGTTTTTCACTCATTTGAAAGACAAGACCTGGACCTAGTTAGAAAAAGAAGCCCCTCTTCTTTCTCTAGGAATGGCCCCTAATGGCCTACAGGGAGTTGGCAGTTCTCCCAGACTGAGCAGGGCTAGTGCAGCAGTGTGGAGGTGGGTGAACAGATGGCATCTACTTATATTTATTAAGGTTACAACTCCCAGCCAGAAAGCTCAGCTAGCTTAGGACTGATTAGAGTTTCCCTGGTGAGGTTGTATTTGTCAACAACACTTTAGAAGTCATGGCCCTGGTTATAGAAAAAGTGAGCACCCAAGGGTGTGCCCAAAGCAGTGTAGAAAAAAACACATGAAACATGTTTTAGTCCCTATGAAAGGATGCGTTGGGGGCCCTTGCTAGCCTGTATCACAGTTTGCTGGCCTACTGTGACATGATAAAAATCCCATCCAAATAATAAGCAAAATCTTGAAATTCCTCTAAAATGTCACAAGCCACTATTTAAATTCCAAGTGTGGGGATAGAAAATGATGGTTGCTAAAGGATCCAGGCTGGTAGGGGAGCAGACAACAGGTTTTATCCCAGCATTTATTTGATAACAGAAGATATATCTTCTTGATATCTGGAGCTGAGAGCTCATTTAAAACAAAAAAAAGAAAGAAAGAAAGAGAAAGTAAGGAAGAAAGAGAGAAAGAAAGGAAGAGAGAGAGAGAAAGAGAGAAAGAGAGAAAGGGAGAGAGAGAGAGAGAAAGAGAGAAAGAGAGAAAAGAAAAACTCGAAAACCTACCATGTGCTATACACTACAGAGCCGCTACCCTCTGTAAGTACAGGATGCTATAATAGCACTTTAGAGGGCACCTAACCTGTCCTTCAGGGTGGTGACCAAGGGAGACTTCCTGAAAGAGATGAGCTAGAGGAAAAAGAAGAGGCAGTGAGGGAAAAGGGCAGACAGAAGGAACATCAACGCCCAGAAGGAACAGAAAGAAAAGGCAAGCTTGAGCAACTGCCAGATCAGAATTGCAAGGGACAGTGATAAGAGAGAAGTTTGGATCAAATCAGGAAGGATCTTGTGAGCTGTTGAAACATTTGGGTTTTATTTTGAGGGCAATAAAAATGTTTAAGTAGGAGAGTGACTTTCTCTTAAATCAGGGTTTTTATTTTTAATGCCAGAAAGGAAACCAGTTGTTCTAAGATTTTTAGACTTTTTCTTCTTTCACTACATTGATTGGGTATCATTTTCAGTAGAGAGAAACAAAGCACTAGACTATGAAACAGTAAATGTGCAAGAGTACTCTCACCAATTTGTGTTGTGAATTTCCCCTTTTCTCCATGATGATGCCTGGGTGTTGCCTTGCCTGTTTTTTTTTGTTTTTGTTTTTTTTTAATCTTCAAATTGGAATCTCCAGCAGGCACTGGGATCTTGAAAAATACACCAAAAATACAGTGCCAACAATGAGGAAAGGAGCTGGAAAGCTTCCCAGAGGTACTGAATCTGATCTCAAAGCAAAGGATATTCAACCTCCTCTTTTAATGCAGTTATTGGAGAACCTGAGCCCTATTAATAGTTATCACTATTTTTACCTCCAGTCTCAAATGGAATAATCCACAAAGCAAATTTATCATTTCATTTAATTTCTGAAACTGATGTCAGGATTATTCTTCCCATTTGACAGATGAGGAAAGTGGCTCAGAGTCACTTTCCCAAAGCACTGAGCTCATTAGTGGTAGATGCTGGATTGGAAGCCAGTTGTCCTGATTCAGAGTTTGATAGTAATTCGTAGCAATGCTGAAAATCAGGTGATATGAATAAAGGTTGCAGTGGAGGTGGTCTTTAGCCTTACGACACAAAGACTGGTTTGAAACCTTCATCCTTTTGTTTATTCAATAAAATGAGTGTCTACCATATGCTAGGTTCTCTGGCTAGTGATGAAGAAAACAGAAATACCCCCTACTAATATGGCACTTACAGTTTAGAGGAGAGATGAGCATTACAAGAAAAAAAAAATAAACATATTTCGTGCTTGCCCAGAACCTCTTCCTTTTAGAAATCATACCTTATTCTTTCCATAGTGGAGCATGAAATTTCTGAAGTTTTGCCCTTGTTAACTTCCCTGCATACCCATTGAACCCACAGTGGGTGTCTTGCCCCAACTCCTGACCCCTGGCTTTATAGCCTGACCATGTAACCTAAGACAGGTCAATTAGATCATGCCCAGGAATTTTGTGGAAGCCATTGGGAAGAAACATACTTTCTTTTCTCAGGAATCTGGGTCTATAAAGAGGTATGATACTGGAAGAGACAGTGGCCATTTTTTTTTTCATCCTTTGGGAAAATATCTGCTTGAAAATATATGAAACTAACACAGAAAAAGGCAGAAATTGGGAGATGAAGAGAGAAAGAGCCCTGGAAGCTACTTGTGAACTCTTAGATGTAAAGATGCCTTTCCAATTGGGTGGGGCAATGGATCCCCTTTTTTGTGTTTAATTCATTTATATTGGATTTCTGTCTGATTGATCCCGAAGTAATTATGTAATTACAAATTGTGATATGTACTAAGAAGGAAACAAATATGAGGCTATGAATGTGAATAGTGAGGAAATGGTTCACATGAGGCTGTCAGGAAAGGCCTTTCTGGGTAAGATTGAAGAGGAATAGACTTTAGCAAATTCCAAGGTGGGAACAAAGCCTTCTTGGCAAAAAGAGGACTACATGGGAAGGCCCAGAGGAGGAAAAGTGCTGTTGCAAGTATTTGAGGAGCTGTTAAGTTAAATGGCATGTATTTTGTTTGGCTAAATTGGACTCTGGGTGCCAATGGGTGGAAGTTACAGCAGGTCAAGTATAGATTAAAGAAAAAGAAGAACTTGCTAGCAGTGAAAAAACAATGATTTCCCTTTCACTAAAGGATCCAAGAAGAGGTTGTATGGTCACAAATCAAAGGTGTTTTAAAGGGAAATTCAGTTACTAGATGAGGGGTGGATGGTATTCACTTCTTTATTTACTCAATCAACAAATAGTTTTTGAGATTCTTCAGTGTATCAGGTATAAAACTTGCATATAATGATAAGCAATATGCAGTCCCAGAACTCAAAGAACTGATGGTCTAGTGAGGGTTACTGATAAATAACATGCCAATTCCATTACCTTATGGGTGTGGTAAGGGTCAGAATAGGTGTAAGCACAGAGTCCTTGGTGAGAACATAAGAGGACACTTAACTCAGACAGGGATGACCTCTAAGATCTGGAAAACTAGGATTCTAAATTTTGGGTAAAAGTTCTTGTGATTGGGACCCAAAATCAAGCTCATACATAAATGTGAGAATCTGTTTGCAAGATAAGGGGTTTTCCATAGGAATTAGGAACAAACCCTACTTTGAGGCAGAGCTTTATCTGTCATAAATGACATGAATGAGTGTCTTGTGCTTAGAGATGTAATGTGTCCACTTATCATTATACTCTTGAACAAATCTTATTAATAAAAATAAAATAGCTAACATTTATCAAACACTTATCATATGCCAGGTTCTGTGCTTGAGGAGTCTCCTGCTTGATGTTATAAAAACTTGCAATTCAGCAGTTGGTCCCAGGCCTTGGTTGTGTCATTGAAGAAGAAACCATTCATTAATACTACCCCTCATTGCCCATGAAGAAGATAAAAAGCATGGCAGGGACGGGTGGGGTCTAGGACTGAGGGTAAGGGAGGGGGATTCCCCTCTACATCTCTCAAGGCCAGCTGACACCTCTTCCTCTCTGCAGCTCTCACCAACATCTGCTCAATCCTGGCTCATTGTAGCCCCCTCTGAGTGCATGTGGCCTGGATTTGTGGTTCTGATATGGATCTGGAGTAAAGCTGAGGCAGGCCTGAGAGGGTGTTTGGAAGTAGTACACAGGAAGTCTCCAACAAGCCATGTTTCTGTGCAATAGGAAGATTTACCCAGCTCAGACTCAGTCTGGAAGTTGCAATTCCTGCCAGAACTCAAAGCTGGGTAAAATCCCCATCCTACCAGAGGCGTACTGAATGGGCTAAGAGGGAGTTAACAAAGAAAGAGGTCATTCTTGGCCAAAAGGATAACAGTTACAGGGCATTGCAAAAGGTATCAGAGAAAAGCAAACCTCCTTTGCAATCACTGCTCTATATTTCATGAAGCTGAGACTTTGAAGTTGCATCCAAGAAATGAAGAACATCTTACAATTCATATTAAAGGTATTTATGAGGAAAGGGGACCTGCAGTGTATTGGATACAAACTAAAGAGGGCCTAGAGTCAAATCACATCTCTGCCACTTTCGAACTGAGTAACCTCGGTCAAGTTACTTAATCTTTCTGTGACTCAGTTCCTCCATATATAAAACCAAGAAAATAACAGCACTTCCTTCACGGGGTTTAATACATACAAGTGGCTTAGAACAATGTCTAGCATGAAGTAAGTACTCAAAGAGCCATTATTATTATTGCTATATTGATTGGTTGGTGACAAGGAATGTATGGCACAGAGAAAGAGGTACTTCAGCAAATATTCATTGAATACCTACTATGTGCTAGCCCTTATTCCAGATGCTAGACAATATCCTTGCCTATAAGGAGCTTACATTCTACTAGAAACCAGACAACATTAACAAAACAGGAAAAACTCACACAATATCGGCAATCAGACTTGGAAAAGGAAGCTACTAGTTCCTAGGAGGGAGCTATTAGAAGCTAATTCCAGAATCATATTTATTGCTTTTCATTTTCTCTATGTTATATTATGCTTGTTTGCTTGCTTACTAAACTATACATGCATCTCCTTCCTCAAATTATAACATCACTTTCATATGCTGAAATAAATGTTTCTAGATTGGGTAAACTTAGCTGGCCATTCCCTGCCACCCACTACTAGTGGACCATCAGTTCTCTCTCCAAACCATACCCAAATCTGTCCATCTCTCCTCATCTCCTTCCCTAACCTTATCAAAACCACCATTACCACTTGCCTGGATGATAGGAATAGCCTCCTACCTGGTTCTTTGCTCCCACTCTTTGTCTCCAAATCTAATACTCATTTGTTAAGCAGCAGCTAGAGTCATCTTTTAAAAATATAAATTACATCATGTCATTCCTCTGCATAAAACCATTGAGTGGCTTCCTATTATATTTGGGATAAAATCTGAACTACTTTCCATGGCCTATAATGCCTGCATGACTTGTCCTCTGTCTTCCCTTCCAGTCCCAGTTCTGACCATTTTCCCCTTCTCTGACTTTGGCCTTCTCCTCACATCTGTTCTTCTGTTTCTCCCTGAAGTCCTTTTCACTCACTTTTCCCTCTGCCTAGTCTGTTCTTTCTCCAGATGTTTACATGGCTGTTTCATTCATGAGTCAGCACAAATGTCACTTTTTTGAAGACTTCTCTAACACCAGCATCTAGAGAAACCCTTCCAGAGATCCTCAAACCCATTGCCTTATTTCATTTTCTTCACAGTGCTTACTACCATCTGACATTTTCTTGATCATGAATTTGTTATTTGTTAATTTTCTGTCTTCTCTCAATAGAGTGTCACTTTCATGAGAGTGGCAACCTTTTCTGTCTTGTTCCATGCTGATTGTCCTTGCTCCATGCTTAGCTCAAGAAAATTAGTCAAATGAACAAATTGTGGTGCTTATTAGAAGTAGGCAAACAACCTGTCTTAGAGAATGATGCCATAAAGATAATAAAATGAAAATATCACTAGCTGAATCATTAGTACAGAATTTTTGTTAGAGAGAAACCTGTCTCTGGGAAAATAATTGGAAAAGCTGGATGGGGCGTACTATAAGGTACTAGGGGCATAAGGGACAAGAGGAGGTCTCACAGTAAAATGAGCTGGTTAAGTTGCTCTGCAAGAGAGTACAAAAGAAATTTTTGTTTTGTTTTCTCCAAGTTGGGAGAGGTCAGGGAGAGCAGAGCTGCAGATAGAAGAGAGGAGTAGGGTAAGCGGTCTGTGGAAATGTCCCTGCCCATTGGCAGTTTAGGACTGGAAGATGCCCAATGTTCTGTTTGAAGAGTTGTGCATGGTTTCTCCATCTCTCTCAGATCACTGACTCTTCAAGATAGTCTACTACTCTCAGGAATGCCTTAAGGGAGGATACATGTATGTCACTTCTGTGTGAAAATCTAAGAAGAGAGCTGAATTTGTGATTGAGTCCATGTTGTGTGAAAACAGCTACACCATGCAAGGAAACAGGAGTCCAGAGGTGACCATAACACACAACCCTCCAGGAATCTGCAGAAATCCAGGAAGGACTTGGAATTCTGTGGGCATAAAATGGAGAGTTTTAGACCAATCTTATCTGTATCTCAAGGGATAAGGAAGCATCACCCTTCCCATGAGCTCTGAATAATTCTAGACTGAGTGTGCTAAATGTGACACTTCTGTTAGGGAATGAATTATATTATAACTGGTGGTGTACATGCAGATTTTCCTTCCAAAACGGCCACCCCAAGAGAGATCCTTGAAAACAACTGTTTCTTCTCAGCTTCTCTGGTATACCTGACAAAGATGGGGCTAGAAAAATGCTTGTTTGGGGGCATGTGTCCTTCCCCTATGGGCAGAGGAGATATGAATCAGCTTCAAGCCACTAACAAGTTACAAGCTCCTAAACAAAGGATTGCATCGGTTCTGGGAATTGTGATAATGAGCCTGCTGAGGGCCTCTGGGCTGAGCCAGCTGCTAAGGACACAGGCCCTGCCCAGCTCCTACCTCGTGTGGGCTTTAACTGGAAACAGGGACGTGGAAGCTCATTAGGGAGGATGATTTTAAAAAATAACATCATCATCTCTAATCAGGCAGTGGCTAGGGGTCAGACTCCTCTGAACAGGAATGTGGGCTGGGAGGGCAGGCTGGGTCAGGCATGATAAGGCACGAAGGGGCAGCTGCAGACAGCTGCTGATGAGTGACACTTTTGGTCACCCTCACCCACCTCTGTGGGCACTGTGCTTGAAGGCCTAATTAGACCCCTGTACGGTGCAGTTGGTTTCTCAGGAAACACTGCCAACCAATCCCACCAGCCTTGTGGGAAAGATGAGATGTGCCCAGGGCTGGGCTCTGGTAGGGAAAGGGGAGGCTGGCGGGCAGTAAGTAGCAAAGAACGCCATCTCACCACGCAGGCCTGACTCTGCCAACAGCTCTGAGCTTGTGCTTCCGGGACTTCTGATGGGAATGCTGAGAATGGATGAGGGGAAGGCCCAGACTTCCTCCCTACACAGACACTGCTTATTGGAAGGATGCTGGCGCAAACCACACTGCTGGCTGTCCCACGCTTCCCCTCAGTTCAATTAAGACAGTAATCGGTATTTCTTAATTGCTGCCCCTGCTCCATCTCCTGCCCCTCCTCCTCTCTTGTCCACTGTAGTGTAGTACCAGGAGACCTTCTGTCCTCCGGGGCAGGCCTGGGAAGAAAAGGGAAGTGGCTTCGGGAGGCTTAAAGACCTCCAAGACTGGTAGGGAAAAGCTGCGCAGAAATAGCTCTATTGCCAGAACACTCTCAGGTTAAGCTCAGATCCAAATCTGGTCCAACATTTGGATTTATCTCCACTTTGCCTTGCTTTTCTATTTCTATTTCTAGTTTCCCCTAAACTGAGTCTCATTTTTAAATTTTATTTTATTTTAATTTTTTAGAGACGTTGTAGGTTTGTACAGAAAAATCATGCAGAAAACAGAGTTCCCTTATACTCTCTCCACCCCAATTTTTCCTATAATTAACGCTTTATAATAGTGTTGTACCTTTGTTAAAATTGATGAAACAGTATTATTATAATTATACTATTAACTAGAGTCCATAGTTTACATTAGGATTCACTTTGTGTTTTACAGTCCTATGATTTAAAAAAAAATTATTCTAGAAAAATACATGCAACCTAAGATTTATCCTTTTAACCACATTCATATATATAATTCAGTGATGTTAATTACATTCACAATATTGGGCCTCCATCACCACTATCCATTTCCAAAACTGTTCCATCAGCCCAAACAGAAACTCTGTAACACTTAAGAATTAACTTCCCCATTCTCTACCAATTCACACCCCTCCCCGCCCTGGCAAGGAAAAACTCCACAGCTAATATGGATTTAGTTTCTTATTCTATGAATTTGTTTATTCTAATAATTTCATATGAGTGAGATGATACAATACTTGACCTTTTGTGTCTGGTTTATTTTACTCAACATGATGTCTTCAAGGTTGATCCATGTTGTCACATGTATGAGAACTTCATTTCTTTTTTATAGCTAAATAATATTACATTGTATGTATATACCACATTTTGTTTATCCATTTTTCCATTGATATACACTTGGGTTACTTCCATCTTTTGGCAATTGTGAATAATGCTGCTAGGAACATCAGGGTGTGAATATCTGTTCAAATCCCTGTTTTCAGTTCTTTGGTGTATAAACCTAGAAGTGGAATGGTGAAGTCATGTGGTTATTCTATACATAACTTTCTAAGGAACTGTCAAAATGTTGTTCACAGCTGCTGCACAATTTTATATTCCCACTAACAATGAATGAGTGTTCATATCTCTCCACATCCTCTCCAACACTTGTTATTTTTTTTTTCAATAGTAGCCATTTAGTGGGTGTGAAATGGTATCTCCCTGTGGTTTTGATTTGCATTTCCTTAATGGTTAGAGATCATCTTTCCATGTGCTTATGGACCATTTGTATATATTCTTTGTAGAAATACCTATTCAAGTCTTTTGCCCATTTTTAAATTCGGTTGTTTATCTTTTTATTGTTGAGTTGTAGGATTTCTTTATATATTCTGGATATTAAACCCTTATTGGATATGTGGTTTCCAAATATTTTCTCCCAATCAGTAGGCTGTCTTTTTACTTTCATGATGAAAACTTTTGATGCACAAAATTTTAAATTTGATGAAGTCCTATTTGTTTTTTCTTTTGTTGCTTGTGCATTTGGTGCAAAGTCTAAGAAACCATTGCTTAACACAAGACCTTGAAGATGCTTCCCTATGTTTTCTTCTAGGAGTTTTATAGTTTTGATCCTTGTATTTAGCTCTTTGATCTATTTTGAGTTAATTTTGTATATGGTGTGAGGTAAGGGTCCACCTTCATTCCTTTGCATATGGATATCCAGGTTCCCCACCACCATTTCCTGAAAAGACCTTTTTCCCATTGAGTGGACTTGGTACCCTTGTCAAAAATCAATTGGTCATAAACATGAAGGTTTATTTCTGAACTCTCAATTCAATTCCATTGGTCTATATATCTCTCCTTGTGCCAGTACCATGCTGTAGCTTTGTAATAAGTTTTAAGTTTGGAAAGTGTGAGTCCTCCAACTTCATTCTTCTTTTTCAAGTTGGCTTTAACTATTCAGGGCTACTTAACGTTCAGTATAAATTTGGTGATTGGCTTTTCAATTTCTGCAAAGCAGGATGTTGGAATTTTGACTGGGATTGCATTGAATCTGTAAATCACTTTGAGTAGAATTGACATTTTAACAATATTTAGTTATCAAATCCATGAATATAGAATGTCCTTCTATTTATTTAGGTCATCTTTGATTTCTTTTAGCAATGTTTTCTAGTTTTCCATGTATAAGTCCTTTACATTCTTGGTTAAATTTATTCTTAGATATTTGATTCTTTTAGTTGCTATTGTAAATGGAATTTTTCTTGATTTTCTCTTCAGATTGTTCAATCTGTATAGAAACACTACTGATTTTTGCATGTTGATCTTGTACCCTGCCACTTCGCTGAATTCATTTATTAGCTCTAGTTGCTTTGTTGCGGATTTTTGAGGATTTCCTATGTATAGGATAATGTCATCTGCTAATAGAAAAATTTTACTTCTTCCTTTCTGAATTAGATGCTTTTTGTTTCTTTTTCTTGCATAATTACTCTTCCTAGAACTTCCAGTATGATGTTGGATAACAGTTGTGACAGTGGGCATCCTTGTCTTGTTCCTGATCTGGAGGGAAAGATTTCAGTCTTTCACTATGAGTATGATATTAGCTGTGGATTTTTTCATATATGCCCTTTATCATGTTGAGGAAATTTCCTTCTCTTCCTTATTTTTTAAGTGTTTTTTTTTTTTTTTCTTAAGTGTTTTTTCAAGAAAGGGTGCTGGATTTTGGCAAATGATTTTTCTGCATCAATTGAGATGATCATGTGTTTTCCCCTTTGTTCTATTAATGTAGTATATTACATTCATTGATTTTCTTATGTTGAACCACCCTTGCATAACTGGGATAAATCCCACTTGATTATAGTATATAATTCCTTTAATGTGCTCTTGAATTCAGGTTGCTAGAATTTTGTTGAGGATTTTGTATCTATATTTATCAGGGATTTTGGTCTGTAATTTTCTTTTCTTGTAGTATCTTTACTTGACTTTGGTAATAGGATGATGTTGGCCTCATAGAATGAGTTAGAAAGTATTCCTTCTTCTAAAATTTCTTGGAAGAATTTGAGCAGGATTGGTGTTAATTCTGTTGGAATGTTTGGTAAAACTCAGCAGTGAAGTCATCTGGTCCTGGGCTTTTTTTTGTTGTTCTTGGGAGGTTTTTGACTACTGATTCAATCTCTTTACTGCACAGGTGAAGGGGGGAGGGGAGAGGCTAACAAGGGTGTCCTGAACTTGCTTCTCTTATTACCGTTTTTTAGAACTGCATTTTCTTGATTCAGCACTCACCCAGTTACTGCAATGCTTTAACTGTTTTCTGGGGTTTTGAGGAAGGCAGCTCTGCCAGTTTTTGCTAGCTGTTTAAAGATTCTATGAGGGAACAGCACCCTGGAGTATCTTATACCACCAACCTGGTCAACCTCATTCCTTTTCTCATTTTATAGATATGATATTTTATTATAGATATCATTGTCTGTGTTAAATCTTCTCAGATTTTGGTAGAAAGTGATTAGGTATAAATATACAAAATAACACTGCAATTGTTTGTGTGGAAATAAAAATAACAACTGAGTAAAATGAAGGTGAGAGACTGTTAGCAGTGGGGGGAAAACCTTAAAAGAGGATTATTTGATGCTTTCAAACCCAACTTAGATGGTGTAGCAGTTTGATATTATTGATGAATTCCGAAAAGAAATATGGGATTATGTTTGTAAACTAGTCTTTTCCTTTGGGTGTATTAGAGTGTATTGGATTCAGAGGTTTTACTTTTACTTGATTAAATAAGGATTAAGGCTTTGATAGGGCCAAGTCAGTAGGACGTTGCATCCCTGTCCCCTTGGCGGGTAGGGACTCACAGATAAAAACTACACGGCAGAACAGAGGAGTAAGTTGAGTTCTGATGCTGAGTTTTGAACTAGAGTCCAGGAATTGAACACACGGGAGAACACAGAGGAATAGAGAGGACTCTTAGGCATGGCAGACGCCCTGGGGAGAGAGACAGAGCCATTTGCCTGATAGTCTACAGCTTGTAGAGAGAAGCAAAGCCTAGGGAGCCTCATAGTCTATAGCTGACCTTGTGGAGAAAACAGAGGAGCTGAGCCCAGAAAGAAATGAACCCCGGGAAGAGAGGAACCCAGGAAGCCTGAACCCTGGCAGATGTTAGCAGCCATCTTGCTCTAACACATGGCAAAAGACTTTGGTGAGGGAAGTAACTTATGCTTTATGACCTTGTAACTGTAAGCTTCTACCATAAATAAATACCCTTTATAAGCGCCAACACATTTCTGGTATTTTGCACCAGCACCCCTTTGACTGACTAATATAGATGGGCTCCTTTGAGAAGATACTGAAGAAACTAGTTGGTATAGGAGCAATTCCAGAAGTTAAATGGTTAATTTTCAGTGAGATGCCCAGGGAAACTGAGATTACCTGGAGGACACTTTGGAGCTCTTAGATTGAAGTTTTCTAAATGAATATGTTTCTGATTCTCCCTCCCTCCCTCCCTCCCTCCTTCTCTCCCTTCCTCCCTCCCTCCCTCCCTACCTCTCTTTTTCCCTTCTCTCCCTCTGTCCTACCCTCCGTCTTTCTTTCATTTACTTCCTTGTACATTTATTGAAATTCAAGTTCAATGTTCTATGTCAGATGATGAGAACACAAATATGAATCAGTCATGGGACCTCATCAAAAACTGTCTTGGAACTATGTTTTAAGAAGGGAGATCAGATATGTTCACACATAACCATCAGGTGGAGTTGCAGTGAAATGTCTTTAAACAAACACAGCCAAAGCACTAGGAGAATTATTTATTCCTTCCTTCTGCCTTCATCCTTGACTTTCCTGCCTCATCTACTATATCCTGTGCATATTTAGGTATTCATTACATCTTTAAAGGTTGCTCCTCTTAGATGGGTTAATATTTGTGGACCCTGGGACTCTTTGTATCAAGGCAAACACCTCTTTGAGGCCCTTGAGCCTGAAGATTTGTTTAACTCACCTCTTGAACACCCTGACAAAGTACCCAGTTGATGCAGACACTCCTAATTAGCGATGAAGTTGGCCTGTTGGCCTGTCTGTGAGGGCCTGAGGGAGTGGGGTTGTTGTTCAATCAAAGTCCAGACCAAAATAATGGACTCCAGACCAAATGCTTTCTTCCCATTTGACTTTCGAATCTGTCTCTTTATGGATAGCTTAGTCATCTTTACACTTCCTAAACCCAATTGAGCATTTAAGTGGCAGGAAGGATCATGCTCACTATGTCCTGGAAACCCAGCTAATTCATGATCACTTCAAAGAACTGTTTGGGCAGCCTGGGAAGTGGGTGATGGTTCTGGGCAGCTGTTGGACAATGAGTTAAGTGGTGGAACAAGCAGACCAACTCTAAGACTTATTCAAACACTTGGACCATGCTGTCCAATAGAAATGTAATGGTAGCCACAAATGTGAGCCACTAAGTAATTAAAAATTTTATAGTAGCCATATTTAAAAAATTAAAAAGAAACAGGTGAAATTAATTTTAATAATATATTTTATTTAACCCACTATATTCCAAATATAATTTCAACATGTAATGAATGTAAAAAAACTATTGAGATATTTTCCATTTTTTTCATGCTAAGCCTGCAAAATTTGGCACATTTCTTACATTTCAAGTGTTTAGTAGTGACACATGTCTAGTGGGCACTATATTGGACAGCACAGATTTGGACAGTAGTGAAAAATATGTTACCACCAGAGCCTATTAGCAGCAAACACCAGCGTTAATTTTTTAAATATATTTTTTTATTTTTAAAAGATACTTAGATTACAGAAAACGCTACATTAAAAAAATATAAGGGATTCCCATATGTCCCACTCCCCACACCTCCCACTTTTCCCCATATTAACAACTTCTTTCATTAGTGTGGTACATTCATTGCAATTGATGAACACATTTTGAAGCATTGCCACTAAGCATGGATTATAGTTTACTTTGCAGTTTACACTCTCTCCCACTCAGTTCTGTAGGTTATGGCAGGATATATAATGGCCTGTATCTGTCATTGCAATGTCATTCAAGACAATTCTAAGTCCTGAAAATGCCCCCATATTACACCTTTTTCCCCTCTCCCTGACTTCAGCACCTCCAGTGGCCGCTGTCTCCACATCCATGATATAATTTCCTCCATTGCTAGAATCACAATAAATCTATAGTTGAATACCAGTAAGTCCACTCTAGTCCATATTTTATTCCCCAATCCTGAGGATTCTGGGATGGTGATGCCCACTCCCCCTCTAACTGAGAGGGAGCTTCAATCCCATATGGCTGATGGATGGGACTCTCTTGCTTGCCGTTGTAGACTCTCTTGGTTCCTTGGTGTGGTGGTTGTCCATCCTCACCTCCTTGTTAGGTGTCCTGTGTGAGTCCAATGAACTGGAGAGTAGGTGTTGCAACTCTGCTGAGGCTCAGGGCCTGGCTGGCGTATGGTCAACCCAGAGATTCAATTCTCTTTGATGTACACCTACCAACTCCAGCACCAACTATAAGTTCAAATAAAAGGGACAGAAGAGGCATGTGTAGAGAAGTCACATCTGAGTCCAACTCTGTCACACTCAGGAGCACAAACCCCAAAGTAGGGCCCACTGGCAAGGCACCAAACTCTGGAGCTATCTACCATGACCATAGGATGTGAGTGTCTCCAGAGTCCTCAGGAAACTTACTATTTGGGGTAGTATCTACTTTGTCAGTCTATGATATCCTGCTGAGATGTGCATAAGCGTTACCTCTCTGATGACCTCCTGACTCACTTTGAAGTCTCTTAGCCATATAAACTCATTTGTCTTTACCTTTTTCCCCTTTTTTTCGAGGTCTTTTTCCAGTTGCTTCACTTGCCAGTGCTTGGTATTAATCTCTCAGTGCCAGGGAGGCTCATCCCCGAGAGTCACGTCCCATGATGTCAGGTGGGGGAGGCAGGGGGGATACGCAATGCATTTATATATGCTGAGTTTGGCTTAGAGTGAGGCCACATTTGAACAACAAGGATAAGCATAGTCATCAATATCAAGGGCCCATCAATGGACCATCCTTCTTCACTAGTCATTGTACCTGTACTTGAGGGATTGTTGCTCTTGCATTAGAGAATGTGGCAGAGTCCCCCAGGTTGGGAATTCAATATTCTTTCAGTTGTTGTGTGAATCTCTAGCCATTGTGGCAGTGCCCCATGAATACTTGAACACATTTATATACCTTATATGTATGCCCAGGTGAACTTCCTCCCATGTGTCCCCCATCATTGACACCCCACACCAATGATCCTCCCCTGCTACAGTTGTAACCCTTCTGTGATCCAAAACTTCTTCAAAAATGAAGCAAAAAATATTGCCAAATATAATTAATAGGAAAATGAAATAATGATGGGCTTAAACATAAGAAATAAAATACATAATAATTTAGAAAAATTAAAGCTAAAATAAAGTAAAAAAGGAAATTGGGATATTAAAAAATAATGACAAATATTTTTAAAAATTTAAAAAAATTAATTTTTTGATGTTTTGCCTTTCATCACTGTAATATCTGTTGTCCTGTATGTACAGTGGCATTTTCTTCCATTTCTTCCCCAGTGTCTTACTGTTTTTTATTTTGTCTGTAAAGTTTTAGGTCACAGTAAATTCACATATAGAATATAAGGTACTCCCATATACCCAACATTCTCCCCTTTCCCCCCTTCCATATTAATAACTTTTTGCATTTGTTACAACTGATGAACAAATATTGAAACATAGCTACTAACCATGGTCAATGGTTTACATTATGGTTTGCATTTTAGACCTTATACTTTTATAAATTTTTAATGAAATTTAACATGGCCTGTATCCATCATTGCAAGATCATGCAGAACACTTCCATTGTCCCCTAAGTACCCTCTCTTCCATCTTTTCTATTTCTCCCTCCCCTGCCCCTCGGGGCCCTCAGCGACTGCCAGCCTTCACTCTTTGAAGGACAAGATTCATAGATACTTGCAACAATGCTGAGAGCTTGACACATTAGTCTTTCTTCCCCAATTAGGAACCACCCATTGTCTCAAGAGACACCTTCTCCTCTGTTTGAGAACATTTCAGGCCTCCCCAGGATGTGAGTCCAACTCCTTCCCACTCGTTATGTGGGTCTCCACCCACTGATACAACACACTATGACAAAATGATCACTTGCACATTCTCTAGAAGACTGCCCCAGGGGCGCCCTATCCCAAATGCCTCCCCATCCAACACCCTAAACCAGTAACCCTTCCATGTCATATTGCCAAAAGAGCATTTTCAACATGTAGTTTTACCCATGCACCTGCCAATCCCCAGTGTTCACCTGCTCCCTCCCTCAACCCTCTCCCCAATTCCATGGACCATTACAACACATCCTCCCCACCCTACCCCCTGTCAAGCTTGCACCACCCAACCCAATAGTATCACTACACCCCTGTCTTGTCCCTTCGCTGCACAACTACTCACGTCCACCTTATAATAGATTTTGCCTGTATGGGCGTTGGCTCACAACCTTCTTCCTCCTTTCTATTTCCTGATGGATGGGTGTGTGTTTCAGAGAAAGAGACAGAGCTGAGAGCAGGCAAATTAGAATATATTAGAAATTGGGAGAGGAGTAATGATGGATCCTTGCATCATATAGTACTTCCCAATTTATTAGGAGAATTCATATACATTATCTCATTTGATCCTTAAAATAATTTATTTGAGTGAGGTATTAATGTTGCTAACAAAGTGGCAGGTTGGGAGGGGAAACCTGGGCATCTGACATCAGTTCACAACCCTTTCTACCATGGACTGTTGTCCTAGGAAATTAGACACAAGTTCTATCCAGACTCCTTTCCTTGCCTTAAATCTTCTAGAAACACTTTAAAATCACGACTTTGTGTCCCATGCGCATAGAACACATCACAGCCCCTTCCTTCAAATTCTGAGTCTAGACACCACCCAGACTTCATCCACATTTCCAAGGCCCCAATGAGACTGACCAATATTGTGTGGCAAGGAGCCAGCATTCTTATTTTCTGAGGTTGGATGGCTGGGAGGCCTCCTCGGGGCATCTCGGCCCATTTCTTGGCACAAACGCTATGACAAAGTCTGTATAAATGTTTCAGCATTAGACTGGGAAATTGCATGAGGGAGAATTTGGATAATGGAAAGACTTTCCTGTGTCACTGTCAGGAAAGAGGGAAGCAAACCAAAGTCCACAGGGGAGCCCAGCATAAGAATCTGTTTGGTGGGGAGGCTGGAAAACCCCTGAACCAGATAAAGGGTGAAAACTCCAACCCTTCTTGGTTGTCAGGTGACCTTCAAGACCCTGAAGGACTGACAGGAGATTAGCAGTGGATATTCATACTGGGATGGGGTGATATTTTGTGGGGAGGGGTTTGTTAGTGTTCCCCAACCCAGCCTTGCCTCTCTGCTGGAAGGTCAGATGGAGAGGTTGTTCCTCTGATGGAACCAGGGTATCATCCTGCAAGCCTTGGGCCCCTCTTTGTTTCTCTGCTTGTTCCTTCCAGATGTAACCAGACCAGGCCTGTTTAATATTTCTGTTGAACAAATTAATTACACCTTTTGGATTTTCCCACACAGGCCAGCACATCAAAACATGCCTGAGGGTTCTGGAGAAAGTCCCATTGGTCCCTCTGGAAAAGCACACATTTGGACAGCTGCAGGAGGTGGGACCAAGGACTTCCCTTTGAAGCCCCTCTGTTGGAGGAGAGAACTTGCCAAAATGGCCTGGAAGAGGGGTGGGGAGGGAATAAGAGATGAACCTAGCTCTTCTATAAAAATAGACCCCTTCGTTAGAAGGTGATAATGATGATGACAATGCTGTTAAGAGTTACCATTTATTGAGTATTATTTGCCAAGCACTTTGCATATTCATTCATTCATGCATTTATTCATTCAGTAAAGATCACTTCACATTATCTTATTTAATTCTCACAATATCCCTTTATAGGATAAGTATTGTTTTTTCTCTGGATGATAAAATTTAAGGTTAGAACATTTAAATACCTTGTCCAGTTTCCCTCAGCTGACTTTTGTAGGAGAGGTGGGACTTGAAACACAGATTTTTTTTTCTGATTCCAAAACTCATGCTCTTAACCATTCATTCATTCATTAATTCATTTATTCAACAAATATTTAAGTGCCTGCTATGTGCCAGGCTTTCTTCTAGGCACTAGGGATATAGGAGTGAGCAAAATGAATGGAGGTTATGTTCTATCAGAAAGAAACAGTCAAAAATTAGTGAAATAGTGAAAATAGAGTATGTTAGATGTCAATAAGTACAGGGAGAAAAATTAAGCAGGCTAAGGAGTAGAGTGAGTATTGGACTGGGGAGAGGTGAATTCACTATTTTGTATTGAGTGGTGAGAAATGTCATCCCTCATGAGGAGATGCTTAAGTAGAGATCTAAATTAAGGGACAGAAGTGAGCCATCTAGGTGCGAAGAGTTCCAGGTGGGGAAATAATTGCAAAGGCCCCGGAAACATGCTTAGCACTAGAGGAATAGCAAAGAGACGAGTGTGACTAGAGTGAGGCAAAACAAACAAACAAACAACAATAAAAAAGAAGAAATGGGGTCTGAGAAGTATAAACATGGTGATTAAATAAATAAATAAATAAATAAATAAATAAATAAATAAAGAGGTAACTCTTCTTTTCAGAATAATTCAATGTAACATATGTAGAATAAATGAAGGAAATACATAATCTCCATTAGAATAACACAGTAATAATTGCCACAGGCAAGCTCTACCAATGAATGCTGAAATTGGAGGAGGAATGTTTGAACACAATAGGATAATGGCATAGATTCAAAATATGTCCTCCAAGATACTGACCAATTACAAAGGAAAAACAGTAACTTTATTGTGAGGAAACCTGGCAAACACTACTTTAAATCAAGTGATCAAGGTTAACATCACCACTAATAAGACATGCTAATATCATGCACTCTGAATATCATGCAGTGAGAAGAGCACAGCAGCACTTCTGTAGTATGCTCACTAAAAATGCATAGCTTCAATCTAATAACGAGAAAATGTCAGGCAAATCCAAATTGAGAGATATTCTACAAAAGAACTGACCAGACCTCATCAAGAGATCACTAAATGATCTCTTTTCATTAAGAGAAACTGTCATAGATTTTAGAAGACTAAAGAAACATAGCAACTAAATGAAATGTGGGATTTGGATGGATTGGGGAACAGAAAAAGAAAAAATGGAGCTGAAAGAGGGGGAAATGGTTCATTTGAATAACACCTGTAGTTCAGTTATTAGTGTTGTCTTTTGTTAATTTCCTGGTTTTGGTCATTGTACTATTATGTGTAAGTTTTTAACATTATGGCAAGTTGGGTAAAGGGTATATGTTAATTCTCTGTGCTATTTTTGTAACTCTCATGTGAGTCAGAAATTATTTCAAAATTAAAAGTGAAAAAAAAAAAAACCCAGCTAGATTTTAAAAAACGAAGATTAAAAAATAAAACAATCTTAAACTAAAACTTGCTTTATTTACAATACACTGTATGGTGGACAAGGTCAGAAGTCAGAAAACCATTTAGGAAGTTAAAATTGAAATAATCCAGGTAAGAATGATGGTGGTTTGGACTGGGATGTAGCAGGGGAGGAGGTTGGACTCTGGAAATTTTTTACAGTATAGCTGACAATATTTGCTGATGGAATGACTGTAGGAGGAAAATGAAAGAATTATATTTGACTTTAAGGTGTTTGGCTCAAGCAACTATACTTTCAATAGAATACATTTTAAAAATGCTTTATATTATGTCAATTAATTCTCAGAACAATACTATGAGAAAAGTACTATAATCACCCCTCTTTTAATAGCAATAACAAAAATAGCTAATATTTTCCAAGTATTTACACTGGGCACTTTACATGTTATATCTTATTTTATCCTCACCTGTGTGATAGGTACTATCATTATCTTCATTTAATATATGAAAAATTTGAGACTTGGGTTAAATAAATTTCCAGCTGGTAAGTAAAGGAGCTAGAATTCAGTCCTGTGGAGCCCAATTCTGGTGCCCTTACACTTAACCACTGTATTCTACTGGCTATTTTAATAGTTGAGGAAACCGAGACTTAGCAGGTTAAACAATCTGCCATGATTCACACAGTTCAAATAAGGCAATGCCACAATTCGCCTCCAGCTCTGATTCCAAAGCCCAAGCTCTTGACCCTCATGCCCTGCTGTTGGACCATTTACACTTGAGTGTGGAATGTGCTGGGTATGGATGGTGCTGAACACAGAGCTTACTGGCAGGGCCCCCAAAAGTTTGGCTGTGGGCTGTTGGTGGTGAGAGGAGCCAAGGGTAAATCTGCCACCTGGGGGGACCATCTCCAGGCCAGCCTCTCAGGCGGCTTCCTTGTCCCTGGTTCACACCCTGGTCCATGCCCTGAGTGTTGAGGAAGAGATGGCATTCGCAGACCTGGGACAGCACAGTAGCTTCGAACCACATGTGCTCAGGACACCTGCTATGCTCATCAGCCTCTCTGGTCAGTCACCAGTTGAGAAGCACAGATAAATCATGTACTCATTTTAATGGGCCAAAATGTCCCCATTTACCTTTCTGTTTTGTAAAATGCCCCTTCCCCCACTCATCTACCTCTGCCACCAAAGCCAGGAGAAATGTTCTCAGTTTTTGAAAAACAGAAATCAAGCCTTAGCACAAGAAGAGAATATGCCAGGTAATTAACTGTGAGTACTTCTGGGTCATGAGAGAAGGGGTGAATATTTTGTTGTTTATATTTTTTCTGTCTTTTACAGCCTTTTTTTTTTTTTTTTTCGATGATCATGTTATAATTTGATAATTATTTTTTAAAAATCTAAGTGTGGACCCTGAAGTCAGACTCTCCACATCTGAGTATGAGGTCTACCATTTACCAAATATGTGATCAGGAGCAAGTTAGCAATTTAAGTCATAATTTCCTCATCTGCGAAAAGGGGTTAATATGAGATCCTATGTCATAGGGTTTTTACAAGGATTAAATGAGATAGTGTATGCAAGTAGTTTAGCAATAATGTCTAGCTATATTATTATCTTCTCACTTATACTGGATTTTCTTTCCTCCGTCCTATGCCCTGTCTGTTGCCCCATTTGGGTGCTAACCTCATCTTGGCAGCAAACAAATGGACTTCTGGAAAAATGAGGAGCAATGGATGGTCTTGGCGAGTGTTTCCTAGGAGGGAGATTTCTCTAGAAAAACAGTCATTTCATCTTTATGGCTCTTAGCAAGGCAGTCCAACCAAGAATGCTGTTTTTCATTATTCCCATTCTCCAGGGAGCACATCCTCAGTGTCTCCAGTAAATTGGACTTTCAAAGGTAAATGCAAATTCTAGTGTTAATTTATTTAAAGTAAATTATTCAGAGAGGCATATGTCAGCAAGCCTCATTTTGTGGCACTATATTAATGTCTTCCTTAAATACAGCTCGCCCTTTCTAAAAGCTGTTTTATGGGTCCAGGAAATCTGTCTATTACAAAGAAGTGCTTATTGTAAAGGATGTTTTAGTCCTCGGGTTCAATTAGGGAGAGAGCCAGGGTCAATGGGAGCCCTATGTGTGAAACAGCGTTAATAGCCCAAATGTAGTAGGGAAGTGGGAAGCCCGCTAAAGCACATGGGGTTTTACCGGGCAGGAAGGGATGTGAAGGAAGATAGATGAAGGGCTTTATTCAAATTTCACCAGCCTTCAGGGAGCCGGGTGGCAGCATCTGACCAATCCTTTGTAGTGGAAAGAAGCCAGGTTCAGAGTGGAAGTTCCTGGGTCCCAGCATCTCCCCTGACACAATTACTCCCATGTCTAGATTTCCTTCTCTTTAGATTGCAGAGAGGATTGTCTGTCTTCCCAATAGGGCTGGTTGTTTTCAGTTTCAAATAAAATAGCCAAGGAATGCTTTGAAAGATTTGAAGAGCCATAGACATATAAGGCATTTTAGTTATGGTTATTAATTACCATTTCATTATTATCAGACCTCAGGTGCAAAGGACCGAAGTAATTTTATTCCTCAATTTTTTTATATATTGTCATCACTGGACTGAACAAGTCGCCCTCTTTTATTTTTTTCTTTATCGGTTTGATTCTCACTCGTCAATCTTATTCCCTCCCCCAACCCCTCCCCAACCACTCTAATGTGTTTAATGTGTTCTTAAAAAAACAAACAAACAAAAGAACAACTTTCATTCACACACATATGGGTGTTTTATATGCATGGATTTGTAATTTACATGCATGGCGTTTTATAGATCTCATTCTAATTTTTACTTTTATTACCCATGTCTATGGTTTTAAGAACCATCGCCACTTGCACATTGCCTAGGACTGCAATATAGAACCCCAAGGTATTAATTCACAACCTTTACTGATTAACTTTCCGAAGAATTCTTGCACTGCCTCCAACTCCCTGCCACTGCAATTAACGGCAATGACTGCTCTTGTGCGTGGTCCTTAATGGCTACGTTTGAGAATTTATTTGAAATATGCCCAGAAGCAGAATTGCGCAAAGGATGAGAACAGGAAGAGAAAACCCAAAAGACTAGCAAGCTTTTGAAGTTTTGCTCAAATGTACCAGCAATCAGGAAAATGTAAATTAAAACAAATGAGCTACCGCTTTACACATTTTTAGATAGGCAATAATTAGAAAGCTGAATAGTGTTAAGTGTAGGTGGAGATGAGGGATATAGGGCCTTCATCCACTGCCAGTGGGGGATGATGGGGAAGGGTGACAGGCACAGTGGTTCTGGAAAGCCATCTGGCAGTACTTAGCTAAATTCAGATATACGTAGTTTCTGATAGGTATTATTTTTTATTATTGCTTTTTCTCATGAAAAATAACTATTAAACATGTTTTAGTTTTGCCAAGCTGCTTTGACAAATACCATGCAATGAGTTGGCTTAAACAACAGGAATTTATTGGCTCATGGTTTTGAGGTTAGGAGAAGTCCAAAATCGAGGCATTCCCTTCAGTCTGAAACATTCTGGAGCTGGCTGCCGGCTACCAGCAATCCTTGGGGTTTTTTGGTTTGTATCCCTGCCTGTGCCGCATGGTGATGTCCTCTCCTTTCTCTTCCAGGTCCCATAGACTTCCAGTTTCCAGCTCTTCCCCATGGCTTTCCCTCACACTGGTTTCCAGTTTCCTTCTCTTTATAAATCCTCCAGGAATCTGGATTAAGACTCAACCTCATTTGGTTAGGCCAGATCTTCACTGACAGTAACATCTTCAAGAGATCCTACTTACGAAGGGTTTATAGCTACAGGACCGAGAATTAAGACCAAGAACATGTCTAAATTGGGGTACATATTTTAATCTACCACAAACACCTACTTTTCTCAATTAAACACCTACTCACCTAGCTCTACTTAGCTCTACTAGGTGCTAGAACTACAATAGTGAGCAGCTCAGACATGGTCCTTGACCCCACTGAATTTACCATACAGCTGGAAATGCTTGATCATCTCTGTATTGCCAGAATCTAGCTGGGTGCCTGGCTCACAGTAAGTGCCAGCTAAATGTTTGCTGAATAAATAAACAAGGAGGAGAAGATATTAATCACATTGCTGCTTTTCGATCTTATTATAAGTGAATCAACTCTCAGCACCTAAGTCCAATCCCAAGGCAAGGTGAGTACTTTTTGTTCTGCAACCTGTTCTTGGCCTCCAGTGCAAGTCTTAACCCCACGCCCCACCCCCCACCCCCCATGAAAAATATTCGTAAAGAACTTTGTCTTCAAGTCACTTGATTGGTCTCCTTTATCTCCTTAAATGCACCCAGTGATGTAGGTACTATTATTATGCTCATTTTACAGGTGAGGAAACTAAAGCTCAGAGCAGTGATGGAATCTGCCTAAGATCACACAGCTTTTGAGGTGCAGGCCAGGCTTCACTCCTGGTCATTTTGCTCTATGACCTTTATCCTCTCCACAACATCAGTATGTTTGTGTGGGTGGGTGAGTGGTACCTTATTTTCTTGAAAATATCTGTTGAAAGACAATGGCATTCTTATAGTTGTCCATTAAGGCATTTGGTTTGTACCCCATGCCCTGAATAGAGAATCACCAATACCCTGCTCTCTCCCCTAATAGCACAGCTTTAAGCAGCAGAAAATGCCCCAGGGCCTTGCCTTAGCTTCTCCCAGGAGCTTTAGCCAGTCCCCTCCCCCAAATGGTTCTGTTCAGGGTCAAAAGATTTATAGCATCCTTTAGCTGCTGACAATATTTTCCTATTGATCCTGCTTCCGGAGTTCTGCTCAGGGGACAGGGAGTGACCAAAATGCTAAATTTTTACCAGGCACGCTGCAAAGCCAGCCAGCCAGCCAAGGCCTCCTTTGGGACCCAGAGCTGAAGGCGGAGAGCCACTGAGTCACTCACTTCCTCCTGATCTATAGTGGGCGAGTTCTCCCCCACTCCTCAGTCAATGCCTCAAGAGCCAGTTCCCGGACTTAATCCAAGGTCTTGCCTGAGGGTTTCTCTCTTATATTTCTCCTAAAATACTCACTCTACCAGGGCCCCACGGCACCATTCTTATACCACCAGTCTAGCCTCTCTCATTGCTGACCTGGATTAATTCAAAACATGCTTATCTTCCCTATTAGTCTTTAAATTCTTTGAGGGCAAGAACTATGTACCTCCAGCACCAAGAACAGGGTCTCATGTTGAAATTGTTGAATGATAAAATGACTCACACTGGGAAGCGGCTGTGGCTCAATCAGTAGGGCTCCCGTTTACCATATGGGAGACCCCGGGTTCGGTTCCCGGGGCCTCCTGGTGAAGGCAAGCCCGCCCGCACAGCGTGGTTAGCTGACCCAGTGAGCACAAGCAGCAAGGGGGGGATAAATGAATAAAAAAAAAAAAAAAAAAAAAAGACTCACACTGGTTAATTTCTATAGCAGGAGCTAAGAATGAGAGGAGCCACCACTATCATGCGAGAGTTATAAAAGCAAACTTCAGTTTTAAGACTCTGGAAGGCAGGAACAACGTTCATTTCATTTTTAGATAGAAGAGGGGCAAAAACTGGGTTGGGGTGGCAAAGTATATGTACATGGATCACTCCTCCTTATAAACACATTCATGGCAGACATCATAATTGCTCAATTAAAATTGTCCTATTTAAATGAGCATCCAGGCAACCATTACTAATTATGAGCCATCCCTTGGCTAGGAATACCATATTGTGCTTCTTGCCAAGGGTGATACAGAGCCATGGTTTCTCACAGTCTAATTGGAGAGAAAATGTTTTCATGTAAAAAAAGATTAACACTACAATGTCCCTTGATAGTTCATTGATTCGTTCATTTAATAAAAATTTATTGAGCATCTACTATATGCCAGGAACTATATCAAGTGCTGGGGATATATGAAGATGAATAAGGTGCAATCCTTGCCATCAAGGACTTTCTAGTCTAATGGAACATGCAGTTAATATACAATGTGGAAAGTTGTCTGATAAAGAAAATATGGGGTGCTATGGAAACCCACAGGAGTAACTTTGGAAAGCCTAGGAAGTACCCAAAGGAAAGGTACTGTACTGGTTTCCTAAAGCTGCCTCAATCTCAAGACCCTTAACTTAATCACATCTGCAAAGTCCTTATTTTTTAAATTTTTTTGCCATTCACAGGTTCCAGGGCTTAGAATGTGATGATTGAAAGGGGGAGGGGCCATTTTTCAGCCTATCACAGGAAGCCAGCACTAGAACCAGTAGGCAAGCAATAAATGTTACATGAATGAGTAAAGTCACATCTAACCTGAGAACTCAAGGTTGAGTATGTAAGGAATTGCATACTATTTGTACAGAGAGTACATGGGATAGGAATTGAGAGACGAAGGCATATGCTGGGGAAGAAAACAGGAAGATGGAAAATTGGAGAAATGGATTGGACACCAAAGTGGAGCAGGTAGGAGGGAGGAGGCGAGGCAAGGGTCAGGGTAGGCAACAGCAAATATACTGAGGAGAAGAAAAGTCAGGGTCAGTCCAGGATTGAACTTTGCAAAGTGGAAAGCTCACCAGAGGTCCATTTTCGGCATGATTTTGGCCCCTGTGCTGGGCTCAGACGATGAAGTGCGTGGTGAGGATGCTGAGAATGGTGCCTGCAATGCCCTTCCCCCACTGCCTTCACTTGGCGATTACTCAGCCTAAGTGTCCCTTCCTGACTCTGCCTTCCATATCACCATGCCTTCATCCCACAGAGCCCAAGCTAACCAGTTTAGAGAGGGGGAACAGTAGTAAAGTGTAATGGTTAAGAATGAGGGTGCTGGGCTGGAAACTCCACCAGAATGGAAGGTCCACAGCACAGGGATTTTTGTCTGTTTTGCCTAGGCCCTAAAACTGCCTGGCACATAGCAGACTCTCAATAAACATTTGTTAAAAGACTGAATGAATGGAGTAAGTCTTTTATATTGTAATACTGGTTTCACTACTACTAGCTGTTGTGACTTTTGCAAATTATTTAACCTCTCTGTGCCTCAGTTTCCTTATTGTAAAATCAGGATTCTAGTATCTGCCTCATGGGGTTGTTCTAGAGGGTATATCAGTTGATATGGGTAAAATACTTAGAACTGTGCCTAACACAGAGGTGTTTTTCAAATTGACACTGTAGGGGCACTTCAGAGTTTGATTAGATTTAATTTCAAATACTTCCAAACTATTTTTTAAATGGCAATTTGCAAAAGGATGCACATTCAAAAGTGTCCCATAATGTTAACATACAGCAAAACGCCTATGCTTCAACCTGACTTTAAGATCAGTAAATGATGTGATCTAAAATTTTAATTTAAAGCTGTACTAGCAAAATAACAACTTATTATCTTCTCTCTTTGTTGGGATTCTAGAGAGAGATTTCTCTTGATCTATAGGGTTAATCTCTGTAAAAGCTACCTCATCTAACTGTGATTAAATATGATAGGCTTTGATTCCATACATTTCCAAACATGCACAAGAGGACAGTAAAGCTTGCCCCATCTGCAGGAATGACCTTGTTCCAGCGTGGAGGGAAAGAGAACAGTGGCTAGTTCTAGTGTCTTTGCTCTAATGCTCCACCATAGTTTCAAAATGTGCCACCTAGATGGTGTCGGCAATGGAAAAAGAATTGGATTAAAAAAGTGAATTAATAGTATATTATTACAAAATAAATAACTTGGCTAGTCCCCTCATTCATTCCCCAAATGAGAATTAAGAACCTACCATGTGCAAAGCATTGTGCTGGGAGCTGAGGGTTGTAGAGGGGAGATAAGCAAGATAGACAAGGCTCCACCATCATTGAGCAATGTTTTCATTGGGAAAGAAAACAGTAAGAGGAAGTCTTAAAAATTCTATGATGAGGGAAGTACTCCAGCATGACATCTGGAGTAACTCACTTCAAGCTAGAATGGACTTCACTTGACTTTCCAGAGGAAGAGAGACTTAGCTGAGATCTGAACACTAAATAGGAGGGACTGGTTTAGTGAAAAGAAAATGCAGGCAACTCAGGGACAGAGTAATATTCCAACATAGAAGGACATGTGTGAAAGCATAGAAGCCAGAGAGAGCATATCACATTTGTAGAACTGAAAGGAATATAATATGGCTAAACCATGGCACTGGGTCTTTCACCATAACAACCTTATTTTTCAAATATGCTCACTGGTTTATCACTCAGTATATTTCTTGGCCTTTAATTTCTTTCTCTTTTTTTCTTTTTACATTTCAACTTTCCTTTTGATTGTTGCCTACTCCATTATAAAATCCACTTTTCCAGATGGTCCCCACTCTTTGCCATATGTCCAATGTACCTTCCACTTTTTGATCTTCACCAGTGCCCCTGAGCTGCTTTCCTATCTCAGTGTAAATGACACCTTCCTGTCTGGTGGCTACCCCAAAGCTTTTCTCATCTGCCTTTCTTGGGATTCAGGTTTCACACCCACAGATAGCGATCTTCAAAGGAAGATTGACCCAGCATAATAAACCCTCCAGCCGGGGCTTTGCAAAATGAAGTAAAGTCTTTGATCCTCCCCTGGTTGCACCTTGGAATGAAATGAGCTGTTTGAAGTGATGTTCAGCATGCCCAGAGTTACAAGGTTAAGACCAAGATGGTGCTACAAGTAGGTTATTTTGTTAAAGCATGGATTGAGGGAGATTATCCAAGGACCCAAGTTAGGTTTAAGCTGTCAAAATTAGCATCAGAAACTAGATGATAATTCAAGCTGAAAGATCTTCCCTCACTAGCTTGGCCCTATAAACCAGGGTGGCAATCCCAGACTATTACACATTCTCCCCCTAAGAACTTCTCAGAATGCATTCCAGATGCCATACAAATCAATATTTAGATTCATTTTGCTCAGTCCACAAACAGAAACTAACTGCCTTCTAGAATTATACCTAGAAATGTTACTGGCCTTGCTGCTGAAGGTTATGCAACACATGGGCAAACAGTGCCATCGGAATACCAACCCAACAACACTGAAGCCACGTGAAGCTGTGTAGTTCAGACCAGGAAGGAAGAGAGTCCAAAGATGCCCAGTTTACTTTGTAATCAGGCCTGCCAGGCAGAGATGGTTAAGGGTTGCTCATGGGCCTGGAAGCTAGCCTCCAAATAACTCAGTCCACCCAGTTTTCTCACAGACAGCTATGTGGGCTGAAGACCACTTAAAGCATGTGCTAAGTAAGCCAACTATCCTCCAAAGGAGGGCCATAACCAGCCTCAAACAGGGAGTGTTATTACCTGTGTTTAACTCTACCGCTTCAAGTCGCCAGTAGGTGGCAGAAATTCAAAAAAATGTTAAATTCTGCTTTCTTTTTAAGTATGTTCCAAGTGTGTCGAACCCAATCTTTGATCATCTTGCCACATCTGTATGAGATTAGAAGCGGTGAGAGAAATGTTCATGAAGGTGATGGATAACCAACTTGGATTTGCCATGTTTTTAAGTAATTTTGGCAATTTCCCTGGCAGGTGTGAAAAAACCCTGTGGTGCAAAGCATTTGATCAATTTTATTATTTTTACAACTTGTCATAAGGAATTGCTCTATATTGCATGGATTTTAGTCTCTTGCCAACTCTTTGGGCCTGGGTCTTTGTATTGTTTGTCCACACTCACCGCTCTGAATTTTGAGATATTATAGTTCAAAGTCCTCCAAAGAGGATGAATCTGGCAACTTCTGATGAATGTTCACTTATTTCTTGTCTGCAATGAATTGCTGATAAATATCAAGTTTTTTTTTTAAACTCTAAAAGAAGCTTTATTTTTGCACACATTTTTAGCGTGCATTTAGTGAGCAGAGTCACGTGGAAACGAGAACTGGAGATGCGAAGAAATAAAATTTCAAGTCATGGAGGGAAAAAAACATCTGAAATAAATATTTCCAATTAAGATCTGCAAAGTATGATTTATAGGTTTTCAAGCTGGGCCAAATGAATGCAACAGGAAACACACAACATATGAGACACAGTAAAAAAGTTTTCTTTCTTGTAGAACCAAGGAGAAAAACCAAGCTTCAGTGTGGTTTGATTTTTGAAAGACAAATCAAGTAACACCCAGAAGCCTCTTAGAGGTTTTGGAAGATTAACAGGTTCTGTCAGTAACTTTGAAATTCTATTGCTATAGAAATACCAAGAATTAAGATTATTAAGGATGACTTTCTGGTGATACCAAGGAATCAATTCACAGCTGTAAAATATATATATTTTTCTAGGTCATTAGCTTTTCCCCTCTTCCTGAGGGGAGGAGGACCCAACTCAATTTCATTCCAAAAAATATTGAATTTCCCTCCATCGGCTATGATGAGATCCTCCCCAGGCCAGCTTCCCCACTCAGTGGTTCCGTCCCTGGGTGATCTGGCAATAACCGCATCAGTTTGTCACTGTGACTATTCTAAAGAAGGTTTGACTTCTTTAGAAAGAAGTTTTGACTGTTCTAAAGGTTTGAAAGCAGAGAACTGGGTGGCTGGGGAACCTTGTCAGATTGCCCTAGGCTGCCAATTACTCATATACCAGGACAGCGGTTTTCAAATTTGGTTTCCCGGACCCCTAGCAGCAGCATCACCTGGGAACTTGCTAGAAATGTAAATTCTCAGGCCCCACTTTATATCTACTGAATCAGAAATGCTAGGCGTGGGAGACAGCAATTAGAAGTTCTCCAGGTGTTTCTGATGCAGGCTCAAGTTTAGGGTTTCCGGGGAGCAGAGGCTCACAGTATCCAAGATTCTCCTGGGGGTTACTAGGCAGTGTGCCTTCTGTTCCAAGGGGAAGTAAGCAGAGAGGTCCTTGGAATCTCTTTGATCATCCTTGGTATAAGAAAACGGTGTCCTTTGCTATGTGAGTGCATTATTTTTCCCAAAATGTTTTTACTTTCTGAAAATCAGTGTAGTGGAGCATTTAAGATAATAGGCTTCGGCTCTCACTTTTAAGCTGTGTAACTTGGGGCAAATTACTTAGCTTCTCTTTGCCTCAATTTCCTCATCTCTAAAGTGGGGGTATTATGAATTCTACCCTTTTGATTGTAAGGATTAGATGATGCATGCCCGAAAACACTAAAAATAGTGCCAGCACAGGACAAACACACAATAAATGTTAGCTATTATCATATTTATTATCCTTCAAAATCCAACTCACTTGTCACCCCAAGCTGATATCTTTCTACTTCCCCTATCCTGAATTGGTTGCTCCTTTATCTGAGCTGTAACAGTATTTTATCCTTAGCATTTACCCATTGCTTTATATTTTGCCTGTTCCCTGATAGATAACTTGCCTTTTCACAGTAGGAACTCTGCCTCATTTATCTTTCTTCCACGCAGCACGATGCTTGACCCAAGTAGATATTCAATAAATGTGGTTGACAAAAAGAATATGACGATGACTTTGGGGAGCTTGCCACATCCTCAGCTTTTTGGGGTAGCTAAGAACATTTTAAAGAAATATTTTAAAGTAAATTGAAAATTTTCACATTAGTAGAAAACAGACTACACTTTGGGGTCTCTTCCTTCCTCCTCCTAAACCTGTTTTCTCCAATTGCCTTGATCTGCTTGGCTTCCTTCTTCGTCTCTCACAGTCCTTTGGTAGTCTGGAACTCAAGTTTCCTAGATTAAGGCTGTGGAATATATAACCACCCTGAATGGTAAAAGGAAATTAGCAGTGGAGACATTAGGCAAAGCTGCATCTAGATATGCCAGCTATGTCTTAAGATCTTAGTGTTTGTTTGTTTTTTAATTCTCTGGCAATATTCATCATTTTCTGGCCCTAAGAACCTTAAGCTTGGCTCCAGTCACATTCTATCAGCTTATTAAGACCAGTAGAAAAAGAGCTTCTTATTCTCAATATTTCCAGTAAAAGTCCTTGGTCAGGCTCTCATTGGCTGACCTGAATTATGTGCCTATTCCTGAATCAATCTGTCTATGACCAGAAGATAGAACATTCTGACAGGACAAGCCTACATCATGTACCACTCCTCCTTAATGGCAAAGGAGTGGTTACCCAACTGCAAATCAGGGTATTAGTACTTGAATAAGGGGAGGAGATTCCAGGTAGAAAAAAAACAACAAATGTCCATTAGAGGCGTTATGCTCAGACTTTTCAAGCCCTTGATTTTTCTACAAAACCAAATTAAACTAACAAATAGTCATTGAGCCCAAGACAAATTGTTAGAAATGGGGGGCGGGGGAGCATATAAAGTAGCATTGTACAGGATTGTTTTTCCCCCTTAAGGCAGTCACTGTTGCCTAGCAGAAAGAGGCCTGGCACTGTGACTTAAAGGTAAAGGAAAAGTTGAACACCATCTGGCTCGGATGCTCCCAGTCTGTGAACCAATGAAAGCTACTTAACATTCCTAAGCATCAGTTTTCCTCTCTGTAAAATGGGAACTAAAATCACAATTAGTATTCATACCAGAGCTTCTTATGGGGATGGCATGAAATAATCCTTGTAATCTAAAGAGTTTAGCACAGTGCTTAATATATGTTAACTAATATTATTGTTTATATCATTAACTATTTACATTTCTGAGTCTGATTGTTCATCTGTAAAATGGAGATATTACTTACTAACTCACAGGATTGCTATCAGTATTAAATGAGATATCCTCCTAAAATGCCTGACATACAGATGTGTGATAAATGTGAGTTTCCATTTCTCCCTCCTCCCCCACCAGCTCTCCCTTTTCTCTTCTCCGTCCTGTGAGTCATATTCTTGAGTTCATTACTGAAAATGCAAAGACAAAAAGGCACCAAGTCTTGTCTGATATAATGACAACTATAGAAGCTATTTGCCTAACCAACTGACAATTCCACCCATGGCTTGGAATGGGTGGAATTGATGATAAAAGTTCCTCCAACTTTGTTTAGGAGACCTCAGAAACTGAGGTTAGGTATAAGGTAGGTAAAACTCTATTACTCCTTCCTTTTCTTTATAGGATAACATGTGAAATACAGCAGGCCTCTATCCCACCACTTACCACCACCTCCATTCCCACTTCCCAGAGGCAAGTCTTTCAGCTATTTTCTTTTGTATTTGCCTTCATAGTTCTAAATAATATGCTCCTGATTTTATTTCCTGAATTTGTTTTTCAATTTGGGAATTACCTGCTGATTTGCTACTGTGAAAGTTGAGAATTTTTATTTTCCCTATTTTTACCCCTCCATCCTGGCATACATCATTCTCTGTCCCTCATCCTCAACTTCCACATATAATCACATCACAGATTTTGGCTACATGAACATTCAGTAGTTACCTAAATATTGATCGAAGTTATGTTTATATTTCTTTTCGTGTTTAACAGTTGTCATAAAAAATTATGAAAGACTTTAAAACCGGCAAAACAAGATTAGTGGGTATCCTGTCTAGCTCACCCATCCAGGTTATTTTTGCCTTCCATTGTCTTTGATTTACTTAACAATACTGTAAATTGTGGAAAACTAATAATAATGCATATTGTTATCCATAGAAATATAAGTTGTATATGGTAGAATGCTGTGGTAGGCAGAATACTAAAATAACCTAATGATTGATGCCCTAGGATGGCCTCCTCCCTTTGACTATATGAAGAAACTGAATACAATAAAAGATTACTCCCAAGATTATGTTATGCTATTTGGCAAAAGGAAGATTATCTGAATACACCTAATCTAATCACGTGAGTCCTAATCACATGAGCTCTTTAAAAGCTGAATTTTCTTGGCTAGTGGCAGAAGGAGAAGTAAGGAAGATTGAAAGCACCAGAAGGATTTGATATGTCCTTGTTGACTTTGGAGATGAAGTAGGCCATGTACAAGCACCAGAGAGTGGCCTCTAGGTGCTGACAATAATCCCAATCAAACAGTCAGAAAGGAAACAGGGTCCTCATTTATTATAGCCACACAGAACTGAATTCAGCAAACAATCTGAATGATCCTGGAAGCAGATTCTTTCAGAGACTGTCCAGATAAGAGCCCAATCCAGTCAACATACTGATCTCAGCCTGTGACACCCTAAATAGAGAACTCACTCAAGCTTACCTGGATTTCCTACCTACAGAACTGTGACATCATCAGTGTGTGTTGTTTTAAGCTGCTGAATTTGCTGTTGTACCTGGTCATACCATTTTACTGGTTCCCTCCTAAACTGTCATGATTTTATTATTTTTAAAAAATTATCCTTTAACACTGGAATGAACAACTGTTTTGTGTTATTTTGTGTGGACCCATTACTCATTCAGCCTCAAGTTTCTTTCTTTCTAAAACTCCACTCAGTATGGTAAGTCACGTTAGGTAGTTGTATTTCCCCTTCCTGAGACAGCTCTCCTAGAGCCCTCAATCCTGCTACTCCAGTTGGCAATGGATGCACTCTAGAACTGCTGTCATCCTGTAACTTCTCTTTATCACCATCTTGTGAATTTCTTTCACTTTTCTCCTTTTCTTATCCTGTTTCTTGAATTCTTTCTTTGATTACTCTCTTGTTATGCTGAAGAGCGTCCTTCAGTAGCTTCCAGAGAAAGAACATATAGGAGGTAAACTTTTTGAAATTTTGCATGACTACATAGTTTTTTTTCCTACATTTACTTGGCTATACATATAATTCTATGTTGGAAATAATTTGCCTTTGGAATTTTGAAAGCATTGTTCATTTGTATTTTAGCTTCCAATGCTGCACTAAAGTCCTATGCTATTCTGAAACCCAACTCTCTGTATGTCGCTTGTTCCCTTATCCCCTCTTATCACCTCCAAAAATATTAGAGTCATATTTTTGGTCTTATGTGTAATAGAATTTCATAACAATGTGCCTTAGTGTGGGTCCTTTTAAATCCAATGTACTAACCACTGAATGAGTCCTTTTGATACATAAATTCATGTCCTTCATTCTGGAAGAAAGCTTTGTATTCTTTATTATTTTCATCCCTCCATTTTCTTCTCTTCTCTCTTTAATTAGTCCAGTTAGTAAGATACTCCAATTAGTCAGATGTTGGATCATTGGATAGATAATATAATTTTCTTATCTCTTATCTCTTAGTTTTCTTTTCTTTGATGTTTTGCTCTGCTTCCTTGAAAATATTATCACTTCATCTTCAATCTTTTTGCTTTTTAAAAATGTTATGCAATCATAGGTGTCATTTTCAAGGACTCTTTTGTTGTCAAAAATTTTTTAAGTCTCATGTTTTTGTTTTATGGATGCTATATCTTCCTTTATCCCACTGAATATCTTAATTTAAGGTTTTTGGTTTTTTTTGTTTGTTTCCTGTAATGCTTTTGTTTCCTTCAAATTCTTTCCTCCCTGTTTATTTGTTTTAGCTTCTTTCATATTAAAAGTTCTCCCCAAATGTGAGGAGATAATTGACTGCACATTAATATTTAAGAAAGAATCCCTAAAATGCTGATCAGAAGACTCACTGGCAACAAATGGGTCTCACCATTGGGTAATTAGTTTATTTCCTTTAGGTGTCCTTCCTAGCTGTCCTTTATCTGTTGATATTTTCATTTGACTTGATTGGTGTCACTAGAAAGAGTTCTTCCATTGTGGTTGCTGGGATTTATAAGCCAAGCTACTTGAGGGCCTGGGAATTGACCAAGGGGAGGGGGGCCAAGGGCCTTGTTCAGTTTTCAAATTTTCTTTCAATTCCTCTGTTTTCAATGATCTAATATTCCCACCTTCAGCTGTGGCTGGGTGTCTTTGAGGGAAGGGTCTCTTGTGGTTCAGTTTCTCTAGTGAGAAAAACTCATGTCTTCTGCCAAGTTGAGAAGATCTGAAGGTTTAATTGCTCCAGTTCCTGAGTCTTTCTGAGTTTGTTCCTTGTGGGTCAGCTACTTTTTGGCTCTCTTCCACCCCACTAGCAGTTAGTATTTAGCTTTCTCCACTCTGCTAAATCAGTTAGCATGCATTTCTCTACTCTATAGCTTCCTAATTTTTTTTTTTTTTTTTTGAGGTTCCGGGGATTGAACCTGAGACCTTATATGTGGGAAGCTGGCACTCAACCACTGAGGCACATTGGCTTCCCTGAGTCGTTTTTTTTTGTTTATTTGTTTTGCTTGTTGTTTTGTTTTTGTTTTTTCAGGAGGCACTGGGAACCAAACCCAGGACCTCCCATGTGGGAGGCGAGTGCTCAATTGCTTGAGCCACATCCACTCCCCTGTTGACATTTCTTAACCTCTGTCATAACCTCCCCTATTATCTTTGTCCTTGTGGATTTATAACTTTCTTATTCCTTTATTGTCACTTGGTAGAGTTTTGGTAAGTTATTGAAGATTAATGTCTGATTAAGTACCACATTTTACCAGAAACTACCACTCACCCTTTAAATTTCTCCAATCTGGCTTCACTTACAAAACTTAATCAAAATTTGCTTGCTAAAGTCATAAATCCAATGACCCATTTTCAGGCTTCATCAGCAGCAGGTGATATAATTGGTCACTCTTTCTTTTCTGAAACATTTCTGTCTTTGGACTTCACTAATGTCTCACTCTCCCAATTTTCTTCCTAAGAAAGAAAATTTTCTTTCTCTCATGGTTCCATTTTAATCTTCTTTGATACCAGTATTTTATTTTATTATTTTTCTAAAGATACTTAGATTACATAAATGTTACATAAAAAATGTAGGGGATTCCCATATGCCCCACACCCTACCCCTCCCACACTTTCCCACATTAACAACATCCTTCATTAGTGTGGTACATTTGTTACAATTGATGAACACATGTTGGAGCATTGCCACTAAGTGTGGGTTATAGTTTACATTATAGTTTAAACTCTCTCCCACACAAGTTTGTAAGTTATGACAAAATATGTAATGGCCTGTATCTGTCATTGCAACGTCATGCAGGGCAATTCCAATGTCCCGAAAATGCCCCCATATTACACCTGTTTTTCCCTCTTCCTCCCCTCAGAATCTCCAGAGGCCACTGCCTCCACATCAATGATACAAATCCTTCCATTGCTAGAATAACAATATGCCTATAGTAGAATAACAGTAGTCTACTCTAGTCCATCATTCATTTCCCAATCCTGAGGATTCTGGGATGATTATGCCCACTCTGCCTCTTGATACCAGTATTTTAAATGGTGGTTCTGGGCTTTCTTTTTTCCCTTATCTTGATATTTTCTTGAGTGATAATAACACCTCCCATAGTTTTAAATACCGTCAATATGCCAACAATTCCCAAACTTTTAGCTCTAGATCATATATGCAATGACCTATTTGAAAGCTTACAGCTATTCAAACTTAATATATCTCAAACTAAACCTTGATCTACTCTTTATATTTGTTCTTTCCACTGTGCTCCCTCCGATCTTTAGTACTCAATTGCAGATACCAGAAACTGGAAAACATCTTCAACTCTTCCCTCCCCCTTAGCATCATGTTCAGTCCTATACAACCTCTGTTATTTCTACCTGTAGAATGACTCTTGAATCCATCTCCTTCTTTGCATCTTCATGACCACTTACCACTATTGTTTTCCTGGTGGCTGCAATAGCCTCCCAACTAATCTCCTCATATTCTTCATTCTTGCTCTGTCTCCTCATTCTCCAAACAGTAGTTAAGTGATCAAGTTTTAAGATGCAAATCTGATCACATTAGTTTGTTGGTTAGAACTCTTCAATAGCTTCAGAATACACTTAGAATAAAACCCCATATCCTTAAGGGAACTGAAAGGCTCAAATGAGCTGGCCCTACCTCTCCACAATCTCCTTGTGCCATCCTTTCCCACCTCATTTTGCTCCAGTCACACTGGTTATGCTCAATGTGTTAAATGTGTCAAACTTTTTACACCTTAGAGCCTTTTCCTGGAATATTTACATCCTTTTTTTCACATGGTTCCTACTCATTGCTCAAGATTGAACTTAAAACCACCTTCCAGAAAGATTTTCTTTATTACTCCTGTCTAAACTAGAACCTTATTTTATTCCTTCATTTCTTTTTCTCTATAATACCTCCCAAAATTTTGTAAAATTTATTGTGTGCTTTGTTTTATATTTGTCTTCTTACTGGAATATAGATTCCATAAAGGCAGGAACTGTGTCTATTCAGCTTACTGCTAACCCCAGCACCTAGCATGAAGACTCAACTGTTAAACGAGTGAATGAATGATTGTTCATTTGGAATTCTTGTATCCTGGACTCCAGTTCAGGCTTGTCTACTTTACTAATTGTGAAAATTTGGGCAAGTTACTTAACCTTTCCTGACCTTAGTTTCTGTATGTGTAAAATAAGGATAATAGTACCTATCTTATCAGACCATTGTGAAAAATTAAAGGAAAGAATCCATGTGAAGCAGTTTGCACAGTGCCCGGCACATATTAGGTGTTCAGTTATTTTAGATGATGATAATGATGGTAACAGTCACTAATTTTAGATTCAAGAGGGTTAAAATGTCCCAAACATAGGATATCAATCATTCTTACATAAAATATTTACCTCTATTGTTTGTGATGTCAATATTATGAATTTGGCTGTCCCACCATCTGTGTTCCACAACTGGATGAATATAGAAGGTACTGCTGTCTACCTAAATTCATTTCTACTTCTCCTTCTTACTAATAGAATATTCTTTCTTTTGATTTTCAGAGATTCATCCTCTCTTCCACATAATCCTATGCCTCAATGGCAGTTGATTCCAATCCTAGCTCTAAGTGGATTCAGATTAGCCAAGCTAAGCATAGCAGTCCCATTCTCCTGGGCAGTGATTGATTTTGAGGTGGACATGTGACCTAGTTCTTGCCAAGGAGTTGAGGAGGGAGCTCTGCTGGGAGTTGGAGGGAAACATTTCTCCTTTTTAAGAAAGAGCACAAGCAGAAATACCCTCTCCTACCTCTGAACCCTAGCTATGACACCTGAAATTGCTGCAGCCATTTTGTGACTAAAACGGGGAACCAACCTTAGAGAGAAGCTGCTGCAAAGCAGAGAGATGGAAAGATGGGTCTTTGATGACATCATCAAACTACTGTGTGTACCCTGCTTGGAACCTACCCTCTTTTTTTTTTGGATTTCTGACTAGGAGAAAATATTCCCTAACATTTAGGCCTGACTCTGGACATATGTGCTACATGTAGTCCAAAGCATCCCAACCAGGACTCAGTGGCTAGGTCTCCATCAGAGGGTGGATGGCCTGAGGCCCATATAACTTCTGACCTCCCTTCCAACTTTGAGATAACTAAATGTCATTTATTAGACAGAAAGGACTCAATGGGGGTGAGGAGGGAACTTGAAAACACTTTTGCCAGTAAACAGAACTCTACATTAGAGAGTTTTCAAGAAGGTGGAGTGATGTAAAGTTGCCACTCCTAGCTACAAGGCTGTGCCCCAATGACTCCAGTGAATAAGCTCTTGTTTCCACAACATTATTCTTCCACAGTCTTGCCAGATGGAAAATATCATGTGTTTTTCCTCTGGAGATAGGGAATCAATTCATTTTCTGAGTGCATCAAAGGAACATTCATTGTTTTGGCTCTCTTTGGCCCTATTTTGCATGGTTTTTACTACCCATCCCAGAACTCAGTGGTCTCGGGAAGTATTGAAAGGGAAGTAGGTCTACCAGGACCACCTGAACAGGCACCAGGCAAAGATTGAAGCTACTCAGGATCAACCCATCACACTGGAGGGCACTGGCATTAAACGGAGTCTAAAGACTTTGTTGTCCAACAGATATTCATTGTGTACTTACTTGCTCTGGGCCTGGCCTATGTTAGGCCTTGGGAATATTGGAGAGAAGTTTAGTGGCAGTGCATTTTATGTCAAGCTGGGTTCTAAAGTTAACACATAAAGAAAAATTGCCTGTGGTCAAAAGTACTCTTAAAAGAGCCCTTAAATATTTGATATCGAACAATGCATATAGTTTGCTGTATACAACTCTGCATATGTATTTATATGTCTGTATAAATGTATGATACACTTGGTAATGTACATTAGTACATAATGAAAAAGACAGCATTGCATGAAAAATATAAATCTTGGTTAGAATAATACTCAGCAGGGCAAGGTGCTCACACCAAGAAAGAAAAGGCCAGAGAGAACAGAGACTCTGAAGTGACCAGCAGTTTCATATCTGCCATCTTGTGTTCACTCTGCTCTGCTGTTTAAATGACCTCTTCTCTGTGATTCCTTTCTTAAACAAAGCCCATGTAATTAGCTGCACGTATGGTCTCTACATTGGAGGATTATGGTTTAAGAGTCATTTTATTTTATTTTATTTTATTTATTTATTTTAAAGATTTTATTTATTTATTCATTTATCCCCCCCTTGCTGCTAGTGCTCGCTGGGCCAGCCAACCACACCGTGCGGGCGGGCTTTTGCCTTCACCAGGAGGCCCCGGGAACCGAACCCGGGGCCTCTCATATGGTAAACGGGAACCCTACTGATTGAGCCACAGCCGCTTCCCTTTATTTTATTTTTTAATCTTGAAATCTAGAGAGGCCAGAGAACTTGTTCCAAATTATATGAATGGTTCATGGTGGTAGCAAAACTCCACAGCTATATGGCTCTGGGGTGGATTTGCAAATCTAACACTAGGAGACTGAATGTATTTGTACCTAGGTGTCCTAGTGCTAGGAAGTCATGACGCTTTTGCAAAACACCATGGAAAAATCAATATATGAAACTTAAAATTATTAAATCAATAATCTGCTGCTAAATCAGATCTGAAATGCAATGGCAAGTGCCAACAGTTTAGGAGAAAGTCATTCCCTATACGCCGTCTTTCTTTCTTTACCTGTTTTGCAGGATTGTTGCAAAGATTTGATCTTTGAAAATGTTCTTTGTGAACTTCAAAGTATGGCAATTTTATATTGTTTTAAGAGACAGATCCCAGTCCTCAGGCACAGTCCTAAAAGATGGTGGTGAAGAGTTGTGAACATAGGAGTGACATATGGCCCCTGCATGCCTGGAGATCACATGGGTTTAGGGAGAAGGTGACTGAGAGTCTGTTGCCCTGAGAAGCCCCAAGCATTGGTGGATCAGAGTCCACAACGTTGATACTCCCGAAGGGGGCATTATAGGTTGGGGAGGAGAAGCTCAATTGGATGGAGAGTCCAGTTTTGCTTGGGAATTTACCTTGGTTAAAAGAGTGAAGAGTGGGATCCCATCTGCCTAATGCCTCTAATCTCAGGGTTCTAACAGTTGGTCAGTGGAATGTAGTATGAAGCCCTAGGTAAGGTACTAGGCCCTTCCCTCACCTTACTTGAGACGCCACCGAAATTTTGATAGGACAGGACAAAGAAGGAACTTAGAGTACGTTGTCTTTCATACAGCTCTGATATTCAACACAAAACAATAGATCGTATGCTATTTCATAATGTTTTTCAATTTTTTCGCATGTTTTTTTTTTCTGTTTCCAATTTGTTCATGAATTGGAGGGCAAGTATATAGAGAGTAGACTTCTCTGGGGCTCCTTCCAACCTTTTCCCTCACCCAGCACTGTTTGGCTACTGCAAAAGTCTCCCAGCTAGTGTGTCCCCACGTCTACTCTTGCCTCCTGTAGTCCATTCACAGGCAGCAAGAGCAAGCTTTTAAAAACACGTCACAGCACTGTCCAATAGAAATGTAATGCAAGCTTCATAAGTAAGTTTAAATTTTGTAGTAGTCTTTAATAAAAGTGAAAAGAAACGTGAAATTAATTGTAATAACATATTTTATATAATCTATTACATATTCAAAATATTGTTACAACTAATAATCAATATAAAATGTATTTATGAGATCTTTTGCATTCTGTTTTCCTACTATTTTTAATATCCAAATGTTTGTCTCAGGACTAGCTACACTTCAAGTGCTCAGTAGCTATGTGTCTAGGGGCAGCCGTAATGGACAGTGCAGACATAATAGCTCAAAACCCCTTGCTTGCCATTGCAGGATCTGTCCCTTGTCTAGTGTGCATTTTTTATGTGAGTCAGTTCTATGAAAGCAGGGATTTGGAGTTATGTCTCTATTACCTAGAATAGTGCTTAACACATAGTAGCTACTCAGTAGATATTTGCTGAAAGAGTAATTTTTTCTATGAATGACACAGCATTGAAAAATGGCAACAGTGGTCACTTGGAGGAGCAGCGAATTGGTAGAAGTGACCATAAAGAATTTCATCAGTGTCTGTTTTCACTTTTTAAAATATGTTTTCATGTTTGTATGTGTTTGGGCATTACTTGTTTAATGAAAAATTAATAGAAGTACTTTTTAAAAAGAAAAAAGAAAACAATGGTTATTTGTAATAAGAAGAAATAAAGGTGAAAAATCAAGAATTAAAAAAACAAGAATTTGGTGGGTGTATTAGTTTTCTATTGCTGCTGCAACAAATTATCACAAATTCAATAGCTTAAAAACAACACAAATTTATTATCTTACAGTACTGAAGGCCAGAAATACAAAATGGGTCCCACTAAGTTAAAATCAAGTTGTTAGCAGGGCTGCCTGCCTTCCAGAAGCTCCATTCCCTTGTCTTTTCCAGCTTCCAGAGGTTGCCACGTTCCATTGTTCATGTTTCCCTTCCATCTGCAAAGCCAGCAAGCACATCGTTCTGTTTCTTCCATGTTTCTTCTCTGACACGCCAGCCTCCCTCTTTTGCTGTAATTACCCTGTGATTACATTGGATGCATCCGTATACTCCATGATAATCTCTCCATCTCATGATCCTTACCTTAATCACATCTTTAAAGTCCCTCTTGCCATGTAAAGCAACATAGTCACATGTTCTGGGGATTAGGATGGTCGACATCTTGGGGGCGGGCATTATTCTGCCCACAACAGTTACCTTGTCAGGGTCAACTGACGGGCTGCTTGTGACATGGAATCGATTGTGTGCTTTGAAATTTCCCCTACCTGATCTCTGTGATCACTGAAATGAAGCCCTGGCTATTCTGCTGGACCCTGACCTCTGGCCCTCTCATCAAGCTGATCATTTTCAGAAATCAGGAGAGACGGATCTTGGAGTTCCTGCAGTTCTGACCCGTCTTTTCTACTCTTTCTGTGAAAGGGGGTTGTATTTCCCGACCTTGTGTGTTAAGCACCTCTAGGACAGCCCTTAATGATTCCTGACTCCTAGTATTCACTGCCTTGTGTAATCCTTTCTCCGTGAGCATGGGCTGGATTTACTGATGTGCTTCTAATAAATAGAATTTGGCAGAAACAATGAGATGTCACTCCAAGATTTGGTTACAAAGAGACTGTGGCTTCCATCAACAGTGGCTTCTCTAGTTCTCTCTTGCTCTGATGGAAGCCAGATGCTATTGTGAACTGCCTTATAGAGAAGCCCACATTGCAAGGAACTGATATCTCTAGCCAGTAGCCAAGGAGGACCTAAGGCCGGCCAACAGTCTCGTGAGAGAGTTTGAAAGTGGATTCTCCAATAGTGGAGCCTTGAAATGACTGCAACCCTGGCCAACCTACTGACTGTGGCCTTGTGAGACCTTGAGCCAGAGACGCCCATCTGAGCTGTGCCTGGTCTCCTGACTGACCCACAGAGACTGTGAGGTAATAAATGTTTCTAGGTTTGGGGGTAATTTGTTACACAGCAATACATAGCTAATATAGATGCTTGTTTTGGGATCTATCCTATCCTAGTTCCCTAAGATAACATTTCCTATAAAGAACTAGATAATAAATGTCAGGTTTTGCAAGGATACACATGTTTCTGTCTTATATTCTTCTTTTATATATAGTTTGCCATTCGAGGGAACCCAGGGTATTCTGGTTCAGAAGCAGGATTTTCTGTTTTGTTTTGTTTGGGGGGTGGGGGTGGCTGTTTTCCTCTCTGCTGTAAGTCCCAGTACTTATAAAAGTACATGGAACCAAAGAGTGGATGTAGCTCAAGTGGTTGAGCGCTTGCTTCTCAGGTAAGAGGTCCCGGGTTCAGTCCCCGGTACCTCCTAAAAACAAAAACAAGTGAAAAAATAAAAAATACCAACTCAGGGGAGCCAGCATAGCTCAGTGGTTGAGCACTGGCTTCCCATGTGCAAGGTCCCTGTTACCTCAAAAAAAAAAAAAAAAAAAAAAGGTACATGGAATTTAGTAGACACTCAATAAATATTGGTCGAATGAATGACATTTTTAAAAAAATCATTACTGTGGGTTTGAGGAAACCTAATTTCTAATTTGGCTCTGCCAAGACTATCTGTGTGGCTTTAGGCAAGTATAAAATACTAAGCAGAAATTATAATAAATAAATATGTGCTTCATTGCACCCTAACTTCAGGCCAGGTATCATGCTATGTGGTTTATAAGCATTGCCTTATTTAATCCTCATGGCAGGCATTATTATTATTATCTCTCTTTTATGGACCTCATCCATAAAATTTCATCATCTATAAAATGAAAAGTTTGGGGTCAAATAATCCCTAAACTCTCTTTCCTACTCAAAAGTTCTAAGATATCTACATCTTTCTATTTAAAAGATCCATTTATTTCTCTTTTACTCAAAGGAAGAACATAAAATCTCAAAGCACCATCATAATTTCAGACCTCTACTCTACTTTCAGATATATGATCATTTATTTTGTTTTATTCTTAAATGTTCTCCTCAGTTTGCTGGATCTTGTGTGAATTCTGTGGAAACAATTTCTCTACAGTATACTCCTTTCAAAAAAAAATTTTTTTTTATTAGAGAAGTTGTAAGATTACAGAACAGTCATGCATAATGTACAGAATTCCCATACATCATGCCTCCACCAACACCTTGCATTGTTGTGGGATATCTGTTAGAGATTATAAGAGAACATCATCAAAATATAAGTACTAACTCTGGCCTATAGCTTACATTTGATATATTTTTCCATACACTCCCGTCTATTATTCCACAGTATACTCTTTCCACTTGCAAATAACTTCAAACATTAGTACCCAAAGTGTGAGTTTAACCTCTGCATTTTGAAAGAAAATCCATGGCCAATTTATTTTTAGGGCACCTGAAAAAAGTTAAATGGTAATATTGGTTTTCTATTAATGACGGAATTCAGAACTGTTGTTACTGAATGTTCTTTGCTAATAGTCTTTCTTTAGAAACTTGTCCCAATAAAAATGGATTAAGGAAAAGTTTTATGAGAGTCTGTACCTAAAACTAGAATCACATCCTTGAAGGCTAGAAAGGACTAGAGTGGTGACCTGATACAATCTTCTCATTTTGTAAAACAGGGATGAAGGCTCAGAGAAGGTAAGCTTTTTACCCAAGGACACACAGCTAACAAGTGGCAGTTGGAAATTTGAACATCAATTTGTTCAATGCCAAAGTCCATGTTCTTTCTGCTTTATCCACTTCCTCCCTACGACCTTGAAAGACAGCTTTCTCTTTTGGATTTTATTTGAAATACCCTTTTTTTTTGCCCCTACCACAACAAATATGGCAGATGGTTTTCATGTGTACAATACACTCTCATGGTGTATTCAGATTTTGGTGAAAACCAAACAATATTTTACATGAAAGTAAACAAATAGTACCACTCGCAAGCACTGCCATAATTTGTAACTGACACATTTGTGCAGAAGAATATAAGTGACATATTAAGAGAGATATAAGCACTTCCCTGAGTTTTAAATATAATGATAAAAATGAGGCCAAGAATAATAGCTTTGAATAAACCTTATTATGTGCCAGGTATTGTGCTACATGTTCAAAGCCAGGTACAGCCAAGTATAGTGGTTGCCTGGATTCAAATCCTACCTCTGCCATTTGCTAGCTGTTGAACTTGGGAGAATTACTTAAACTGCTGCTCTTCATTTAGGCTCATGTATAAAATACCGACAGTTACAGCACCTACTTCACAGGGTTATTGTGTAGATTAAATGTGTAGAACACTCACTGATGGCTTTTCCACTTGCCAGGCTCTATTCTGAACCCTCAATAAGGGTTAGCACTAATGATCTCATTTAATCTTCACTGAAACCCACAGAAAGTTGAGCTTCAGGGGGGCAGAAATGTCTATTTTGTTTAATGTTAAGTGGTACAATTAGGCACAAGCTTATAAGCAGCAATGCCAGGCACATAGTAGAAACTCAATAAATATTTGTTCAATGCATGAACCTCATGGCTTGTATTGCCTTTTTATCTTCATTTTGTAGATGAGGAAACTGAGGCTTAGTCCCTTTCTTAAGATCACAGGTCTAAGACATCTGACATGATGGCATATCAAAATGTAATTATGTGAGCACGAGGCAATAGGGATATCTTCAATTACTACTTTTAATTTTAATAATTTTATTCCTTTCAAATTTGGCTTCTCTTATTATTATACATTATTATACATACTGGACATCCGATTGGGATATATCAGTGTGCTGGGATTAGCCTGTAGGCAATGTGAGGCCACAAAGGCATTAGGCATGGGGTGAAGCTTACAAAGGCATTTAAGGAAGATGAGTGTGGCCACAGTGTGCACAGAGGATTGGAGGGCCACGGGCTATTATAGGGAGGGCTGTACAGTGATAGGCTATTATAGGGAGGGCTGTACAGTGATAGGATGGGTTTGAAAAATACAGAAACCACCTTGGAGTTATCCAGAACCATTAGATAATTCTGAGCAGTGTGCCTACTCAACCCTCCTCAAGGAGCTCACTCACCAGAATAAATGAGCAGGAAGAAACCTAATCTGGGTTGGCAGATTCCAAGTGGCCTCCAAGTACCCCCCAGCCCAGGTAAGAAAGGCTATATGGTGAAGCTGCCTGACCCCACGGATATTGATAGGATACTTTTCAGGGGAAGAGAAAAATTTGATCTGGGATTTACCCGTGACTGTCAGAAGGGATGGTGTGCCCTCATGAATAATAGAGAGGGAATTCAGAACCCTGGAGCTCCCACTGCCCGGCACTGGACTGGCTAAGCTGACAGTGAAGCCAGTTTTGGGTCCATTCAACCCAAGATAACTTTCCAGCTCTACCTCTGCAACAACTCATTTCTATCACAATAGCCATGCTGTAAAAGACTGGGGGAGAGGGGGAATCTGGGGAGACAGGAAGAGCAAAGGTGAAACACACTGGAGACAAGGTCTTGCTTGGCCTGAGGGCAAGCTACAGGCTGGTGAGCAAGTCATGACCCGTAATGTCAGCTTCAGTCTCACTGGCCTCAATGGGTCCCCAGCACTTCCACCAATGAGAAACAAATGCATGTCTGGGGGTGGGTGGGTGAGCAGGGTGAAGAGAAAGCGAGGCCACTGTAAGCAAGAAGGGCAAGGTTGCCTTGAGATGAGATTAGTAAGGAGAGCAGGGACCCTTGACTATCACTGGGCACTGTATTGCAATTGTACCAAAAAGGCTATGACGACATCAGGAGATGTACACAGGCAATGAATGGAAAGGGGAAAGACTACTGAATTGGTGGGGGTTTGGCCTAAAGGAGGTAATTTTGTTCAGCAAAAAAAGCAGATTTTAAGATCAGAGACACCTGGATTCAAATATCATTTCAGCCAATTTTTGGTTACTTGAGTGTAAAATAAGGGTGACAAGGATGCTAATACAATGGAGCACTAAAAATGCCAAGTTCATAATATGTTATAGCATGATGTATAAAAGTTGCTTATAAAGATTCAAATTATGTGGGTTTGAGTCTTGCCTCTATGACTAACTAAACTTGGGAAAAGTATTTGGCTTCTCCAATCTCCAGCTTCCTCATCTACTAAATGGAGATAGTAGCAGTACCTGATTTCATTCTAAAGGCCCAGTAAGTATTTGAATGAATGAGGTGGTCATGTATAAAGAGCTGAGCCTATAGCATGGCACATAGTAATCACTCAAAAAATACTGGCTATTACACTATTAAAAAGTCAGAAAACTACAAGTGTTGGAGAGGATGTGGAGAGATAGAAACATTTATTCACTGTTAGTGGGAATGTAGAATGGTACAGCCACTATGGAGGACTGTTTGGCAGTTCCTAAAGAAGTTGGATATAGACTTGCCATGGGACGTGGCAATACCACTAATAGGTATATATCCAGAAGAACTGAGAGCAGTCACACGAACAGACATCTGCACACCAATGTTCACAGCAATGTTATTCACAATTGCCAAAAGATGGAAACAACCCAGGTGTCCATCATCCGATGAATGGATAAACAAACTGTGGTACAGACACATGATGGAATATTATGCAGTGGTAAGAAGAAAAGAAGTCATGAAGCGTATGACAAAATGGATGAACCTGGGGGACATTATGTTGAGTGAAGCAGGCACAAAAGGACAAATACTTTATGACTGCACTATTTTGAACTAAATACATTGTGAAAACTCATGGAGTTAATGATTAGAATATAGGTGACCAGAAAATAGAATGAGGGTAGAAAATGGAAGCTGAGGGTTAATCTGCAGAATTAGTAAAAAAAGTTGCTTGCAAATCTTTGGAAATGAATGGAAATACTGAGAGCACATCATGGTGTTTGCAACTAGCAGAGCTATTATATGGGTATGACAGTGGTTGAAAGGGAAAGCCTAAGGATATTTATATTACTAGAAGGAAAGCTAAAAAATGTAGCATGGGACTACATAACATAGTGAAACCTCATGTGAAATACGAATATGGGTAATATTGCATCTATAAGACTGTTTTTACAAAGTATAAACAAAAATAAACTAAAGAGAAGGAAACTGAATAGCGGCTATGTAAGGCAGTGAACACAGAGAGATTGAGAGGTGATGATTTTTTTTTGTTTGCTTATTGCTTTTTGTTTATTATTATTATTATTGGAATAATGAAAATGCTCTAATAATGGTTGAAATGATAAATGCACAACTATGTGATTATATCAAATGCCATTGACTGTATACTTTGGATGGATTTATGCTGTATTAATATGTATCAATAAAATTGATTTGTTAAAAAAAATTAGCTATTATTATTTTAGTTAACAGGAGTGAGTAAATGGAATAACATGTAAATTAACAGTCAACAGATTAAGGAGTTGTTGCTTAATCAGTGTTAGTTTCCAGCTCTTTGAATGACTTTTCTTTTCTACCTCTGTGAGTAATTCTTCAAAACCCTTTCTTACTAGCTTTGACCTCCGTACAGAAATCTCTTCAGCCCCAAGTTGTCAAGGGTTTGTAAGTCACTGTAAACTCCATCTGTCCAAAAGATTTGAGATAAAGGGCACCAAGTCCAGCATGGTGTCCCCGGTGGCAGTGAATTCTCTCCAGAATCTGCACGGCTTCTTTCCTACAATGCCATGCTGGTCAGAGCACCTGGACATATTGCTTTATCAGATGGATGGGAAATTCAGCCCCATTCATGGGGATCCCTGCTGCTTGTGAGAAGATGAAGAGCAGGCAACAAAGTAAGCTGCTGAATTGATTCCATAAAGAGATGGTCCACCCCATGTAAAGCCAGAAAATTTCCCCAGACAACCTGCTGATTCTGATTACATCCATTTGGCCAACCTTAGAAACCCTTTCCCTCCTTTCTAATCAGATCAAACCCACCTTTCGAAGCCCCCTGTTGGTGACATTTTACTCATTGCTTTCCAGTTAATCAACAAAACACAAGAGCACTTTTATGCCCTGGGCACAGCAGATCAGGTTACATTTAGCAGTGTGCAACACACTTTGGCAGCCTCTGGACCCTTAGAATGTAGGCTCCCTGAGGGAAGAGAGTTTTGCCTGCTTTGTTTATACTCCATCTCCAGCAACTAGAAGAGGGCCTGGCACATAGTAGGCAGGACTCAACATACACTGGCAGACTGAATGACCATCTTAACAAATTATGAAAGAGCATCATCAAAGTATTACTACTAACTATAGTCTGTATCTTACTCCCCTATACCTTTTTAAAAAAGGTTTATTTATTTTATTTACTTTTATCTATTTTTACCACCCCCCACCCCCACTTTTGCTGTTTTTGTGTCCATTTGTTGGCAATTCTCTGTGTCTGTTTCCTGCCCTCTCTTCTCATCCTTCTCCTGTCTTCACCAGGATTCGATTCTCAGAATCTCCGATGTGGGAGAGAGGCATCCTACTGCCTGCGCCACCTTAGTTCCTGGTTTTTCGGCGCGTCTTGTCTTGGCTCTCCCTTGTGTCACTCTCCTGTTACGTCATCATCTTGCTGCGTGGCTCCCAGGGCCTGGTGGCGCACCCGGGCACGGAGCCTGGCGGTGCACCCACACGTGGGGCCTTAGGGGCTCGCCCGCTCATGGGGCCTTGTGGCACACCCGCGTGTGGGGCCTGGTGGCACACCCATGCACAGGGCCTAAGGGGCTCACCCACTTGCAGGGCCTGACGGCGCACCTGTGCACAGGGCATGGTGGCCCGCACGGCTTCTATATTTTTCTTTTTTTAAATTTTTACTGGGAGGTCCTGGAGATTGAACCCAGATCCCTCCATATGGGAGATGGACGCCCAAACATTTCAGCCATATCTGCCCCCATGCTATATCTCATAAGGTTGATCAAAGATACCTAGAGTTACAGTCATTTCCCATACAGGATAGTCATATAATAAATCAGGCTTGGTTTATAACCAGCATTCTAAAAACCAGACCTAGCAAAAAAAACTAGGTCTGGGGACACACGCATGGTTCTAATATATTGAATGTTTAGCTTATCTTGATTATCACAAAATCAGGACAGCAAGAATATTCACATAAGATTATTACTTTTATAATCAGCAAAAACAATAAATATATTTTCATTAACATTAAAAAAGCCAGTTCTTTTTATCATTTCAGCAAGATACATTGGAAAACTTCTAGCAGACATCTAGGATATACAACCTGAGTCTTGAATTGTCCACCTCATTCATTATACCTTGATCCATTCTGCCCCCTTTTTGCTTTGTTCACTCAGTGGCTCCTTCAAGCTACCAAGCTCTAGCTCAGTTCTCTCACCTTCTTTATTTCCTGTCTCTCTTTGCTCAATATCTCCCTAAGGCCCTAGAAGTCACTTTCTGGTCAATGAGCCAATAAGCCATGAAGGTGACCTCCATGGGGTGAGGAAGACCCAGGCATTTAGGCCCCAACGGGAAGATGGTTGGAATGTAAAATTCCCCTTCTCTGACTCCACAGTAATTCACCATCTTGCCATACAATTAGGCACTGGACTATTATATACTCAATTGTTTTCTCTTTGATTCTGGGTATTTGCCTTATTTCTTCAAGTGTATTTTAAATTCCTTAAAGGTAAGTATCTTAAAGAATAGTCCTCCTTATTCCATCTAGAAGGAGCTAATTAAATATGTTTTCTATGCCTTGGGCCCAGAGTCCTGTGAAGGACATTTTCCAATAGTGTTCTGCAAATGAGATTTCCCAGGACTGTCACTTGCTGAAAATATCTATCACTGGTTTATTTGATAAGTGATTAAGTTCAAACTATTTATTATAGTTTACAAAGTCCCTCATAATTGAACTATGTCACTCAGCTCATCTTGCATCATGCCTTCACCCCCTCACACACATGGAGCCCAGTTTCCAGTGATACCTAATTTCCTTACCATTCCACAAATACAACATCATCATCCTTATTAATTTATGTATTTATGTTTTGATTACTTTCTCAGGTGTGCCTAGAATGCCCTCCCTTGCCTCACCCAATCTGCTAAAGTCTTCTGCTCCTTCTTAGATAGCTCCTATTCTGGAAAAGCCTTCCCTAGTTCCTGAGGCAGAGCTCATTTCTCCCTCATCTGTGCTGCCACAAAGCTTTGTTTAACACTTGTTATCTTGATTATGTGATTCTTTCTTTCTGAGCACATCAAGGTAAGACTTGGGCCATTTTTTGTTTGTTTGTTTGTTTGTTTGTTTTGGTGGGTCCTTAGCAGCACCTTTTATAATATCTGACAGCGTTGTCCCTCAATAAATATGTGTTGAATGATCAAGAGACAGAGAAGTTCTCTAGGTGGTGACCATGATGGATGTGAATGCAGAGCGATGGTGAACAATGAAGGAAAGGAAGGGGGTGGGGGCTCGTTTTACTGGAAGTCAAAGGGATTAGCTCTTGCATCACCCAGTACCGCTGACCGCTCCCAGAAGGGAGACATCCAAATGTAAGATGCAGAACATTAAATATTGAAAGCAAAAGTTAAATATTAAATTTTAATATGAAACATTAATGCCAATAAACAAAGCCAGCCTAAGGGGGACAAAATTAGGACCAGGCAGTGGCCAAAAATGAAAGTTATGCTTCAGGCTGAAAGCTGACCAAGGCCTGGACTTTCCCAGCAGGGCTCATTGGTAACAGTCACACCCCTCAAATTTCCCGGGAGAAGGCGTGGAGGGAAAAATAAAAACAAAAACAAAAAACAACCTTTTATAACCCACAGCCATAAAACTCAAGTCTTTCCTACAAAACAAAACACAGTAAAGTGTTTCAGGACTACCAGGGCTTCAGAACTCATGGTACACTGGCACAAAAATAGAGGCAGCCGAGAGGAAAATATGAGGTTGCTGAACCCTTGGGGCAGGAATCCTATCTTTGCTTGCATTGTGTGGGACTGCATTTGTGTGCAGCCAACTTGGGCAGAAAGAAATGACAACAAGAGTCATAAAAGGAGCAAAAATAATGGGCCTGCTCCTGTTGATGCTAATGGGTATTTTGCTTGAATGAGGAACAACCCTGGGAGCAGAAAATTGAACCTAGAGCTCAAGATTTTAACTTGCCAGGGCCCAATGCTTATCCCATGTGGGGAATGCAGAAGCACTTATGTCTATGGTGACTGTTCAGGGGCAAGGACTCACCAGCCTTATAGGATTCAAGCTAAACCTGAAATCTCATAGTTCAGCTTTCCATCAGGAAGTCAATGGAGTCAGTTGGTAAAAGTCAGTCATTAGGTAAGGTCTTGGGTTAGTTGTAAAAATATATTGGATAACTTAGTCCTATACCTATATTCAAACCATGCTTAGCACCCTTAGTTTATGAAAAGCTCTTATTCTAAACATGAAGGCTGGGGATGCAAGGCCAGCACATATTCTATTAGGGCAACTGCCATGAGGTCTTAGGAACCCAAATCCGTGACCATTGAAAGAAAATAACTTCGCGGCATTGACTTTCAGGGTCAAGATGACACAGAAGACTATTTGTCTTGTTTTAAGCCTTGAAGGTGAGGGAAGAAGTGAAGAATTCTGAGAGCAAGACCCCCATCATAGCAAAGGTCTCACATAACCAGTCCTGAGGTTACAGGAAATTTAAGAGGTCACTGAATGCAAAACCTCTATTCCTGGCCATTCTTTCACCTAATCCCAGAAAGATGCAAAAGTGGGGTGTATGTCAAGACAAAGCCAGCCTCTCATTCCCCAAGAACCCTTATGGTTTCCAGGGAAAATATGGATGTGATGATGAAGGAAGGATGGTAATTTAGCTGGAAGGATAATCTTCACTGGAAATTAGCAAGCATTAGAGGAGAAATGAGCATGGATTGGTGGTTTAATTTTAACCATATGTAAGAATTAACTGATTGGTGCTATCGAGCAACCATATCAAGTGAAAGTCAATCAGGAGACAGCTTGGGGGAAATTTATGTTTTCTTAAAGGAAACACGGTTGAAAATGGAAGCTAGAGCCAAGAAATACAGTCCATATTAAGCGATGTTTTCTTTCCTCAAAGTCTCTTCCTTTCTTATGATATATTTTGGTTACTTTCCCTTCTCTCAAAATTATTTGTGTGTTTTTATATGGTCTTGCCCCTCTTTTCCCCCACTTCTGTCTATCACAACATATTCACATGACGCTGACAGAGTTTAGCGTTAGAAGTTATGTTAGCCTGCTGGGTTTCAGAGGATAATGGGAAGTTTTAATGTGGGCATGTTGTGCTATTCTTAGTGTCTACCACCTCTCCTTTGTCCATACCTAGTGTGACTATAATCTGCTCTTCTGGTGAGACAGTGCCTAGAATGCAAATAAATATAGAGTTACAGGGAAAAAATAGAAGTTATAGTTTCTATACTATCAGCAACACCAAATTATTCTTGATGCCTCACAAAATGCAGAGAAAAGATTGATGAGCCAGTCAGTAATAGAGTCCAGTTTCTACTAACTCACTGGGTGACCCTGAAAAGTTAACCCCACTGAACTTCAGTTTCCATGCCTGGAATAAGACAGAATAGACCAGATTAGTGGTTCTCACACTCTAACCCAAGGATTGCTAGTGGTTCATTGATGGGTGATGCAGGGTCCACCATAAAAGCAAAGAGAATTTGAACAAGTGGGTCAGTTCCATGCCTCATTAGCTACTTCAACTTGAGTGGTTCTTTTTTTTTTTTTTTTAAGGATCTCAGAGTTTTAATGAGCAATTCATAAATTGGGTAGCATCCCTTTCAGAAACTGCAAGGGAGCCCCCAGTTCCATTTCAATCTACTTTTTTAGATATTGGACTTTTGCTTAGGAGTTTATGTTTAGAAGTGGATTCACATTTAAAAAAAGAAAACTCGTACTGTAACACATGGCCATTTTACCTATTTCCTTTACTATCTCCTTTTACATATATATAGAACCCTCACCTCTGAGTATAAAAGGAATTGTAGCATCATTTCATTGAATTCCTGTCTTTGACACTTAAGGAAACTGAGGACCAGAAGTATAAGTGACCTGCCCAAGATCTCATGGAAAGTTGGTTGGTGACTGAAACAGATTTAGTTTTTTGACTATTCCTGGTCTACTGCTTCCTCCACTAAATCAGTGATTCCCAAAACTGGAGAACATAGGAATCACCCAGGATTTTTATTTTAATTGTTTTTGTGCTTTTAAAAAATCAATATATTCACTTATTCAAAATATGCAAGTAATTCAGAAGAGTATACAGTAAATAATCACCTCAACCCTCCAGTTTCCCTTTCCAGGGAAAATGACTATTAATTTTCCTTGTGTATCTTTCCAGAAAGAGTTGAGGTATAGTCAAACTTATGTGTATATGTACACAAATCTCCATAGTAGACACAGGGTAGATTTGAAACAAATAGAAACTCTCTTCCAGCTCAATCCCAGGTTAATTTTATCAGACCATTGGAGCCTGGGGCACAGGATTTAGTATTTTTGGAAATCCTCCCAGGTCTGTCCCAAAAGTCCAATTTGGGAAACCACTCTCAGTTCCTGCTGAGAGAGTGGTCTGAGGACCAGCAGTATAAACAGCACCTAAGAGGCTATGAGAAATGCAGAATATTTGGCCCCATCCCAGACCTACTGATTTGATTCTGCTTTTTAATAAGATCCTTTCTTAGGTAATTAGATGTAAGCAAAGTTTGGGAAGCTAGGTAACTGCTTTTTACTGGAATTTTCTGCTGGGCATACTATTCAGGAGATAGTCATGCTGAGCAGAACCAGCCAGAGAAGAGGAAAATGAGCTGGTGCCTCCAGGGATGGAAGGCAGGCTCTCGTGGTGGCCTGTCACTTGGGTCAACAAGTCCTCTGTCTCCAGATCCCCCAAGAAGATAAAGGACAGCTTCAAGAGTTTCCTTGTTGTGCTTTTCTCCTGCACACTCTCAATGCACATCTTGGAACCAGCAGTTCCTGAAAAGCTTAGTTCAGAGGATTCCAGTTCTGTAATCAGACAATCTTTTGATAGAGAACAAATGAACCCACTGCGAGCTAGAGAATGGGCCTGTAAACCACAGTGAACACACTGCAGAATTGGCAGGCTGGTATTCCCCTGGCCCAGTGGCAATAAATTGCTAAGGCCATCAACCATGGCAAATGACCTAGCAAGGCTGCCTGGTGGGCTCCAGAGGGAAGGAAAGAAGGAGGGAGGTGTCAACTAGTCAATTAGCCACAGAAACAGCATTCCTTCCTCGAGGGTGGATTTTCCTCTTTTCAGCATCAGTAACTCAAATGTCAAACAAGTTGTAACTGCCATGGAGAACAGGCCCTAGCTACAGTGTTTGCTTTCTGTAAGAGAGAGAAAACAACCTGCCCATTTCAGCTTTACCTCTGGAGTTCCAGAATTTGGGATGGGGCCAAGTGAACTGCTTTTTAGTGACTCTTCTATTCCTATCCAGCATCTATGCCCACTGCTACTAAAGGGAACCACTTCTGGGTCCTCTAGACTTGCTTGTAACATGAAGGCTGGGGAGGAAGGGGAGATAGCACTTGAAGAAAGACCCTTCTGGAGTGACTGTGGCTTCAAGTTGGCCCCAGTCAAAAGAGATCACATTTCTAGTACCTTGAAACCTACTTAGAAAAGAGTTAATGAGGACTTGGATTCCATCCAACCCCAACATGAACTGAGATGCCTTTCACAATTCTATAATGCCAGGTGTTTGTCTCAAAGAGGCATTTATGGGAGACACCAGTTTTGGCAATCCCCTTTGGCAACAACAACTGAGAACTGTGGAATGTTCGGTGCCAAGAGCTTCTGTGGCTTACTCAAAACCACTTTACATGGAAAGTGGGAAGAGCACAAAATCCTTGAACCTGGTCTCCCATAAGGCAGGCACCACAGTTTATGAACTGGCATCATGCAATGTCTGGTCGGATCTCTGGAGTGGGAGGCTTGTGAGAAAGTCTCAATACTAGGTATTGGTGATGGCATCAGGAAGTGGATTCCACCTAACCATGGAATCACTAGAACCAACTGAGGATTGACACCTCAGTCAAGGAAAAGTCAGTTTTCCAAAGTAGTTCTTATTTTCCTCCTTTTCTTAGAATGGGAGTGAGGGAGATAGCAGTGTACAGCTAATCCCCACTTAGGGGGACTGCAGACCTAGGTAAACTTTGGTGCTCAAGAGCTAAGAATACATGTTAACCAAAGTAGCCAGAAACAGGAGGAAATATTGAGTAAGCAAATGTTGATTTCTTTGAGTGGGTATGAATGGTGGAGTCTGAATTCTAAGGGGATAGAGAAGAGCTGGAAACAGAATGGAAAGCTAAACAGTTAAAAGTTGGGTAGAAACAAAACAGAATGTGGAGTGAGACCAAGAGTAGGAAGATAAACTGAGGGCTTTCCTGGCTGTCCTCTTGATTAGAGCATGGGTGCATCCGCCTGATTTAAAGAAATGAAGTAGAGGTGAACACAGTCTTGGGCACAAAATACAGTAATCTCATACTCCCTCTACCAGCCATGGCCCAGCTAAGCTGTCTATGCAAAGTTGTGATTATGCAGGTCTCTCTCCACAGCTCCGGCCATTAAGTACCAAAATATGTTCTTTAACTTTTTATTTTGAAATATTTTCAAACTGACAGGAGAGTTACAAAAAAATAATACAAACCATACAGAAATACCAACAGACCCCATATCTACCCATATACCCAGATCCATTACTTTTAACATTTTGCCACATTTGCTATATATTCTATCCATCTACCAATCTATCAATCCCAATCCATTTCCTGAACACGTGAGTGTAGGTTGTATACATCACACCCCTTGAACACTTAGTATGTACATTTCCTAAGAACAAGAATATTCATTTATGTAACTACCTTAAGTACAGTTATCAAGTTCAAAATATTTAACATTGATATAAAGCTTATGGATGATACTCCAACTTTTCCATATGTCCCAATAATGTCCCTTTGAGCCTTTTCTCCATCCTTACTAGATAGATCTCATTCAAGATCATGTATTGCATTTAATTGTCATCTCTTTAGTTACTTTTTTAAATTGTGGGAACATATATAAAACATGAACTTTCTCATTTCAACTACTCCCAAGCATAACATTCAATGGGATTAATCACATTCACCACATTGCCGTACCCTTATCACCTTCCATTACTAAAACTTTCCCATCTCCTCAAGCAGAATTCCTATACCCATTATGCATTAACTCCCCATTCTCCTTACCCACTGCCCCTGGCAACCTGTACTCTAATTTCTGTCTCTATGAGCTTTCATATTCTCTAATATTTTCTTTGTAGTAGCCATGGGGCTTAAATTTTACATTCTAAATCTATAACAGTCTAATTTTCTTTGATACCAATTTAACTCAATCGTACACACAAACCAATTTTCCTATACCCCTCTGATGCTCCACTTTTATGAAGTTCTTGTCAAAAATTACATGTTTAAACCTTATGAGTCTAAAACCACTGATTTATCATTACATTTTATGTATTTGCCTCTTAGATCCTGTAAGAAGAAAAACTGGAGTTATAAACCAAAGAATACAATAATACTGTCAATATTTATCCATGTTTTCACCCTCACCAGAGATCTTTATTTCTTCATGCAGCTTCAATCTCTTGTATATTATCCTTTTCTTTCAACTTGCAGAGCAGAACTCTCTTTAGCATCTCCTGCAGGGATGGTCTAGTGGTAATGAAATCCTTCAGCTTTTGTTTATCAGGGAATGTGTTAATCACTCCCTACTTTTTGAAAGACAGTTCTGCCAGATATAGAATTCTTGGTTAGCAATTTTTTGCTTTTAGCACATTTAATATGTCATTCGTTGCTTTCTTGCCTCCATGAATTCTGATGAGAAATTGGCATGTAATTGTATTGAGCTCCCTTGTATATACACATTACTTCTCCCTTGTGGCCTTAAGAATTCTGTCTTGGGAAGCGGCTGTGGCTCAATCAGTAGGGCTCCCGTTTACCATATGGGAGGCCCCGGGTTCGGTTCCCGGGGCCTCCTGGTGAAGGCAAGCCCGCCTGCATGGCGTGGTTAGCTGACCCAGCGAGCACAAGAAGCAAGGGGGGGATAAATGAATAAATAAATAAAATCTTTAAAAAAAAAAAAAAAAGAATTCTGTCTTTATCTTTGGCATTTGACAATTTGATTATAATATGCCACAGTATTGGTCTATTTGGGTTTATCCTGTTGGACTTTGTTGAGCATCTTGTATATTCATGTCTTTTGTTAAGTTGGGAAGTTTTCAGCCATTGTGTTTTTAAATATTCTCTCTGCCCCTTTCTCTCTTTCTTCTCCTTCAGGAACTCCTACAATGCATATATTGGTATGCTTGATGGTGTCTCATAGGTTCCTCAGGCTCTGTTCACTTTTCTTCATTCATTCTTCTTTCTTCTCCCCAGACTGGATGATTTCTATTGTCTTATCTTCTAGTTCATTGATTCTTTCTTCTTATGGATTAAATCTGCTATTGTATCACTCTAAGGAATTTTAAATTTCTGTTTCTGTTCTTCAGCTCTATTTGGTTCCTTTTCATAATTTCCATCCCTCTTGATATTCTCTCTGTGTTCATCTATTGTTTTCCTGAATTCCTTTAGTTCTTTTCCCATGTTTTCCTTTAGCTCTTTGAACATATTTAGGACCATTTTTTAAGTCTTTGTCAGGTATGTCTCAGGTCTTGTCCTCCTCATTGATGATTCCTAATGTTTTAATCTCCTTTACCCAGACCTTTGCTTCCTGTTTCTTTGTATGTTTTGTGACCTTTGTTGAAACCTGGACATTTTGATATTTTAATTTGTTATCATTGGAATTTAGACTCCGGGGTATCTCTTCCTTGTACCCAGCTATTATTATGACTGTTCTTTCCTTGATTTCCAGGAGCGAAGGAAGGGAGGAAGGAAGGAAGGAAGGAAGGAAGGAAGGAAGGAAGGAAGGAAGGAAGGAAGGAAGAGAGAGAGAAAGGAAGAAAGGGAGAAAGGGAGAAAGGGAGAAAGGCAAGACAAGGCAAGACCTTTCCCAGTCTTTGCAGATTAACCTGTGTGAGTGCTCCCCTTCAGGGCTTATCTATACAATCGGTTTAGAGAATAGCTATTGGTTAAAGTGTAGGCCCCTCATTGGTCTTTTCTATGCATGTGTCTTGTCTTGGGCATGCATGTATGGCTCTAGGAATTCCCCTGTTTATATGGTTCCAAATGTCCCCTCTCCCCCATGAAACAGTTTCCTTACAGTCCTGGGCACAGCAGTGTATGCCTTACAGCCAGAAATCTGTTGCTCCAGACAGCATGATGAATACTCTCCCACAGCATTCTGCAAGGGAATTAGGTGAGCTGCCTTTTACACACAGAGCAAGTTCTGGGATGGCAAATCCCTCAGGCCACCATATACACAGTTTGGGACAGACATACATGTGCCCAATATGTGAACAAGGGTTACTTTGCTCCCTCTGGACCTGGATGAGGGAGTCATCCGTGGAGCACAAGCCTGCTCTATGTTAAGCTGGGGAGGGATAAGAGAGGGACCAGACAGGGCACCAGGAGACCCTACTGCTTTTATTTATTTATTTATTTTTATTTTTTATTTTTTTAACTTTATTTTGTACATTTAATAATTGAAAACATAAGCAATTAAAAACTAAAAAGTAAACACAGATGAATAAATATATACATTTCTCAATTAAATGTAATGGATACATGTAAATTTTGTTGTTGTTTTTTTTGTGTGTGTGAATCAAACAATATATTACACAATATATTTGGTTCATAGTAACGCATTCATACAGTGTTTGTCCTTTTGTGTCTGGCTTGCTTCACCCAACATAATGTCCTCCAGGTTCATCCATGTTGCCATATGCTTTATGACTTCATTTCTTCTTATAGCTGCATAATATTCCATCATGTGAATAGACCACAGTTTGTTTATACACTCATCTGTTGATGGACACCTGGGTTGTTTCCAACTTTTGGCAATGGTGAATAATGTGGCTATGAACATTGGTGTGCAGATGTCTGCTCGTGTCACTGCTCTCAGTTCTTCTGGGTATATACCCTGTAGTGGTATTGCAGGGTCACATGGCAAGTCTATATTCAACTTCTTTAGGAACTGCCAAACAGTCCTCCATAGTGGTTGTACCATCCTGCATTCCCATCAACAGTGAAGAAGTGTTCCTATCTCTCCACATCCTCTCCAACACTTGTAGTTCTCTGTCTTTTTAATAGTGGCCATTCTGATAGGTGTGAAATGATACCTCATTGTAGTTTTGATTTGCATTTCCCTAATCATGAGTGATATTGAGCATTTCTTCATGTGTTTTTTTGCCATTTGTATTTCTTCTTTGGAGAAATGTCTATTCAAGTCTTTGGCCCATTTTTTAATTGGGTCATTTGTCTTTTTATTGTTGAGTTGTAACATCTCTTTATATATCCTGGATATTAAACCCTTATCAGATATGTGATTTCCAAATATTTTTTTCCCATTGAGTTGACTGCCTTTTCACCCTTCTGACAAATTCCTGTGAGGTGCAAAGTGTTTAATTGTGAGGAGGTCCCATTTATCCAATTTTTCTTTTGTTGCACGTGTTTTGGGTGTGAGGTCCAAGAAACCACCACCTACTACAAGGTCTTGAAGATGTTTCCCTACATTTTCTTCCAGTAGTTTTATGGTCCTGGCTTTTATATTTAGATCTTTGATCCATTTTGAGTTGATTCTTGTATAGGGGGTGAGATAGCGGTCCTCTTTCATTCTTTTGGTTATAGATATCCAGTTCTCCCAACACCATTTGTTGAAGAGACTGTTTTTTCCCATCAGCGTGGGCTTGGTAGGTTTGTCAAAAACCAGTTGACTGTATAGGTGAGGGTTTATTTCTGGACTCTCAATTCTATTCCACTGGTCGATATGTCTATCTTTATGCCAGTACCATGCTGTTTTGACCACTGTAGCTTTGTAATATGTTTCAAGGTCAGGCAGCGAAATTCCTCCCACATTGCTCTTCTTTTTTAGAATACTTTTGGCTATTCGGGTGCACTTACCCTTCCAGATGAATTTGGTAATTGCCTTCTCTAATTCTGTAAAGTAAGCTCTTGGGATTTTGATTGGTATTGCATTGAATCTATAAATCAGTTTGGGCAAGATTGACATCTTCACGATATTTATTCTTCTAATCCATGAACACGGACTGTCTTTCCATTTGTTTAGGTCTTTTTAAATTTCTTTTAGCATTGTTTTGTAGTTTTCTGCATATAGGTCCTGTACTTCTTTGGTTAAATTAACTCCTAGGTATTTGAGTCTTTTTGTTGCTATTGAAAATGGAATTTTCCTTCTGATTTCCTCCTCAGATTGTTCAGTACTAGTGTACAAAAACATTACTGATTTTTGCGTGTTGATCTTATATCCTGCCACTTAGCTGAACTCATTTATTAGTTCAAGTAGCTTTGTTGTGGATACTTCAGGATTTTCTAAATACAGGATCATGTCATCCGCAAACAGTGAGAGTTTTACTTCCTCTTTTCCTATTTGGACGCCTTTAATTTTTTTGTCTTGTCTAATTGCCCTAGCTAGAACTTCTAGGACAATGTTGAATAACAATGGTGACAGTGGGCATCCTTGTCTTGTTCCTGATCTTAGGGGGAAAGCTTTCAACCTTTCCCCATTGAGTATGATGTTGGCTGTGGGTTTTTCATATATGCCTTTTATCATATTGAGGAATTTTCCTTTTATTCCTCTCTTTTGAAGTGTTTTTATCAAAAAAGGATGTTGGATTTTGTGAAATGCCTTTTCTGCATCTATTGAGATGATCATGTGGTTTTTTCCCTTCAATTTGTTAATATGGTGTATTACATTGATTGATTTTCTTATGTTGAACCAGCCTTGCATACCAGGAATAAATCCCACTTGGTCGTGATGTATAAGTCTTTTGATATGCTGTTGGATTCGATTTGCAAGTATTTTGTTGAGAATTTTTGCATCTATGTTCATTAGAGAGATTGGTCTGTAATTTTCTTTTCTTGTGGAATCTTTATCTGGCTTTGGTATTAGGGTGATGTTGGCTTCATAAAATGTGTTGGGTAATTTTCCCTGCTCTTCAATTTTTTGGAAGAGTTTAAACAGGATTGGTGTTAATTCTTTTAGAAATGCTTGGTAGAACTCACCTGTGAAGCCATCTGGTCCTGGACTTTTCTTTGCTGGGAGATTTTTGATGACGGATTCAATCTCCTTAATTGTGATTGGTTTGTTAAGTTCTTGTATTTCTTGTTGTGTCAGTGTAGGTTGGTTATGAGTTTCTAGAAATTTGTCCATTTCATCCAGGTTGTCTAGTTGTTGGCATATAGTTTCTCATAATATCCTCTTATGATTCTTTTTATTTCTGTGAGGTCATTTGTAATTTCCCCCCTTTCATTTCTGATTGTATTTATTTGCATCTTCTCTCTTTTTTTCTTTGTTAGTCTAGCGAGGGGGTTGTCAATTTTATTGATCTTTTCAAAGAACCAGCTTTTGGTTTTGTTGATTTTCTCTATTGCTTTTTTGTTCTCATTTTCATTTATTTCCGCTCTAATCTTTATTATTTCTTTCCTTCTTTTTGCTTTGGGATTGGTTTGCTGTTCTTTTTCTAGTTTCTCAAGTTGTTCAGTTAAATCTTTGAGTTTAGCTCTTTCTTGTTTCTTAATATAGGCATTTAGGGCTATAAATTTCCCTCTCAAGACTGCCTTTGCTGTATCCCATAAGTTTTGATATGTCTCAATATATTTACTGTCTCAATATATTTACTGATTTCACTTGCAATTTCTCTTTGACCCACTGAATATTTAGGAGTGTGTTGTTCAGTCTCCACACATTTGCAAATTTACTTTTTTCCTGTCTGTTATTGATTTCTAGTTTCATTCCATTATGATCTGAGAAGGTGCTTTGTATAATTTCAATCTTTTTATATTTATTGAGAGCTGTATTGTGACCTAACATGTGGTCTATCCTGGAGAAAGATCCATGGGCACTTGAGAAGAATGTATAACCTGCTGAGTTTGGATGCAGTGTTCTGTATATGTCTGTTAGGTTTAACTTGTTTATCATATTGTTCAAGTTTTCTGTTTCCTTGTTGATCTTCTGTCTAGTTGTTCTATCTAATGATGTGAGAGGGGTGGTGAAGTCCCCAACGATTATTGTAGAAATGCCTATTCTCCCTTCAGTTTTGCCAGAGTTTGTCTCATATATTTTGGGGCACCCTGGTTAGGTGCGTGAATATTTATGACTGTTATATCTTCCTGGAGGATTGTCCCTTTTATTAATATATAATGGCCTTCCGCATCTCTTATCACTTTTTTGCATTTGAAGTCTGTTTTGTCTGATATTAGTATAGCTACCCATGCTCTTTACTGTTTACTATTCGCATGGAGTATCTTTTTCCAACCTTTTACTTTCAGCCGGCTTATATCCTTGTGTCTGAGGTGAGTTTCTTGTAAGCAGCATATGGATGGCTCATGTTTTTTTATCCATCCTGTCAGCCTGTATCTTTTGATTGGGGAATTTAATCCATTCACATTCAATGATATTACTGAAAATGCACTATTTATTTCCTCCATTTTATTCTTTGTTTTTCATATGTCACCTTATTTTTGTCTTTCTTTTTACTCTTTTGTTTATCCTTTCTGCTTTTCTTTCTTCTATACTCTCCTCCAAGCCTCTCTCTCCTGTCTTTTTCTTTCAGGTTCTAAGGCATCCTTTAATATTTCCTGCAAAGGTGGATTCTTTTTTGTGAACTCTCTTAGTTTCTGTTTGTTTGTGAATACTTTATATTCACCTTCATATTTGAAGGACAGTTTTGCTGGATAAAGAATTCTCGGCTGGCAGTTTTTCTCTTTCAGTTTCCTAATTGTATCATACCACTGTCTTCTCGCCTCCATAGTTTCTGAAGAGAAATCTGCACAAAGTCTTACTGGACGTCCTTTGTACGTGATCGTTTGCTTCTCTCTTGCTGCTCTGAGAATTTTCTCTTTATCTTTTACATTTGACATTCTGAATAATATGTGTCTTCGCGTAGGTCTATTTGGATTTATTCTTATTGGGGTACGGTGTGCTTCTTGGACATGTAAGTTCATTTCTTTCGTGAGAGTTAGGAAATTTTCAGCTATTATTTCCTCAAATACTCTTTCTGCCCCTTTTCCTTTCTCTTCTCCTTCTGGAACTCCCATGACTCGTATGTTCTTGCATTTTGTGTTGTCATTCAACTCTCTGAGTCCCTGCTCAATTTTTTCCATTCTTTTCTCTCTCTGTTCTTTTCTCTCTTCAATTTTAGCCGCTCTGTCTTCGGTATCACTTATTCTTTCTCCTATCATTTCGAGTCTGCTGTTGTATGCTTCAAATGTATTTTTTACTTCACCTATTGTGTCTTTCATTCCCATGAACTCCGTTACTTTTCTGTTCATGATTTCAAATTCTTCTTTACATTCGCGCAATGACTTCTTGATGTCATTGATCTGTTTAACTATATTCTCTTTCATCTCATTAATTTGATTTTGGAAATGTGTGCTCATCTCACTGATTAGTTCTCTCAAATTCTGCATCTCTTCTGGGACTTTGCTGTATTCCTTTTCTTGGGCCATGTCTTCTATTTTCTTAGTATGGCCCGTAATTTTTTGCTGGTGCTTAGGCATCTGGTTAGTTTGTATTTTACTTGGATGCTCTATCTCTTTCTCTTTTATGGGGTTTTAGTGGCAGGAGGCTGTGAGTTACCACCGCTCTTTGATTTTTGGCTCAACCTTGATTGTTAGGATTGTTCTGCTGGTTGCTCAAAACTGGGCACTGGACCCAGTAATTGGTTGTAAAGTTGTTTCCTAGGGCCTTGGGCAGGGAGGCTATAGAGGCCAGGAAAAGCCTCTCTTCCTTATTAATTTTCTTATGTGCACTTCCTTGGTCTGCCAGGAGATGGCACTTGTTGGCAGCTCTCAATTCAATGCCTGGTGGGTGTATTTGTTGTGACACAGGCCAGATCAATGTGATAGAGCTTCCTGCCTGGGGGCTAAGAGCCCTGTGATTCAAACTTTCTGAGACAGTTCTCCAGACTTCTCTCGTAGTTCCCCCCTTTTCCCAGCTAGGAAATATTTCCACTCCCTTCTGAATCCTCAACAATCAGTCCCTGTTAGTAGAGGAGGAGATTGGGAGGTTTGTATATCTTTAGCCCCTTGCAGGCTCCAAGACAAACAATGGCACAGCCCCACCCAGCCTGGAAGGGCTCTGGGGACAGGGCAGACCAAATCTGGGAGTCCAAAGCAGGGTCAGCCCCAGGCTCTCTCTCCCCTCTCCCGTGGTGTCCTCAACAATTAGTCCAGGCTAGAAGAGAGGGAGGTTGCTCCAGTCCTTTCTAGGCTCCCGGGGCAAACCGCCATGTGGAAGGGTCTGTGGGGCTCTGCAGCCCAAATTTCAGGTCAGAACCTGAGTCAGCCTAAGGCTGTGTCCCTCTCTCTCCCCTTTCCGGGAGTGGCAGATCACTGAAGCCCCCTTTGTCTGTGGTCGCAGGCCCAGGGGCCCGAGAATTCTGAAGAGTGTGGGGGAGGGTGCCGGCGGCAGCAGAAGCTGCTACTTGCAACTCACAGTTCTGTAGTCGCGATTTCCCTCTTCTGTCCCTCTCTCCTCTGGGTGGTGTGCAACCTTCACCTGCTGTCCTAAACCCTAGAAGATCTTTTTCTGGGCTGTTTCAGCTTGTCCTGTAGTTATTTTTCTGGAGAAGAGATTCCCGTGTCTTACTAGTGTGCCATCTTCCCGGAAGTTCCACATCCTACTGCTTTTAAATAGACTTTTTCTTGATATGGTGCTTGCCTTGTTACCACAGTCCTTCAAGTTTTCTGGAGCTTTGGGAAAGATACTTTTGCCAGTATTGCTGGTTGTTCAAATCGTCTGTGGGGGGCAGGGCCCTGAAGCATCTCATTCTGCCATCTTGAATGGGGCAGGCCCAATAATAATTTAAGTGCATCCTTGGGCATGTGAAAAAAGGCTCGCAAAACCCTTGTTTAAACCATTCCTTTTTCTTCTTGAAGACCAGCAGGTTATTAATAATTTGTGGCCTCCCTTGAGGACTTATTTCATGGTTTCATCACCTTGGCAATCAAACTAATAGCTAACACTAATTATGCTTACTGTGTTTCACCCACTATTCTAAGTACCTTAGCTCATTTAATTATCACAGCAACACTATGAGGTAGGTACTACTATTATTCCCATTTTATAGTTGAGGAAACTGAGGTAGAGGGAGATTAAAGAACTTTCCAAAGGTCTCTGCTAATGAGTTGCAGAAAAAGGATAGAAATCCTGACAATCTATCTCCAGAACTGTGATTTTAATCTCTACACTGACTTGTATCTTGAACTCATTCTTCTGCTGTTCTAGCAGATTTTTTATAAAACTCTTCATATATTTGGGGGAACTATTCAAGCTAAGCCATCTCTACCAGGCCATCTGTGGATCTCATGGATAGGCTTTGTGAAGTGCTTTTTCTAAGAGGCATCAAAGTACTCTCATAGATTCAAAGCCAAGTGAAGGATACATGGTAAACATTTCAAGGAATTGTAATATAACCCTAGTAGAGCTGGGGTCCCATATGGTGCAGTCTGTGCCCAGACTATATACAAAGAAGTACCATCCAATAACCAAAAATGATTGTACATGAATTTTTATTTTTACTTGTTCCTTTAAAAAAAACCACATTAAATGGGACCTGTTTCATAATTCACATGGATTTTTTTTTTAATCCTGTTGTCTCTCTTCTCTAATTTATTCATTCCTCAAAATTGTTCCAGTGCCTCTTTCTTCCCAGTATACACTTTTCATCCTCTCTTCCTTTCTACAGATCACCCATGCCATCCTCCTCCCAGATGTGACCTCTGGAGATACCATTCTGTGACTGTCAAGGGAATTGGCATTTTGGGTACTCTGCTCTTTGCTCAAATCTCAAGGAAGACAGGACTTTCTAGGAAGTTCAATTATTTTCTTACTTTGACTTTTTCGTTATTCTTTTCTCTTTTTTATTGTAGTAACATATATATAACACAAAAGTTCCAATTTTAACCATTTTTAAGTCTACACTTCAGTGGTATTAATTTCATTTGCATCATTGTGCTACCACCACCACCCATCGATTACCAGATTTTTTAATGACCCCAAAGAGAAACTCTGTACCTATTAAGCAATACCTCCCCTGCCCCTGGCAACTTCTAATCTACTTTCTGTCTCAATGCTGACTACTCCTGAATGAGGGCTTTTCCTGCAAAAATTTCTGAAAAATACAGTTCTTACTTGATACATTAATAAATACAATTTTTGAGTGCTTACAACATGCCAGTCCATGTGTTAAGTCCTTCAAATTCATTATTTCGTTTACTCTTCACGAAAACCCTTAGAAATGTATCACAACTGTGCCAGATTTACCAATGAGAAATTTAAGGCCAAAGTGGTTATATAATTAACTCAGATTTCAAATTCTAGGGTTTTTTTTTTTTTTTTTTGAGGTACCGGGACCTCATATGCGGGAGGTCGGTGCTCAACCACTGAGCCATGTCAGCTCCCCATCTGTTTGCTCTTTGCTCTTTTTTTTTTGCTCATTGTCTGCTCATTATTTATTTATTTATTTATTTTCTCCCCTCATCTGCTTTGTTGTCTGATCATTGTTTTCTTTAGGAGGCACCGGGAACCAAACCCAGGACCTTCCATGTGGGAGGCAGGTGCTCAACTGCTTAAGCCACACCTGCTCGCTTTTGTGTTTTTTAAGGAGTGATCTGCAGAACACTGTGATCAGAAATTACTGGGCTGTTTGATAAAAATACAGATTCTTGGCTACACCTTAGGCCAAGTTATTATGGGACCTTGTAATAGGAGTTTTAATAAATATTAAAATATATGAAGCCCTCATTACACTTTGTCACCTTTATTGACTACAGCTTTTTCCTCTCCCCTCTCCCCACAATCAGTGCTGTCAGACCAGAAGCTGCCAGGCATTTAACTAGTCCTTTCCTGCAGATGCAGCCCAGGCCTTTTACTCTCCTCCCCTTTTCCAATAGAACTAGCAGCATGTGCTTGCTTCCTGCTGGACCTGGATTGGTATTTTCCATTTGCAAAACACTTTCTCCCCTCCCTAACCCTCTGAGGTTTGTGAATAGGGTGTCCAGTCTATTCAAAGTCAGAAAACAAATAGGCTCCCTGTAGGAAGGATCAAGGGATGGAGGGACTCCAGCTGTCTGGCTGCAGGAAGGAAGCTTGTGAGCGCATATCCAGGTCTCTTGAGCAGATGACACCTGGAAGGAAGGCCATTTGGCATTGTAGGAAGAGCCCTGGCTAGGAGTGAGCAATTCAAGGCTTTAGTTCTTGCTCTGCCGCTGATTCACTGTCAACCAGCAAGTCACTTGCTTCTCTGAGCTCCATTTGTACAGTAAGTGGTTAAACAACAACGGTTCCAAGAATCCTTCCCCTCTCCCAAAAGCCTGTGATTCTAGAAAAGCAGGATGTCAGGCCATCTGGGAATAATCCCCAAGAATGTCTGTTGGTATCAGACGTTTTGTCTCAGAAATGGGTCATTTGACCTGCTTCATTCTCTTCTGTGATATCAAACCACAGAGCATTTGGTAACTTCTCCTTAAGCAAGGCTGAGGCCTGGTGTGCTAGATGGTGAAGATATAATTTAGACATTCATTAAGCAAAATTTATTAAGTGCCTCCAACTTGCCAGGTAATATGCTTGGTACAGGTGAAAAAACAATAAATACCACAGGTAAGGCCCTGATGGCATGAAGCTGACGGTCTAAGTGCAGGAGGTAGAAAGAAGCAATATAATGTAGTATAATTAGCACTAGGATACCAGCTAGAATATGAAGGGGACATGGAGCAACAGGCCACGCAGGTACCAGCAGGAGTCATATTTTAGGTGGGAACAGTGGTATGGCAAAGGTTCAAATGATTGTCACCAGCCCCTTATTCTGAACCTTCAAACTTCAGTAATGAACTTTAAAGAGGAGGTAAAAACTCACCTCTTTCTCTCTACCATTCCCATGCCCTTGACCTGAAGGTCAAGATAGAGCTGCAAAATGCTGGGATAATGTTAGGTCAAAGGGCTTCTGGGGTACTAAAGCCAAACTCCCTGGGCTCCCCAGGGATACCAACCCTCCATCCAGAAGAAGACAGTGTGGAGTGGCAAAAGACAAAAGAGCATGGGAAGGCTTGTGGCTGCAAACGTGGCCCCAGCACCGGCATGCTGTGTGACCCTTGGCCCTCCCGTCTATAAGCTAGGTCAATTGGTCTGCCCTGCCCAGTGTGGCAGTCCAGGTAAGAGAGGTCAAGTGCCTGGCTTAAGACCTTAGCATTCTATTAGTGCCTAGTAAATATTAAGAGAGGACACTTGCGGACTATTTATTCTGTGCCAAGTACTGAGAGGTTCACATGTTTCCTCATTTAATCCTTATAAACAATCTATGATATAGGTATTATCATTATCCCTATATTATAGGCCAAGAAACTAATGCTCAGAGAAGGTCACAGAGCTGATAAGCAAGGGAGCTAGGATTTGAATCCAGGCAGTCTGATCTTAGAACTCTGGGTCTTCAGCGGTACATTACATAGTCTGTAGGCATCTGCACTCGTCCAAGGCATCTGCGGCCAGCAGGGCCTCTTGCTTCAAGGTCTGACCGGGCTCCTGTTCTCCCTGCCTCCCTTACCCACAGTAGATGTCTCTGTCCAATTGCTGCCCATTACTGCCTTCTCCATCTTCCCCCTTGGCTGCCTCGTCTCCCAGGCCTCCAGACCACAGGCTGGACTCTCTCTAGACGAGGGTCGCAGTCTGGCTGGCTTTCTGGGACCCACCCTGCTCCATCCAGGGCATACTACCTGATTCATCTTCTGACAGTTCCATGACAACCAGGTCCTCGCAGCTCAGGACCAGCCCCACTGCCAGCTCTGTGGCTCCCATGGCTCATATTACACCAAGTGCAAAGGTGACGTTCAAGAACTGCCACACCCCGGACCCAGGGCACCCACCCAGGTTGGTCCTCACCTGTCAGCATATCCTGGGGACTGAAAAGAGAGCAGTTCTGTAGGGCTTGACAGGCCTTTTACAGTCTGAGTCTCATAGAAGCCCTGCTATTGTTCTCATTTTATAGAAATGGAAATAAAGGTTAGAGTTTCCCAAGACCAGGCAGTGGTAAACAGTTGAAATCCAAACACAAGTCACCTGGTTCAAACCCCACCATGCCCTGCACTGATGTTCTCTTAACTTCCCTCACTTGTTGGCTATATTCATGATTTTTTGCCATAGCCTCATACATTAGCCTTATCATTTAATGTTTTTCTCTCAAACAGCCCACGTTTTTAAAAAACCTTTAATATATCTTGCTCGGTCCTAAGCTATAAAATCCAAAAGATCACTGTCTGATGTGCTGGTTCTTTTTTCTAATATGCATTTAAATAAAATTTGAACAACATTTACTATAAATTCCTGCCGGTCTCACTGTTCTCTATAGATTTGATTCTAATGACAGGTATTCTGGACCAGGGGATAGAAAATCTGGCTTCACTGCCATCTGACATTGGGAAAGGAGGCTTCTGGCCACCTCTGAAAAATGAGGTCATTGAACAAGAGTGGTCTCTAGGGTCTCATTCACCTGTCACCCTGTGCGTACCTTCTCTTCAGAGCATGCAGTGAGCAATCAGGCAGCCGGAAAAGTTCTCCGTTTTCTAGGGCTGCTATGGGAATTGATGTATCATCTACATAAAGCACCCAGACCAGTGCCTGGCACAGGTGCTGGGCAGATACTAGCCTGTCTCTCCTGGCCAGAGCTACTGGCTCTCAGACCTCTGTCTGAGAGGGAGCCTAGGCTGGCCAGGGGTGGTGGAAGAGAGAGAGTAATTCCTTCCACCTTTCCTAGTCCTCCGTCCTAACCCCTCCTCCACCTGCCAGGACCACGGAGGGAAAAGAAACCAGAGGAGAGGCGGGTGCAGCTGGAGCCAGGGAGGGCTGTAAAATAATCAGGGGGCAGCCGGCAGGTATCCCTTTGCAATGATTGCTCTGGGAGGTGGTGTGGAAGTGGGAGGCTGAGTCGCAATCATGAAACATTAGCACATTGACACACATGGCCCCAGCAGTGCCTGCTCTCTCGTTACCAGAGAGCATGACCTCTGCCCTGGCCCCTGATGGCTGGGTGACTGTAGGCCTTCCAGCAATTAGAACAGGGGGCCAGCCTGGGTGGAGGGACATCATTGCCTTGGAGGAGCTCTAACGCCCATGCTTCCCCATGATCTGTGGCCCTGGAGAGACTGCGGAGGGACTTCCCTGCTGGGTGGGCATCATCAGTTCTCCCATCACAGGCTGGGTGGGTGGTCTGTTGATGCTGAAGCAGCTGACAGCCTTAACAGGCTTAGTTCCCTCTTCCTGGGGCTTGTAGCCAAGCAACTTGGAGTTGTAAAGTCACTTACTCTCTCTGGGTCTCAGTTTCCTTGTCCATAAAATGGGAATAAAGAGATCAAGCTGTCAAGGTTAATGTGAAGGTTAAATCAGATATTGTGCATAATGGTCTCAGGGCAAAATCTTTAGATATGACCAGGAGAGAGCAAAAGATAGAAAAGTAAGGGCAACAGTGGCAGTGTTTCTCTTTTTCTCTCTCTGCTAAAGAGAGCTGGGCCAGAATCTCAGATTCATTGCTGACGTCTGTGGCTTTTGGGGAGGGCATGGAATGAGTTTCTCTCTCACCCAGACAGGAACTATGTTTGCAGACCAGCGGCCCTACCCTCTTAGATATATGCATAAAGTCAAAGAGCTGATAAACACAGGTTAGGAACTTCTGGGTGATGATGCCTTGAGCAGACCTGTGCAAGATGTGGGGATTTTCAGAGCACAGAGGCAACATGGGCAGGTTGCCTGGTCTCATCTTTTCGTTGCCGTTCTTGCACTGGTCCCACATGTCTCCTGCCCAAGGACTTACCTTCACCAAACTTCCCCAGGAAACCCCCAGGATGGTCCCACTCATCCTCACCTCCTGGTGTTCACTCTCCTCCCACACGATCTGTGGAGATGATCTGTGTGATTAATAGGTTCTGGCAGAGGTGCAGGCTGTGCCTTCCACGGCTAGGTCACCAAAGGCATTGTGGCTTCCACCTCGGTTTCTCGGATCACTTGTTCTGGGGGAGGTCAGCTGCCTTACTGTGAGAGCACCCAAGCAGGCCTGTGAGAAGCCCACGTGGAGAGGAACTAAGGCTCTAAGGCTGCCCAGCAACAGCAGCACTAACTTGCCAGCTGTGTGACTGCACCATTTTGGAAGTGAATCGTCCAGCCTCAGTCAAGCCTTCCAATGACTGCAGCCCCAGTCAGCATCTTTGTTCTATTTTTTAAAGACTTATTTATCGCCCGCCCCCCCCCCATTGGTTTTGTGCTCGCTCTCTGCTCTCTGTGTCCATTCACTGTGTATTCTTCTGTGTTTTCTTGTTTTCTCTTTAGGCAGCACTGGGAACAGATCCTGGGACCTTCTGAAGTGGGAGAGAGGCGCTCAATCTCTTGCACCACCTCAGCTCCCCGGTCTGCTGTGTCTCTTATTGTCTCTCCTCTGTGTCTCTTTTTGTTGTGTCATCTTGCTGCGTCAGCTCTCTGCTTGGACCAGCACTCCGGACAGGCAAGCTCTCCGCTTGGGCCAGCTTGTCTTCACCAGGAGGCCCCAGGAATTGAACCCTAGACCTCCTATATGGTAGATGGGAGCCCAGTTGCTTGAGCCACATCTGCTTCCCCCCAGCCAACATCTTGACAACCTTATAAGAGCCCTTGAGCCAGAGGTGCCCACCCTAGCCATGGGTGGTAGTAAATATTTATTGCAGTTTTAAACCACTAAGTTTGGGGAAATTTTGTTATCCAGCAATGGATAAGTAATATAGAGCGTCTCTAGAAAACTCCACACATATGCTCTCCAGTTAGTGGATAGCATTTGACATTGAGGAGGTGCATTTAGAGAATCAGAGCCTCAGCTGAAAAGAGGCCTTAAGAATATTGTATCCTGTGTTCCCAAACCCTGACTCACAGACCTTCATCTGAATCTCTTTGGGAACTTGTGAAAATACATATTTCTGGGTCTTACCCAGAGAAGTTTGTATTCATGAGGTCTAGAATCCAGGAATTGACATTTTTTAAGCTTCCCAGGAGTTTCTGATGAGCTTACAAGTTTAGAATCCAGACTAACATCCTCATTTTACAGATCAGGAAACTGAGGCTCTGAGATGGGAAGTGACCACAGTCAAGGGTACAGAGCAAGGTGGGGGCACTAAATGTAAGGCTCTTTCTCTGAGTTCACAGCTTTCTAAGTGGAGTTCAGAAGTCAAAAGAGGAAGACAGCTAGGGAACAATTTATCTCAGGTGTGGAGACTCAGGGCTGACTATTTCCTCTCAGGATGCTTCGGGTGGGCTGGCAGGCTGGCTGGCTGGCAGGCAGGCAGGCTGGCTCCGTGGCCTCTGGCTGGGCTAATCATACTCATCTCTGTACAAACGCCAGGTAATAGCATTATAATGAGCCTGCTGTGCTTTTAAGGTTGCACTGAACAGGGCGTTTCAGTGAAAATGGCAGCTGGGTTTAGGATGGACTCCCATCTGCCAGCCCGAGCCAAATGCTGTAATAACAATTGGAATTGCTGTGGCCATGTTTACATAAGTATGTGGATGAATGTGCATCTGAGATAATGCCTGTGTGTGAGAAAAGACCTACCTGTGGGCCCAAAGGCATAGTTGTGTGCCTATGAAAAACGTGAGCACACACATCTGTGTGTGTTCGCTGTTCCTATCACTTCCTGTGCTCCAGAAAGCACGCACAATTTGCAGACCCAGGAAATGTCTTTGATGTTGTTCATGCCTCTTGTCCTTTCTTGGCACCACGCATGGTGATTTACAAAGCCAACATCCCATAGTTGATCTGAGCAAGACCTGACATGGAGCCATCAGCCGGGTAGCTTTGTAAATATTTTCAGTGCTCCAGTCACAGCTGGCACTGAGCGCTCTGGAGAGATCAAAGGCCTCACCTCTGCCATATTTGTAAAAGGAGATGAAGCAGTCATGTAGGTGTGAGGGTGTGTGTAGGAACAACTTTAGGGAAGGGGGTGGGCAAAGAAGATTGCCTCCCAAGACTCCCCTCCTCATTGCTCTCATCCCCCCAGCTTTGAGCCTTTGACCCTTCTTCACCTGTGGGTCTGTTTCCAGCTGAAGTAGGGAAGGGTGCTTTTAAGGAGCTCGATGCAGTGTCTGGCAGCTTAGCTACTCATTAGTCTCTGATTTTAATGTCCTAGTTCAAACAACTAGTTGCTGGTGATTCCAGCAACTGCTCTTCTCTCCTCTTCCCAAGGCTTTTGATTTATATGCTTCTGTGAGAGTTATGTATCATGCTCTATTACAGAAATTTGTTAATGTGCCTGACTCTCCCGCCTCCAAGTCCTGGAGCTCTTTGAGAGCAGTAACTTTAGCATGTCCACTGCTATATCCTCAGCCCCTATCTCAGTGCCTGAAATCCAAGTGAGGACCAGTCAACATTGGCAGAAAAGATTCTGAATTGGGGCTTTGTTTCTGCAGCCAACCTTTTTCTTGAATCCTAGGGCTTCATATCCAGATTCCTGTCTTATAGCCTCACCTCAACCCATTGCTGGATTCCCTGCTCTGTGACCTGTCTGTGTACCAGACAGTGTCCTCCCTTATTCTTGCCAGTTCCCACAGAGGCTGAAGTTCTGCCCTGGCCTCCTAGCCTATGCCAGGTAGCTAACTCTAAGTGCCTAAGTAGAGTGCCATCTGGGGACTGCACAGTGCAAGGGGCATGAGGCCAGGTCTGGCATCACTGCCCTCTAGATACCTGTATCTCAACGGTCATAGCTGATTGCAGCTTCTTAGCCCTTCAAGTGCCTATGAAGTGGTGATGGTAATAATAACAAAATTATAATAATAACACAGAATTATAATGCTGCAGTATATATGGTGCAAAGCATTTTTCAAACTTAGTTTAATTCTCACAGAGAAGGTCCTATCACCCCCACTTTATAGGTGAGGAAACAGGATCAGAGGGGTAAATAATTTGTTCATAGTCACACAGATTCTGAAGTCAAGACCAATGGGGGTGACACAGTGAGGCTGAAAAGACAGGGGCTCTCATTTACCCTGGATAACACACTTGGGCCTCTTGGAGACTTATCTATAGAATAAGGAAAACAGTAGCTCCCTTGCTGGATTATTATGGCAACCCAAAGAGTTGTGTCTACAAAGTGTGTAGCACAGAGTTTGACACTAATAGGTACTAGATAAATGTTCATTGCCACCTGTCCTCTTCTTGGTCTCTTCTGATTCTACCTTGAGTTCAAGGGCCCTGACGAAGAGAAAACACACTGATGTAATTTCTGATCAGAACTGTCAGAGCACCACTTTCCTCTTGTCACCTCTTTATTTCATTGTCTCTAATGGGACATAACGAGAAAGCTGGTATTCACCAGCCTTTAAAAAATTTTCCCCATGACAGTAAATGTATGCCCCCCCCCTTAATATTAGATCATTGTGAATGTGACAAGAGAGAGTCTTATGGAGAAGCAATTATCCTGAGCAAATGAATTCCACACAGATTGAAAGGGAAAGATTACAATAAGAACAGAGACACACATTATTAGGAAATTAAAGTGGAAATCAAATAAGGATTAGGAATCCTGAGTCTCAAATATTTAATTGTCATAATTGTCTAATTAAAAATGGTTTTTAAGCACTCCTCCCCCTCACCCACGAGTGCTAGAAGGGCTTTATTGCCAGGAAGACAATTGCAGCACTTATACTTATCATAACATGAAGGCTGACCCCTGGCAAACCTTTTCGCTGAAAGAAAAGTTACGCTGCCTATTCATTCATGCCTTCCTTTAGCAAATACAAAGCGAGTGCCTACTACTACACTGCTGCATAGGCTGCCTCAGGGCCCACACCCTGGAGGTAAGTGGGGGTGGGGGGAGGTCTCCGGGGCCCAGTTGAACTGACTGGCACTACCGTAAAGACTGCTCATAGTTTAGCCAAGTGAAGAGGGAGCTGGAGCCAGTAGCCTGTACATGAAACTGGGTAGTGGCCAGGAGGTAGGTCAGATGGGAGGGACTAAGAGGAACAATAACTGAAATGAGTCAAGATGCACAGCAGAGAAAGTTGAAAGAATGGAACAGATGAGTGGGAGAGGAATGGGACTGTGGAGAGCTGGATGTGCAAATGCAGATGTTCCCCAGGACATACTTTGCTGTTTCCTCAATGTCTGTCTTCCCTAAGCAGACCGAGAGCTCTGAGGGCAAAATTGTGCCCATCTGATTTTCTGTATCCCCAATGTCTAGCACATAGTAGGGGCTTTAAAACGTGTTCTTTAATTGAGTTGGTTTGTTTCAATTACTTTGAATTAATTGAATTTGATTAAATTAATTGAATTCCTTTGATGTAGACCTTGATGCACTTCAGGAGGACAAGTGTCCTTGAAGGAGTTGAGCCAAGATAGATACCTACTATGCCTGTCACACAGTAGATGTTCATTAAAAATGTAAGTGAATGAATGCATGAATAAATGAATGTCAAGCACTGTTCTAGACACTGGAATAGAATAATAGTTAGTGCATGGCACTCACCCTTGTATAGCTCCTAGATGAATGAGGGACACAGATTTGTGACCAGTTAATGAGAACTCAACCTAATCTGAGATGAGTCATACCATTTATTAAGCATGAAAATAGGCATATCATTTTCTTTAGTCTAGTGACTGCTGCCAGAATCATTTTTGTGGGTCTACAGAGTATACCCTCAACTTAAGTGGAAACTTTTTGAAAACAGAGACTTGTATCATAGTAGGAAATCATATTACATTTACTGGATGAAGGCATGAGTGCAAAGGCAGAGCAACTTTCCTTCAGTGGAAAAGTTTTCCTGGGGCTGCTTTCATATCGTGATATGTACTACCATTGTCTTCTTGAACAAATACTATGTGTTGCATCCAAGCTTGCCTCCTTGCTTAACAAGTATTTTTTTCTCTGACATTCCAGACACCTCTAAAAATTGGGTTGGAGTGCTCTCAATAAATCTACTTTAGACACTAAGTCAGATACTAAGGGGAGAAGCAAGGAAACATAGGGTCTAATCTCTGCCCTTAAAAGGTTTATACTCTAGATGAGAGTCTAAAGCCTAGACGCACCAAAAAGATCACGTTAGCAGTACCCAGGTAGAGAAAATGAGATGCCACATATCCCATTTGAGATTATGACCTGTCCCCTGTCCCCCATGAACTTTTGCCTGCTTCACCATCCCCATTCTTAAGTACTGTTGCCCTGCTAATAAGTAGACTAGAAATATTGATTTATTGGAATGAACCTACATTTCCATCACCCTGTGTTAAAAATAAAAAGTCTTGGGAACTAGGACTGTCACAAAAGACCTCAGGGCAGAATGGGAGGCCCCATGAGATGTGCGTATAACTGATGCTATAGGATGTCAGAGGCAGGTCAGGAAACACTTTAGCAGGGAAGGGTATTTGAACTGTGCCTTGAAGGACAGATAGAATTCTATATGGGGAAAAAGTGTGAGCTCATCGGGAAAAGAGAGGAACTATTTTTAGATACAGTGCTATGATTTACATGCATGCATTATCTTAGTTACAATTATACATGACCAACAGTCCACTATAATCCCCTTTTTGCATTTGAGGAAGCTGCAGGTCAGCAGGTTGATTCACTTGCTCTCAGACACTCGGCTCTAAAGTGGTCAAGTCAGGCTGGGAAGCCAGTTGCATGTCTTCGAAGCCCACTCTCCTTCCCCCACACAGGGGAATTGAGGATGATAGAATTGGAAAGTAAGTTTGAATTCACTGAAAGCAATAAGCTAGAGCTTATAAAAATAGAAATGGAACCCTTTTCTAATTTACTAGCCCTTTCATTTGCTTTCATTTGACTGAGTTGTATAGTTATTTTTGCCTTCACTTTGAAAGTGAAATCTCTGCAGGTTGGGGAAACAGTCATATGACAGACAACTCCAGTTGCATTCAAACTCCATGTCAGCTATTTTTCATTCCTGACTTCTGAAAGAAAGCCACCTTCTTTTAGGCATAATTAGAAAGTGGTAGAAACTGGGGAACAGGGAGAAAAGGGGAAGGGGCCACAGGAAAATATGATAAATATTACTTTCATTTTCTACATTCGTGTCAGTCATTCACAGAGAATTTCCTGCAAAAACTGGGAGTGGGTGGTCTCTGTCATATTCTTAAGAGGAGCTCAAGTGACAGACATCCCAAAGAATTGCTCCAAGTGCCCAAAATGAAGGTCTGTGAGTGGAGCTAGAAACAAGGCTCAAATGAAATAGCCATGATAGTTTTCAGAGTAGATACAGAGATGTTTAATAATTTACTTCATTGCAGGAGCCGACATAACACTTGAAAGCTTCAATAAATAAGCATAATGGGCTGCCTTTAAAAATGTATTGGTTGGCAATTTATTTACTCATGTATATGCATCTTATGGTATGTGACATGCCGCCCTTCCTCTCTTCGAGGAAAAGTACTTCATAGGAACTTTAATTAGTGCTGGCAGCTAAAGCCAGAAACACTTTCTTTCCATACTTACTTACTCTCATTCTAAAGTTTTCTCTGTTTATCTTTCTTTCTCGCCTTCAGTTTCTTCTTTTTTTCCCTTCCTCCCTCACCTCCCTCCCTCCCCTCTCTTTCTTCCTTCCTCTCTCTCTCTCTCTCTCACTTTCTCCTTCTGTCTTCCTTTTTTCTTTTTTTCCTCTCTCTCTCTCATTCATTCATTCATTCATTCATTCTTCAATGAATTTCAACAAATTTGGTTCCAAGATGTCACAATGGCTGGGGAAGATATACAGGAAAAGTATGATATAGTGTTACTGGTAGTATAAATGATGTATGTATGTAAGAGGTGCATGCATTAGGGTCAGGCAAAATCCTAAGCACACAACTACAATAGAAGTAAAAATTAGCACAAACTTCCTGGCAAGCAATTTAAGATATATAGCCAGAGCTTATTGGAATTGTCCTGCATGACATTGCAATGATGGATACAAGCCATTATATATTTTGTCATAACCTACAAAATTGTGCAGGATAGAGTGTAAACTATAATGTAAACTACAGTCCACAGTTAGCAGCAGCCCTTCAATATGTGTTCATCAATTGTAACAAATGTACCACACTAATGAAGGATGTCATCAATATGGGAAAGTGGGTGTGGGGGCATATATAAAAATATATTATATATATATATATATATAATTTTTTTTCCTATCTGGTTGCATCATCGTCTTTTCGGTGCATCGCTTTGGTGCACGGGGGCCTGCACCTCTCCGTGCCGCGCAGATCTGGGACAGATTTTTTCTTTTTTTTTACCAAGAGGTCCTGGGGATCGAACCCAGGTCCTCCAAATGGTAAACAAGAGCTCAATTGCTTGAGCCACAGCCACTTCCCAATCCCCTATATTTTTTATGTAATATTTATGTAATGTAAACCTTCCTTAAAAATAAAAAAAAATTTAAATGGACACACCCATTGACCCAGTAATTCTACTTTTGAGAATCTATCCTAAATGATGGGAAAAATAAATTCCTGAACATAGAGAAAGTTTTATGCAAAATATTTTTTGTCATGATTTCATTATTTATTACTAAAACAAAAACCTCTAAACTTGGGAGCAACCTAAATTGTTTAAAAAACAGTGGTGCAGGAGCAGATGTGGCTCAAGTAGTTGAGGTTCCGCCTCCCACACAGGAGGCCCCAGGTTCAGTTCCCAGTGCCTCCTGAAAAAAACAAAAAAACCCAAAGAACAAGCAAAACAAATGAAAAAAAAAACCAGCTCAGGGAAGCCTCTGTGGCTCAGTGATTGAGCTCCAGCTTCCCACATATGAGGTTCCAGATTCAATCCCTGGCCCCTCATATCTCAAATAATAATAATAATAATAATAATAATAATAATAATAATAATAATGGTGCATATACTCAATTGGGTCAGTTCTACCTGAGGTAGAGGTGGTGGGTGGTTCCGGAAATGCTTCCTGGAAGAGGTGACAGGTAAGCAAAGTTTTTGGCCAATAAACACATGGTTACTCAGAAATAGAGTCAACAAATAATTTTGTGCAACTGCCAAGTGACGTGCAGTTGCTAGGTGTTTTGGCCTATCTGTATTCTACTATCCTTTATTGAACATCTATACTAGTAGCTGGTAATTGGCTAGATTTTTACTTTGTGCTTTGACATATATATTATTTAAGCCTCCCGAGATTTCTGAAAGGTTTGTATCAGTATCCTTATTTTAAATGTCATGAAAATGAAGCTCAGAGAAGGGAAGCAACTTGGCCAAAGTCTAAAACAAATAAAACTGGGATGTAAGCACAGGTATCTTTTTTCAAAATTTGGTGCTCATTTCATGAGGCCTTGGCTGACCTGATGGAGATTTATATATTGGCACATAAAGTATGCAAAAATCACAGCCACCTATATATGTGGAAGTGGAGCTGGGATTGTTCTTTGGCCATTGTGTTCATTTGTTTCCCACATGGGAAAAGGCTGTGTACCATTCTTTGGAAAGTCCAAAATTAAACCCCAAATTACTCAAGTCATGAAGTCATGGCAATGGTTGCTTGCTGCAGCTAGTCTGAAATACCAGTCAAGTCCACAATGTATCGATAATCTTAATTAAACGGTGTGTCAACAGTTTGCACCATGGGTAGGCTCAGCTGCAAGAAGGAGGGTCATATTTAAAATACCATCCCTGCCTCCAGATGCCATTCGGCTGAATCAGATGCCGTCATCAAAGCAAAATGCCTGCAATGGTATCTCATGTGGCAGTTTCCAAAACATGTCCACATACATTTTGATTCTCACAATCATTGTTATGAGGTAGACTGATCAAACTCTAGTACCCTTATTTGACAGATGAGGAAACTGATATCTGATGAATGCAAATGCTTTGGTGGTACTAGAAATTGGTTCAATCATTTTGGAAAGCAATTTGAGCAAAGATATGGAGCAATTTAAAACTGCTCATTTTCCTTAAGACCAGTAACCACTTTGGAGAAACTATTTTAAAGAAAGAAGCAAAAAATACATTAAAAGCTGTCTGCCTGAAAGTGTTTATGGCAATATTATTTAAAATAACCATATATTGGAAGCCACCACCATGTCCAGACTAGGGCATAGATTAAGAAAGCTATGGCAATCCACTCTATAGACTGTGATAGAGCAAATAAAATGGTCTTTTACCAAAAAGTTTTTAATTCAATGGGATAGTGATACTTTATAATGTCAAATGAAGAAATAAATTACATATACGGCATAAGTGTGATCACAACTATGTAATATTACTGAAAAGAATATTCCAAAGTATTAGCAGAGATTGCTTTAGCGTATGGGATAGTAATTTCTTAACAATAACAATCATAATAATAATTTAAAAACTAGCATCTGGAATAATTATGTCAGGCACTCTTCTAGCTGATATATACATATTCATTCCTTTAATTCACACATCCCTATGAGACAGGGACTGTTATTACAGATGAAGCTGAGGCACAGAGAGATTAAAGAACTGCCCACTGTGTCACGGTTAGCAGGTGGCAGAATTGGGCTGCAAACCCAGGCACTCCAGCCTCTGAGCCCACAGCCACCCACAATGCTTTGCTGCCTCTGGCTAACAGCTAATGAACATAGATTCCAGTTCTAGAGGATCTCATTTCATCTTTCCATTATCCCTATGAGGAATGAACTATAATTATTTCTATTTTACAGATAAAGAAACTGACTTTTGAAGAAATTAAGTGACTTGCTCAAGGTCCCACAACTCTGACCCAGGCAGGCTGACTCCAGAGTCCTTGTGCTTGACCACGGCAATAAACTGCCTGCTTCTTATTATTATTCTGGCCTTTCCTCAACTTTCTGCAATGAAGAAACTTTTTATTTGTGACGTAAGTCAAGGATTGCCTAACCATGCCCATCAGGTCCAGCCTGCTGCTTATTTTTGTAACTAAAGTCTTCCTGGAACAGAGCCCTGCTACTGGGTTATTTATTGTCTATGGTTGTTTTCACTACAATAGCAGAGTTGAGTAGGTGAGACAGAGATCCTCGAAAATTTTCTCTCTGGCCCGCTACAGAAAATGTTTGCTGACCCCTGCTTTAAATTATCACTGAGCTTGTGAGGGAGCTAGAATCTCAGGTCTTCCAAATGTCAATTGCTTGGTGGGAATAGGTAGGAAGGGAAATGAGGAAGCATGCCTCTGTGTACATTCGTAGGTGTGCTACAGTCTTGCATCAAATCTGCAGCTAGCCTTCTCTCTTCTCAGACCAGGTCAGACTGGTAAGATCTAGAGCAAGGAGCACTAGCACCTTGCTTTACTTTCTACGGAGTGGTAAGCTTGGACGGTCATAAAAGTAGCAGTGAAGGACTCCAGGGTCCTTTGTAAATTGCCATCATTAAAACCGTTTTGAAAGATTTTGGGTGTACTCAAAGGATAAAAAATGTGACCAGACAAGTGAGAATTGAAAGTGTTTTTAAAGAGAATTCCTGTCGTTTTAGAAGTTTCCCATTTAAAGAGAAATGCAGTAAATGGACAGACACACCCTTTAGAACTAAGAGTCTTCCTGCCAACGTGGGTCTTGGGGGCGTTGCAGACTTGAAGAGGGGAGGAATAATAACAGTGCCTGCAGCTGAAGCATGCTGTCTGGGGGGCTAAAGAACAGACGATACAGGCTTGGGACAGCAAAGCTAAGCTATGACTAGAAAATTGCAGCGAAGTCAGGTTTTGTGCTGGGTAAGCATCTATCTCCTTGGGCTAGAGATGTTCTCATAACTAAAGAATTCTAGAAGTTTAAGGAGATCTAAAGGAGAGAGAATGACAGGGAGGGAGGGAGAAAAAGAGGGAGAAACATTTATTGAATTCTACTGTGTATGTTTTACATACTATATCACATTTTTTCTTTTATTATCACACAGCATAGATTGGTGCAATCTCCAATTTACAGGTGATGAAACTAAGGCTAAGAGAGACTAAAATACTTGCTCAATGTTTCACGCTCAATAATAGCAAGACTTACTAAGTGATACCTAGTAAAGTGGCTTTTGAAGATGGACTTGGAAGCCAAGACCTCCTGGGATTGCATCTCTACTCTGCCACTTTCCCTGGATAACTCAACTTCTCCGTAGCTCATTTTCTCCAACTGTAAAGTCAGGATAACAAATGTACCAACCTCCTAGAGATGACATGAGAAGAACATGAGTTAATTGTTGTACAGTGCTTAGAACACTGTCTGTCATATAGTAAGTACAATATAACTGTTGAAATTAAAATTTAAGTTAAAGCTGTGTGCTAGGTAGTGTGCTAAGTATTTTATATTTATTCTGCATGTAATCTTAATAACAACTCTCTGAGAGCTGTACTCCTCCCAGTGCATAAATGAAAAGCCTGAGGTCCTGAACAAACAAGCAACCTTCTCAGCTGGTAGAACCAAGGGTCAAATACAAATAGCCAAACTTCAAGGCTGGTGCTCTTAACCATGTCACCATACGCCTGGTAAGTGATAGAGGTCTTTGCTTCCGATGCTCATGGTCTAGATGTTTTATGACTTGGCACTCTCCAGGGTGCTGCAGTTGTTTGGACAAATGTTCCCTCATGGAAGATCCAAAATGGCTCCCAAGCCTCAGAGTCTGGCTCACCTTCCTGGTTACCTTCTACTTCCTGTCTGGGTTTACCCTTTGTCTTGACATTATTGCTCAGTCAAGAATCCAGAAGGCTCTCTCTGTCACCCTTCAGAAGCTGTGGGCCATTTCTGCAGGAACAGTGAGAAATCTTGCTCAGAATAGTTTCCATCTAGGGCTTTTTAATGCCTTCAATGTGCTCTGAGAAGAGGATAGTCCAGGAAGGAAACCTGGGAGGAGACTGTATAGTAAAAGGGAGAGAACACAGCAATTGGAATCTAAATACAAGGTTCAAGACCAAACTACTACTTTACAACTGTATAGCTTTGGGCTAGATATATAACTGCTCCAGTCTTTATTTTTACTAAACCTGTAAAATGGAACAAGAATAAGACTTACCTCATTGGATTTTTGTGAAAATCAAAGGTTACTCTAAAGTACTATACTGACATTTGGACCTGCAAATTTATCTTGCCTCCCAAGAGTATAAAACAAAAAGGGATGATGGTAACATACTTGGAAACTCTATCAAATTTTGGACATTGTGCTTTTTAAAAAATCAGAAAACTGGGGTAACCAATTTGAGAGGCATCAGAATAAGGAAGGGTCTAGAGTAGAGGACATAGAAGGAATAATTGAATAAGCCAAGATATTTAGCCTGAAGGGAAAAAGATGGCAGGGGGCAATGTGGAGAGTTGTCTCCACATTGTAAATATGTAAATATTTCTTTACTATTATGATGAAAAGGGGGAATTAGTTTCTTTGGTTTCAGAGGTGTGGCAGTTTGAGATTATTTATGAATCCCCAAAGGAGATTATGTTTGTAAACTAATCTATTCCTCTGGGTGTGATACCCTTTGATTGTATTAGATCAGCTGCTGTCTTTGATCAAATTATGTTAAGATTAAGGCCTTGATTCTACCATGTCAGTAGGACATGACTCTGGTTGAGTCCCTGCCCCCTTGGTGGGCTGATATAAATGGACACTCATTCAAGAACACACACAGAAGAGGAGAGAGATGAGCCATTCGCCTGATAGTTTGCAGCTGAGCAGCTGAGGAAGCCTGGAAAGAAATGAGCCCTATGCCAGACTGATATAGGAAGCCCTGAGAAACAAGCTCTGTGCCAGCCTACAGCTGAAATTGGAAGAAGCTGGGCCCATGGAGACTTAAGAGGAAGAAGGAAGGAGAGACCAGGCAGAGATGCCTACCATCTTGCTTCAACAAGTGACAACAGACTTTGGTGAGAAAGCGGCCTTGAGTTGGACTATTTAAGGTTTGTAACTGTAAGCTTTTATCCCAAATAAATACCCTATATAAAAGCCAACAGATTTCTGGTACTTTGTATCAGCACCACTTTGGCTGACTAATACAAGAAGGAAGATCCAATGATAAAAAATTTTTAGGGAGGAAGACTTTGGCCCAATAAGGCGAGGGTTTTCAATAGTCAGTGAATTCAAGTTGAAGTAATGAGTTTCCTGTCTCAAAAAGTGAAAGAGCCTCAGAAGAGGTGCTTTTTTGAGCAACGGCTCTTCCAAACACATCACAGATAGGAGATGAGAGAGGATCCTGAATTGGGTGAGAGGTTGAAAGAGCTGGTCTCTGAAGTCTCTGTAATTTGAGATTCTCTCCCTTAGACTATTTTGCTGACAAGAAAGAAAACTCACACAAGCAAATTTTAGTTAATGAAGGCATATTATAAGATAGGGATTCCCATGAAACTTAGGACAAAAAGTATAAAGGTCTCACAAAGAACTGGGACTGGAAACTACAAAGTTTTCAGGGATAGAAGTTATCCCAATACCTCTCTTTTTCATCATGGATGGCTCCCAAAATCCAACTCAATTTTCAGGTCCAACACACTCAGCTAATCAACTAGAACTTCTGATTTTCAACTCCAGAGGGACTCAGTTTGAATAAGATACCCACCCTTAGTTGAATGAAACATGGCGAGGGCAGGCTGGGTGGAAGCCTCACATGGTTCAGGGATCTGTGGTGAACCACCCTTAGAGGAGGGAGTCAAAGCTTTCAGAGCACAAAATGTGGGCTTGGTGGCCCCTCAAAATCATATTTAGCATCATGATTTCTCAAAAATCTAGGTAGAGATTTTTTGGCCCCATACTATCTCAGAGATTCTGATTCAGTAATTATTACTTGGAGGTTAGAAATCTATACTTTTCAATTGCTCTCATAAGTTATCCCAACATGAATCACAGTACTACATTGTGATTCTGTACTTCATGTTGTTAACATCCCCATTTCTCCATCAAAACACATCCTGTGTCTCAGGAATGTTTATATCTCTCATGACATTTATCAAACTATACTCATTCTAGTTTTGTCTTATATCCCCAACTCAGTTATTTGGTCTTAGATCATACAGATTATTTCTTCATCTTACCAACTTCTACAGCCTTTACTACAGTGCCTGGCACAGTGTTGCTTTCCCATAGAATCAATATGGCTCTGAGAACATACAGAAATTGGATCTTTTCCACCTCTCTGACCCAAGCAGGGAAACCCACTCATAAAATTCCTAATTGCTCTGTGATTTGACATAGCAGGGTGGTCAGGCTGAAATGAGGGTGATTAATTACAGGTAGCACCTGTGCTGCCTGAGAGGTTGGTAGTCTATGTTACACAGTCAATTAGCTACCTGATACAACCATCTAGGTTGTTATTTATGACTGGTTATGTCTGAGCAGTGAATCTTGTGAGGCAGAGGAAAAGTGAGGAGATCCATCACTGTGAACCTCCAGGCAGAAAAATGAGCGAACATGGAGGCACACCCGGGGCCCTGAGCAGGTTCCAAATCCTCCCACCTACAGCTCTCAATACACAAGGTGAGGAGGAGCTAAACAAATTCAGTTCAACCAGGGTGTGCAAGGCACCAGGGTGGCCCCAGGGTAGAGAACACAGAAAATATTAAGATCTGTGCATGAGAAATCTGTAAGCTTATGGTTGAGGAAAAAAGAATAAACTAAAGAAAAGGGAGATCACAATAAAGCTCCAAAGAACTTTATCTGGCCATAGTAGATCAGAAACCAAAAGGAAGCTCAGGAGTGGTGTACAACTTCATTGTTGGAAGGTCAAGGGGACATCAATGTGGACAAGGGTGGTCTGGAAGGAGGTGGGACATCAGCCAAACCTTGAGAGTAAAGGGGAGGGAATTTCAGGAAAGAAGGAAACAAAGAAAGCTTAAGCGTTGAAACACCTTCTCTTAGACATTGTGCAGATATTGTGAGAGACAGGGCAGCGTGGTAGAAGCAGCTTGGATATTGGGGCAGATTCACCCTGAGATTGAAAATCCTGGTTCTTCCAATTACCTTGGGCAGTTTTTTTGGAACCCATCTGGGGCTGTTTCTTAATCTTTAAGGTGGGGGACATATTTATCTCAATGTGTGGTTCTTAAGATGGATTGACATCGTCATGCATGTGGAACACCTGACAGGTGCTTAAAAAGTGGTAGCTCATATTAATATCACTGTTGTTCAAAACAGAACCACAAAACTGGCTTTTCCTTTCTGCAGATGAAAAATACCGAGGCTTTGGAAAATGATGGAATTTATCCAACATTACCCAGCTGGTAAGCGGTAAAGTCAGAATTTAAACTCATGATACTGACTCCAGGGTACATGCACTTTTCAGTACATCCTGAAAAGAATGGGGCTACCTAGGACATATTTAACAAAGAATGAGAGCACCATTTTGTGGGGAAGGGAGAGTTCTTGGTGGGGTTGTCAACAAATTGGTCCAGGATGGCAGTCATTACTGGTTTTAATTACTTTACGCTCTTTGCCCACCTCTGTCCACCTCTGCTGCACCCCTACCCCATCCCTTCCTCTGGTCTTTGCTAATCTGAGTAGTCTTGCTTCCATTGGCTTCTGTTGGTCCCTACCATTCTCAAGCCCATCATTTTCACATGGTCATGAGGAGATCAGGACAACTTGGCAGGATCTTGGAGAATTTTCCTTCCTTCTTAATAAGGAAGAACACCACAATACAATTTCCTAGGCCTCAGAGATTAGAAACACAATTCTGTCACATGACACTTGGTCCTTTACTCCACAAGAGGGTCCTACACCCGTGGAGAAGCAGGAAGAACAAATTTAAGGCAATGCCCTATAAGATTCAGAACCATGGCCCCTCTGCAATCCTCAAACCCTGTAGCAAAGTCCAGTTCCTTAGGCTAGACTCCTGTCATTGTGACAAATTGTCTTTCCTGTGTCCAATCACCAGCATTTGCAATTTTTCTCCAGAAAGCTTTCCCATCACCACGCCCATATGAAAACTATGACTACTTGTGTTTGACCCCAAGGCTTTCTTCTCTAGGATGCTCTTCAATTTAGAAAATTATCACAAATAGATACCATGGCAAGGTGGTTACATAGGTCCACTTCCTAGTCATCTCTGAATGTGGGTTCCAGCATAGCTGTTTCCCTGTTGCAATATTATTACTGTTATTACTTTTTTAGGTGTCAGCTGCAGAAGCTGACTTTCTTGGTCAGGAAGCCAGAGTTCATTTATTTTTTTTCAAAGGGTAGCTATATCACTGGGTCTGCCAGAGATAAATTCCTGCAATTTCTTCCAACATGATAATGACTAATATGGGGATAAACATTCAATCCCTAAGCAGGACTTGGAAAAATGTAGAATTAAGCTTCTGAGAGGCCCATTGTGAAGGTTAATTTCATGTGTCAACTTGGCTAGGTTATGGTGTCCAGTTTTTTGGTCAAGCAAGCACTGGCCTAATTGTTACTGTGAGAGTATTTGGTAGATGAATTAGCATCTATAGTCAATTGATTGCATATACATTAAATCACAATCAGCAAAGGAGATTGCCCTCAGCAATGAGAGGAATCTATTCATCCAATCAGTTGGAGGTCTTAAAGCAAGAACTGAGGACTTCAGAAGTCAGAAAGAATTCCTGCCTGCACATCAGCCAGCTAGCTTCTCCTAGGGAATTCAACCTCACTTTTACTGGAGTTTCCAACTTGTGGCCTGCAATATTGAATTTGAACTTGCCAATCCCCATGGTCATGTGTCAATTTATGATAATAAGTCTCAATATTTACATATTGTGTGTGTGTGTGTGTATTCTGGTTCTGCCACCCATCTATGCAGAAGCATCTTTTGGACCTTGAGGACACTTACATGGGGTGATGGTTGGAGAATCTTCTGATAGCGCCGTAGTTCTCAAAGTCAAGCATGCATGAAATTACCCAGAATTTCTGATTGAATAGATTTAGGACTAGGTTCAGGAACTTGCATTTCTACCAGGTTTCTCAGTGCTGCTGCTGCTGCTGGTGGTCGGGGGACCACTCTGAGAACCACTATCAGAAGACTTCAGTACTTGTGCATTGCTGAAATCTTGCCAGCTGTATTAGGACCGACACTTCTACCTTCTGCTGTTAATTAGGACCAGGAATGGTTTCTAGTGGGCTTTTTCTCAAATGGCTGATACAATCTCCCCTTGGGCACAACTTAAATGGTACCAAAGAATGACCCAAAAAGAGCTGACTTCTCAAACTGAAAATTTCATTTACGTTCAATAGTCAGGGGAATGCAAAGTGTGTAAATTATATGCAAGTCTTGGCCAGCAGGGAGTGCCAATATGGAAATACTATTAGAGATGCTGTGTTGCTTTTTCCTTTGGGTTATAATATTTTAAAAAAGGGGACTTTAACTTACTTTACCACTTCATATTTATTGTTTAACAACCTCCCCTCTTGTGTTTTATTTGTGCATGAGTGAGTGCACATGGCCAGCCAGATGCATAATCTCCTTACCAAATGATCTACCATAGTCATCTTTTAAAAATTCAGCTAGGAATTCTGACTTGCATAGGAAAAGAGGGAGTTGGGAAGGAAAAGAGATTTCCCCCCAGATTTACTCAGAGCCTAAGGTGAGATAACAATTGATTCTTTTTGGGTAGGAATCATTCTAGGAGTTAGTTTCCTCGAGCAGGTCTCTTCATTCAGAACTTAGAGCCTGGGGCAACACCGGGCAGCTCAAGGCACTGAGACAGTGTTTGCCACTGCAGGGTCCACAGGGAGATGTGAACAGTTACTAAATGGGAAAAGGGTCTCGCAGTCAGATATGTTTGGAAAAGTCTGAGTTAAGTAGTTCAACAGGCTTGTTAATTACAGGACTTCTCAGGGCCTTTACTTGGATTTTGTTCCTTGTAGATCTCTTAGAGCAGGGATAATTCTGTACAAGTCTTTTACAAATTTCAGTTTTTGATTACATAATACTGTCACATAGCTCAAAATTCAAAATGTATAAAAGAGTATACACTGAAGAATTTCTTTCCTTTAATCTCCAATCATTCTTCACCTCACCACAGGCAATATTGTTATTGTTTTCTTTGTATCCTTCCAGAAATATTTTATTCATATATAAATACATATATTTTCCTTTCCACTTCTAAACAAATGATAGCATTTTACAAACATTAGTGTGCATATAATTTTTTCTCTTCAAAATATTTTTCCATGATAGTACATAAAAAAGCATCTTTTTAAAATGACATAGTATTCCATTTCATGAATGTACTAGTTCTTTTGTGGATATTTAATTGTTTTCTAATTTTCAAGCTCTTAAAAGCGTAACTGCAATAAATAATCTCAGGCATACATAGTTTTATATCGGTGGGAGAAACTCCCAGAAGTGGAATCCCCACCTAGAGAGTATATGCTTTTGTTACATGAGAGACATTGCCACTCATGTAACATTCATACACTCCCAGAGTATATGAAAAAGCCATATCAAATTTTTGGAGCTCTGTCAACAATAACAGGGGTAGTCAGTGTAGCAATAATTACTTGCATATTTCTTATTATGTATGAGATTTAACATTCTTTCATAATTTAGAACCATTTGTATTTCCTTTTCTATTCGTGAAATTTGCCCTCTTCCCATTGGGTTGTTAGTTTTGTTTTTATTGACTTATAGTTCTTTATGTATTAGATAAATCAGCCCTTTATTTTATGTGAGTTGCATATATTTTCCCAATTTGTTCTTTGTCTTTCATACTTGATTATGGTGGTTTATTTTATTTTATTTTTTGCCATCCAGAATTTTTTATGTACTCAAAATGATTAATACTTTCTGTTAGGCTTTTGGATTTTGCATCATAATTAGAGAGTCCTGCTCCGAAATAATTCTCCAATGGTTTCCTTTGGTACTTCATGTTTTCATTTTTATACTTAAATATTTTATTCTTTTGAAACGCATAATATGGCAAAGTGTGGTTTATATATCCATTTTTTCCCAGATGGTTAACTAGTTAGACCAACAACCATTATTGGATAATTCATTTTGTCTCCAATGATTTGAAATACCACTTTAATTGCATATTAAGTTCCCATATGTAGTTAGACCTATTTCCAAACTTTTTATTCTGTGACATGGATCATTTCCATTTATGCATCAATAGCACACTGTTTTAATAACTAAGGCTTTATAGTATGCTTTATAATATAATATTTGGTAGGTCATGTCCCCTTTCTCACTCTTCCAGAATTTTCCTGGCTATATATAGCAAAAAGTAATTTTTCCAAACAACCTTCAGAACTAGCTTGTCTGGTTCCGAATGAAACAAAATTTTACAATTGGTATATTTATGGGATTGTGTTAATCTTGTAGATTATCTACTGAGAATTGACATCTTTTAAAGGTTGAGGCTTCTTTTCCAAAGATATAGATTGCTTTTTTCATTTGCTCAAGTCTTTCTGAATCCCTCAAAGAGTTTTATAGTTTTCATCATATAGATCTCATACATTTCTTGTTAAATTAATTCTACATATTTCATCTGTTCCTATTGTAAATGAGGTCTTTTCTGCCATGATATAAAGCTTTTTTGGGTGTGTGTAAAAGGAATCCTATGGTTCTTGTGGTATGTGAGTCCACTTTGGGAAATTCGACTCTACTTTGAACATCCCCTGTACTCTAAAAAGAGTGGCAGTGGTCATCAAGAACTGACAGTGTGGAAGGGAAAATGACATTTCCACAGAGCATCCAGAGACTGGGAGAAAGGGGACAAAAAAGACCACCCTTTTGTCTCAGTGCAGTTTGGAAGACTTGGGTATATTTAGTATCATTCTGTGTTGTGTAGGAGCACTCATAAGAACAGCTGAACTGGAAGTTCACTAAAAGAAGAGAAAACAAATGATTGAAGAGGGAAATTGACCTGCTAAGGGTGGACAGAGCCTGGACTCTGGTCCAGATCTGTAGATGTCCTGAGCTTCTTATGGCTGAGCTTCCTTGCCACCAGTAAGAGGCAACTATCTCCTATTCTGTATTGAATTTCCTGAATTTCCTGGAGTAGTAAACCCAACACCTATTTTGCCATTGACATGCGCTAGATGCTATGTCTCCTACTGTATACACACTGTTCTTAATGACATTGTACACCATCTCCTTGCCTTGAGCCATGTTGGTAATCTATCCCAGCAGGACTCTTATTTCTTTTCCAGACCCAGACAAATGTTAGGGTTAATTTGTGATCATACCTGCTGTCAGATTTGATTATCTGGGTGTGTGTGAACCATAGGTAAGGTGAAACAGGGACCGGAAATGAGCTCACCTACCTGAAGAGGCTCAGAAAGTTAGGCGCTGCCTGAGTTCACAGATTACTGCTCACCTTGGCCAAACTTCTGGAGTTGATGCTCTAGTTGAATAGGGGTGGGGTCTATATCCCTACCTACCATGCCTCCTCCTTGGTACCTTAGCCCCTCCCAGTTCAGATAATAGAAGTTTAACTATGGAATTTCTTTAATCTTAATTCAGAGTCATGGATGATCTCCTTCCCTCTCCTCTTCCCCATTATTTTTGTTAAGCAGGAATTGACTGAAGTTTACCATAAATGTCTTTTAGTGCAATAATCATGTTAACAAGCCTTTTCCATACAATCTTGTGGAAGGAGCACTGACTTGGGGAGTCAAAAGGTCTGGGATGAAATCTTGAGCCGTTGGTTCCCAGTTGCATGACCTGAGGATGGTCACCTAACCTCTCCAGACCTTTTCCTCCTTTATACAATGGGGATATATTAGGTTGAAACATGAAAATCCCATTATGGTCTAACACCAGCAATTTTTTACCTACCCTGTTTACCTCATATAGAATTGTGAGGTGCAAAGAAAATAATGGGCATGAGAGTCTGCTTTAAAATGCTTTGAAAGTAATCCACAAATGTACAGGATTGTTGTTTATTCCCTTCCCAGGGTATTTCCCATTTTTTAAGCAGGCCCTAAATTGTTCAAAGAAAATGTCATTAATGGTAGAATTTCAAGTAGATTTAAAGTTAAATGTTCACATATACTCCGTGTGAAAGACCTCTCCAAATACGTGCACTTGCCCACCCACAGAACCTGTGATGTTACCATATATGGCAAAGGGAACTTTGTAGATGTCATTAAGTTAATGATCTTGAAATGGGGAGATTATCCTGGACTATCTGGTTGGGAACAGTTTAATCACAATGGTCCTTAAAAGAGGGATGCAGGAAGAATGAGAGGAAGAGAAACAGACATTGTGATGATGGAAGCAGTTATCATGTCTTTTAGTGTCCTTCATCTTGAACAGTTCCTCAGTCTGTCTTTGAGTTTCATGGCCTTTACACTTTTGAAGATTACAAGATAGTTATTTCATAAAATGTCCCTCAGTATAGGTTTGTCTGATGTTTTACTCATAATTATATTTAGGTTATGCATCTTTGGCACAAATATCCTAGAAGCAATACTGTGTTCTTTTTGTTGTGTCGTGTCAGGCACATGGTTTTGATTTGTCTCATGACTGATGAAGTTCAGTTTGATCCCTTGATCTAGGTGGTATCTTCCAGGCTTCTCTTGATGAAGTTATCCTTTCTCCCATTAGCAATACAATAATAAATAAAAATAGTATGTCCAAAGATTACAAACATTATAATACCCTCTTATCAAGTTAAAAATGACCAAAGTTTTTTTAAAAAAAATGCCTTTTAGGAATTCATATAGAGGAGATAAAACCATATGAAAAGGAAAGTAAAGGAATAATGAACACAGAATTCAGGCTGGTGACCACTTTGGGTTGAGGGAGGTGGGGAGATGGGAGAACAAGTTATTGGTGTGTGTGTTGGGTGGTGGATTCAGAGATCTTATTAAATTATTAAAGACAGAAAAAGGTAAGAAATCAAAGGAGGTCATGCTTGATGAATGATAAGAATGAGTCATAAAACATGAATTATAATTAATCCAATTTGATGCATTTCAGGTACAATTTTAAAAATTAAAAAATATAAATTTTAAAAAATTTCAGATTGTGTTATCACAGATATTGAAGGGTAGAGAGAAGAACTTCCAGAGACCACTTCAATAACCACTTGCCCCAACTCCAACCACAGTGATACATCTTGTGTTTTTATGAAGGGAGCCATGTTACTATTTGCCAAAAACTCAGCATCCTTCTCACATAGACATAGCTGACTATTCAAGCCCAGAGAACAGATAGGAAAGTTATTAAAGCTTTGAGCATTTTGATAATCAAATGTAGGAGAATCTATCTCCTTCTTGGGGCAATTTTGCATTCCCAGAGTATTTGCATTTTCCAGCTGCATTTCCCTTTTGCAAGGGCATGTACAAACTTGCCAATCCTCTACCTCCCCCAGGCCCTGGCTCTCCCATGCATGATTTTTACACATTAACAGAGAGAGGCTGTTATGGAAAAAGTCCTGGGTTCTAATCCCAGTTGTGCGTTTAGTTCCTGAGTGACCTGAGGTAAATTATTTCCCATCCATGTGCTTCAATTTACCCATCTGGTATTATATATCCTCTTTTTTTTTCACTCTCCTAGAAATTCTGATTTGATATTTCTGGGTGGAGTTCAGGCAAGTATATTTTGAAAAAGAAAAAAAGCCCAGATAGGAATCATTATACTTTTTGACCTTTAAGTGTATTCACAGTCTAATGCTCTTACTCTAATTCTTTGAGGCTATTGTTTTTCTGGGTGTTCCAGTCTGTGATGGTTGCCTTTTGGGTTGAGTTTGTCTCTGGGAAATAACCACACATCCCACAAGTGGGCAGCCAGATTCTTGCCTTATGATCTGACCCTTAGTTGTAGCCAATTAGTCTAGGGGAGATCATCTGTCTCAAAATAGGTCAATTATAGTCTTTTCTGGGAATTTGGAATTGGGCCATATCGGTTCTAGTCTCCATCTTGGCCACTCTCTTGAGTCTTAGAGGAGATTTATGTATTATAAGATGGAAGTAACAGAAAGAAGAATGAAGTGAAACACTGGAAGGAGAAGAGATGGAAGATGAGAAAATGCAAGCTGTGATCTCAATTGTTTTCCATTTCTTGGTTCCAGTCTCTTGAATGCCTGGTTTCCTTCCTATCCTTGGGTAATGAGGGATGAGATAATAAAGTCTCTTTTGATTAAGTTGCCTCTTTAGAAGCAATTTGCATAGTACATGCCCTCTCCTGTCTACTCCCCAGCTCATCCTCTTCCATCCTGAACTGGAAGAACTTGTTTGGGTTGATTGACTATAATCTGCTGAACTGGGGGTAGGAGTGGGGAAATCAGAGGAATGTGAAAATGTGCTAGAGTTCTTACTTTGTCAGAGGGCGATAGATCCTTACTACATCTAGACATTAGAAAAAGATGCTTGAATATGTGTGCTAAAAATTTCAGGGTAACCACTGGAGGGGTAGATATAAAATGTTTATCTTTCAAATAAGTTATAGGAGAACAAAATGGAAAGAGCAAATTTTAGACTTTTTTTTATTATGGCGCTCCTCATTAGAAAAATAGAAACTGGAAGTCTCTTCCAATGAAAAGCAGCAATGGTATTAAAACAGTGAAATACCACTTTTGGCCCACCAAACTGACAAATAAAACAAACAAAATGATAACATCTAGTATTGTCTAGGGTGTAGAGAAATGAACTCACTGTTAAACTTCTGCTGCGAATATATATTGCTACAATCTTAGAAAGAAATTTGGCAACATATGCTAATAGCCTTGATTTATGTCTCTGACTTTTGACACAGAAATTCCACTTCTAGGAATATATCCTGAGGAAATAATTAAGAATATAAATAAAAGTATTCATTCTAGTATGGTTTGTAATAGTGAAAATATTAAAATGGCCTAAATGTCCAAAATTATGGTATTATTATAATAAATCATGACCCTGCCATATTTCAGAACACTATGCAGCCATTATCAATTATAGTGTAGGTTAGTATATATTGGCATGAAATGGAAATACATTCACTATAGTTTGTTAAGTTAGAAATAGAAGGATGCAAAGCAGTATGTACTGAGGTTTTTTAAAATATATTTTTTATTAAAGTATATCATTCATACATACCATACATAAACGATAAGTGTATAGTAAAGGTTGTGAACTTACAAAATAAACATGCATATCATCATACAGGGGTCCCATACATCACCCCTCCACCAATACTTTGCATTGTTGTGAAACATTTGTTACAAACTATGCAAGAGCATTGTCAAAATATTGCTACTAACTATAGTCCCTATCTTACATTTGGTGTATTTTCCCCCCAAGCCACCCTATTTTTTTTAAATATATTTTTATTACAGAGGTTGTGAACTTACAAAACAATCAATCATGTACATGTGTAGAATTCCCATACAACACCCTTTCACCAACATACCACACTGTTGTGGAATATTTGCTACAGATTATGGGATAATATCATCAGACTATTATCACCAATCATGGCCCATAGCATACATTTGGCACACTGTTTTCATAACCCATTACCCCAATCATCAACACAGTACATCTTTGGCATTGTTGCAAGAATATTATAGTATTGTTCTTAACCATAGTCTGTAGGTCACACCAATTTTATTTTTCCCATGATTCTCCACATTCCCACCACCTTGCAATAGTGATGTACATCCACTCTAGCTCACAGAAGGACACTCTTGCATCTGTACCATCAACCACAATTCCATCTACCTCTGGGTACACTGTGTTATTCAGTCCCTAGATTATTCTCTAGCTTTCTTTCAATTGACATTTACTTCCCCAAACTATCCTTTTCTGCCACAATCCCATTTATAAAACAACTGCTACTCACTATAATGCGTTACCATCAACTCTGTCCATTTCCACACTTTTATAGTCAAGTTAATGAAAACTTCTACTTACATTAAGCATCAGTACTTCTTCTCAACCCTCCTCTTATCTTTCAATAACCTATACCCTAGGTTTTAACTCAATGTGCTTATTCTTCTATTTAGTTCATATTAATGAGACCATGCAATATTTGTCCTTTTGTGTCTGGCTTATTTTGCTTAGCATAATGTCTTCAAGATTCATCCATGTTATCATATGTGTCCCAATTTTATTTCTCTTACTGCAGCATAGTTTTCCATCATATGTATATTCCATATTTTGTTTATCCATCCATTGGTTGCTGGACACTTGGGTTGTTTCCATCTTTTGTCAATTGTGAATAATACCATTATGATCATAGGTATGCAGATGTCTGTTCATGTCATAGTTTTCAGTTCTTCTAGATATATTCCTAGTACAGGAATTGCTGGATGATATGGTAGTTCTATATTTAGCTTCCTGAGGAACTGCCAAACTGTCTTGCACAGAGGCTGCACCATTTTACAAACCCACCAACAGTGAAGGAGTGTTCCTATTTCTCCACATCCTCTCCAGCACTTCTTGTCTGTTTTTTAAAATAATGGCCATTCTATGTGGTGTTAGATGACATCCCATTGTTGTTTTGATTTGCATTTCCCTAATAGCTAGGTGCCTTTTGTCCATTTGTATTCCCCGAGTATTGTGGGACCATGGCCAATGGGTTAGACAAATAAATCTTAGCTCTCACTAAAACAACAAAGAAAAAGTCAGAGGCTGCTGTGGGGACCTGATTTGGGGCACAGCAAACCAGGACACTGCTTACCAACTCCCAGAAGAGCAAGGGTCAGAGACATGAAGAAGCCAAAACAAGTAATTTTGAGTTATTAAACCTCCCGGCTGCCAGGAAGGGCTCCCCTCCCCCACCCCTGAGATATTAAGCGAGGGTAAAACTCCTGGCGAATTGTATCTGAGAGTAGAGCAGACATCTACTTCCATGGGAAGTGCTCTAAGTCATCTAGGAGGGTACTGGACTGATAGGGAAGCCAGGAATGATGGGGGGTTGCTTACCTTGGTGGCTGGAAGGGGCACACAAACCCAGCCCTCAGGAAGGACAGACTAGGTGGAGACCCTTGCCCCCTGCTCCAAACCGGATTGTGAAGGCAGATTCCCTGGGAGGAAGAAGGGTCTGGGAGAGTGGAGGGCAATTATTTTGCAGCGAGTTTAGCCAGCTGGGCCCCCCTTGAATATCAGAAGGGACCCCAACTCAACAGGAAGAGGGGAGTGGGATCACCTCAGGCTGGTGATCATGCCAAGCCACCTAGGTAAAGAGAGGAATTACATCAATGAGGAGGCAGAGACAGGTGGCAATCAGTACCACTCGAGTTGACTGCAGGGGATCTAACCTGTCCTAGGGAAAAGGAGCAGATAGGCTTCTGAAAGGTTAAATGACCCAGGGACTGAGAATAGCTCAGTGGGAGAATTCCTGCCTGACATATGAGGTCCCTGGTTTGATTCCTGGCTACTCCTTGAGAAGAGATCACCAGATTATCAGGCATCCAGCTTAAACTTTATGACAGGAAATATAAGCATTTTCTTTGTATTAGCTTTTCTTAGATCTCTTATTTAAAAAAAAAAAAAAAGTTCATTTTCTTTTATTTCCCTTACTTTACTCACTAAAACCCAGTTCAAAACCTGCAGAGGGCAGGCTGCAGGGTGAGTGATTGAGGAACATCAGCAGCCTGAGAAGATCCTTAGGGGTCTAAGAGAGAATGCTGTTTTTCCGTGTTTATTTTTATTTATTTTTTTTCTATCTCCTTTTTGTAAAAAATAAGTTGCTGCCTGTCTTGTTTCTTGCTTGTTTTGTATCCTCTCCCTTTCTTTCTCTGCTTGTTTACTTTTGCTTTTTCTTTCTTTTATTCTTTTGGTTACTGATTTATTCTATCTGTGCTACTTCTTTTCACTCCTTCATCTTTATACCTTTTGTTTTCCATAGTTGTTCTTTAATTCCACATCTTTTATTTGGTCTCCAGTTTTCCTTGTTTGTGTTTATCCCTCTCTTCCTTTTTCTCTGCAATACTCTATTTTACTTTTTTCTTTCTCTCTTCTTTGTTTTCTTTTCCCCTCTTCTCACCATTCCAGCATTTTAATTCATTCTATATATTTGTTTCTCTATTCTGTTTCTTGCTTCATTGTTTCAATTCCACTTTCCTAATCTTATTCCTCTGTGCTTCTTTACTCGTGTTAACTTTTCAATTTCCTAGGTCTTATACGTTTGCTGTCCTGCCTTTTATTAATACTGTTACAATTATTCCTTTTGTCTTCCTATCTCTTTCCTTTTACCTGGTCCCAATTTTTTTTCTTTCAAAGGAACATAGGCAGATCTCTTTCACAAAAAACAGCTGAGTGGGGACAAGATCCTGCCTGAGTGAGCTGTTTTGGGAACCCACAGAGTAGGAGGACTCAGGGCATCGACCTGGAGGGAGCCAGACAAAGAGATAAATTCCTCAAGGTGCTGATGGCTTGATTCCTGGTTACTGTGTTTCCTCTTCCTTGATTTCCCCTTTTCTGTGTATACCTATTTTGTATACCAAGGCTATCTCGTTTCCCTTCTTCATCATTCTATCTTCTGCTTTCTGTTGTTCTTACATTCCACCTCTCTTTGTTTAGTCCCCAGTTTTTCTGGTTTATATTTCTACCTCATCTATCCTGTTTTCTTTCTTTTATTAACTTTTTTTTTCTTTTTGTCTTTTCTCTTTCCCTCCCTCCTTATCATACTGACCTTTTAATTCAGTCTATATATTTTTCTATATTTGGTTTCCCATTTTATTGTTGGTACCCCACTTTTCTATTCCTATTAATCTACACTGCTTACATGAGTTAAATATTCATTCTCCAAGGTCTTAAATGGTTCCTCTTCTAACAATTCCTATTATTATTACTATTATCCTTTTACTTTTCTTACCTCTTTAACTTTCCCTGGCCCTAATTTTTTCCTCCAAAGTAACATAAACAACAACAATGAAATAGAATAAAAAGAACAAAATGTCAAAGAGAAAACTTACACACACAAAAACAGCAATTAAATAAAACCGTAGAGTAAAGAGAGAAGCTAATCAACCGAATAAACCCATTGAGATAAAAGGATGACCAGAAGGCAACAAAAAATTACAAACCATACTAAGAAACAGGAAGACATGGCTCAGTCCAATGAACAAACTAAAAACCAGGAAGAGGAGCAGAACATTGAACAACTAATCAAAGCTGTACAAACAAATATCATGGACCAACTCAATGAAGTGAAGGAAGAGATTAAGGATTTTAAGAATACACTGGGAGGGGGATGGATGTGGCTCAGATGTGTCCATCTCCCATATGGACGGACCTGGGTTCGATCCCCAGGACCTCCCGGTAAAAAAAAAAAAAAAAGAAAAGAATACACTGGGAGAACATACTGAAGAAATTGTAAATATAAATAAAAAGATAACAGATATGATGGTGATGAATGGCACAATCCAAGACACTGGAAGCACAAAACAGTAGATTTGAACAGGTGGAGGAAAGAATTAGTGATGTGGAAGACAGTACATCTGAAATCGAACGGATAGATAAAAAGATAGAAAAAATCCAGCAGGGACTTAGGGATTTGAATGACAACACAGAATGCACAAACAAAGACATTATAGGCACCCCAGAGGGAGAAGAGAAGGGAAAAGGTAAAGAAGGAGTATTGGAGGAAATAGTGGCATTTGTATTTCCTCTTTGGAGAAATGTCTATTTAAATCTTTTGTCCATTTTTAAATTGGATTGCTTGCTCTCTTATTCTTCAGTTGTATGGTCTCTTTATATAGAATGGAAACCAAACTCTTATCGGATATGTGGTTTCCAAATATTTTCTCCCATTGAGTGGACTGCCTTTTCACCCTCTTGATTAACTCCTTTGAATCACAGAAGTGTTTAAGTTTGAGGAGGTTCCATTTATCCATGTTTTCTTTTGTTGCTCATGCTTTCAGTGTAAGATTTAAGAATCCACCACCTACCACCAGGTCTTGAAGATGTTTCCCTACAATTTCTTCTAGAAGCTTTATGGTTCTAGCTTTTATATTTAGATCTTTGATCCATTTTCAGTTAATTTTTGTATAAGGTGTGAGATAGTGGTCTTGTTTCTTTCTTTTGGGTATGGATATCCAATTTTCCCAGCACCATTTGTTGAATTGTTGGGGACGATAATGGCAGCATGTTCACCTTCAGCGATGCCGGCAACTTGGAACATGGCCACCTGGGTTGAAACAACAACAACCTAAGCTAATTAGCCTTCTTCCAGAAAGTCATAGGCAACTTGCGCCAAAAGCCCTAGCAACTCGCGCCAAAAGCCCTAACCCCTCCCTAGCAACAGCGACCACCAATCGTAGACCACCACCCGTCCTTAGTAGCCACCCCCTCTTCCTTTAGCATATATACCCTGCCTCTTCAATAAACTTTTGCAGCTTGATCAGAATCCTGTCTTGCTGTCATTCTTCGTGTCTCTTGTCCCATACCATTCTTCCCTCATAGGAGCTGGAGCACCAGGTTGATCGTCCCGCGGGCCGGGACATTGAATAGACTGTTTTGCCCCAGCTAGGTGGGTTTAACAGGCTTGTCAAAAATCACTTGGCCATAGAAGTGAGGGCCTGTTTCTGAACCATCAATTTGGTTCCATTGGTCTGTGTGCCTATCTTTATGCCAATACCATGCTGATTTTACCACTGTAGCTAGGTAATATGATTTAAAGTCTGGAAATGAAATTCCTCCAACCTCACTTTTCCTTTTAAGACGTTTCTGGCTATTCAGGACCTCTTACCCTTCCAGATAAATTTGATAATTGTGTTTTCATTTGCTTAAAAAATGCTGGTGGAATTTTTATAGGGATTGCATTGAATCTGTATATCAAGTTGGATAGAATTGACATCTTAATGATATTTAGTTTTCCAATCCATGAGAATGGAATGTTCTTCCAATATTTAGGTCTTTTTTTTCTCTCTCTTTCTTTTAGTAATGCATTGTAGTTTTCTGAATACAAGTGCTTTACATCCTTGGTTAAGTTTATTCTGTAATATTTGATTCTTTTAGTTGCTCTTGTAAATAGAATTTTTTTCCTGACTTCCTCCTCAGATTGTGCATTGCAATTGTATAGAAACACTACTGATTTTTGCATATTGATCTTGTATCCTGACACTCTGCTGAAGTAGTTTATTAGCGATAGCAGATTAGTTGTAGATTTTTTGGGACTTTCTAGATATAGGATCATATCATCTGCGAATATCAGAAGTTTTACTTCTTCCTTTTGATTTGGATGCCTTTTATTTCTTTTTCTTTCCTGATTGCTTTAGCTAGAACCTCTAGCACTATGTTGAGCAACAGTGGTGACAGTGGGTATCCTTATCTTGTCCCTGATCTCAACAGGAAAGCTTTCAGTCTTTCACCACTGAGTACAGTGTTAGGTGTGGGTTTTTCATATATGGCCTTTATCATGTCGAGAATGTTTCCTTTCAATTCCTATCTTTTATAGTATTTTAACCAAGAAAAGATGATGTATTTTGTCAAATGCTTTTTCTGCATCATTCGATAAGATCATGTGATTTTTCTTCTTTGATTTATTAATGTGATGTATTATGCTGATTGATATTCTTTTGTTGAACCACCCTTGCGTGCCTGGTATAAAACCCACTTGATCATGATGAGCGATTCTTTTAAAGTGCTAATGGATTAGATTAGCAAGTATTTTATTGAGGAGTTTTGCATCTATATTCGTCAGAGAAATGGGTCTGTAATTTTATTTTTTTGTAATATCTTTATCTGGCTTTGGTTATTAGGGTGCTATTGGCTTCATAGAATGAGTTTGGTAGCATTCCTTCTTGTTCAATTTTTTGGAAGAGCTTGAGTAAGATTGGTATTAAATCTTCTTTGAATGCTTAGTAGAACTCACCTGTGAAACCATCTAGTCCTGGGCTTTTCATTTTGGGGACCTGTTTGATGACTGTTTCAATCTCTTTACTTGTGATTGCTTTGTTGAGATCTTCTGTTTCTTCTAGGGTCAGTGTAGGTTGTTTGTACATTCCTAGGAATTTTTCCATTTCATCTACGTTGTCTAGTTTTTTGGCATAAAGTTGTGCATAGTATCCTCTTATGATCTCTCTTATTTCTGTGGGGTCAGTAGTAATGTTCTTGTTTTCATTTTTATTTCATTTACTTGCATCTTCTCTCTTTTTTTCTTAGTCAGTCTAGCTAAGGATTTGTAGATTTTGTTAATCTTCTCAAAGAACCAACTTTTGGTTTTGTTAAGTCTCTCTCTTTTTTTGTTTGTTTGTTTGTTCTCAATTTCATTTATTTCTGCTCTGATCTTTGTTATTTCAGTCCTTCTACTTGCTTTGGGATTAGTTTGCTGTTTGCTCTTCTTTTTCTAGTTCCTCCAGCTGTGTAGTTAGGTCTACAGAAGATTTTAACTCTTTCTTTCTTTTTTTTTTTTAATAAATATATATGCATATATGTGTATTTGCTTACAAAAATGTTATATATATATATACATATATTTTAAGAGGTGCTTAGATTACCCAAAATATTACACGGAACCCACTGGGATTCCCATGTTGCCCACCTCCCACACCTCCCACCACATCCCACACAAACATCTCCCACAGTGTGGCCCACCACCCTCAATGAACTTACACATTCTGGAGCCTTGCCACCAACCATAGACCACAGTTCACACTGTAGACCACACTCTCTCCCACTCAGTTCTTAGTGGTGTGTGCTGATTTAAAATGGCCTACATCCATTGCCACAACAGTACTCAGGACAACCTCCAACTCCCAAAGAAGCCCCTGTATTTCAACTGCTTATCCCCTCCCTACCCCAAAAGTGTCAAGTGGCCACTGGCTGCACCTCATTGTTATAATTACAGAAGATTTTAACTCTTTCTTCTACTTTAATGTAAGCATTGAGGGCTATAAATTTCCCTCTCAGCACTACCTTCACTGTGTCCCATAGTTTCTGATATGTTGTGTTCTTGTTTACATTTGCCTTGAGATACTTATTGATTTCTCTTGAAATTTCTTCTTTGACCCACTGATTATTTAAGAATATGTTGGCTAATCTCCATATATATATATGTGAATTTTCCCTTTTTCTGCCTCTTGTTGATTTCCAACTTTATTCCATTATGTTCAGAGAAAGTGCTTTGTATAATTTTGGTCTTGTTGAATTTATTGAGATCTGCTTTATGACCCAACATATGGTCTATCCTGGAGAAAGATCCATGAGCACTTGAAAAGAATGTATATCTTGCTGTTTTGGGGGGGCAATGTTCTATATACGTCTATTAGGTTTAATCCATTTATCATATTATTCAAGCTCTCTGTTTCTTTATTGATCCTCTGCCCAGATGTTCTATCCAATGCTGAGAGTGGTGTATTGAAGTCTCCAACTATTGTTGTAGAGATGTCTCTTTCTCCCTTCAGTTCTGCCAGTGTTTGCTTCGTGTATCTTGAGGCATCCTGGCTAGGTGCATATATATTTATGATTGTTATTTCTTCCTGGTGAATCATCTCTTTTATTAATATGTAATGTCTTTACTTGTTGCTAATAACAGTTTTGCTTTTAAAGTCTATTTCATCTGATATAAGTACAACTACCCCAGCTTTTTTTTTTTGGGGGGGGGGTT
>JAKSZT010007815.1:21063818-21082239 GCA_026826555.1 Tolypeutes matacus | reverse complement strand
ACTGCATGCACGGAGTATCTTTTACCAATCTTTCACTTTCAATCTATTGGTATCTTTGGGTCTAAGATGAGTCTCTTGCAGACAGCATATACATGGCTCATATTTTCTTATCCATTCCACCAGTCCATGTCTTTTGATTGGGGAGTTTAATCCATTAACATTCAATATTATTACTGTAAAGGCAGTTCTTATTTCATCCATTTTGACCTTTGGGTTTTATCTGTCATTTTATTTTCACCACTCTTTTGACACTTTTTGTTACTGTTACTGATACAATCATCATCTGAGACTCTCTTCCCAGCCTCTCTCTCCCGCCTTTTCTTTTCAGTCTGTAACACTCTCTTTAGTATTTCCTGCAAAGCTGGTCTTTTTGTTATAAACTCTCTTAGTTTCTATTTTTGTAAATATTCTAAATTTGCCCTTATTTTTGAAAAATAATTTTGCCAGATATAAGATTCTTGGTTGGCATTTTTTCTCTTGCAGTATCTTAAGTATGTCATACCACTGCCTTCTTACCTCCATGGTTTCTGATGAGAAATTGGCACTTAATCTTATTGGGTATCCCTTACACATTATGCACTGTTTTTCTCATGCTGCTCTCAGAATTCTCTGTCTTTGGCATTTGACATTCTGATTAGTATGTTTCTCAGAGTTGGTCTATTCAGGTTTATTTCGATGGGAGTATGATGTGCTTCTTAGACATAGATATCTATGTCCTTCATAGATAGAAATAGATCTATGTCCTTCAAATAGGGTTGGGAAATTTTCTACCATTATTTCTTCAAATATTTCTTTTGCCCCCTTTCCCTTCTCTTCTCATTCTGGGACACCCATGACATGTATGTTTGCACATCACTTGCTGTCATTTAATTCCCTGAGACCCTGCTCAATTTTTTCCATTCTTTTTTCATCTATTTTTTTGTATGTTCACTTTCAGAGGACATGTCTTCAATCTCACTGATCCTTTCTTCTGCCTCTTCAAATCTGCTCTTATATGCCTCCAGTGTATTTTTTTATTTCATTTATTGCAACTTTCATTCCCATAAGATCTGCTATTTTTCAATGTATGCTTTCAAATTCTTCTTTGTGCTCACCCAGTGTCTTCTTAATATCTTTAATCTCTTTAGCCATCTCAATGAATTTATCAAGATTTGTTTGAACATTGATGATTAGTTCTCTCAACTCCTTTATGTCATCTGCAGGCTTATCTTGTTCCTTTAACTGGGCCGTATCTTCCTGTTTCTTGGTATAGATTGTAAATTTTTGTTGGTGTCTTCACATCTGGCTTACTAGATGTATATATTCTGGTTGCAGTTTCTCCCTTTAGTTTAGGGATTTCTTGTCTTTTCTCCCTGGCTGGTTGTGTAGTAGGAGTCAAGGATGTAGTTGGTGTTGTATACTATGGAGGCTGAAGCTGTCCATTTGCCCCAGGAATTAATGAAGCTTCTCCCACCTTTCTCCTCTGCCAAGGTTAGAGACAGAGCTGCCCCCATGTGTAATAATCCAAACTGTGCAGGACAAGACTGTCTGTAGTTGCCCAGAGAGACTGATCAAGCTTCACACCCCTTCTTACCCTACCTGGGGCAGGGATGGAGCTGCAGTTGTGGGCAGAATCTATGCTGTGTAGGTCCAAAATGACCACAGTTGCCCAGGTAAATGATGTAGCTCCAAGTGCCCCCTCCCTGCCAGGGGTGGGGATGGACCTCTGGAGTCCCCAACAATCTAATCCATGTGGGCTGAATAAGCCTGCAGTTGCCCTGAGAGGCTGAGGGAGTACTGTCCCTTTTGTCCTTTAAGGTGTGGGAACAGAACCACTGATGCCCAACAGTTCAGTCCCTGTAGGCTGAAAGTACCCACTATTGACCGGGCAGGCTGAGGAAACTCAAGCCCCCTCCTATCGGGTGGTGGGGGTGGATCCACAGGCATCCGATAGTCCAGTCCATGCAGGCTGAAAATGCCTGCCATTGCCCAGAAAGGCCAAGGAAACACAAGCCCCCTCCTATCCTGTTGGGGTGTGGGGGTGGATCCACAAGTACCCACCAGTCCAGGCTGTGTGGGCCAAAAGCACATGCAGTTACTTAGAGAGGCTGGGTAAACACTGTCCCTCTTTAGTTCTATTGGTGGTGGTGGTAGAGCCATAGGTGCCCAACAGTAGAGTTTGTGCAGGCCAAAAGCCCCTGCAGTTGCCCTGAGAGTCTGAGGGAACACCAGCCCCCTCCTATCCTATGGGGGGCAGAGGTGGAGATGACCTCAAAGGTGCTCAACAAACCAGTTCATGTGAGCTGAAAATGCCTGCAGTTGCTAGGATAGGCCGAGGAAACCCAGCTCCTCTCCAGTCCTATTGGGTTGTGGGGATGCGGCTCCAGGTATCTGACTATTCAATCTGTGCTGGCCCATAGCTCCTGCAGTTGCCTAGAGAGCCTGGTGCAGGTCCTGTCAGCTTCCTGTCTGCTGGAGGTGGGGCTGGAGCCTAGGCTAGGGCTGCAGTCTGATCTGCACTATGATTTTTAGTCACTATGATTTTTAGTCAGCCCGGCTTCCCCTTATGCCAGGGGCAGAGTTAAAATGGCAGTTATCGGATTCTTTCCAACTTGCACAAGCTCAAACCTTAGCTGTTCCTAGGATTATACTTTAGCCAGCCGAGTCCACCAATCAGTAGCTGAAGTCAGTTGACAACTATCTCTTCCTCTCCCATTTATGGGAAATGGAGCTTCTAACTCCAGCCATGGAATAGCTCCTGAGGCGGTTTGAACCACTAGAGTAGGATGGACACCAGCCTTTGCTACGTGGTTTGTAGTTTCCCAGAGAGGTGGTGCAGGTCTCTCCAGCATCCTCCCTGCCAGAAATGGGGCTGGGATTAGGCTAGAGCTGCAATCCAATCTGGGTGGACAAAAGCCGGTCCCTACCAGATGGTTTTCAATCAGCCCCGCTTCCCTTCATGCCAGGGGCGGAGTTAAAATGGTGGCTACCGGCCTCTTTCTGACTTGGACAGGCTCAAAGTTTAGCTGTTCTTAGGATTATACTTTAGCCCGCCAAATTTACTAATCAGTAGCTGAAGTCAATGCCATACTGTGTCTTCCTCTCCCATTTTGGGGAGATGGAGTTTCCAACTCCAGCCACAGAATAGCACCCAAGGCAGCTTGCGCCGTGGGCACTGGCCTCCTCAGCATGGAGGGCTCCATCATGAATCTTCTCTGCAGATGGGCTGTCTCCTCCTTCCATACTGTCAAGAATGTTGCAGGATGCTCTTCTGTTCTCCTGGGGCCCCCAAACTGGTGCTTTAGATAGCTCTGGGTGATTACTAACTGCCCTGTAGATGAGCTGACTCTTGGAGCTCCTTACTTTGCTGCCATTCTGGCCTGCTCTGTATACTTTTTTATGTACTGAGTTTTTAAAAAAATTAACATGTATCTCTATACGCCTAGGAAAATATTGGGAAGGGTTCATACCACAGTATTAACTAATGTATTTTTTTTTAAGTAATACACTTGATTATTCATTTTCTTCTTTTTGCCTGTCTTCTACAGTGGTGCCTTTTACAATAATAATACCCTTTTGATAGTGATTTAAAGAGTTTGCTCAGAGTTTTCATACGCACAATTCCGTTTGAGACACATAACAGCCCAGGGAGTTCAAGGAAAATATTATCACCATCTACAGTTAATCACACACATACACAAATAGACATAGCTAGTAAGCGGCATAACTGGCATTAATCTTTGGTGCTTCTGAGACCAGTTCTCTTTCCACTGCACTGAGAGAATGGCATAGAGGAAGTGACTAATTGTTCAAAAACTGGTTAAGCAAATTGAAAAACCAGTGTAGACACAGTAGGAAAGAATGCTAAGATTGGAAGAAAACCAAAAAGTGTATGCATATAAAAAGTAGCTATGCAAAAGTATGAACATGTGTATATACACATATGTGTGTTTATATGTGGGTGTATATATATGTGCATGTATTATATATGTATACATATATATAAAATCATCTTGGGAGTACTTTTATAGGGATATTAGGAGAGTTCAGAATTTTCTGCATAATATTTAGCAAGCATAAGGACAAGCCAGGGTACAAGAAATTAGATTAAGTTAAGTGTAAAGAAGGGCAATGGCTTAGGATGGAGGATGAAAGAGGGTAGGATGACCAATCATATCAGCTTTTCCTGGACTGAGAGGTTTCCCGGGCCCAGGGACTTTCAGTGCTAAAAAGGGAAAGCTCTGGACAAAATGGGATGATTTGATTTCCCTAGCACTGGCGGGAAATTGGAAGGGATTAAGGCAGAGCTCAAACTTTCAGAAAGCCACAAAAACAGATTGAGCAGAGCAGAAAGCATGACAGAGGCTGCATCCCCGTGTTAGGCTCCTTTAATTGAGGATGCAAAGATTTGCTGTTGCTTTTTGGCTGCTAGTAGGAGAGAGGGCATGGCATGAGTACAGCTAGCCTCTAATTATGGTAGGGTGAGAGGAGAGACTTGGGTAGGCTTTCAAGGAGTTCTTTTATTTCATAATTGGGCTCCAGACTCAATTTACAGTAGAGCTGTTGACAGGCGCTTGATGCCCTGGGTTTACAACTTGGCTGTACAGCTCTCTGGCTCTGTGACTTATGACAAGTTACCTAACCTCTCTTTGTTCCAATTTCCTCATCTTTAAAATGGGAATAATCATAATCCCACTTCATAAGATTGTAATAAGTCTCAAATGAGATAATACTTGTAAGTGTAATGCTTTGCACGTTTGATGTTCCCAAAATGTTGGCTATTGCTATTAACACACTCATGCTCAACATGGAAACAACAAGAGCCCCAGTGGAGTGTGTGAGCATTTGTATTTATTGTCCAGGCACCAAAGTCATTCCATGTCGAAAATAGTCTCCTGATTTCCAGTTCCCTTCCCAACTACCTCTGATCTTGTTCATGGTTTGTGGACAGCCTTCCTCCACCCTCTCGTCCCCTCCCTGCCAGGATCTTTCTTTGCACTTTATCCCTTAAAAGTTCTCAAGTTCCATTCCGTTATGTGAAGTCCCCATTCCATCCCTCTCCCCCAGGTAAAGGGAAAACAAACAAACAAACAAAAAAACCCCGCTAGCTCCAAGGAACATATTTGTATTATTAGTAGGGACCCTATGGGGAGGAAAATGTCTTAATTGAATGACACTATAAGGTTTGCAAAGTAAGCTTTCTAGGACCTTCCACTGATACCTCAGGCTCCTCCACTGTTAATGCCCTTAAGCCTGGGAGGAAGGCTGGTCCTGCTTATTTTGCCTGGGTCTTCAGGTGGCTGAGAGATGAAGAGCAAACATAATTGGGTTAAACCTGAATTGGGAATGTATTAGCAATTACACATAGCCCAAGAGGGGAGGTACAGGGGAGGGTGAAAGGAAGGTGATTTTTGACCTGACCTCAGAGAACCTCAACTCACAGCTGATTTTCAGTTCTTTGGAAATTCTCTAACCTCAGTTGCTAATGTTATTTCCAGTGGAAAATAAACAAGTGAAAAATAAATAGCCATGTGGTCTTTGTTGTAGAAGATGGATTGCCTTTGGGGCTAGATGGGGACATTTCCAGAGAATTTCCTGTGAACATTAGTCAGACAAATACCGATGGCTGGAAGATGCTAAAGCCGGCTAATGCAGGTAGGAAACAGGATGAGATCTTTCTGGTCTTACTTTGTGTTGAAACAAATATGACTGAGCATTATTATGAAGGGGCAGTTCCCTGCCAAGTCTGGTTCTTCTCTATGAGAGTTCGACAACAACACCCAAAGGCATTCCAGACTTTGCTTGACTTTCCAAAGGGCTCTTATTCAAGCATTTGCTCATTCACCAAACATTTACTGAGGTACTGGATTGGCACTGGGGATACAGGGATCAATAAGACCCTGTCCTCTTCTTGAGGAGTTCACAGTTTAATGTGGGAGACAGATAAACAGATAAATATTATTAAAACTATATAGAGAAGATCTGGAAACACATGAGGAGACTGTGGTGGCCTGGAAGGGGGATGCATTGGGGTTTCAAGGAATGTTTTTCAGAAAGGAGAACATTGAACCAAACTTCAAATTGGAGTCTGTCAATTTAGACAGGGAGAGTAGTGAAGTTTTGATATTGTAAAAGGAAGTGTCTTTTAGACACTTCACCAAACATGAAGTGCCATGGAGTAAGAAAAAGGTATGCATGGGAAAGATAAGTGTAGAGAGATTGGGATGGAATATGCAGGGTTATGGAAGGCCAGCAAAGTACTGTGTACTTTAGTCTACAGTGGTGGAAGCCATTGAAGGATATTATACAGAACAGATTCCTTTTAAGAAGCTCACTCTGGCAACACTGGAGGATGAGTTTTATGGGACTAAAACTGGAGTTAAGATCAGTTATGAGTCTCCTGCAATAGTTAAGAATAATGATAACCTAAACTACGGCAATGTCAGGGGACATGAAGAAGGGTCTAATTTGAAAATATATAATTGCCATCATCATCAGAATAGCAAATAATTTTATAATATTTGCTGTAAGTTAGACACTGTTTTAATGCTAAAAACAACCTATGGGGTAGGTGTTATTTTTATATATATCTTAAATATGATGAAACTAAGACCAAAGAGATTACAAAATTTGTTCTAAGTCATTGATTAATATGTGGATTAGCCCAAATGGCCTAAGGTCAGGAGGCAGAGATGGAATTGTACCTGCAGTCAAAACTTCATTATCTTGGCACAAATTAACCATGATTAGGGGCCTATTGGGATCTGGAATGAATATACCTTCCCAGTAGAGCTCAGAATATTAGGCTTCTGCCTAGATTATCCAGGTAGAGATAGTTCACCAGTTGTTGAATATAGAAAACTAAGTTTGAAAAAGAAGTCTGGGCTAGAGAAATAGGCTTAGTTCTTACCAGCAAACAGGTGGTAATTGAAGTCTTATGAGTGAAAGAGATTATCTAGAGAAAAGGAATAGAAAAAAGATGAGACAAAGGCAAACTGGAAGAAGTTTGAGGGCTCCATGGAAGATCAACATTTAAGGATCTGATAGAGGAAGAAGAATCGATAAATCAAGTATTCAGAGAGGAAGGGAGGCTGCTTTCTTCCTTTAGGAAGAAAGGAGAGGACATCAGGGTCAGAGGCTGCAAAGATGCAAAGTAAGATTAAAACTGGAGTGTCCATCAGTTTGAACAAAAACAAACAAACAAACAAACAAACAAACAAACAAACAAAAAACTTTGGACCAGGAGCAGGAGTTAGATTTCAATGGGCTTAAGAATGACTTGGATACTTACCTGGCAGGGGAGATACCATGATCACAAAGATGGTTTTCTCAGGGCGAGGCTTATCCATTGCACTCCGGATGTGCTGACCCCTGCGATTTCCCCAAATGTGGGAAACTCGACTGTATAATTTGTGGTAGTGGGGGGGGGGGAGAAAAAAGAATGACTTGGAGGCAAAGTCTTGGAGGCAAGTGAGTGCAGACCACAATTTGAAGAAAAGTGTATCAGGCAGGGTTCAGTCAGGGAAACAGAGCCACTGCATGGAAATTAGGGACTCATTATAGGATTTAGTACTTTTACAAAGCTGGGAGGAGCTGGGAAGGAAAAATCTGGAAAGAAGGAGCAGGAAGATCAGAGAAACAGTCACTAACCAAACTGCCTGAAGATGTGGTATAGGTATGCGAATAGTCTCACTGTCCTGATTTTGTGATAATCAGGGTAGGCTAAACATTCACTGAATTAGAAACCATGCATGTGTCCCCAGACCTAGTTTTTCTCCCTAGGTCTGGTTTTCAGAATGCTGGTGATAAACCAAGCCTGATTTATTATATGACCATCCTGCATGGGAAATGGCTTTAAATCTGGGCATCTTTGGTCAACCTTAAGAGATATAGCAGGGGAACGGATGTGGCTCAAATGGTTGGGCATCTGTCTCCCATATGGAAGGACCGGGGTTCGATCCCCGGGAACTCTAGGTAAAAATTAAAAAAAAGAAAAATATAGAAGGTATGCAGGCCACCAGGCGCCGTGTGTGGGTACGCCATCAGGCCCCGCAAATGGATGAGCCCCTCAGGCCCCATGAGCAGGTGAGCCTCCAAGCCCGGTGAGCGGGTGAGCCCCCAGGCCCCACGAGCCATGCAGCAAGATGATGACATAACAGGAGACTGACACAAGGGAGAGCCAAGACAAGACACACCAAAAAACCAGGAACTAAGGTGGCACAGGCAGTAGAATGCCTCTCTCCCACATCGGAGGTTCTGAGGATTGAACCTCAGTGAAGACAGAAGGAGAAGTATGAGAAGAGAGGGCCGGAAACAGACACAGAGAGTTGCCCACTGAATGGACACAAAAACAGCAAAAACGAGGGGAGGGGGGTAAAAATGGATAAAAGTAAATAAATAAATAGATAAATCCTTAAAAAAAAAAGTATAGGGGAGTAAGATACGGACTATAGTTAGTAGTAATATGTTGACAATGCTCTTTCATAATTTGTTAACAAATGTTTCACGACAATGCAAAGTATCTGTGGTGGGGTGGTATATGGGAGCCCTGTATGATGCATGTTTGTTTTGTAAGCTCACAATGTTTACTAAACACTTATTGTTTATATAGGTTCATGTATGAATGATATACTTCAATAAATTATTTTTAAAATGAAAAAAAAAGAAGTGGTGTAGGTGGACTACTTGGGGTTGTAGGGAAATCAAGAAGAAGATCTGGTTGCTAAAGTGAGGCCACAAAGGGGAGCTCATGGAAAGTTCTGTGGAAACTTCTGACCCTTGGGACAGTTGTTGCCTCCATGTAGATACAGCCTCTGTGGGTCTAGTGGCCTGGGGTAGCTGTAAGTCAGCAGGGCTAAAAGTCTTGAAGATGAGCTAGATGAAATAGAAGAGCACTAGAACAAGCTGGGGGCTGTTGCTTCCTTTGTCATCATGTGTAACCATGGTGACCTGGAAGTAATGCCTTCTGCTTTACCTCTGCCTTCCAAATCTCATGCCAGTTCCTTTATTGAAAATGACCCAAGCTATACACAGAAGAGTGTCCTGGGAAATGTGGCTCCCTGCCTTAATCAAGTTGACAAAACATAGTTCATGGAAGAGGAGGAGAAAGAGTGTGGCTTTGCTCTAGAGGAGGATCCTAGGGAATGCTGCAGAAGATAAAGTTGCCACGTGATGACTCTGAAGAGGCAGGAAGGGGTGCAATCCAGGACACTTGTGGAAGAATCAAGTTATCACAGGAGAAAGGACTTTGAACTCTGAGAGAAAGAGGGGAAAGTGGCAAGGGTGTATGTGGCACTGGCACCTGCATAGGAAGAAAGCAGGGTAGAAGTTACAGAGCCCTCATTGAAAGCAGGAAAGGAGTAAATGCAACAACAGGCAGGGTAGAGTGACTCGTAAGTCAAGCTAAGACCTTGGAATTTTTGTGGAGGCCAGGATGAAGAATGGTGGACTTAAATGTGCCTCTAAGAGTACATTATTGCAGACTGAGTAATTGGGAGTTCGGTTGCTAAGAGCTACATGGACAAGAGAAAGCACAGTGTCCACTGATCTGGGAAGAAGAGTTTTTGCAACACAAGATGTGAATCAGTGTGGGAAAGGAACTGCAACTTTGTCATTTCTGTATCCTGCACAGTGGTCTATTTGTATTAGATGAAGTGAAAGGGCAGCAATAAGGAACTATGAACCATGGAGATCCTCCAATAGATAGCTCTTGTGAATTGATAACAATTAGACAAATATTTAGAGCATTGTTTCTAAACCTCAGCACTACTAACATTTTTGGCTGGACAATTCTTAGTTGTGGGGAGGTGTGGTGGTGTGGGGCTGCCAAGTGCATTGTAGGATAGTTAGAAGCATATCTGGTCTCTACCCACTAGATGCCAGTAGCAGCCCCCCAGACATGGCATGGAGAGCAACATCTCCCCTGGAAATTAAAATTACCCCAGTTAAAAACTACTGATCTGGGAAAGATTTAGGGTGAAGATCAAAAGGACGTTCCTGAAAATAGGAAACAAAACCTAAATTCCAATAGAAAATTAGCCAAATTAATCATGGTATATCTATAAAATTAGATATTATGCAGCCATTAAAATAATAGGATAAAAATATATTAACATGGAAATATGCTCCAGACGATATGAAGAAAATATGTATGCATAGATGCATATATATTGACTTAAAGAAGAAAAGATATGAAAGGATATACATCAAAATGTTATCAGCAAAAATCTTAAGCAGGGGTGGGGCAAGGCTTTTCTTCCTCTTTTGTTTCTGTGTTTTTTTACAAGCATATACAGTATTTTTTAATGCAATACTTTTATTGTAACTGTGTTTTAAAGAAATTGTTTCCATAACATGTTCAATTAAAAAAAAAAAATGTTAGCAACAAATCTCTTACTCACAACCCTCTCTACTACATAATCAAGAATGACAACTCAGGTTAAATAAAACATCAGTTGGAAATGACTAAATATGTTTAAATGAAATAAACTGTACAATAAATTGTAGAAAATGCACTTAGTCTGCTCATACTTCCAACTCCTTATATAACATGATATTTGTATAACTACTTTCTTATGATATAATATTTAACATCATCAGTGGGTTTTCATTTAGGTTTTAATGACTTCATTCTTTAAAATACATGGACTGTGAGCTCATACTTTAGTCTCTATAGGACACCCAAAATATATTATCTATATACATAGGGTGGTTTGAGTAAAATATTATCCCCATATCGCTATAGAATCTCCTCTAAAATGCATTAGTTATTTGAATGAAATCACATGCTATGATTTGTTATAAGTTTTATATTAAGGCCATATGTTCATTTTCTGATTTTTTAATTAATTTATTTATTCAAGGTCTTTTTCCAGTTGCATTGCTAGTTGCTGCTTGGTAGTAATCCCTTGGTGCCAGGGAGGCTCATCCCTGGGAGTTATGTCTCATGCTGGGGGGAATTTATTGCATTTATATGCTGAGTTCAGCTTAGAGAGAGGCCACATTTGAGCAACAAGGAGGCTATCAGGAGGTAACGCTTAGGCACCCTATAATACTAGGCTAAGTTTCTATTTCAAGAGTCAACGTTCATAAGCACAGTCATCAATATCAAGGGCCCATCAGTGGACCATCCTCCTTCACTAGGCATTGCCTCTGTACTTGGGGGGTTCTTACTGTTCCATCATAGAATGTGGCAGAGCTCCCCAGGAGGGAAATTCAATATTCTTTTGGTTATTGGTGAATCTCCACCTACCATGACAATGCCCCATGAACATTTGAACACATTTATATGCCTTATATGTATGTGCAGGTAAACCTCCTCCCATATATTCCCCTTCACTGACACTCCACACAAATGATCCTCTCCTGCCACAGTTGTAACCCTTCTGTGATCCAAAATTTCTTCAAAAACAAAGTCAATAAAATAGCCAAATACAATTAATAAGGAAATGAAATAATAATGATAGTTTTAAAAATAGGAAATAAAATACAAAAAAAAATTTAAAATTTAAAATTTGGGATAATAAAAAATAATGAGGGAAGTGGCTGTGGCTCAACTGGTTGGGCATTTACCATATGGGAGGTCCTGGGTTCGGTTCCTGGGACCTCCTGGTGAATGCAAGCCAGCCCATGTGGCACAATGAGCTGGCGCAGCAAGATGACGCAACAAAGGGGGACAAGCAGACACAGAAAAATGCACAGCAAAATAGATACAGAAAGCACAGCAGCAAGGAGGTGAATAAATAAAAATAAATTAAAAAAATAAATCTTAAAAAAAAAAGAAAAAATAATGAAAAAAATTTTTTTGACATTTTGCTTTTCAGGATCTGTTGTCCTGTATGTACAGTGACATTTTCTTCTATTTATTTCCCCAATGTCTTAATTTTTTCATTTTGTCTTCAAAGAAGTTTTAGATCACAGCAAAGTCACGTGCAGAATATAGGGGAGTCCCATATGTCCAACATCCTCTCCCTTTTCCCCCTTCTCCTATTAATAACATTTTATATGTGGATAGTACATTTGTTATAACTGATGTACAAATATTGAAACATATCTATCAACCATGGTCAATGGTTTACATTATGGTTTACATTTTGGATCATACACTTTTATACACTTTCATGAAACTTAACGTGGCCTGTATCTAACATTGCAAGATCATGTAGAACACTTCCATCACTCTCAAAATACCCCCTGTTCTATCTATTCTAATCCTCCCTCGCCCTCCCCTTGGGACCCATGGCAACCACCAGACTTCATTCTTGGGAGGACCAGATTCATAGTTATTTGAACAATACTGAGGACTTGACACACTGGTCTACCCTCCCCTATTAGGCACCATCCATGCTCTCAAGAGACTCCTGCCCCTCTCTGTGAGAACATAGCGGTCCTCCCCAGGATGGAAGTCCTACAAATTCCCGTTAATTACATGGGTCTCCACCCACTGATATAACACACTATATCAAGATGAACACTCACACACTCCCTAGAAGACTGCCCTAGGTGCGCTCTGTTCTGAATACCCCCCACATCCAACACCCTAAACCAGTAACTCTACCTTGCCCTATTGCCAAAAGAGCATTTCCAACATTGTAGTTCAGCCACGTACCCACCAAGTAGTATTGTAAAAGTAATTACACTTTTATGATAAACATCCACTCATGCATATTTTGTTCTTCTGTTTTTTGTTTTTGTTTTTTTTTTTTTAAAGATTTTATTTATTTATTTATTCATTTATCCCCCCCTTGCTGCTTGTGCTCGCTGGGTCAGCTAACCACGCCATGCGGGCGGGCTTGCCTTCACCAGGAGGCCCCGGGAACCGAACCCGGGGCCTCCCATATGGTAAACGGGAGCCCTACTGATTGAGCCACAGCCGCTTCCCTTCTGTTTTTTTTCTTAGAGAAAATTCTTAGAGATATGTAAAATCACACTGTATGCAGATTTACAAATTTTTAAAATCACTTCTCATTTTTATTTTATAATTATTGAAAGTACTTTAAAATTTATTTATACATAGCTTTTGATGATATATCATTCTATTTCATATACTAAAAAGGAAACACTTATTAATGTAGTTCTAAAACTTCTTCTTGTTCAGTATTATATGTCTGATTGCCTTTTTTTCCTTAACAAATCAATTTTATTGATACATATTAATAAAGCATAAATCCATCCAAAGTGTACAATCAAAGGTATTTGGTGTAATCACATATTTGTGCATTTATCACTTCAATCATTCTTAGAGCACTTTCATTTTTCAATAATAATAAACAAAAAACAAACAAAGCTCATCACCTCTCAATCTCTATGCTTCCCTGCCATAGCTGCTATTCTTTTTCCTTCTCTCTGGTATATTTGTATTTATATTTTGTGAAAACAGCCTTATATATGCTATATCCCCCATATTCGTGTTATACATGAGGTTTTACTATCTTATAGAGCCCCATGTTACAGTTTTTTGGCTTTCCTTCTAGTAATATACATGACCTTAGACTTTCCCTTTCAGCTATTGTCATACCCATACAATAGTACTGCTAGTTACAAACACCATGATATGCTTTAACCATTTCTATTCATTTTCAAAGATTTACAACCTTTTTACCAGTTCTGCACAGATTAACCCTTAGCTTTCCATTCTCTACCCTCCTTCTATGTTCTGGTGACCTATATTCTAATTATTAACTCCCTGAGTTTATAAAATATATTTTGTTCATAATAGCACAGTCATAATATTTGTCCTTTTAGAGCATATACAATATTTTTACAAGGTGGGTTTGGAGGAGGAGATCCCCCACTTTTAGGTCAAAAGAGTGGGTGTTTGTTTATTTTTTGCTCCTGAAACTATACAACAAAAAGGTGCCATAATTTGACCTTTGCTAGAGTACTTTAGGAACTTAATATGTGAATTTTTCTGGCGATATTGAGCAAAGCTTGTCTGAATGTTGACGGATGCATAAATTGGGCTATTCCTGCAAACCCCTCCTTGCATCAAGGAGGAGTTCAGATAAAGGAACCACACAGAAGAAGAGTTTGGAAAAAGTGTGCCCAAGCCAGTGACTTGGAAGACCTCCTTCCTTCTGATGACCCAATAAAAGGAAAAGTAATCAAGGCTCCTCTTTGGGAACATTCATTCTTTGGCCCACGTTAGCTGGAGGCCTCTTCCTTGCAGTAGTCACTCATAGGGCTTCATGCATGTCTTTAATTACCTGCTGTCTCCAGCAATCAGCTCTTTCTCTTCCCTAGAGGCCATAACCCTGAAGAGGCAAAACCTTCAGGCTTCAGTGAGTCAGCCTGATAGGGCCAGAAAGGAACAGAATTGGGGGAGAGCACCTGCTCTGGGAGCTCCTGGGCTCCTGAAGTCAGCTAGACTGTCAGCAGCTAGGAAATGTGTACCTCTTCAGCAGGGCCTTTTGTTGGAGGGGCTCAGAGTGGAGGCCAGCAGGGCAGTAGAGGAAATGAAGAGCTCTCTCAATAGCTACAGAAGTGATTTCTTCATGTGTATTTATAAAGGCAAAAATTTTAAAAGTGAGATTTGACAGTGAGTCAAACCCAACATTTGATGGATATGATTCAGATGACCTTCCCTGACAGCATATTCTGAAAATACAGGCTAAAGTTTCCTGATTTTTCAGAAACCCTCAAAGAGTTCTAAAAGGCAGAATCATCAGCTTGGTTTTTAATCAAACATTTTTTGGTGTTGTTGTTGATAGGTTCAAAGCAAATAATAACCTCTGGCTTTGCTGGAAGGAATGAATACTTACCTAAAGACTAGCCATAATTAAGCTGCTATAAGAACTAGGGCAGAGAAATAATGTAGAATTAAAAAAACCTAAGTTCTAACCCCCCTCTGCCAATAATCAGTGGGGTGACCTTGAACAAGACACTTTACCTCTCTAGGTCTTCATTTGCTTAGATGTAATATGAGGGTAGAATTGGATGACAATGTCAAGGTCCCACCAGCCTTCCTTGATAGCTCAAAACTTATCAATGTTAAGCTATCTCTGTGTAACCCTAGTATATTTTGTTTATCCCTGAAATAACACTTATTATAGACTATTGTCATTTCCTCTCTGATCTGTATGCCCTTCTTAGATTACAGACAGAATTCCTACCTTGTTCACCACTGTCTTCCCATTCCTAACATGGCACATTGTCTATATATAGCAGGTAGTCAATAGATATTTGTTGAATGAAAGCATGCCACTTTCCAGCCTCCAGTCTCATTCTTTCACCTATTATTTTCCCTGCCATCTCAGTGGGTCTAGAATAGAACATTTCAACCAAGCTTTGGGTAACCTTTGAACTGCTTTGGGGAACCAGCTACACTAGACACCTTTTGAGTGTCCACTCTGTTCTCACTGACCATTGTTGTTGCCATGGGAATATCCCTCTCAGATCTCCAGCTACAGAGTATAATCAACCCAGGATCTAAACTGCATGGATTGCCGTGCTTGCTCCAAGGCCACTCTTTCCAAGGGCTGCTTCCAGCCAATGATTGAGCCCAGCAGGAATACTAAAGCAGATGCATTCCAGGTAGACACAGGGTTTCTCTCATGGGCAACTTTGGCTTGAGGATTTCCCAATGCCCTTGCTGAAGTCTCCTTAGAACTTAGAACATACTTAGAATCAGTCTAAAAGAGTTCCACACAACCTTCCTTTTTTTCCCTCTTTCTTTGTCTTAGGGTCAGATCTCTTGTGGTCTGATGACTCTCTTGGCTCCCTTCCCATTCTATCTTGTAGTCATTTCTCTTAATACATTTAATTCACATTTAATTTTGTCTTGGCATCTGCTTCTTGGAAGACCAGGATAATACAACCACTTTCTCTGAGAGTTTTCTCTATACCCACTGGGAGGTCCCCCCAAGTCTTTTTTTTTTTTTTCTTTCTTCACCCCCATCACTAGCAATTGGACCAGAGATAGACCAGTCCTATTTTCTCCTCAAGGAATTTGGAATTAGGAGTCATAGATAATAAGTTAATCTTTGTAACTGATGGAAACAAATGGTAACCACGCAGCAACCATCATGGAATTGTAAAAGCAGAGAAAGCCAATCTGAAAAGAAAGAAAATGGCATAAACCTCAGAAACCTAGAAACTGTACTGCTTGGGAAACTGATAGTATTACTGTCCCTTGTTCCAGGCTCCCAGAGACCTAGCTATTCTTAACTTCTACAAGGTACTTTGAGCACCTGTGCAATACATCCCATTTGGGGTTTAAGCTAATTTAATTGAATTCTGTTCTTTGCACAAATCAGAAGACCCTAGACTGAGTCAGCATTCAGGTCTAATGCAAGTTTTAACAACTAAATAAGCCCATTGTTACCATGAAATGACAGAAGGTAATTGGAAGCTCCCTTTCCAGGGAGAAGCCATATGCCCTATTGTGAGGGTGACCATATAATTTATCACCCAAACTTCAACACTTCTGAGTGAAAGGGAGTGCTGTTTATACTTGCACTGGAACCACAAGCTTAATCTGGGATGGTCCTGGACAAATGAGGGTATTATAGTCACACTACTTCTATAAGGAGAGTCAGCTGACAGAAGAATTAGAGACTGGACACAATTGTGGTGAAACTCCTTCTAGTATCTTATTGAAATTCTAGTTGTCTCTGACAAAGGAATTTTTGAGATTATTTTCTCCATGCCTTCAATTTGCAGGTGAAGAATCAGAGGTCCAGAAAGAGGTGATAAGCTCAAGCTTATCGCTTAAGTAGAAGAGCTGGACTCAAACCCATGTTTCCAGTCCCCTTGTCCAGTGCTCTTTCCTCCAGGCAACAGCCCTCAGAAGTGTTGACTTCCTTTCAGGGTGAGCTGAAGCCTCTACCTGCCTGGAATACCAAGTCCATTCTGAGCACATATTCTTAACAAGAATATATTCTGAAAACATTTTTGGGGAGTGAGTCCTCTTTGTGCCAGTGTGGCAGGTTATATTTTCTAAAGATAGTCACACAGTGGTATCTGCAGTCCCACATTCTATACTACAGTGGATTCTTGCCACTTCTTCATCAAGAAGCAAAGCTTATTTCTCTATCACTTTGAATGTGGGTGAATCCTTTAATTGTTTTGGCCAATAAAATGTGTTAGAAGTGATGCTGATGTGGTGTGACTCCCTTGCAACTTCTTCCTGGACTGCTTGGAATGCTCACTCTTAGAAAGTTCCCTTTTGGAACCCAGTCACCATGTTGTGAGAAGCCCAAGCAACCTGGAGAGGCTCTGGTCTGTAGCCTAATTGAGCTTTCAGACAACAGCGAGCATCAACTACCAGCCAGGTGAGTATACCATCTAGGACACCCAGATCCATTGAACCTTCAGATGACTGCAGCTCAGCCAGCATACAATTGCAGTCTCATGAGAGATACCAAGTGAGGATCACCCAGCTGAGCCCAGTCAACGCACAGAACCATGACACATGAAAATAAATTTTTGTTTTAAGCTACCAAGTTTCAGGGATGATTTGTTAGGTGGAAATATACAACCAGAACATCCAAAATCCCCTCTTGAACCCAAACCAGGTTCAAGCTAGGAATGGACCTGCCTTTTGGGATAAAGTATTCAATCCCTAATTATAGTCATTGTGGAGAATTTGCTGTTTGTCAAGAGAACTCTTTTTTATTTTTTTATTTATTTTTAAAGAAGTTTTAGATTACAGAAAAGTTACCTAGAAAATATAGGGGATTCCCATATACCCCACACCCTCCCTCTCTCACATTTCCCTTATTAATAATATTGTTAGTGTGGTACATTGCTACAATGTATGATGAACAAATGTTGAAGCTTTGCTACTAACCATAGTCTATAGTTTACATTATGGTTTACACTTTGCACAGTACCATTTTATTGGTTTTGAAAAAATGTATAATGGCCTGTATCCGTCATTGCAATACCATGCAGAACAACGCCAATGTCCCAAAAATGACCCGTTACACCTATTCCTCCCAAGAGAACTCTTTATGGGGAGCCTGAGGTACCATTCATCTGAGCTTTTATTACCTGGTATAGGAACTCTGAGTTTCATTGAGATATTTTCATGGAATAAATCAAGGTAAAATTCAAGAATGTTGGGCACTTCATCTGCAACTTGGCCCTCAAGTTACCTACCTCATCCCCTAAACTCTGTGCTATGATCTGGCAATACCTCATGGCTTATAACTCCTCACTGCTCGTGTAGTGGCCCCCCTCTGGAATTCCAATCCTACCTTGATTCACTTCAATCTGACTCATCCTTGCTATAATTTGACTCTTGGATATTTTCTCCTCTCAATGAAGTCTCCTTGAATACTTTGCATTTGTCTATCAAAGCAGGTAACATATTTGATTGTAATTATGTTTTCATGTGTCCAGCTTCTCCAGAGACATGTAAGCCTCTGGGCGACAGGACTGTCTTTACCTATCAATATCTATCTATCTATCTATCTATCTATCTATCTATCTATCTATCTAT
>JAKSZT010007815.1:20862160-21063808 GCA_026826555.1 Tolypeutes matacus | reverse complement strand
TATCTATCTATCTATCTATCTATCTATCTATCTATCTATCTATCTATCTATCATCTATCATCAATTATTTTTTTATTAAGTTTGGCCAGACACAGATCTAAAAATGTTTGATGAAGTAAAACCAAGAAGATTCAATGAAAACAAATGGAAAGTTTTCTAAGAATGCCTTCTCTTTTAACCAGTCCCTCTGACCAGCAACTCTTCTATCCACCTATAACAATAACAACAACAAATGCAAATACTTATAAAGCATTTACTTTGTGCCAGAAACTCTTCTAAGTGTTGTACATAATTGATTCATATAATATTCACAACATTATGGGGTGGATATTATCATCTCCATTTTATAGATGAGGAAACTGAGTCACAGTGAGGTGAAATAACTTGCCAGAGAACCCATGTTGTAAGCGAGGTGGGTGGTAGGATTGGATTTTGAACCTCAGGTTCTAAAGCCTGAGTTCTTACATATCCTTCAGCACTGCTTCCCTGGCACTAATATCCATGGCCGGAAAACCTTGGGAGTGCTTGGGGTTAATTTTCACTGGTTCTGCTCTGCTGTGCTCTGGCTAGGGCAAGTTGCTAGTAACACTGCATTCCCATAGGGAGATGAGGTTAATGAAAGAGGAAGAAATACAGATAAATAATTTACCTCTTGAGCACTGCGAAGAGATTTTTTTGGATTAAGAGTCAGGAAATTCAAAAGACACGATTTAGACAATAAGGTAATAAATGACACAATTATTATCCAATTGATGGCAAGCTCGATCTAGCTCTGGAGTCTGCATTTCACCTGACGTGGCTGCTGCTTTTGCCCCTCCAACACAATCCCTCTGCAAATAGAGGCAGATTTCCATCCCCCCACTCTATCAAAATGAATTTGCCTATAAAGCCTGAATTCTTTTTTTTTTTTTTTTTTTTAAGGAGTGGATCTCCTAAGTTATTGTGTGTTGAGCTAGTGGGAATAGGGGCCGAAGGGGGGCTAGAGAGGGACAAAAAGAGGGAGAAAGAACAGAAAGACTTCAAGGGATCAGCAGAGGGAGACAGAAAAAATCAGGGATAGAATGAGACAGAGACACAGAGAGATATCATGCTGCTGTTGAGTATCACTGCATGCTGGGCTGGGTACTCACCTCACTGGGGTCACTCGGGGAAGGTGGCAAGTCAGCAATAGATTTGTTGAGGAACTCAGACAACTTCGACAACAAAAAGAAAGCCCTCTTTCTTACTGTCTAGAGCAGGAATTGTTCTCATTATCTCTTTGTACCCGCTGCTGGGGAGGGAACATTGAGTAGAATGAGAGTGTGGGCTTTGGAGCCAGATTGTCTGGCTATGCCGCCCACTAGCTGTGGGAGTTGGGGTGGGTTTCTTAATCTTTCTGTGCCTCCCTTTCCTCTTCTGTAAGGTGGGGTTCATAATAGCACCTAACCCAGGGGTGTTGTGATAAGCAATGTATGTAAACACTTAGAACAGTGCCTGGACATTGGAAGTACTTGATAGAGATTAACAACGAGGAAAAGAATCAGTGTTAATGACACATGAGACCCAGAGTACATTTCATCCTTAATGAGCCAAGATCCTACAGGTTGTTTCTCTCTGCTGCCAAAGGTTATGGTCCAGGGAGGAGGGTCCCACCTGATGGAGTAGAAGTTGAGGGATAAGAATTGTTGAGGGTAGAGGGTCATCCATATATCTAGCTATTTATTTATTAAATACAAGTAATTATTGCATTCTTCTTAACAGGTGCTGTGCCAGGAGCTAAGGGTGAGGCTTAAGTAGGCTTCAATGAGAAAATTCACATAAGGTGCTTAACAAAGAGCTTGGCACATATTACACACTCAATAATGATACCTTTAAAAGAAATGTGATTACAATAAAGTATGAATAAAGAGCTATGGGAAACAAAAAGAGGAGTAGAGGTGTTAATCTCATGGTGGAGTAGAAGAAGGTAGCCTGAGTGGGAAACTCTGCAGAGTGGAGGGAATATTGGAACTGGATTTTAAAAAAATGATTAGGAGTTTATTCAGGGAGAAAGGAGAGGCATTCCAGCAGAGGGAATAGCAGAAGCAAAGGCACAGAGAAGAGAAAGGGGATGGCAGGTTCAAAGAAGGGAAATTCAACAAGACAGGGAAGGTCAGAGATGATATGGGAAGATAAATCAGGCCAGATCATAAAGGAGACCTTGCTTAACAAAATATGGAGTTCAGGCTTTTATGCTGTACGCCAACATTTTCTAAGACCTGTTCTGTAAAACACTCACCTCGCAAGATATCAACAGCCTCTATGTGAACGAGGTCTGCACTCCCATAAATTTGGGAAGTGCTGGGTTGAACTAAGGTGAAGTGTTTACTCCCAGATTCCCTAGTATCTTTACCATCCTAATGAGCCTCTCCCCCAAGAAAAAGAAAGGATATTTCCTGTAAACGTTTGTCCACATTTAGTCAGATCGTGTTGGCAGCCGTTTGAAGAATGGATTGGAGGTGGCAAGCCTGGAGGTGGGAAGACCAGCAAAGCCAGTGTGATGGTACATGTGACAGAAGTTGATGGTCCAGGGCAATGTTGGTGACAAAAGGGAAGGCAGCTTAGAGTAGCAGTAAAGACTATGGATTCTGCAGCCAACTACCTGGGTATGAATCACAGTTTTGTCTATAACTAGCTAATGGCCCTGGACAAATGACTTCACCTCTCTATACCTCAGTCTCTTCCTTTGTAAAATGAAGGCAATAATATGCTCATGGGGAGATTAGGAGTATTGAATAAGAATTGAATGAGGCAATATTTATAAAACACTTAGAATAGTGCCTGGCACATATTAACACTGCAAGAGCATTTTGTTAATTAAGTGGAGAGGACAGGATAGAATTCTCAGAGGGGTTTTGTTGGCGCAAGTCAGAAGAAGAATGTGTGCTGTAGAAAGCACAACTCTCCTCTCTTGTCCCATGCTGCTTCCTTTTATATTTCTCAGGTCTCCCTTTCTCCCTTTCTTGTTTTGTTTTTAGACCAGAGCAGTCAAACCTGCTTTCCAAAGAAGCTAACTGGGGCTTCAGATGGGCATTTAACTCATATGAATTCAAATAAAATCATTTAAATAGTAATAAACACATATGTTATATAAATCCATTGTATATCACTATAAAAAATATGTAATAAAAATAGCATCAGTATAAAAAAAAATTAAGTGGCATAGGCCGTTCTGCCCACCATTGCAATCCGGGAGCTGCCGTGGGGGCTGTGACTCTGCTGTTGGCTCAGAGGATTTTGCTTCCCATGTGCTGCTCAGAAAGGAACAACTCGCCAAGACGAGGATGATTCTATGATTTGGAGCTAAGCATTTTTCTTATGACATATCTCCAAAATGCACGCCAACTTGGTCTGATGCTCAGTTTGGAGAAAGAAAGATCTGTTTCTAGAAGAAACACTGGCTATGTTGGTTTCACTTTTATAAAGATTTCTTAGGGTAATTCTGATTATGTATTATTTTTGTCTAACACACTTTAGAACATCACTGCCGTATAAGTCAACACTCTCTTGGAATGTACAACTGGGATTATGACCTCTGTCTTCCTGACTCCAAAGACGTTACTTTTTCAACTACATAGATCTTTGCAGACAAGGCTTGTGATTCACCCACTCGTAATTCAGCACCTATTGATTGGGTACCTGCAACATGCCAGGAGCTGTGCCAGATGCTGGGGATAGCATGGAGGACAAGCCAGGCATAGTCCCTGTTCTCATGGGGCTTCCAGACTCCGAGGAAGGTGCTAAGGGAAAAGTGAGCTGATGCAGGGCAAGAGGAAAAGACTCATCCACTCATATGGCACTCACAGCACTCTGCGCTAACCTATTTGGTAAACCAGGACCTAAGTAAGGGTCCTGGATGTCATAATGATATCAAATCAAAACCATGGCTAACTCTTGGAATGTAGGGTCTCAGAAAGCAAGGCTTAACCCAGTGATCTTCAATGCTGGCTGCCCCATTAGAGACATCTGGGGAGCCAATATTCTCAGGCTCCATCCCAGATAAATATAATAAAAATATCTGCTTAAGGTAAAGCCTAAGAGACTTATAGCTGACCCAAAGCCTGAGTAGATGCTTGGCTTCCACACACATCTGCCCTTACACTCCTGCAGAAATGCCCAGCATTTTGGAGACAGTATCAAGATACTCTGAAACAGTATAGAATGGAGGCAAGTCACACCATTTCTGGAATTTTAGTTCTGCTCCTTGCTACCTTTGAGGTCATGGGCATGATATATAACCTCTTTGGGTCCCAAGTTTCAGTTAAGAAGAGTAAGTAAGTTTATAGATGAAAACCTCTTAAAACAGAAAATGACATATAGCAAGTGATATATGTTAGCTCTTATTGTTTCACTATGAGAAAATTCCACAGATCAACATGAAGCACTGGGGATGAGTCTTTAAACTTCTCTTTTCTTGAGTTGTTGGTATGTCTCTTTTTCTCTAGTTCAGATCTTCTCATTATTTGAGTCTCCTATCATTCAGGGTTTCTAAATTACCACATTCTGTATGCTAATATACCTTTTAATTGATACTCCACTCATTCTTTGGCTTGGGAGTTTTGTGGTAGATTGAAAATGGCTTCAGATTCTTTGCTACTCATCCTATTGAGAAGTAGAGTCATGAATCTGGGCTTACCTTAGTGTCTTGTTTGATTAAAGGAAAGTAGTAGAAATGACTTCCTAAAATTATGAGGCTAGGTGATAAGCTTTGCAGCTTCTGCATGGGCATCTTGAAACATTCATTCTGGGGAAGCCAGTTGCCATGTAAGAAGTCCACCCATCCTAAGGCCACCATGCTGGAAAGAGCCCATGGCGAGACCACAGGGAGACGTCCTTAGACTGCATGAGGAAAGAGAGGCATCTGGCCAGCCCTTAGCTACTCCAAGCCCCAGCCATTCTCTCAGTTGAATGCCCCAGAATCACACAGAGCAAGAGGACCCAACCACTATCAATTGCAGATCCATGAACAAAGAAAGCATTGAGGTTTATGTTGGTTTAATCTGTAGAAATAGATAACTGGAATGGGAATTTGTAAACTCAGAGTCTCGAGCAGCTTCTTTGGCAGAATGGGACTGGGTGTGAGACATGACATGGGATGTCATAATAAAGAAATGATACACATCCTGTGAAGTTGAGTATAGCTGGTCTCAGAAACTCTGTTATATACCTACATATTGCTTATCCAACTAGAGGTGAACCTCAAGAGTCTTCCTGTAAACTTTGCTGTAAAGTTTGCTCTTGCCTTCTCTACAGTCAAAAACACATCCCGGAAGAGGGATGCTGAGGATAACTGAGAAGCAGAGCTGATTCACAAAGCTAAGGCTAAAAAGGGAAATGATTCATATGTTAAGGACGTGAAATTCCATTCAACAAAACTTTATTGAGATGAATTCTCCATGGGTGTGTGGCTGGGGGTGGGTGGGATGGGACATGCAAACCCATAATTCTCTTTCATTGTGTTAAGAGCTATACCAGAGGCTATGTGCTGGGCACAGTGGGGAGCAAAAGAGGATATGACCCAATTCCTGGCCCTATCACCATTAGTTTTGTAAACCAGGACAAGTTAACTTATCTGAGTCTCAGTTCCTTTTTTATAAATAGGAGCAACAATATTGGTTGTTCTGAAGATTAAGGGAGTTAAAACATATAAGACATTTAAAATAGCATCTAGTACTGTGTAAGGACTCAGTAAATATTGACTCAAATGGAGGAAATGGCATATGCAAAAATATAGAGGCAAGAAAAGCATGGCAGGGTGGGTGAACTGCTAGCATTTCATCATGAATAACAAAGGAATTCATGGAGGCACAGGGAGTGAGGTCAACAGGAATCAGATTGTGAAAATCCTTGTATGCAATGGATGGATTTTATCTACTAGGGCAGTTATTCTTCACCGTGATATGCCCCTGGAAATAAATTTCAGAGTCATTGTTTGGGCTGTATATTTTTTAAAAGCATTTTCAATATCATAAAGCCCTATTATATTTTCACCTATGCACAATAAAGGCAGGAAAACTCTTCTTGACACACAGGTGCTCTGTCTTTAGGTAACTGGTAATCTGCCACTTCACAGAAAGGAAAGAGGAGACCCCACTATGGGGTATATCCAAATCTTGGCGGAATAGGTTTTTTAAAAGTTGGTGGTATAAGGAGCTGTGTATCAAAAGACTGAGAACACTGTAGTAAAAAATACGGAGCTATTGAACTGTCATCATATGAGAGTCATTATTAGTCTTGCATTTTAGAAATATCACTTTGGTAGCAGTTTGAAGAAAAGGTTGGGACAGTGGAGGAAGCTGGTCAATGCTGGAAGCAGATAGATGAATTAGGTGAATTATGCAATGGTCCAGGCTGTGGAGGCAAAAGACTTTAATTTTAAAAAGGAGTAGTTAAGATGCAGAGGAGAGAGCACAGCCTTTAGAGTAGGATAGTTGGAGAGGTATGTAATAAAACCTCCAAACAGCTGGGTATTTTTGAATCCCCCAACCCATTCAGGGCCCATTGGCCCTCACGGTGACCATCTTCCTGTCTTGTCTCTCAGACCAGCTGAACAGATTCATTCTTTGAACTCATCTTTCTCAAGTGAGTACCTACAGCATGGCAGGCCCTATGGGAGGCAGTAAAAGGGAAGATTATAATTGTTATCCCCTAGGGTCTTCTCACTGTATATAGTCAAGAGACCACAAATAATCTTGACCCACTAACTTGTGGGTTTTTTCAGCTGAGAGCCAGACCACAGGAAGGTCATTTCTTAAAACCTATAAGCAGGAGGATTTCTCCTAGGCTGGTTTTACAACCAGGTGTAAGCCTCATTTCTGAATCCTACCTGACTCAGTAACACTGCTTTCACTGTAAAGCAGAGATGTGAGGGGAGCAGAGGGCAGCCAAGTCCATTCTGTCTTCACACGCAAATCCCTGGGGATTAGACTCATCATCATTTCATGACTGGAGGCTTCTGACAGGAAAAGCTAAGACATAAATCCCCTCCATTGTAAAACCATGTGGGAAGTAAGCCAGCCCATGTTTGAAAGCCTCATTCACAAAATCTCTCTGATCTCCAGGAGCTTCACTCAGCATCTTGATGCCTGTGGTTCCCCACCTATAAAACCATTGACACAGCCTGCTTGATGCTGCTCTCTTCTTCCCAGGGGAAGAGGAAGATGCCTGCACAGATGCTTCTACCATCTTGAACTCTGAGCTCACTAGTAGAGGATTCTTGGAAACAAGTCTTGTGGTGAAATAAGCAATTCTCATTTCATAACTTTTATTTTTGCAATGATCAAGAAGACCAGGCCTTTGGTCCACACAGGCCAGGAATAAAAAGGAGGTTGGGCAGGGGTTTAAAAGGGAAAACAGAGTAGTGATGATGAATCTCCCTTCATGAAAAGAGGAGGCTGAGGATTTAGGTTCCTGGCAAGGTCTGGGAATCTGAAAGCAGAAAGGGGGTTGGCAGGAGGTTGCAAAAGGGGGCATCATTTGCTTGTTGCCTCCATCCAGTTCATGGAACTGCTCAAGCAGTAGACAGAGAGGGAGAGTGAGAGGGAGACGAGGAGACCAGTTCAGAGTAAGAGAATTTGAAACAAAAGATGGGAAGCCTGGATAAACTCTCTCTGAACTAAAGACCTTCATGGCAAAGGCTCTGAGCATGTCCAGTAAAAGAGCTATATGAGTACCAAGACTTGCATAGATACCAGGATCTGATTCTGGATGCCCCATCCACCTGGGCAATTAAGGAACCAGAGTTCAGAATTAATTCCTCCACTTTACAGATGAGACAACTGAGGTTCATGAAGATGAAGCACATTGCCCAGCTCCCACATCTGAGTAACGGAGCCAGGATTTAAATCCAAGACAGGTGCCTAAATATCATGTCCTTCCCACTACACCAAATGCTTTTCAAACATCCGAAGAGGGATAGGAAATCTTGGTATCCAGATTAAAAAACACATGTGAACCAACTGAACCAACCAGATGGATAATGAAGTTTGCTAGTAGGTGCCAATAACTGGAAATGGGTTGGAACCAGGAAGTTACTAAAGATGTAGAAAGGGATTACAGAGCTGCAGGAGCCAGAGTTATAAGCTGGAGTCTCTAAAATATGCAGATGCAGGAGGTTGGGTGAAGGATTTTGAAAGTAGACTGGATACAGAGAAGGGGACTACCTCTGAGAGATGCCACAGGACTACAAAGACAGATAAGCACTTGCCCATTAGCCAGGGGCATAATACGAAAGGCTGGCTATATAATTTGGGGGTCCCAGTGCAAAATGAAATTCTGGGCCCCCTTGTCCACAAATCAGAAAAAGGTGCCAATAAAGGTAATAATATATAACACTTTTTCTTAATTTGTCATGGTGGTTTTTGTTAAAATTTTTTTTATTAGAGCAGTTGCAGGTTTACAGAAAAATCATGCGGAAGTAGTGTCCCTATATACCTGCCCATGCAGTTTTCCCTATTATTAACACTTTGCATCAGTGTACCTTTGTTACAATTGATGAAACAATATTATTATAATTATATTATTAACTATAGTCCATAGTTTACATTAAAGTTCACTCTTTATATTGTGCAGTTCTATGGGATTTTTAAAAAATTTGTATTCTGGTAACATGTATACAACCTAAAATTTCCCGTCTTAACCACCTTCAAGTATACAATTCAGTGGTGTTAATTGCATTTACAACATTGTGCTACTATCACCACAATCATGGTGATAACTGGTTTGCTACTTAACATTGCACTCTCTCAGTCACAGGGATTCTCGCCAGGTGTGTGCAGATACTTTCAGGTGCCTGGGTCTCATTCTGCAACTTGTAAGGCAAATAAGCAGCCCACCAACTGCAGAGGTCACCCTCCTGTTAGTCAGAGTATCGATGCACAGTGCCCTGGCAGGGGCAGGGAAGTCAATCTTCCCTTCCCACCTGCCCAACTCACAAGGCAGGGCCAATCCGTAAGGGATTGCAACCTCCATGCCAGGACATGCTCAGTACCTGGGTCAGAGGTGGCCATGGTGCTGTCAGCCTGAGGCAGGAACTGCTGCCACTGTGCCTTGCCTCAACTCAGACCCTTCCTGTACCTGTACCCAGGCACTCACTGGAGGCAGAGGGTGTCAGCAATCCCTGGGCAGGGGTGGAAAAAAGGAGACCATGCAACTTGGTGTTAGGGAAGTCAAGGACATACTCAGCAGCCATCTCCCAACTTACCTGTCCTCCTCCTTTTCCCCTCATGCTTGTTTTTGTACAGATGTTTGTAATAGTTCCACTCGCGTTTGTTTGCATGTAGGTGTTGTTATGTTCCCATTTTTGCTTATTTGCATGCAGGTGTTTTGTATTTCAAAAGAGACTGGGGCAGCCAGGGGAGCCATTGAATCTTATTCAGCTCCAGCTTCTTGCCAAGGCCCAAAGGTTGCTCATTGTCAGAGCCCCCTCCCCACTGGATTGTATAAAAGCACAGCACTCCATCAGTGCAGGTGTCCCTCATCTCTGATGCAAAGAGAGGCATGGAGAGCTGCCAAGCATTTGGTCTCCCTGGGGGCCAGCCCCTAATTGGTCCCTCATTTCTTACATAAACAAAGGTGGGTGGAGTTACCATCCACTGATCCTGACCCTAGCAGTCAGCCTACCTGGGGGACCAAGCAAGGTGGGGTCTTTTCCCCTATTCTTTTGGGACCCTTTGTGCTGTGCAAGCAATAAAGGAGTCATTTGCTGGGAGCCTCTGTTTAGCCTGAGCCTGTGTTCCCACGGTACAGTGCATAGAAACTGGCTCCACAAGTGGCTCCTGGGGGCAGGGGATTTGGTGACTGAGAATACCCTGAGGAGATGGGAAGACAGAGGATGGTGGGACACACATGAGTTGAGGCTCCAAGTCCCTGGAGCAATCTCTACTGTTCAATCAGACTCCACTTAAAAATACAATCAAATTTTAAATTAAGAATAATGATTGAAATGATGAATGCACAACTATGAGATTATACCAAATACTATTATTGTACACATTGAATGAATTGTATGCTTTATTAACATGTACCAATAAAATAGGTTTAAAAAAAAAAAAAAAAACCCATAGAATGTTACTGAAAAAAAAAAAAAAAAAAAGAATTGGTTGCATGCTCATAAAGCTGGTCCTGGAACTATGCAAGCTACAACAACATGGTCTTTTTTTTTTTTTTTTAAAGAAGCTTTAGATTACATAAATCTTACATAAAAAGTATAAGGGATTCCCATATGCCCCACTTCCTCCACCTCCCACACTTTCCCACATTAACAACATCCTTCATTAGTGTGGTACATTTGTTACAATTGATGAAGCCATCTTAAAGCATTGCTCCTAACCATGAACTGTAGTTTACATTATAGTTTATATGCTGTCCCACACAATTTTGTAGGTTATAACAAAATATACAATGGCCTGTATCCATCACTGCAATGTCATTCAGGACAACTCCAGTGTCCCCAAAATGCCCCCACAGTACACCTATTCTTCCCTCTCCCATCCCTCAGAACCTCTGGTGGCTACTGCCTTTATATTAATAATAAGAGCTGAGGATTTTGGGATGGTGATACCCACTCCCAACTGCATGGTCTTAAGCTACCAATAACACCCAGTAATCTGAAGTGTTTTGGTCTTCCAAACCTTCTAACATTGCTACTGCCAATGTCCAGATGGCTTCCATGATGCTCTTGGCAGTCATTAAAATTTCCTTCTGTTGTCACTGGTGCCGCCCTCTTCTATGTAGATGCTAGTGTCACTTCTACTATTGCTGCTGCCTCCCTCACCAAAACAAGGAAGGGCTCTCTCCATGCCAGTGTTTGTGTGTCACTTATTGTGTTCTAGAAACTGTGGTCTGGCTTTTGCCATTTCTATTATACCCTTCTTGGGAAAAGTCTACTAGAGCTAATGTGCCTATATAATTAACTTATCCTCCATGCCGAACATGAAAGAGAGTTTAATTAATAATTACACTAAGACAGCTGAAGTAAATGACACTGACTCAGCCAAAGTAAAACATATGGGTCTGAATAGGAAGATATTTGATTAGCCTTATACAGAGTCACACTGAAAAATTCTGATATTGCCACCTCAAACCAATTTGAGATGAAAATCAAGCATCGCAACTCTCTTCCTCTTCAGGGGACCTTCGCAGTGTTTTCAAGAAAAGGGTAAGGTTTCCCACGCTCCACCTCTGTTCACAATTAACATTCTTATTCTCAGTGTCTATGAATCTAAATGACAGTCACAAAGTCCCCTACAATTCTTTTTCTCACAGGAAACCTAAAAGGTTATTATTCAAGTTTGATTCCTAGTGGGTTGTCTTGGAATTCCAACATTTGAGGGGTGGTTGGGTGGTGGTTATGGAAGTGTCTCTTGTACCCTTTCTGTGTCTGTAAATGGACCAATTTTTCTTTCCTTTCCAATAGCTATTGGGGAGTATTGAGCTCCACACATCCATGTTTCCTGATGCTCTTTCAGTGTCAGAGGATTGCTGTCACCGGTAAGAAATCCTAATTGGCCTTAAATAGCATCTTTCAGAGTTCAGAGGCATTTGGTTAATGATTTGACTCTTTTTTTTTCAGAGTGGGCTTGTGGTTTTATTTTTTAGACAAAATACACATGGAGTGAAATGGACATCTTGAGTTTGCACACACACACCTGTGGCCCATCAAGAACCTGAACCTTTTGGGAGTTTATGTAGCAGGGTGGGAACTTTACATATATGAAATGTCCCCTTTCATTAAAATCTTAATGCTCTTTGGGGAAAAAAATGAGTTTAACAATTGCTAAAAAAAACACACCAAAACTAGAACTATCTTCCACTCCATGTATGAGTGTCATCTCACTGCTATAATAAGCAGCCACAATGGCTTAAAACAGCACAATGATTTGATTCTAAAGGTAGAGTTCACTATTGCTTAGCCTTTACTGTAAATGTAATTGCTCAGCCCAAACTATTCTTCTAAGAGGGTGAAATTATTCTAAACCTTTTTGAAGAGACTTTTGATAACAGAGAGGTTTATTTTATACTGCTACACCCCACTTTTTTCTCAGATTCTGCTCTCCTTCATGGGAATGTAGTGAAAGAAAGTCAACTCATTAGGTCTCCCATTTGGCATCTGAACTTATTTCTATATTCATAATATTTCTCTTGAAGAAGAAACACCTTTTCGAGCAGTTCTATTAATGCCATAAAATACAAGTACAACGTTTTTGGTTCCTTCTAGGGAAAAAAACTGCAAGGAGGTGAAACTTCAGTAGTGTCAGCCCTAGGCACTGGGGAATTCTCTGGTTTAGAAAGCAGCATTCTCCAAATCTTCCCTTACAATAGGATAATAATGGAAATCTTACTCTTGAGGTTTCAAAAACTAAATAATATGGTACCCAGAATCTTGGAACAAATAAATAAGATGTTTATCATCACTTAATAATTTCATTTGAAAGTTTACCATTCAACCAACTATTTTCTCACTCTTCTTCCCCCTGACCCCAGTCTCCCTATTTTGTTATCTTTTTTGTTTTTTGATCAATGATTATTTGAGAGTCCTGAGGCATTCCAGATGAGCCTCACCAATATTACTTGTTTTTAAAAATCAACTTTATTGAAAGATAATTTACACACACTGAAATTGTACCTATTTAAGTGTATGGTTCTATGAGTTTTGAAAAACATATACCTATGTAAACACACCACAGTAAAAAAAAAAAAAAAAAACATTTCCACTAACCATAAAAGTTTTTTCATGCCCATTTGCAGTCAATCCCCACTCCCCAACTCCAGGCAAAGCCTAATCTGCTTTCTGTTATAACAGATGTATTTTACCAGTTCTGGAATTGCATATGAACAGAATCACACAGTATATACTCTCGTGCCTTGTTTCTTTCTTTCAGCATGTTTTTGAGATTCATCCATGTTATTTTATGCATCAGTAGTTTGTTCCTTTTTATTGCTGAATTTTATTCAATTGTATGAATAAACAAATTATTTATTCATTCACCTAGTGATGGACATTTGGGTTATTTCCAGTTTTTAGCTAATACGAACAGAGCTGCTATGAACATTCATGTGTAAATCTTTGTGTAGATATTTTCATTTCTCTTGAGTAAATAATTAGGAGTACAGTTGCTGGGTTGAATAGTAAATATGTGCTTAATTTATTAGAAGGAACAGGAAGGAGGAAAGGAAAAGAGGAAAGGAAAGGGGAAAGGAGGAAAGGAAAGGGGAAAGGAGGAAAGGATAGAGAGAAAAATTTCCCAAGTTTTTTCCCCAAAGAGTTTATACCATTTTACTTTCCCACCAATAATAAATGAGAATACCCTTGAATTGTCAGATGTTTTGTTTTATTTGAATTTTAGGCATTCCAAAGGTTGTGTAGTGGTCTCTCATGTGGGTTTTGTTTGTTTGTTTGTTTGTTTTTAGGAGGTACTGGGAATTGAACTCAGTACCTCATACATATGAAGCAGGTGCTCAACCACTGAGCTACACCCTCTTCACTCTCATGTGGGTTTTTTTTTTTTAGAGATTTATTTTTATTTATTTATATATCCCCAACCCCTCATTGTTTGCATTTGCTGTGTCCATTTGTTGTATGCTGGTCCCCTCTATCTAGGAGGCACCCGGAACTGAACCCGGGACCTCCGATGTGGGAGGGAGGGGCCTAATTGCCTGAGCCACCTCTGCTCCCTGCTTTTGTTGCATCTTTCATTGTGTTTCCTCACTGTCTCTTGGCTGCATCATCTTGTTGTATCAGCTTGGGCTGCCAGCCTGTCGTGTCAGCTTGCCATCTTGCTTGTCTTCTCCAGGAGGCACCTGGAACCAAACCCGGACCTCCCATGTGGTAGGTGGGTGCTCAGTTGCCTGAGCTACATCCACTTCCCTCATGTGGTTTTAATTTGAATTTTGTCAGATGACTAATGATGTTGAGCATCTTTTCATGTGCTTACTATCTATTTGTGTATCTCTTTGGAGAAATATCTAATCAAATCTGTTGCCCATTTTCAATTGGGTTACTTATTATTGAGTTGTAAGTGTTCTTTATATATTCTGGGTACAAGTCCCTTGTCTGATACATGTATTGATATGTTTTCCCAATATATAGCTTACCTTCTTTTTTTTTAAAGATCTATTTTTAATTTATTTATTTCTCCGTGCCCCTCCCCCTGCCCTTGTTGTTTGTGCTCGCTGTCTGCTCTCTGTGTCCATTTGTTCCGTACTCATCTTCTTTTTAGAAGACACTGGGAACTGAACCCAGGACCTCCCATGTGGAAGGGAGGCGTCCATTGGCTTGAGCCACCTTTGCTCCCTGCTTGTTGTGTCTCTCGTGTTTCCTCATTGTGTTTCCTCATAGTGTCTCTTCGTTGTATCATCTTGTTGTATCACCTTGTTGCTTCAGCTCGCCGCACCAGCCCACTGCACCAGCTCGCTGTCTTGCTTGTCTTCTTTAGGAGGCACTGAAAACTGAACTCGGGGCCTCCCATGTGGTAGGCAGGCAACCAACTGCTTGAGCCCCATCTGCTTCCTGTAGCTTACCTTTTGTTTTCCCTAGAGATGGCTCTTTTTTTTTTTTTTTTTTTTTTTTCATGTGTCACAATGTTTATTGATAGATACAAGTATATAAAATCAGGGCATAAAAATGATTTGATAAATTAGACTTAATTTCAATATTATAATAAGATGGATCAATTCAAATTCTCATGATTTGTTTCACTCCCACAAAAACTACTTCAAGGGCATTAATGTTCTTTCAAAACTGATCAGTTTTGTGTAAGAGTAAACTATATTTCTTTTAAAAAGACTTGTGTACTTTCCCAGGCTCAAGGATACTAAAATCTAACACATAAAGTCCATGACTCGAGATAGAAATATAGGCAATATACTATTATGGCAACAATCATCAATTAAAGTTGAGAATTTTTCTGTAGCAATCAAATGGATAATCAAATATTGCAACAACTCAAGTATTGCTGAGCAAAGTGTATTACTACAGCATTCAGTGTTGCTAGTCAGTTACTAACTTAAAACAGCCTATAACTGGCAGCAAAGAAGCTCCTTGCAATAGACTGCCTCTGCTTGAGAAATTATGATGTAATTACTGCATGCTGCTAATGTACTCTCTAAACATTAAAGATACTCCTAAAATACTTGATGTTAGAGTATGATTAAGACATTACAACACACAGACACAAAACCTTATGCAGAAAGAAATCCTACTGATGTGTTTTGTTTTAAATTTTGTGAATACATTACAGCGGACTGATTTTCCTAGTAGTTAGGTCAAATGCAGTTAGTGGTGGATTTTGACAAGCAGGTCATAAGTTTAGTGAAGAGCATATTTACCAATTTTCCTTTTAATAATTAGTGATTTTTATGTCCTAAAGAATTCCAAATTTTTCTCCTTTTTTTTTCTTAAAGTTTTGGAGTTTTAGTTTTTATACTTAGTTTATGATTAATTTGAAGTTATTTTTTTATGTGTGATATGAGGTAAGTGTCATGGTTCTTTTTGTGTGTGCATGTGACTATCCAGTTGTTCCGGCATCATTTGTTGTAAAGACTTTTCTTTTCCCATTGAATTACCTTGGTACCTTTGTCAAAATTAACCCCATTTTGTGTATCTATTTTTGGACTCTTATTCCATTGTTCTATACGTCTATCATTATGTCAATACCATACTGACTTAATTAATATAGCTTTATAGTAAGACTTAAAATCAGATAGTTTAAATCCAACTTTGTTCTATTTCAAAATTGTTTTGGCTATTCTAGGTCCTTTACATTTCCATATACATTTTTATTTATTTATTTTTTTATTTCTCTCTACCCTCTCATTGTGTGCTCATCTTCTTTTTAGGAGGCATCAGGAACCAAACCCAGGACCTCCCACATAGGAGGGAGGTACCTAGTGGCTTGAGCCACCTCTACTCCCTGCTTTTTTTGTGTGTTCTTCATTATGTTTTCCTCCTTGTGTTTCTTGTTTCATCATCTTGTTGCATTATCTTACCACACCAGCCCATCGTGTCATTTTGCTGTTTTGCTCGTTTTCTTTAGGAGGCACCGGGAACTGAACCCGGGACCTCCTATGTAGTAGGGGGGAGCTCAACCGCTTGAGCCACATCTGCTTCCCCCATATAAATTTTTTAATTAGCTGTTCAATTCCCCAAAAACCTGCTAGGATTTTGTTTGGGATTGTGTCGAATCTATGGATCAATGTGAGGAGAATGGACATGTTAATAATAATGAATCTTTGAATGAATGAACATGATTTATCTCTCTGATATTTCAGTGTTAAACTCTCGGTGATATATTTTAGTTTTTACTGTATAGGTCTTGTACATATTTTGTTAAAAATCATCCCTGTCTTTAATATTTGTTGATGTTATTACATAGTATTTTTAAACTTTTATTTCCCAACTAGTATATAGAATTACAATTGAGTTTTATATATTGACCTTGTTTCCTGAAGTCTTGTTAAAACCCTGACTATTTCTAATAGTTCTGCTGTAGATTCTCAGTAGTTTCTATGCACCCAATCATGTTGTCTGTGAATAAAGGCAGTTTTACTTCTACCTCTCTAATCTGTATGTCTTTTATTTCTTTTTATTACCTATTGCACATGCTAGGACTTCTAGTACAACACTGAATAGCATTCATGATAGCAGAACTCCTTGTTTTGTTCCTGCTCTTAGTGTGAAAGCATTCACTGTTTTGACTTTACTTTGATGTTAGATTAAGATTTCACAGATATCCTTTATCAGGTTGAGGAAATTCCCTTCTATTCCTAGTTTGTTATGGCTTTCATCATGAATAGGTGTTGGATTTTGTCAAGTGATTTTTTTCCTGCATCTCTTGAAATGAAATGTGTTTTTTTTCCTTTAGATTTTTAATGTGGTGAATAAAAATTGATTGCTTTTCAAATGCTAAATCAAACTTGCATTTCTTAGATAAACACACTTAATCAACAGGTATTATATTTGAGATGATATTTGATTTGCTAATATTTTTTAATCATTTAAAGCAATACATTTTTCCTAAGTGCTGCTTTAGCTACATCTCACAATTTTTGACATGTTGCATCTTAAGCTTCATTCAGTTCAAAATCTTTTCTAATTTCCCTTGTGATTTCTTTTTTGATCCATGGATTATTTAAAATATATTATTTAATTTATATATATTTGGAGATTTTCTTGATATATTTTTGTTATTGGCTTCTAATTTAATTATATTATGGTGAAAAAATATATTCTGTATGATTTCAACCCACATCTCAGAGCCCACAAAGGGCTGGGAGATGTTCAAGTTCTGATCAAGGAGAGTACAGAGTCTTTGTATAAATACAAACAGATTTATAGCTTAGTACAGCTCAACTGGTCCTAGAACAAAGGCTCTCCTATACTTGCTGTTTGTTACACAGCTTAAAAAAACAAGACCTTAAAAGATATATCTAATCTACAGTATCTTGTCTTCTTTCAAGAAAAAATGTCTCAAAATTCCAAAGATAACAAAAACGAAAATTGAAAATGAAAATGTCACATTGTCTAAAGTACAGTTAAGACTTACTAGACATGCAAACTGGCAGATAAATGTGATATATAAGCAGTAGAAAAACTTTCCAGTAGAAACAGACCTAGAAATGACACAGATGATGTAATTATCAAACAAGGACTTTAAAAGAATTATTATACATTTGTTCAAAGTTTTCAAGCAATATATGAATGACGAGAGAAATGGAGGATACCAGGAAAGGATCAAATGGAAGCTCTACAACTGAAATAGATATCTGAAATTTTAAAAATTCATTAGTTGAGATTAACAACAGAATAGACACTGAAGAAAAAAAGATCAGTGAACTGGAAGGCGTGGTGATAATAACTATCCAAACTAAGCACAGAAAGAAAAAGACAAGGCAAAAACAACAACAGCCACAGTGAAGCTTCGTGCTATGACTAGAGTCCAGTTATCATTTTATGCCCTTTGGTTCCAATCCATCCTTTTACATCCTGCTCTCTGATGGTGTGACCAAGATGCTGCAAACTGTATTCCCAGATTCTCATGCAGGTAGCTTCCTTTTAGTTTTTGCCCAAAAGGGGTATTAAAGGTAGATTATAAGGCAGGGAAGAGGGAAGGGACTTGGTTTTTTTTGGTTTTGTTTTTGTTTTCTTGTTCTCATCAAGGTTGCTCTAGCAGTGGCAGCTGGTTCCAACTTCCAGCTTCTCTTAGCAATTCCAGACCAGCCTTTTGCTGCCCCCTCACAGGTACCGCCAACAGCTGAGTTGAGCCTCTTCCTCAGAAGTGTGAGCATCAGTTCTGCAGGGCCCTTCCTCTGAGCCCCTAAAGTAGGCAGGCCCTTCTGAGAGGTCTGAGGACCAACTACTCAGGATCAGTCTTCTGAACAACTCGTTTCTGGTAATCCCACCTTCTCCTTTTCTCATCCTAGCTCTAGGGCTCATGGTGCTTTCATAAAATCATAGTTTCTTAATGTTGGAAATAACTTAGAGATCATTTAGTATAACCCATCAGCCAATGAATAATCCTTACTACCTTATCTCTGTTAAATGGTGTGGTGGTGTATTTGCCAGGGTTCTCTAGGGAAACAGAATCAACAGGAGATATCTGTAAATAGTATGAGATTTTATAAGAGTCTCTCGCATGATCGTGGGGATGCACAAGTCCAGGTTCCGCAGGCAGGCTGCAAACCAGGAGCCCTGATGAAAGTCCAATAAAGTCGTTGATGAGTTTCTGGGAGATGTTAGTTGTAGAAAGATGAGCTGGGAAATTCTCTCTGAATGCTGAAATCACTTCCCCTTTTAAGACATTCAGCAGGTTGGATAAAGTGTCACTCATTGCTTATGGCAATCTCCCTGGTTGATGCAGATGTATTCAGCCATCTATGCAGTGAACTCACTGATAACTAGAGCCTATAAATGTCCTTGTATTACAATTATCCCAGTGCTTGCTTGACCAAACAACTGGGCACAATTGCCTGTCGAAGTTAACACAGTAGCCTAACCATCACAGGTGGTTTGAAGCTTCATGTATCCCAGAAAATTATGTTCTTAAATTTAATTCATTCCTGTGGGTGTGAACCCATGGATGTAGGAGATTTTGATGGTATTACCTCAGTTAAGGTATGGCCCACCTCATTCAAGATGGGTCTTAATCCTATTACTGAAGTCCTTTATAGGCAGAGTGAAATTCAGACAGACAGAAAGCCACAGAAAGCATGAGGCTGGATATCAACAAAACCCAGAAGTGAAGGGAGAAACCAGAAGATGTTACCATGTGCCTTGCCATGTGGCAGAGGAGCCCAGAATCACTGGCAGATAGTCTTTGGGAATAAAATATCACTTTGATGATGCTTTGATTGGGACATTATCTTGGCCTCAAACTGTAAGCTAATAAATTCCCATTGCTTAAGCCAACCCATTTCATGGTATCTGCTTGCAGCAGCCTAGGAAACTAAAACAAATGGTCATCTATCCTTGGCTCAAAGCCACCTGGGACTGGGAACTTAGTACAACCTGCTTCCTTAAATAAAAATAAGAAAATCAAGCAGATTAAGAGAAGGTCCTATGTGCTTTCCTGAGTAGTGCTAGAATTTAATATATTTCAATGGTTTTTTAAGCTGGGGTCTGCAAAACTCCCATGGGCATATACCCATGAGTTCTTTATAGAAATTTAAATTTTTCTATTTTTGTCTCATGTGGCAAGAACTTCATATTACTTACCAATCATATATATTCTACTGTACTTTCTTACTTGAGAAAAAAATTTTGGACAGAAAAGCTTTATGCCATTTTCCTTGCTAGTAAGTCATTGACAAATAGGCACTAAGCTTATCAAAGAGCATATTCTTATGTGAATTGTGATATTTCGTCATTTGCCCTTTGCCCTTTGTCCATATTTCTGACTGGGATTTTGAGAATAGAGTTTGAATTAAGGGAGACCTGTGATATTAAAATAAAATCTAGATTTGGATTTAAAAAATAATATAAGCATATCCTGAATCGCAATGACCACCTTGTAACAGCAATGCCACATATTTTCAATGCCCATGTTCACTTTGTGTTCGTAGTTGAGAAACCATTATTGGTTAAGAACAATGACCCTGAATTCAGAGTGCCTGGGTTGGAATTCCAGCTCAGCACCTTGCTCTATGTATGACTTTGGACAACTTGCTTTGTCTTTCTGTGCCTCAGTTCCCTCATTTGTAAAATGATAATAATTAAAATACTTCATCCATAAAACTATTGCAAAGATTAAATGAATTAATATATTAGAATGGTGCTGGGCACATATTAAGTAAGTGCTATATAAATGTTTGGTAGTGTCATTAAATAGTGAAAACTTAATTATTGCCAGCTATTAACAGAGACAGATTTAATATATAAATAATCATTATGCACCAGGTGAAGACTAAGCATCACAGCATATCATACAAAGGATTCATAGTACTAGTAATAGATGAAAGTGATGCAAGAATTAAGTAATTATAAGGCACACAGTAGTGTAAATGTATTCCAAAACATCGAGATTAGCCATTTAGGTTCATCATTTGTCACATTAATGTTGTTAATTTAAATTTTACTACATTTATAGTTTGCTTATATTTAGTTTTAAATTGGTTTTCTATATATAGTGTCATAAGGACTAGAAGTATATGCAGTTTATGCTTAGTTTCATATTGTACTTATTTAAATACATGCTACTAAAAATAATTTGCCAACACTGGAAGTCCATGAGATAATTTTCCCCTTTAAAGTAGGTCCATATATTACTCAAATTTGAGAAATACTAATATAGTGAGACCAGTTCTTTCCCTAGCAGAGCACTACCCCCAGGGGTAATCCTAAGTAGGCAAGACATAAGACAGGCCATTTTTGGCTAAGGCCAGTCACAAGGGGGGTAGTGGTGAGCATTTTGAAGCTTCTGAAGTGAGGAAGCCCAGTCACCATGTTTAAGATTTGAGGTATGAATTTAGGAGAAAGATAAATTTAGAAGAGTCAAAGTACTTATAATGGGAGAAAAATGAAGAGCCAGGGGTGGATGGGAAACTAACAAATGTTTCAATGCCTTTAAGTGCCAGGCACCATCCTCATATCAGTCCTGGAAATTGATGGCCTTATTCTCTATTTGCCAGATAAGGAAAAATGCGATTCAGGGATGTTAATAATTTGGCTAAAGTCACATAGCTAGATTGTAGCAGAGGCTGATGCTATGTCCCTGAAGACTAGAACTCCTGCCTGGGAATTCCAAAATGCAAATCTTTTTGGAATGGAAAGACTAGAAGGGCCTCTCTGAACATTCCTCAACTTCTAATACACAAAGGGAAGAGGCCTACAGGCCTCTGGCATAGGCAGGTAGAGCAGGTTGGCTGTCAACATCCTGACAATTCTAGCTGCAGCCCAAGCTGGAGGATCATCTCTACCAGAAGCTTCTTTCTTCCCTTAGCCAAACTGCACTAAGAACTACTGCCCATTTATCTTCACAAGTGGGTTCATGACCCTAAATAGTTATAGATCCAAATATGCCTGGGAAAAATAGGCTCTCTCTTCCTCGGTTTACAGTCATTTCTGCTAAGGAAATGAAGTTGTCTATGGCTTAATGATGGAGAATCCTTTTGTCTTAGAATAGAGTGGATGCTGGAAAAATCATGGAGGCCAGTGCCTCCCTTCCCTCTACCCAAAGCTTCGCAATTTTCTTCTCTGTTGGAAAGCTGCATGCTAAACTTTTGATCTTCAAATGTTTACAGTTATCAGAGTCCAAATACCCCCAGATCATAGTTTCAGAAAGCCCAATCCCCAAATTCAGAGGATTACTTTTGTGAAATTGTTGTCAATTTGCTTCTCCTTTGTGGCTACAGCTTTCCCTCGGGGCTCCCAGAGATATTTGAGAGCCAGGTTCCCCAGGTCAAGGCTCCAGGATTCCTCTATTATCCAGTGTAATGGGCATATGACATCTCTGCTGCTGGCTTCACTCTATTGTTAGGGGCAGAAGTTAATAAAATATTTTAAAATTGTTCATAGCTTAGAAAAGTTTATTTCAGCTTTACAACTCATTTTAGGTACTGTCATATAAATTTTTAAAATTTTCAAATGTAAGAAAAATTTTATCAAGCTGTAAAATTTGGAAGGATTTTCCACAGACTAGCTCCTGGCTATGACTTGGAAGGGGCCAATGCAAATGAGGGGTCCTGAAGCTTAAGCTTCATTAGTTTCAGAAGTCTCTGCCTTGTATTTTGGGTGTATGGACTTCTTACTCTTCAAAGTCCATTTTTCTTTAGAATTCACTGCATCTTTAAAGGTGTCTAAGACATTATTTATTTTATTTTATTTTATTTCTTTACTAGATGACCTTTTCAGGTTGTTGAGAAGAAGAATTAGGCATTTAATTATTATTTAAATAATTAATCCCTGCTGCTATTTACCCTGATGCATGTTACAGTGTTGCCCATGGAAGAAGCAGAGATTTGAAAGGTCTGCACTTGTATTTTCAATTTGGGACTTAAATATCAAACTGAGGTCTGTTATCTCTGACAATGGCATCTCAATATCTGGGGTATAACTTCTCTGGTTGGCATTAGTTTAGACCCCATGTGCCTTGGTTTCAGCTGCTCAGGAGGGTAACTGCCCATTTTTTTATGTGTCCCTGAGATCACCCCCACACACAAAGTGAATTTTATGCACAAAAACCATTGCCTGTACAGTTATCCCTTCCATATTGCAGGGGTGTGGTAGCTTGAGATTATTTATGAATTCCAAAAAGAGAGATTATGTTTATAAACAGGTCTGTTCCTCTGGGTGTGATACACTTTGATTGTATTAGATTCAGCTGAGATGTCTTTGATTAAGTTATTTTAAAATTAGGGCTTTGCAAACTGATTGACAGATTTAAAGTAATCTCAGTAAAAAATTACCACAGCATTTTTTCCTGAATTGGAAAAGCTAACTATGAAGTTTATTTGGAAGGGTAAGGGGCCCTGAATAGCCAAAGACATATTGAAAAAGAAAAATGAAATCAGGGGAATCACACTACCTGACTTTAAAACATCCTACAAAGCTACAGTGGTCAAAACTGCATAGTATTGGGGGTGGATGTGGCTCAACTGGTTGGGCGTCCATCTCCCATATGGAGGGACCTGGGTTTGATCCCCGGGTCCTCCCGTTGGAAAAAAACAAAAACAAAACAAAACAAAAAACTGCATAGTATTGGCACAAGGATAGATATACTGACCAATGGAATTGAATTGAGAGTTCTAATATAGATTCTCACATATACTGTCAACTGATATTTGACAAGGACACCAAGCCCACTCAACTGGGTTAGAATGGCCTCTTCAACAAATGGTGCTTGGAGAACTGGATATCTATATTGAAAAAAAATGAGAGAGGAACACCATCTCACACCTTATACAAAAATTAACTGAAGATGGATCAGAGATCTAAATATAAGCGCTAAGACCATAAAGACCTTGGAAGATAATGTAGGGAAGCATCTACAGGATCTTGTATTAGGAAATGGTTTCATGAACTTTACAGCCAAAGCACAAGCAATGAAAGGAAAAATAGATAAATGGGACCAAACTCAGCATATTAATGCACTACCTTCCCCCTGGCTTGGGACATGATTCTCAGGGATGAGCTTCCGTAGCACCGAGGGATTATTACCAAGCACCAACTAGCAATGCAACTGGAAAAAGACCTTGGCCAAAAGGGAGAAAGGGTAAAGACAAATGAGTTTATATGGTAAGAGACTTCAAAGTGAGTCAGGAGATCATTCCAGAGGTGATGCTTATGCACATCTCAGCAGGATCTCATTGACTGCAAAAGTAAATATTGACTCAAATAGTGGGGCCTGAGGGCTCTGGAGACATCCAGACACTATAGGCAGGGCAGACAGCTCAGGAGTTTGGCACCCTGCCAGTGGGCCCTATTTCGGAATTTATATTCCCCACGGTGACAGAGTTGGAATCAGTTGTGGTTTCCCTACACATGGCTTTTCTGCCCCTTCTGTTTGAACCTATAGTTAGTACTAGATTTGATAGGTGTATGTCAAAGAGACTTAAATCTTTGGGCGGTCCGTGTGCCAGTTTGGCCTTGAATCTCAACAGAATTGCAACACCTACTCTCCAGTTCATTGGACTCACCCAGGACAACTAATAAGGAGATGATGATGGACAATGACTATCCCAAGGAACAGAGAGAGTCTGCAACTGCAGACAAGATAGTCCCATCCATCTGCTCCATGGGATCTAAGCCCCCTCTCAATTAGAGGCAGAGTGGGCATCCCATCCCAGAATCCTCAGGACTGGGGAATGAATGATGGCCTAGAGTAGACTTACTGTTATTCTACTATAGACTTATTGTTATTCTAGCAATGGAAGAACTTTTATCATTGATATGGATGCAGTAGCCACTGGAGGTTCTGAGGGGAGGGAGAGGGAAAAGCACGTGTAATATGGGGGCATTTTTAGGACTTTGAAATTGTCCTGAATGACGATGCAATGACAGATACAGGCCATTATATATCTTGTCATAACTTACAAAATTACGTGGAAGAAGGTGTAAACTACAACATAAATTGTAATCCATGCTTAGTGGCAATGCTCCAAAATGCGTTCAATTGCAACAAATGTACCACACTAATGAAGGATGTTCTTAATGTGGGAAAATGTGGAAAGGGTAAGGAGTGGGTCATATGGGAACCCTCTATATTTTTTATATAAGATTTATGTAATATAAGTATCTTTTAAATATATATATATATATAAAAACCCAAAAAACCACAATGAGATATCATTTCAAACCCACTAGAATGACCGTTATTCAAAAGACAGAAAATAGTGAGCATTGGAAAGGATGTGGATAAATAGGAACACTCATTCATTGTTTGTTTGTTTTAAGGATTTGTTTATTTATTTCTTTCTTTATTATATTTTATCCATTTTTACCCTCCCCCCCCGTCTTTGCTGTTTTGTGTCCATTCGCTGGACAATTCTCTGTGTCCATTTCCTGCCCTCTCTTCTCATTCTTCTCCTCCTCTCTTCACTGGGATTCAATCCTCAGAGCCTCCAATGTGGGAGAGGCATCCTACCACCTGCGCCACCTTAGTTCCTGGTTTTTCAGTGTGTCTCGTCTTGGCTTTCCCTTGTGTCACTCTCCTGTTACATCATCATCATGATGCGTGGCTCACAGGGCCTGTGGGGTGCACGGGGCCTGATGGCTCAACTGCTCATGGGGCCTGGCGGTGCACCCACACCCAGGGCCTGGGGGGCTCACCCTGACAGTGCACCCACATACGGGGCCTGGTGGCCCACGTGCCTTCTATATATATATATTTTTTAATTTTTACTGGGAAGTCCCAGGGATCAAACCCAGGTCCCTCCATATGGGAGATGGATGCCCAACCATTTGAGCCACATCCGTCTTCCTGCTATATCTCTTAAGGTTGTCCAAAGATACCTAGAGTTACAGTCATTTCCCATACAGGATGGTCACATAATAAATCAGGCTTAATTTATCACCAGCATTCTAAAACCACACCTAGCAAGAAAAACTAGGTCTGGGGACACATGCTTGGTTTTTAATATAGCAAATGTTTAGCCTACCCTGATTATCACAAAATCAGAACAGCGAGAATATTCACATTCATTCATTGTTGATGGGAATGTAAAATGGTACAGTTGCTGTGGAAAACAGTTTGATGGTTCCTTGTGTAAGTATAGAATTACCATATGATCTAGCAATCCCACTTCTAGATATATATTCAAAAGAATATTAAGCAAGGACTCATGCAGATATTTGCAAAATGATGTTCAAGTGTCCATTAACATATGAATACATAAACAAAATGTGATATACAATGGAACATTATTAAGACATAAAAAACAATGATTTTTTGATACAAGTGACAACATGGATGAACTTGAAGACAACATGTTGAATGAATAAGCCAGACAGACACAAAAGGACAAATCTTGTACGATCTCACTGATATGAAATAATTAAAATATGCTCGTTAACAGTGTAAGAAGCTAGAGTATAGATTACCAGGGAATGGAATGGATTAGCAGTAGGAATGGTGAATTAATGCTTAATTGATACAGTCTTTCTGTTTCGAGTGATGGAAAAGTTTTGATAATGGATGGTGGTGAAGGTAGCACAATATTATGAATGTAATCAAAACAAGTAAATTGCATATTTGGATGTCTTTAAAGGGGAGATTTTATTATATATATTATATATATAATAAAATTAAAAAAAAAAAAGATTAGGGCTTTGATTTGACCACGTCAGTAGAGTATAACTCAGTTTGAGTCCCCATCCCCTTTGTGGGATATATAAATGGACACTCAGTCAAGGAAACACACAGAAGTAGATACACAGAGAAGATACACAGAGGAACAGAGAGAGCTCCATAGACACGGAAGAGAAGAGAACTTGTCAGATTTGATTCTGCAGCCCCGGGAAAAGAGATGAGTCGTTTACCTAATTGTTTGCAGCTGAAGAGACCAGCACCCTGGCAGCTGAGCAGGCCCAGAAAGAAATGAGCCCTCCAGCCTATAGCTGAGATTGGAAGAAGCTGGGACCACAGAGCCTTAAGAGGAAAGAGGAAGGCTGAAACCTTGCAGATGTTGCCCACCATCTTCCACTTTTGGGTGAGGAACTAACCTTGAGTTGAACTCTTTAGGGCCTTGTAACTGTAAGCTTTTACCCCCAAATAAATACCCTTTATAAAAGCCAATAGATTTCTGATACTTTGCATCAGCATCCCTTTTGGCTGACTAATACAGAATTTGGTACCAAGAAGTGGAGTGGTGCTTTTGCAATTACCAAAATCCTGAAACAGTTTTATAAATGGGTAAGGGTTTTGTTTTTTGTTTTTTTGTTTTGGAGGAATGGTGAGGTGCTTGATAGAAAAGGCATAGATTGCTTTGAAGAGATGGTTGGTAGGAATGTGGAGCCTAAAATTATTTCTGATAAGGCCTTAGAAGGAAATGATGAAACTATTATTGCAAACTGGAGGAAAGGCAATCCATGTTTTAAGTTGCAGAGAACTTAACAAGATTGACGCCTGATGTTGTATGGAAGGCAGAATTTGAAAACTATGAGCTTGGACATTTAGCCATGGAAATTTCCAAACTAAATGTGGAAAATGCAGCCTGGCTTCTCCTTGCAGCTTATAGAAAAATGTTAGAGGAAAGAGATAAGCTGATAACTGAATTGTTGGGCACAAAGAAAACAGAAACTGATTCTGGAAATTCCAAGCTTCTGGAAATCAAGCCCCCAGATGATAGTGCCCCATTTGAGGAATTAGCTAAACTTGGAACTTGTAAGTCAGGATTGAAAAATGCAGCTATCCAGGAAAGACTTGTGGAAAGTTTTACTGTCTGATGGCTTGGACTCCTGCTTCCTGCGTACTAAACCAATAAGCTTTTTGAGACAGCTGTATGAAAAAAACCACTGTCATCCTGGACTACAAAGGACATGGAAGGGAGAGGTGAAAGGGAAAATGGCTTTAAGAGGAAAACCATTGAAGCTGAGGTCTGGAATTAAGACATCTCCTTGGGCCAAGACAAGAACCCCACCCATGTGTACAGAGAGGGTAAGTTTGCCCGCACAGTTGAAAAGGGTGGATGTTCCAGTCCTCTGTTCAGGAATAGTTTTGCCACCCCAAGCTACAGAGAGGGTGGAGCACATTCCCCAAAGGTTGGGAAGAGTGAGGTCAACACCCCATAGGTCTGAGAGCAGTGGTTCTGTCCCCCATAAATTAGGGAAGGCTTAGTTGCCAACTCGTTGCTCAGCGAGGGCTAGGCCTGTATGCCAGAGATTACAGAGAATGTTGCTTCCACCTCACTGTACTAAGGGGGTTGAGACTCTATCCCAGAAATTGGGTAAAGTGTGGCCATCATCCCAATGTTCTTAGAGGGTGAGGTCTGGAGCTCGGTCACCACCCAGATGCTTGATGAGGGTGGAACAAAGAAAACAGCCATTGGGCAAGCCTTTGGAAAGGGTGGGACCCCATGAGGCCCCAGGGAGAAGAAACTATCATCTTAAAAATGACTCTCAGACTTTGAAATCTAATGAAGTATCTCCCACAGGTTTTTGGAAATGTAGGGTGTCAGTGACTCAGGTTTCCTTCCAAAATTCTCCTTATGGTAATGCAAATATTTATCCTTTGTATATTGGAAGCAGATAAATGGTTTTGTAAGTTTCAGAGGTCTACAGCCAGATGGGATTTTGCCCCAAGACAAACTGTATTTCTATAAATTGATTATGATGTGATTTTCTACTTAGCATTTTAACCAAAAGGATTTAAGTTTTTTTGGAATATTGAAATATCTTTTTGGAATTCAAAGGTTGGAGTGTGGCAGTTTGAGATTATTTATGAATAATACAGGGGGTGAGCAGTGTGGTACCCTTGTGATTTGCAAAATCTGCATAAAATTTTTTGGCCCTCTCTTCATAACAGAGAAGAAGTCTGATTTTTTTTTCTTTTATGGGGTATTTACTTTACTTTATTGTAAAAATTGGTTTGAGGATTTGGTCATAGGCAATTGTAGCCATTGGCCAATTTAATGTAATTATGAATTCCAAAAATATAATTGGATCATGCTTGAAAACTGATCTGTTAATCTGGGCATGATTAAGTTATGATTAGGGCATTGACTGGGCCACATCAGTAGGGCATTGAGTCCCACCCCTTGGTGGGTGAGAGAATTGAATATAAAAGGCAAGGCAAAGGACAGAGGAAGCAGTTTTTGAGAAGCAGTTTGGATGTTGGAGTTTGGATGTTGGAGAGAAGGCCCCAGGAGAAGAGAAGCAAGCTGTTCGCCTGATAGTCTACAGCTGACCTTATGGAGAAACCAGAGGAGCTAAGCCCAGAGAGAAACGCAGCCCCGGGAGGAGAGGAACCCAAGAACCCTGAACCCTGGCAAAGGTCAGCAGATGTCTTGCTCCAACACGTGGCAATGGACTTTGGTGAGAGAAGAAACTTATGCTTTATGGCCTGGTAACTGTGGACTTCTACCCAAATAAACACCCTTTATAAAGACCAACCCATTTTTGGTATTTCACATTAGCACCCCTTTGGCTGACTAATACAGCAATATTATACAATACTATACACATGCATTTCTGACTTTCTAAGCTTTTCCTGTGTCATCTGCTGGACTTTGTATGTCATGTGTGGTTTCCACAAAACTCCCCCAAAATTCCCATTTAATTTCTTATACTGACCCACGATATATCGAAACTGCAATGGGGAAAGTAGTAATGTGGAAGGGACAACTGTATTTTAGGTCTAACGATCCCAAACCTCCAAATTTGGTGAAAATCTAGTCAGCTATTTTCACAGGATGTGTTTACAAACAGACTGAAATACATTTTTATTTGCATGATTCTCTAAAGGATTTGAGGCAGTTGATGATTACACGTATTTTTATGCTTTTCTCTTACAAACAAAACAGAAAGAACAAAAATAAATAAATATGAGAAGAGAAGGAATCTTGATGTAAGGTGGTCAGAAGGGAAGGTTCATATATAGATGTGCAGAGCTGCAAGCGTGATGACTTATATCTGGGTTACTAAGTCATCTCTGAGTTTTTTTGTAAATAAAGTAAAAGGAAAACCTGATTATTTACAAGATATAAGTGTTCAAAATATCAAACCATCACTGCTTTTCAGAAGCTCTGCTTTTCCTGACTGGGGTTTAAAAGAAACTTCTCTCCCTCGGATTTCCATAAAGGTGGTCCTGTGTGATATTGGGTTGTGGCTCTGCAAACTAGCTGTTCTACAGATTTGCTTGGGGAGTGTATGAAAAAATACTGAGCCTTACTTCTGGATAATCTGATTCAGTAGTGATGAGGTGGGGCCCAGAATATATATATTCACTGTTAAAAGCCAAGCATATTAGATGGAACCTGGCAATTAGTAAACACTCATTATATATATTTGTTGGAAAAAATCAATGAATGAAATTAATGTTTGCTTCCTCTAATAACTTGAAAATTATTTAAAGACCTGTTTTATGCCTCATTCATCTTTATATTCCCCAAAGCAATTACTATGGCACATTCATTCATTTATTCAACAAGTATTTATTGATGACCAATTATATACCAAGCATTGTTCTAAACTCTAGGAATACTGTAGTGAACAAAACATTCTGATGAGAAGATAAACAAGACTACTGATCTATATATACCATATATATAAAATATTAGATACACATAAGATGTGTATAGACATAGATATATATATATAAGATATTAGATAGCAAGAGTGAGTGCTTGTTAAGTATAATGAGCATATGCTTGAATTTTTGTATGAATTCCAAAAGCAGCTCCATTCTCCAGAAAACCCTGCTATAATAACAAAATAATAATAACAAAAGGGTCTGTGGAATGGCTTCACTGGAGGTCTTAGAATGGACCTATTGGGAGACTTTGCACTCCTCAGTAGTGATTGGGATCCCTTTAGAAAACTCTTAAAGGCCATGGTGGGAGTCCTTGGAGCCCAGAAGCTCTCTTGGGAAACACTATCCTTCTCAAATTAAGTAATGAAAGCCTAAACTAAAACCATTTTTAGAAACAGAATCTTCTTGGACACCATTTATAGCACTGAACCATTCTGCTTCCTACTAAGGGAACTCGCAGGGATGGATCCACCTCACCCAGCCGAGCTCCTATGGTCAAAACACAGTTATTGGCCCCCTGATGAATGTTCCTCCCTCCTCTTCTTTGGCTCTCCTGCGGATACAGGGACTGCTCCAGCATCCCTGTTATTTGCGGCGCCAAGAAAACTAAGAGGCTCATGACAGCTGGGGCTGGTAGAGCCCACACTGGAAGCTGCCTGATTGCCAGGGCCCATTAACCTCCTCTTCTAGCTCATTGTTTTACAAGTGGTCATCGCCACCTCACAGCCCAGCCAGAAGCAAGTAGCAGCTTTATAGCCTACTTACAGAAAATGGCTCAGCACTTAGGCATTTTCTGGTGCCCCGGGGTTCAAAGTGAAATTAATTTCCATTACCTCCCATAATAAATCACCTCACCCAACACATGTATGAAATTCCATTCAGGAGACTCAAGTCATTCTGGGGCCACACAGAAAAGCATACACACTTCAGCTTGCACTTAGTTAATTTCCCTGCTTGGGATAGAGTTGATGGGGCCCTGCAAACAATTAGTTTCCAAGAAAGCCAATGGAACCTGAAACTGCCCTAAAATGCTCAGACAGAAGCTGGCCTGATGATCCTGGGTTTATTTCCAGGAGAAGGGGGAGTTCATTCCCTCGGAATGCTCTTTGGTGGTCTACCTCTCTCCAGGGCCTTTCTTGTCACGGGCACAGATACACAAAGCCTGAGAAGAAAACCACAGTGGCCCACTGTGTTTGACCTCAGAATCTGGACCTGGTTGGAAATGTTTTGGGGCCTAATCATTCTGCTTCTCAATCTTTTATAGAAGAATTACTGAATGATCATAAGTACAGCACACAGCTCAATAATGAAGAAAGTGAATTGCAAGGTATGTCATTACTGAGACAAATCCACAGAGGTTGAGAGGACGGTGAGTGTGACTCACACCCAGGGAATCATGCCTGTGGAATTCTAGCAAGAGAGGCAGAGGGAGAGGGAAGAAGAGAGGCCCAGAGTCTTCAAGCTGGACAGGGTCTTACAGAGTCCTGACTGCAATCCCCACAGATTACAGATGGGGAAAGAGAGAAGCAGAGACATCAGGTTATAATAGCAACCACTACTGTATATCGGGTACACACTCTGTGCCAACAAGGTGATAATTTGTAATATTTGTGTTACTTAAGTCTCAGGGAAACACATGAGGTAGGTTGTTTTTGTTGTTGGTGGTGGTGGTAATAGAATTTGTTTTTTAGAACAGTTGTAAATTTACAGAAAAAAATTGATGGTGCAGTGTTCACATATACCCCATACCCAGTTTCTCCTATTATTAATATCTTATACTACATAGTGTACATTTGTTACAATTGAACCAATATTGATACATTATTATTATTAACTAAAGTCCATAGTTTATTCAGATTTCCTTAGATTTTACCTTTGTTTGTTCCTTAGCTGTTTTTTGTTTTATTTTGTTTTTACCTTATTTTGTCCTTTATCTGTTCCAAGATCCTATCTAGAACCCATACTATGTTTAGTAGCCATGTCTCCTTAATCACCTCTGATCTGTGATAGTTACTCAGACTTTCCTTGTTCTTTGGTGACCTTGACAGTTTTGAGGAGTAAGTACTGGTCAGTATGTTGTATGATGCCCCTCTATTAGAATTTGTCTGTTTATCTCATGGTTAGACAGAATGGCATTGTGGATTTTGGGGAAATAAGGTAAGTATTTTTATCTTCATTTGCAAATAAGAAAACCAAAGACACAGTGGAATAAGGGGAATCACCCTAAGTCATGCCACCAATAAGTGATGGAGTTTGGAACTTGGGTCTTTCTGAATCTAGAGATCATGTTCACACTGCTTCCTGGTAATCCAGTGAGTTGGAAACCAAAATGGAACTTAAATCCGAAGCCCAAACTGGTGTTCTTTCACAAAGATGAATAAAATGATGGAGAGCTAGATAGGTAGATAGATAGAAACCTTATAATTGCATTCTAATGATAAAAGTAACAAGTCTCACTATAAAATGAGCAAGCATTATGGGGTACAATGAAGTGAGTGTCCCCTGAAATAATTGCTATTGTTAGATAGAAAGCTTTCCAATATTTTTCTATGCTTATGCCATAAATTATTCCAACATGTATTTTGCAAAAATGAAAGCATATTATACATAATTTCCTGCAATTTGTTTTTTCTTTAACAATATATGACACATAATTTTATGAGTCATATGTTATAGCTTCATCTCAAACTTTTTACCAACTCTTAATTAGCCAGTTCCTTATAGATGAACATTAAGTTTCTCAATTGCTGATGTTCTTTCCATTAGTATGGTGGGTCTACAATTTCTGTGTGCATAAACATAGTTTAGAGAGTTTATTAAAATCCAGAGTCCTGGGCAACAAGGCCAGAGTTCTCATTCAAATGGTCTGAAACAGAACCAAGGGATTTCAATTTTTAGTAAACCCAAACTCCTCCTCCAGGGGATGATAGATGCAAGTGACTTCGAGATAATATTTTGAAAAAACATTTAAACCCCTTTTGTATTTTGGGAGTATATATTTGGAAAAAGGTAATCCATCCATGCAGATACACAAACTTCAGCAACTCCAACTGATTGTCTAGAGTGAAATAAGTCTAAATATATGACTTTGAAAAATAAATGCTGTTTTCAAAAACTTTCATGTATCACCTATATCTACAATGAAAGAGTTTGTTAATTTTGCTCAGAATGGACTTGCTTTAATGGCTAGACAGATATTATAGGATATGCTGGGGGGTTAGAGGAGATGGTTTCTTCACATATACTGTCTCATATGAACCCTCCAACAATTTGAGGGGTAAGCAGAACAGAAGTCTTGTGGCATTTTTTAATAAAGTGCTTGAGGCTCAGAAGGGCTTGTCAAAGTCACAAAGGTAGTAGTCCAACAACAAGAATGTCAACTCAAGTTGACTTTGAGCTGTGAATCAATCCATCTTTTGTTAAATGACTTGACTGACTCAAGTAACCAACCCACAAGAAGAGAATGACCAAGTCCGTTGCTGCCAAGACACTCACTTATTATTGCAGGCATTTTTCCACATGGTGAGAAATCTATTAGTAGTTTCAATCTTACTTCTGTGGTATTGTGGGGTAGAGAGAAGTTCTTCCACCCAGTTTTAGGATTAAAAAAAAAAAAAAATCTAAGGGAGTGATTGTGATTGACCACATGCATCTAGATACATGCATCTAGACCCAGCTCTATAGCCAAGGGGGTGAGGAAGTACATTGCCAGATATAGATCATGAGTCTTACCAAGAAGCCCCACTAACGTAACAGGTAGAAGAGAGGGAGATGCAGGTCCCTTCAACAAGGGAATGGTAATCCAATCTGGGCACAGTTACTACAAGAAGGGGAAAAAGGTGCTGGCCAGTCCCATAGACCCCCTGTCCACCATAGGTTCTCTCTGCATAGCCATTTGCATTTGTAGAATGGGGTCATTTTCAAGACACTTTTACATGTAATCTCCTCAAGATAAAAATCCATTGTTAGTTAGCAATACCCATTAGCATCAAAACAAAAATGTGTTTAAGTCATTTAGAAAGTTTGCTTTTTAGAGAAAGTTGTTTAAACTACATCCGCATTTCCCAGTATCTTCCATGGTCAAATGAGCACTACATGCTGATTTACTCTTGGAGATACACACTTCAGACTAGCATATTGAAGGCTCTGAGAAGTCCTACAGTAAAGAAATCTGTTTAGCTGACTTATCTAATTGTTTCCCAAAGTAATTTGACTATGGATTTTTCTTTCTTTCCAAAGGATTCCACTATAAATTCACTTGGAAATTGAGTTCTACAGAAATAATTGAAGGAAATGCTGTACCATTGAATCATCAGCAAAATCTCCTTTATGAGCAATTAGTGGTTAACTTCAGCCAAATCAAAATATAACAATTTTTCTTAGATACACTCTCTTTAGTAATGTTTTACTGCAGACAGATTTTGCAATTAGCTTCACTATGTCAGAGCATTCCAAATCTATGAGACAGAATGACTCCTTTCTATAAATGATATTTCACAACACTCTCTTTATCATCCTAAAAGGAAATTCATAGAAAATGTAGCCTACTTTTACATAAGATTTCACCAAAGATCAATACAATGCCCTAACTGTAATATAACAGTAATTAGAAGAAAGTAATTTAGAGTAAGTGAGCATCTATTTCAATGCTCAACTAAGACTACACTAAAAGATCTACTGAAGTAATCAGAGGCTTGCACTTAGACATGGAATCCTAGGAAGGAGACAGCTACAAAATGCAGAATGGTAAGGAGGTGTTATATTGGTAACTCTGATTGATAACTGATATCCTGAATAATGTGATTTTTTCTTAAAGGGTGAACTACTCTTGGTAAAGTTCTCAGAGGATCAAGTACAGCCTTCACCCTGTTTACATGGTAGCTGCCTTGCTTGGAAATTCAGTGCATGCTTTGTGTGACAATGTAACATTCAGGTAAATTTAAAGCTCAGATAATTATAAACAGGTCATTTATAGAGGGATATGGTCAAAGGCATTATCCCAACCAAAAAAGGAAATGAGGACCTTGTTTTATTTTTTTTATATGAAAGCCTAGTGGAACATTCAAAAGTCATGCAGAATAGAGAACAATTCTTCACAGGTGGAACTACCCACATATTGCAAGACATTTAGAATCCCTGGCGCCAACGCATTAATTGCCAGTGATGCCCTCCAGTAATGTGACAAACAAAATACCCCCACGAAGTTCCCTCCACGGTAGGGAACTGCCTTGACTGAGAAGCACTGAGATGCAAGTTGTTCTTTGGGTTGTTTCGAAAGGAAAACTGCAAATAGAAAAATCTGTTGCCCCCAAAATATGTTTCCAAATATTTTATGAGGAGGAAACAGGATAAGTAGTATTTAGGCCATTCTTTTCTATTGGAAAACAAGCTAATCTGTAGTTGAATCTTGTGTCCCATGAAAAATTCTAGCCTTCTGTTTAATTCTGTACAAAATCCTAGCCTCAGCAATGAGATAGAAATATGCAAAGAACAGGGCAGGAATCAGTAGTTATGGCTTGCTCCCTGCATGCCAGGTACAAAGTACACTACATTTCTTATCTCTTTAAAAGAACCTTGTCAGCAGGGCATAAATATCCCATTTTATGGTGAGGTTACCGATGATACTGCATCTGATAAAATGACCTGATGCCAAAACCTGCACTGTTTCTCTTCAGCTTGGAGGACAACAGCTGTCAACACCAAGGATATACACAGGGTTCTATCGTGAATCCTCCACTACATGAAGATGGGCAAGTTACTTAAATCTCTCTCTGCCTTGGTTTACTAACCTGTAAAATGGGAATGACAATAATACCTACTCTCATAGGATTGTTATGACTATTAACAGGGGGGAAACACTTAAAACTGGGCTTGGTGCACACTAAGTCCTATAATAACAAACCCGTTTCTTTTTCCGCTTTGAAATTTCTTCCCCTGGGTCCAAGTTCGTCCACTGAGGTCCACATTTCTCCTCTTGTTTGGGGTAATTCCTGTCACTACACCCCACTATAAAGCATGACCTAGGGCATTTCATAATTCTGACATAGCTTCTGACTTCCCCCATCCACTAGTACTTGATTTTTAAAAAAAAATGCATTGGCTTTAGCAGGTATGTGATATAGAGAAAAGAGTTCCCAGATCTGCCTCTAACTTTCTGGGTGACCTTGAGCAAGTCATCTAAACTCTCCAGGCATCTGTAAAGTGCATTTGTAAAGCCCAGTGTCCTCTAAGATACCTTTAGGCATTCTCCTTCCCCACTTCAACGAGACAGAATTCCAGAACTGGACAAAAGCAGAACTCATAAGCTTTTGTAGGCTGCTCATTCATGCAGCATCAAGTATTTAAGTGGCCTCAGCTACCCTCAGAACTCAGTGTTTGTCAGCCTATTAATTTGATCCCCAGCCAGGAAAATGACTGCTAGAAATGCAGAGACGCACTTGCTAAAAGTGGAAAGCAGGCCACTCTAAACTGACTGTTTGAAGCAGTCAATGGTTATCCTTTTTATTTGCACAATGTTCTGCCTTTTGCACACACACACAGACACACACATGCACGCAGCTGGCCATCTTTTGAGGAAAGAAGGTCAGAGATTATCACCCCAATTTTGCAGACGAGAAAACCGAGGCACAGGGAGGTTTTATGGCTCACACAGTGCTCCCGAGTCAGGCTTTATCAGAACCCCGGTCTGCTGACTGCTAGTCAGACTCTCTTTGCATCAATAAGAGCAAGCACATCTAGAGTACCACATTCATGATTTTTGACATATTATATCACTCAATCTTCACAATTGCCTTAGAAAGTAAGTATTAATACCCTTTTTATAAACAGATTCAGAGCCCCACTAGATTTAAAATTCCCCTGGGGCAGGGAACCACATCATATTTTAATTAAGAGTTTTTCGTTTTTTTTTTTCGGAGGCACCGGGGATTGAACCTGAGGCTTCATACGTGGGAAGCAGACGTTCAACCACTGAGCTACAACCGCTCCTCAAAAAAAACGGCACCTTTTCTTTTTTTTTTTTTTTTTTTTTTAAAGATTTTATTTATTTATTCATTTATCCCCCCCTTGCTGCTTGGGCTCGCTGGGTCAGCTAACCACGCCGTGCAGGCGGGCTTGCCTTCACCAGGAGGCCCCGGGAACCGAACCCGGGGCCTCCCATATGGTAAACGGGAGCCCTACTGATTGAGCCACAGCTGCTTCCCCACATCATATTTATCTGAAAACTCACCCAAATTTACCTAGCTTGAAAGTGGCAGAGCTGAAACCAGAAGTCAGTCTCTGTTCAACAACAACTTTTGGAATCCCCACACTAAGCCTGGAAGGCTTGATCTGTGTGTGCAAACTAAGCAGCCACCTGTGCAGTGGGCTCTGGGAGGGGCAGGGACTGCAGAAAGAGTAGAAGAGGAAGAAATGGTTTCATTGGTCACCTCCTACGTGCCAGGGGCTTCACGTCCATTACTGCATAAACTCCATGAGAACTGATCCCTCTGGAGCTCCTTAATAGTGGAGTCATCTAATTTTTATATTTTAATCTATACATTAAATGGGAGGACTGATATACTTCCCTCCAGTCAAGATTTGAGTTAGGACAATATATAAGGGATAACTTTTTGGGAAAAGATACCATGAATTGTACACACCTGAACTCCAAGATCTAGGTTGGATCGAAGAAAGTTTTGGAGACTGGATGTAGATGGGCCTCAGTTCAGATCAAATGTCATCAAATTCAATAAATCTCCACACAGTACTGCCACTGTGGCAGGTCCACAGTGCCCTTGGTCTACCAGGGGAGATGGATGTGAAGAAATGTAGGTTGTGGAGGTAGCATACCATGTGGGCTCTGGAGCCAGACTGCCTGGGTGGAATCCTTGTGCCAGTCCTTGCAACCCGTGTGCGCTCAGGGAAATTCCTTAACTCTCTGTGTTTTATAAAGGAAGAGGGATGCTAGCAGTCCCAGCCTTATGAGGACTAGTGCAAGGATTAAATGAACACATGTACAGCATTTAGAACAATGCCTAGCACATCATAAGTGCTACCACGAAACCAGTAAAAGACAGGGTGAGGGCTGCAGTCTATTCTTCAGACCCCCTCCGTTAGGAGAGCTTCCCAATAAACTTTCTGCAAAAAAAAAAAAAAAAAAAAAAAAAGGGTGAGAAGTACAGTGAGAGCCAAATCCAAGTCATGAAGGAGGGGAGGGTGAATTCTTTCCATGGACAGTGGGGGTCGGGAATGGGTTTCCTGGGTTTGGAAGGATGCCTAGATGTTTTCCTCAGAGATGGCAGAAAAAGTGTGGATGATGCTATTACTGCTACTCAGAAAAAAGCAGCTATCATCTATTGAGCACTTACTGTTTGCAGGCCCTATCCTGGTGCATTACATGAGCTATCTCAATTAATCTTTTCAGTAGTAACCCCATATAATTGGTGCTATGATTATTCCCATTAGACAGATGAGAAAACAGAGACCCAAAGAGGTTATATAACTCCCTGGGCCACACAGCTAGTGGCTAAAAGAAGTAGGAATTAAGCTGATGACTTGATGTCAGAACAAACTTTCTTAACCATTAAGCTATGTTTCAGTGGCACTCTGCCACACCCACAATTACTGAAAACAATTTTCTTTCCATCAGGGTTTGCCTTCTAGAACCTGAGACTCACCCATCTGTAGCCTATCAGTCTGTCCCTACTTGCCCAGTTTCTCTCATTGGCTGTCAACTAATGTGCCGGGAGCACTGAGGCTACGTATATGAAAAGGGGAGATTTCAGAGACCAAGAAAGAGGAGAATAGGCAGGGGGCTGACAGGGGACCCTTCCAACTTTCCTCCAGCCTCTTCTACAGGCACCGCCTTCCCTCCACCCTTTCTCTGAGCGACCCTGTGACGCCTAATGAAATTAAACCTGCTCCAACAGGAGCAAGCTATGGGCGTCTGGTTCCCTGGCACTTTTAGTCTAATTGCTACCCAATGAATATAATAGCTCTCTGACTATCTTTTCAGCAAGGCGGGCTTCTGAAGCCATTCATAAAGGGCTGAGCACCAATACACTCACCCTACTGTTTGAGACTTGAAACCCAATATCACTTGGACGGTCCTATTTTACAACTTAGTCCCTTAGTCTCAGGTTTACTGTCCAGTTGCTAGACAGGAGAAATCTGTGACATCCTCCTAACCTCTCCTCTGCTTCTCATGTCCCAGGGCTACTGAATTCAGGATAGGATCACAGGATTACTTTTCAGGCTGAGAACAGGAGCTGCAAACTCCAGCTGAAACTCACTGTGTTGAACTGTTACCTATTGACCTTGAAGAAGCAATGGGCTCAAATTATTTGGGTTTCAAGTTTGGAAACCAGATGAAGCTTTGACTAATTATTTGGGCCTCCCAGAACAGTTGGCAAGCATGGATCCAACATTGGGATATGTGAGAAAACTCAGCTCCTGGTATCTAAATCTTAGATACCACAGTGCTTTGGTTGTCTGTTGCGGGGTCACAAAACAAATCACCCCAAAATGTAGTGGTTTAAAACAATAGCTATTTTGTTATCTTTCACCCTTCTGTGGGTTCACTGGGCTCAGTAAGGCAGTTCATCTGTTATCTTACTTGGGATCTCTCATACAGCTGAAATCAACTGAAGGTGGGGGCTGCAGACATCTGCAATATCCAAGGTAACTCACTTCTGTGCCTGACACCTTGGTAGGGACAGTGGGAAAGCCAGGGTCAGCTGGGACCTGAGGCAGAAAGACCTCTCTCCATAGAGTCTCAGAGCCTCTTCCTCTTTCTACATATCTCTCCAACTGGGTAGCTGGACTTTTTATGTGGTGACCTGAGATACCCCAAAATAGAAGCTGTTAGTCCTGAAAGCTGAGGGCCAGGACTGGCACGGTGTCACTTCTGCTCTATTCTGCGATTTAAAGTTACAGGGCCTACCCATAGTCAGAGAAGAGACTACACAAGGGTGTGAATACCAGCAGATGTGGCTCAATGGAAGCCTTCTCTGGAGACTACCTATTACACTAAGTTATGCATTCATCACTATAAACAAGCACGTGATCATATTCCCTTATATAGGTATATTCCTTCTTATATAGCTACCATTTTTTGAATGCCAAGTGGGTCATATCATTGTCTCCTTTATATTTCCCAAAACTGAGAGAGCTGGATATTAATATCAACCTGTAACAAATGAACAAACAAAGGCTCAGAGAAGTTAAGAACACATTATTAAATTACCCAGCTAGTAAGTGGTGATGTTAAGGTTAAATCTAAAATCTATATGTCTGAAAATTCTATTTATATATATATAGGCACAAATGACAGCAGTATCCCTTCTTGTCATTCTGGTATATAAAAACCACAGTCAGCCAAGTTGAGACTGTTGGTCTTTCACTTGGGAGTCTAAGAGTGTTGAGAGTAAATGTGGCTGTATGCTCAGAAGCTCTTTGTTTCACAGCCTGCCAGGTATCCCTCCCACCACAGGGTTCCTGCTAGCCTCTCCTTGTGTGCTTTAGGTAAGCTCAGGCCCTGGGCAGCCCTGTGGCTCTGGTCAGCTCATCTTGATGGACCTGTGAACTCAGCTCCCTAGCTAGATCCTGACCTCTTATTGCCCAAACTCTGCTTAAGTTTAAAAAAAATTTTTTTTTATTTTAAAAGATGCTTAGATTACATAAATGTTACACAAAAATTACAGGGATTCCCATGTTCCCCACTTCCCACACCACCCATAACATCCCACATAAACATCTTCCATTAGTGTGGCTCATCACCTGCAATGGATATACACATCCTGGGGCTTTGCCACTAAGCATGGACCATAGTTCACATTGTAGACCATACTCTCTCCCCACACAGATCTGCATGTTATATGCTGATGTAAAATGGCCTATATCTGTTGATGTAATGTCACTCAGGATAATTCCCAAGTCCTGAAAAAGCACCTGTATTACAACTGCTTTTCCCTTCCCCGCCCCAAAAGCATCCAGTGGCCACTGGCTTCACCTCACTGTTGTAATTTCTTCCATTGCTTAAATCACAATATGTCTACAACAGAATACCATTAAGTCCACTCTAGTCCATAGCTCTTCCCCCAATCCTGAGTTTGGGATGGTGATGTACACTCCACCTCCAAGTGAGAGGGGGTTTATATCCCATGGATACAGTGGATGGGATTATCCTGCCTGCAGGTACAGGCTCTCTCCATTCCCTGGAATGGCCATTGTCCATCATCATCTCCTCACCAGGTGACTTGGGTGAGTCCATTGAGCTGTAGCGTAGGAGTTGCAGCTCCACTGAGATTCCAGTCTACCTAAGTTTTTGACCTCTCTCATTTTTGGGTGGATCCCTAATTCCTACTATTGGTCCTTCCCAAGTTTGGGACATTCTTGCCCAGGCCTAATCTACACCTTACCCTTCCCTGCTTTACCTGACCTTGATGATTTTTTATTTTTAATTTTCTTTGCTTTTTTTAAAATATATTTTTATTACAGAAGTTGTGAACTTACAAAACAATCATGCACATGTATAGAATTCCCATACAATGCCACTTCTCCAATACACCACACTGTGGTGGAACATTTGTTACAGATAATGAAATATCATTATCAGACTATTACCACCAGCCACTAACCTTGATGAATTTGATCTACACCCAGCTAGTCAGACTCCTGTTTCTGGTCTACTTTGATCTGTCCCTTCATTCATTCTTTTATTCAGTCAGTCAGTAGTTATTTGTTGAGGTCCCATCAGGCCTCAGGTTCTATTCTAGGAATTGGGATGTGATAGGGACCAAGAATGATATGCTTCCTGCCCTCATGGACCTAAAACTCTGGTCTGGAAGATAATTAATAGATAAGCAAATAAGCACAATGATGATTGCTTGTGATAAGGAAAGAAACAAGGATGTGCAAGAAGAAGAAACTGTTCTATTTGAGGCAGCTGGGGAGGCCTTCTCTAGGAGAAGATATTGGAGCAGAGGCCTGGGTAAGAAAGAGCCAACCTGTAGGAGGTGGAAAAGTGGTCATTTTAGGCAAAGGGAACAGCAAGTACAAAGGAAAAGAACTTGGCATGTTAACGGCTAATAGGTCAATGGGGCTTAGAAGAATGAGAGAGGGAGAGAATTATCACACTTTGCTGATTCAAACATCCTGACCTTTGATCCTGAATTTCAGTAGGATAAAAGTTGTCCACAGCAGAGAACACTCAATGAAAGCTGAGACCTTCCAGGTTGGGTTGGGTGCCCTCCCTGTGTGATTTAACTTTCTTTGATTCCCTTATAAAACCATTTTGATGTTTCTTTATTAAATTGTGAATTATTTTCTCTCTTTATAAAAAGTCTATCAGAGTGTCCATTCAGTAAACATGTGTTGACAGGAATGAAGGAAGGGAGGGACAGAGGGAGGGACGGATGGAGGGAGGGAGGGAGATGTTTTCAGTAATTAACTTGTCTTAATCCTGCCATTTGTCATCTGATTTTATAAATCAGATTTCCTTAAATGGGCCATGTCATTTGCATATTTTTCTCAAGGTTATTAGCAAGGCTGTCTCTCAGATGAGCTAACAGCTAGTTTCTCTACTTTGTTTTTGCTCCTTCTGCTTCTTGGGAAGACACTGAGGTTTTGTCATGCAATACAGGCTAGCATATATTCTTCCTGAACCCCCAAATGTAGGGACTTTCATGCCAAGTCCATGTTCTGCATCTTTCAGTCCATTCCTCTAGGTCCCAAAGGCAGAGGTGGCATTGAGGGAAGGAGAGCAAGATAATCCGATTCTGCTCAATTTGGTTTTGGTTAACAGGACTGGTGAAGAGCAAGTTCAAATCAAAGACCAAAGTGAAGCTTGCATTACCTATGAATTCCACATCATTGCCAATTCTTCATAAGCTCAACACCTCAGAGATGTTTAGATGAAAGTGTAAATGTCAATTAAACAAATACTTCTTGAGCACATTTTGTCCCATTCGCTGAGAATATGATGGTAAACATGGGAGAAAAAAGTAGTTGGTAAAAAAAAAAATAGGAAAAGTCCACAGTGCTATGTAAGACATAGGATAAGCACATAGCCCAATGCATCAGTCAAGGTAGGCCAGGTTATGCTGTGGTAACAAACAATCCCCAAATCTCAGTGACTTAAAACAACAAAGGTTTGTTCTCACTCATGTTACAGGTCCACTGCAGGTTGGCAGGAGACCCAGGCTAATGAAACAACCAGCAAATTGACAGCGAGAAAGTAGCTCAGGAAGATCTTGAATTAGTAGTTAAATTCTACAGTCTGGAAGTAATACATGTTACTTCTGCTCACAATTCATTGGTCAAATCCAGACATGGCTCCAACCAACCACAAGAGGTCCAAGAAGTTCAATCCTCCCATGTGCATAGGAAATGATGTCTAACCTGAGACCCAAAGGACAAGTAGGTGGGAGATAGAGGGTAAAAGCTGAGTATTTCACATGGAGTTAGGAGCAAGATCAAAAACTTGGGGCAAAAAAAGGGAATATTATTTTGGAGGATGTAAGGTTAGAGGATGAAAGTTCAGGTAGGGAAGAAAAGGAAACCCTTGGTCATTACTGTAGGATTTAAAACAGCATTCACACTTCTCAAATGAAAGAAACAACCCTTACAGAAACCAGTTGGTGATGATTCACTCATTCATTCATTCGTTCATTTATGTTAAGTATGTGCCCCTTGCAGTCACCTTTTGTCCCTTGGACTTCTAGTTGCTGTTCCAATATTTCTCCAATCATTTTATCATGGTCACTGCGTGGGCAGACAGCTATAAAAGTACCTTCTGAGCAATTTTTCTAATGCTAACTCCATGGCTTTATATTTTACTCATCAAAGAACTTTGAAAAAATGTAACTTCCATTAGTCACAAAGAAATTCTTAGAATTCAAGAAGGTAGAAGTGGGGAGAACAAAATTCTGAATGAGTACCACTTTAAATATCTGCAAACCAAGACCAATACAGATGTCAGTAATGGAATTCATCTTCTGAACAGGGGCTTAACTGAACTATGACTTTCTCATTATGTTTATATAGGATCAACCAGGCAATTTCCATAGGCTTATGTTAGAAAAACTAAAATTTCCAAGAAGTGTTCTTTCACTGTAGAATTTCAATGTATTCATTCTTTCATGTACCACGTGCCAGCACTAGGCATTGGAGATACAGTAGTGAATGAAACAAAGTCCCTGCCCACATGGAGCCAATGATCTAGTGGAGGAAAGGGACAATAAACAAATAAGTGGTGATAAATGCCATGGATAAAAAATAAATTAGGGTTAGGGGCATAGAGACCCTAAGAGTACTTAGGGAAGGTCTCTAACATAATGAGCCTTAAAAAATGAGGTAGGGGGAAAAAGTCATGCAGATTTTTGGGGAAACAGCATACCAGGAAAAGGAAATAGGAAGAGCAAAGGCTTTGAGGCAGAAGCCCTCTTGGCATGTTCACAGAATCACAAGGAGACCAATGTGGCTAAAGAGTGTAAGAGATGAGAGAATTAAGAGATGCTGTCTAAGACATGGGAGGGCAGGGAGCAATAATATAGGGCCCTGTAGATCACTGTAAAGATTTTTGCTTTAAGTCAGGGTGAGATCGAAAGCAGTTGGTACAAAGGAATGGCATGATCTGATTTAGGTTTTAGAAGAATGATTAGGGGTACTGTGTTGAAGGTAGAATTGGTGATAGGGGCAGCTTATTCCCTCAGAGGCTATTTCAATATTCTAGGTGAGAAATAACTATTTGGCCAAGGTTGGTAGCAGTAGTAGTAGTGAGCAGTGGTCAGATTCTGGCTATATTCTGAAGGAAAATAAGACAGGATTTGCTATTGGATTGGATAGGAAGGAAAAGAGTCAAATATGAGCCCAAGGTTTCCATCCTGAGCAAATGGAAGAATGGAGTTGTCATTTACTGAGATGGGAAAAGCTAAGACATGGTAAGTTAAAATGTCCATTAGAAAATTTTAAAAAGACAAAAAAATGTCTATTAGACATTCAGGTTGAAATATCAAGTTGTATATATGAGTCAGGATTACAAGGAAGAAAACAGACTGGAGTGTATATGTAGATAAGGGGAAAGCATCATCTAACCCCAAAGTAAACTAGATTCCTCTAGATGTTCATAATAGTTTTCATCAAGCATTATAAAAAGAGTTTATGGGAAATGACCAGAATATGATAGAGAAAGGAAGTTTTTCAGCAGAGTAGTTTCTTATACTCTGACACTCAGAGCCTGATGGTTATTTCAGGTAAATAAATAAATGAGAACTGGTATTCTAATATTAACTCAGAATTAACCCAAATATATTTTTCTGACCTTAGTCAAGGTTTTTTTTTTTTTGAGGTACTGAGGATTGAACCCAGGACCTTGTACATGGGAAGCAGGCATTCAACCACTTTAGCTACATCTGTTCCCCCACAGTTCATTCCATTTTATTCCACTCCACAAGTGTGTCAGGAACTATCATGGACTCTACAAAGATGAAGTTTATGAATTATGCTTGAAGGAAATCACAGCCAAGTGGCCGTGACTGATAAAATATCCTAGCTAGAGGGCACTTCTTGACCAAGTTAGTTCTTAAGAAGTTCAAAGGGGTCTTCAGGTAGGATTTGTATCTACAGTGGGCCCAGCAGGGGAAATGTTTCTCTATATGATATTTAAATAAATAAAAAGTAAAGTAACACAGAGATACTATTTTAGATTCATTAAGTTTGCAAGAAGAAAACATCAGTGCTGCTAACACCTAGTGCTGTTGAGATTGTGGGAAAATGCAACAATTATGAATACGGTTGAAAAGCAACTTGGTGCAATTTTTGGTAAGCATGTGTTTGGGTTTGGGAGTGCTTTTTTACACAGTATTTTTTTTTTTTTAAAGATTATTTATTTACCTACTTTTATCCATTTTTAACACCACCTTTTTTGGTGTTTCTGTGTCCATTCACTGGGCAATTCTCTGTGTCTGTTTCCTGCCCTCTCCTCTCATCCTTCTCCTGTCTTCACCAATCCAATGTGCAAGAGAGGTGTCCTGCCACCTGCGCCACCTCAGTTCCTGGTTTTTCTGTGCAACTCGTTTTGGCTCTGCCCTGCGTCTCTCTCCTGTTACGTCATCATCTTGCTGCATGGTTCGGTGGTGTCTGGGGGCTCACCCGCTCATGAGACCTGACAGCATGCCCACACAACTTCTATATTTTTCTTTATTTTACTGGGAGCTCCCAGGGATCGAACCCAGGTCCCTCCCTATGGGAATCAGAAGCCCAACCATTTGAGCCACATCCACCACCCCCTGGGGGGTTTTAAGGGCTGAGGCCTAGGTTGTTGCACATCCTCTGCGCAGTTTCTCCCATTGGCAGCTCGGGCTGCCTTGTCGCTTGCTGTTCACGGTACGACCTGTAGGGTCGGGAGGCCCCGGTTATGCGCAAACACTTGCTCTGGCGCTGCAGCTTAACCCCCCCATGCCCCGTGCAGGCTCGACGGGGCTCAAAGGCAGTGCACACAGTGCTTTTGAAGTCCTAGCCAACTGGTACATGTATCAAGAGCCATTGACTATGTTAATACTCTTTGATCCCCCAAATACACCTTGAGAGCGTGTTCAGATAAATTCACATGTGTATCAGTCAGCATAGGTTAGATTATTCTGCCATAACATGGGCTTAACTCAAAACAATGTGTATCTCACTCATGTAAATCGGATATTGGAAAACAGCTCTAATGAATTCAATGGCAGACATTCTGAACATGAGTAATGTCTACCCACAGCATACAGTTGTAGCAGTAAGAGGTTAACTACCTAGACAACCATATGAGCAGAATAATGCTAGCAATCAGAGGGCTAACAGATTTCCGGTTATTCTCATTTGACATAGCAATTCTTCTTCTGTATGTTTAGCCTAAGGAAATAATTGAACAGAATAAAACATTTTTAAAAACTATCAATTAACCTGCTATTTATACTTTTACCTATAATAGAAGAATTAGAAACAACCTATTTGTCCAGCAAAGGGGGAATAGATAAGTAAATTATGGTTCATATAGGATCAAAAAAGATATTTACAGCCTCAGATCAGGGAAAATGTAGAATAAAATGTACTAAAGTATGATTTTTAATTTTTAAAAATATTCATGTAAATGAACAAATTTTAGAAGAAATATGACATAAGGAAAAAATAGGGTGATTATTATCAGTGAGTTATTTTTCCTTTAAAAGACCTTTAACTGTATTTTATGTTGTTACAATAAAAACAGAATGTCTATCAATAAACATCCTTTCAGTGCTGCTTATCTGGGAAGCAACTAGTTAGAAAATACATTTGCTATGGAAGGCTAACCTCCTGGAGAAATGAGATAGTACCCATTTAAACATCTTAAGGGTATCAGATGCTAAGGTGTAGTAACTTGCAATCAATACCTGTAATTTGATGAGTAGGTAACCAAATCCATCCACCTGAATCCAATCTTTTTTTCATCATAGACTATACTAAAAACAAATAGGTTTTTAATCTGTCAATTCAGATGAAATACAGAGTTTGATCTTTGATAAACCTTAAAACATAATCTATACGAAAAAAGGAGATCATTTGCCCAGAGAGTGAGTAACCCCACTACTGAGCCAGGACATCTCCCTAGGGAAAGAGCCAACAGAGACGCTGACATTCTTACACATTGAACAATGTTCAGCACCTTCCCCTCCCTGTGGCTCCGAGATCCAGGCCTAAGTTTCCGCTTCCCAGGTGGGTTATCATAAAACCACAGGTACATGGTTTTTTGTTGTTGTTGTTGTTGTTGTTGTTGTTTTTAGCTTTTTGTTGTCATAAAATATATACAACACAAAAATTTGATGAGTTAAGGTCAGTGATTTGGAGAAAAATTCATAAAGACCCAATATATCTGAACATTATCTGTTCTCTCTCTATGTTCTCCAAAGGGATATAAAAATTTAACTGGATTTTTCAGAACTGTAAATAGGGAAATTCTTACATGCTGGTGTCCTGAGAGATGTGTTGATTTCTCAACATGTTTTTTTTTTTTCAAAATAAGTTTTCATTCGTTCACCACCAAAACCAATCCATTTTGGGTGTCTATTTTATGCTAGAAATTAGAGATATGGTAAGAAACAAGACTGACAAAGTCCCAACCCTTATGCAGCTTACATTCTATTTGGAAAATATAGATTCGCTATGTTCTTTCCTTCAGGTCTTGACTAGGAAAACCATAAGAGGTGAACATCCAAAGTAAAGTTTCCTATTGATTCTAAAGAATGATGATGAATGAATTCTCTGACTCTAGCACCTAGAAATATATTTATTGCTTAGTCTCAAATATCCTATTATCGGTCAATTATACCAACTCACTCGGTCCAGAGGAGAGGGCAATTCATATATTAAAATTTCAGGATCCTTCTAAACAACTGATCATGTTTGGATTGAATCAAGTTTTGGATCTAATATTCTCTCTTTGTCATATTTGTGTTAGGCACCATTCTAACTTCTTTCCCAGTTCAATCCTTACCACTAATCTGGCAGGTAGGTATTTTATCCCATTGCACAAAGACAAACAGAAGTGCTAATGACTGCCCCAAGATGGGACAATAGATATCAGTGAATTCAAAACTTAAATTCTGTCTCGTGCCAAAGACTATGCCCTCCCAACAACTTGACACTCATATACTTTGTGGTTAAAATAAGTAAGGGAACTTCTGGGGTGAATAAAAGAACAGATAGGAGATGATTCTAAAAATAACAACACCTAAAAATCATTTTGTTTATGTGGCTGGGTCAGCTGAGCATTTTCAGACTGTGCAGCTTGATACAAGGGAAAGTATGAGGCTTCAAGATCAGCTCCTCCAGTTTCTAGTATTACCTGTGACCTTAGAAAAGTTACCTTATGCGATGGAGTCCATTTCCCTTTAACCAGTGGTGATGGTAATATTCAACTTCACAGACTTTGGGGGAGAATTAAATGAAATAATGTTAGTAAAGCAACTATTAGAGTGCTTGGCATGTCAATTATAAAGTAACTAATTCATTTAACAAATATCTTTCCCAATTCTCTTTCCTTCATCTGTCTTTCAGGTATCTTAAATTTTTTTTTAAAGTTTGTTTATAAGGCCAAAAAGGCATTTCCTGATAAAAGACAATTTCCCATTCCTCAGTAACATGAAGTTAAACCTCTAAGATTTTCTGTTTGTTTATTTGATAATTTTTGTTTGCCAAATTGTGATCTGGATCTCAAATGATAAAATTTACATGTGTTTCTCTAAAATATCCCTTGGCAATACCTTGCACACCTACCCCTCAAGACCTTGGTACCTGAAGGCCCTCTAGGGTAAGAAGGAGGCAAAAGCTTATAAATGAGTACCACAGGGCAGTTAAGTGCGCCAAGCTGTCTACACCCAGCATCTCATTTCACCCTCTAAATAACTCCAGAAGACCAGTTTTATTTTAAATTCTATTTTATGGATGAGAAACCTTCCCATGGATAATAAAGTAATGAAAGGTAAAACTGAGAAATACAAGCTATCTGACTCCAGTCTCAAACTCTACCACATCAACTACCTCCTCAGCATGTCAGGTATCACCAATTCATAAAGCTGTTTTGCCTGTGGACTGGATATTCTAGGCTTGCCCCTCCAGAGCCACTCACCATCCTGCTTTGTGCTCAGGGAGACTGGTCTCGAGAAATGGATTCATTGAGGCTTCCCTACACTCTGGTTTCCGTTTTGGTTTGTCCAATGGGAGGCACCTGCATGAGACTGGGAGGGTGGAGTGGAGGGAGAGTAGAGTGAGGTTGGAATGCTCATTCCCCCAGTTCCCAATCCATCAGGTCACGGGTCGGCAAGGGCCATGCTCCCCTACCAGCACTATGGTTCTCACCATAGGGCTTCTCCTGGAGTTACAGCTTGCTCCATGTGCCAGTAACCACCCCCATTCCCTGCCCCTTTGGGCCTGGGGGTGGTAATGGCTCCCGGGCCCTAGCTGTTACTAGGAGAAAGGTGCTTCATATCCCTTGTTGGTTGTCCTTAATCCTGCCCACACCATTCTCATTGTCCTTTTATTAAATGCTTCTGAATTACCCCATTTGAGTGGCCATCTGTTTTGTATTGGGACCCTGATTGATAAAGCCTGGGGAAATGGAACCTACAAGCTAGGTGGGCAGAGTTATTTCCTCTAAAACAAAATTAACTTATGTGGCACAGACCAGCCCTAAATGGAGCCCTTTATATACTCAGTGTGGAAAATCTATTTTCTATTTTTATCTCTCCCTGAAGATGGTATATATCTCCCATTCTCTTCCAGCATTACCAGGATACAAAATTATTTTACTCATTCAAGGTATTTTCACTTTAAGTTTGATATTTCTTCATCTAAAGGTTTGAAACACTCAATAAAACCAAAGACTAGAACAGATGTTAACATTTCAGTATTAAACCTTAATATAATCCCTTCTGGTATTACTAACCATGCCGATTGCCTTAAGTTTTAGAGTAAAATAAAAATCAGTTTGACTTCACCTTAGATTGATGGAACATATTGAAGTCACATACTATTATTTCAAAAGAGGCTACCAGAAGGAGAGAGACAGAAGTTAGTAAGAAAAGTTACCACTAGTATTCCCAGTCAACCATCTTAATAATAAAAACTGGTCTGCTTGGAAAGCCAATTAAAACCTCCTTCATTCTCCTTTATCGATCAGAATTAGTTGGCTTTTAAGCCAGTCTGTTTACTGATATTCTTATTCAGTTGGAAAAAGGAAATGTTTCCCCAGAAATAATACATCAGAATTTCTCTGTATTACAAAAGAACAATCCCAATGCAGCTTTAGACTCTGACCCCACCTCTCTGCCACTGCCACTGCTTTAGTTCCACAGTTTCCTAATGGGTCTCTCTGCCTCTTATTGTTCCTCTCCCATGCTTCAACGAGAAAGTTCTTTGTACAAAGTAAGTCTGATCATATCTCTTCCTGTGTCAAACCTTCGGATGGTATCCTGTGGTCTACAGAATAAAACAAATTCCTTAAAAAAAAAAAAGCAAACTAGGTTTGCCTACTTCTCTAGTTTCACCTGCCTTGTCTCTACTCCCCTCCAACACCCCAGGACCTATGCTTAGTTTAGTCATTTTGAGTAACGCCCTTCCCCCCTTCTCTTTTCTGTATGTAGCCTGCTCTATCTCTCTTCCTGCATCTTGCACATGCTAGTCCCTCTACCTGGAAGGTTCATTCCCATCACCCACTGTAAGCCTCCTGAATTCTTTCTCATTCTCAAGAGACCAAGTTAAATGTCGCCTCCTGGCTATTCCCCAAGTGCCTCCTAACAACAAAACATCTTTCTTCCACCATTCATTTCCTTCTTGAAGTTTTTTTGTTTTGTTTTTTTACCTACTAAAGTTCTTATACTCTTGTTCAGCATCATATCCTTTCACAGGGAAAATTACTAATTACTAATTCTCTTTTATAATGCCATGGCCTTCTAAGTCAATGAATTCTAATTATATATTTAGAAAATGGCATTTGAGTGCCTACTATATATCAGGCATTATAATATGTACTTTATTTACACATACAATTTCATTTAATCCTCACAGCATTATATAAAGAAGCCCTATTTCCCCATTTTGTAGATAAGGAAACTGAGCCGAAAAACTGAGAAAACTGGGGAACAGATGTAAATCAAGTGGTAAGCACCTGCACCTGCTTCCCATATGTGTGGTCCTGGGTTAGATCCCTGATACCTCCAAGACCAAAAACAAACAAACAAGCAAACAAGCGAAAAAACCAACTTGGGGGAGCTGGTGTAGCTCAGTGGTTGAGTGCCTGCTTCCCACATACAATGTCCCAGGTTCAATCCCTGGCCTTCGCTCCTAAAAAAAAAAAAAGAAAAACAAGAAAATTGTTCAAGGCAGAATAGCTGGGGGTGGGGAATCCAGAATTTTGAACTCAGGTTCTGTCTGACTCAAAATTCATGCCTTTTCCATTATATCAATTTTTTCCATGGAAAATTTTGATTCATCAGATTCCCTCTTATTTGCATAGCACACTACAATTTACAAAGTACTTTCACAAGCATTATCTTATTTGATTACCAATAAACCTTCGAGGTAGTTAAGGCAAGTTGAAGGGCTTCACTTTATAGGTGGAAGGGTCAGAGAGGGTGAATAATTTACTCAAGGTCATTGAACTGAAAAATGGAGGGACCAAGACTAGAACTGTCTTCTAAGTCAGTTTTCTTTCTATAAAATACCATTTTCTCCATCATAGATTTATTTATTCCTGGCAGGAAAGAGGATTTGGATCTTCAAATCCATTATATTCTCTACAGAGGTTCCAACAAATCCTCCACACATCTTGCTCTTTTGTCCATCTTAGCTTCCTACCACTCAAGCTCAGACCTGATTGTAGAATTGCCTTAGTTAAGCTCTAACCCTGAGGTTACAACATGGCAAGCCAGTAACCAATTCTGAACTTAGATGTGTGTGTGTGGGGGGGGGTTGTGGAGAGGGCTGTTGTCTTACACAGAATTTTTTTTAAAAATGTAATTAGTTCCTAATCTTTAAAAATCAGGAGCTTTCAAACAAAGAAAAAGATCAACTATCTAGCTTCTCTTGAAAAGATTATGTCCAGTACTCCCTCATGGCCACAATCTTCCAGATCTGAGGATGAGATGAGATAAGCATTCTCAATTTCCCTCCTCTACATACCTGCTGGCCCTGGTGTGCTTCTGAGTTTCTAGCACGGGTCTCTCCTCTGAAGCTTCCCTTTGGCTTTGATATGGTATGAGAGTGCTTGCAGGAGCATTGGCCATCAACTTGCCTCCTTCTCTAGCTTTCTTTTCAAAGTTTAGCTCAAAGCTCTGCCTTCCTGGAATGATTCCTTTCTCCCAAGCATCTATGAAGACAAACTCTTTCCTCTGTGAAGAAATAAAGATATTGGACATCACCTACTTCTCCTGCTGGTATCCCTTTATGAACTCTCATTCCAATGGGGATGGTAACTACTCTGCCCTAAGTGCTCTGGAGAAGAGGGGCATTTGTGAATACAAGAGAATTTCTCATTTCAGGAGCTGAGAACTTACTTCTGTCTAGTAGGCTTCTGCTCTTTGTCTCATCCTCTCTGGTTTTTGAATGATGATCAAGAATCCTGAAGGCACAATAACATAATACAATTGGCAAAAAAATAATCCTTATTTGGCCCTCTGAACTTCAGTTTCCTTGTCTGTAATATGAAGGTGGTGGATCCTTCTCTAAAGGCCCTTCCAGATCTAAAATTCTCAGATGCCATTGGAGAACCATCTTGAATATTTTTGGCATAACAGTGTTTTACTTCCCAAGTTATAATTAAATATGTACTCCAATTTTCAGAAAAGAAAACAGCTTAATGAACTAATAATATTTTGGTATCCCATTGTTGGGAATTGACTCATGCCCCCCCCCCAGATGGCATGTTCAGGTCCCAACCCCTGGTCCTGTGGCTGTGAACCCATTTGTAAATAGGACCTTTGAAGATGTTATTAGCTAAGGTGTGCCCAGACTGAATGAAATGGGCCTTAATCCAATTTGAGTGAAGTCCTTATAAAGCAAAGGAAATTGGACACTGAAGGAAAAGTCACAGGGAGCAGCCAGAAGCTGGAAGTCAATGGAACCTGGAAGGAGAGGGGCAGATACTGTCATATGCATTGCCATGTGATAGAAAAGCCCTAAACTAAGCTTTCCCAGCAGCCAACCCCAGAATGCCACAGTTTTTAGGGAGAAAGCATCCCCTTGCAGGCATTACCTCGATTTGGACTTCACCTGGTCTTAAAACCATATGCCAATAAATTCCCATTCTTAAAGCCAACCCATTGTATGCCATTGTTTTAGAAGCTAGGAAACTAAGACACCCACAAAGAAAGGGTACTTCTTGGGCATAGACGAGGCCCTATGATTTAGTAGGAATAGCCCAAGGCTAACAGCCAGGAGACTTGGTTATGCCACTTACCACCTATGTGATCTCCGTTTCTCTCTATGGGCCTTAATTTTCCCATTTTACAGTAGGTTAAATTCAACAAGTCTGTGATTGGGGATGTAAATAATACATATTTGATGAACTTCAGTAGCAGTGGTAATGGATAAAACACTGGACAGAAAGTCAGGAGACCTGGGTGCTATTAATAATTCTCCTACTAACTAGCTTTGTGACTTAAGGGGATTCATGAACGCTCTGGACCTCAGTCCTAATTATGTGTCACTTTTGTGCTGTGTTTGTGTGTTTGTTTTTAATCTAGCCATTGCCATTCATTTTCCCAACTGGACTTTATAGGCAGCTGAGTTTGTTATCCACTCCCCATCCTGGAGTTGTGTTCATTCAACTACAGTCATACCTTGGTATTCGACTGCTTTGAAACTCGTCGAGTTTGGTACTTGATGCATTTTGTCCCGGTACTCGTCATTTGTTTGGTACTTGACGCACAGGCTAGAACTTGTCAGTGTTGATTGTCTTGTGACTCACTATCCTATCTAGCTGAAACAAAGGGTCATGCGTTAGTCTTGCCCTGTGCACAAACTATTGTGGTCTTATCTTAGCTTCTGTGGTCGTTTTGTGTATTTTTGCATTTTTTTTCCTCATCAGTGATAGCGCTGAGCAGAAAAGAAAGTTATTTCACACCACCACTGAGCAAAAAAAAAGAAATAATAGGTAAATATGAGAGCAGTATACGCATTACTGATCTTACTAGGGAATACAGGATGGCTAGAACAGTCTCCACCATTATTAAGAATAAAGAAGCAATAAAAAAGACTGATGTTATGAAAGGAGTTAAAGCAGTAACAAAGCAGTGATCCCAAACACTCCAGGAAGTTGAGAAGCTGTTATTAATTTGGGTAAATGAAAAAGAAGTTAGTGGGCGACAGTGTATTGGAAGTCATGATATGTAAAAAAGCGAAAGTGTTGCATGCCGATGTTTTGAAAAACAAACTGGAACCGAGTGATGAGAGTGTTGAAGTTTTTAAGGCCAGCCACCCTTGGTTTGAAAATTTAAAAAAGAGGACCGGCATCCACAGTATCATGAGGCATGGCGAGACAGCAAATGCTAATAAAAAGGCTGCTGATGAATTCGTCAGTGAATTTCAAGACTATGTAGAGGCTGAGGGTTTTATTCCCCACCAAGTTTGTAACTGTGATGAGACCAGAGCTTTTTGGAAAAAAATGCCGAGTAGAACCTACATCACAAAAGAGGAGAAGGCATTATCAGGACATAATTTGTGGCTAGAAGCTGTGACTCAGAGAGACTTTGAAGGGTTTGAGGCTGGCCCCAAGCCTGCAGGTACAGAGGGTACCGTTGTCCAGGATATTGTACCTTTGGGCCAATCCGTGGGTCTGGAGGTCGATGCTGCTGATGTTGAGGAGTTAGTGGAGGAACATGGTGAAGAGCTCAGCACTGAGGAGCTGCGGGGACTACAGAAGGAGCAGCCACAAGAGGTGGCCGAAGAGATTTCTTCATGTGAGGAGGAGGTAAGGGAGGATGTCCCCAGTTCCTCGATAAAAGAAATGTGTAAAAGGTGGACAGAAGTTCAAAACTTTGTGGAGAAGTACCATCCAGACAAAGCCCGGACAAGCAGAAATGTGAATTTATTGAATGACCAAACAATTTCACACCTTTGAGGGATTCTGAAAAGAAGACAGAAGCAGTCCTTATTAGATAAGTTTTTAGTGAAGGTGACAGAGTGTGTCAGAGCCTGTGGTGCAAGTTGAAAAAAGGCAGAGAAGAGAAAGAACACCTGAAGTGCAAGGGCCCAGTGTTCTATTGGAGGGGAACTCTCCTTTCAAGCCACACTCTATGTAACCTCTCCTCCTCACCTCTCTCCTCCCACCATCCCATTAGGCCATGGACTCTTCTCAGTACAGGTATTGTGAGGTTTTTATTTTATTTTATTTAAGTATTTATAAATTTTTAGGTTTATTTCTCATGTAAAGTGATGGTATACAACCCTATCTTTTTATATATTGCTTTAAAATGTGCATTGTCTTTGGTTTGGGAATGTATTAAATTTGTTTACATTATTCTTTATAGGAAAAATTTGTTTGGTACTCATTGTTTTTGGTACTCATTGTGCCTTCCAGAGTCAATTAATAACGAGTACCGAGGTACCACTGTAAATGTTTATTGGCCCTCTCTTGGAGTGCCAGGCCTCTTTGAAGAATTGGTGATACAGACAGCTGTGAAGCTGAAATTCTGGTGAAGCCTGCGATTGTACCTAGCACGTACAACAAGAAGTCTGGCTGCTTTTCTTTATCCCTCCTTCCCTTCCCTTTCAACACTTTATTCTCTTCCCCTACTCTTGCCTCCACCCAATGATCCCTAAAGCCCTGCCTGCACTCAAACCAGTCCTTAGTTAAACCCCACCCCACCCCACCCCTGAAGATAGCCAATTAAAGTAAGCATCTGAGTAAATATTAAAAGTAAGCGCATGCTAATCAATAATCCTTCATCCCAAACGAATGATGTGAGCAAGGGCTCTGGACTCAAGAGGTCATGTGTTCAAACTGCTGTGAAGCTAGTTTCTAGTTGTGGGACTTTGGTCAAGTTACTTAAACCTTTCTGAGCCTCAGCTTCCTCATCTGTAAAATGGGGATAACAATAGTACCCACCCCACAGATGTGTTGTTAATGGTTCAGTAAAATAATGCATGTAAATATTTAGCACAGTGCCTGACCGGGCAGATTTTTAAAACTCAACACATGGTTGCTATTATGACCACTGTGAAGTCCAGAGAATGGTGCTCGTAGTCATACTGGTGCCAGAGATATTCTGGGAGAGGATGGGACCTTCCCACGACTCCTAAACTCATGCTAATTATGAGGGCAGCACAAACACAACCTCATTTCAGCACATCACCCTCAATTAGACTGCTCAGGGTGAGGGACTCAGAATCAAGCTTGCAATTCCACCCCCATACACTCAGCATGGGAAGGAAACCCTTTGCTAGTCCTAGAGGCAACATGGCATTCCCCATGCACATGGTTTTGATTTCCAGTGCCAAAACACAAGGCTTTTTACAAAGCCCTCATTTCTCTGCAAACATGTTTGTCAGGGGTCTTGTTTTGCAGATAATGGATTTACAAAGATGCCTGTTCTTTTCTGGCACCTTTGAAAGAGAGAATCCCTGAATGGGAAGAAGGATCAAGTGGCTGTTTTGCACGCACAGTATCTCTTGCCTACAGATTGTACCACAGTGTTGGAGGCTAGGTTTCCATAATTACACAGTGCCAATGCACAATTACCCACAATTAGGCTAATTATATAAATACACTATGATTATCTGAAAGATAATGTTAAATAACACACAGTGAGGAGGGGATGTCCCTGAGGTAAACCTGAGAGGAATCAGAAGGAAGTTCATGGCAGTTTGAAGGGGACTGCAGTACCACACACTAGAGGGGAGGTGCCAATATCCCTGCCCCAACCTCCCCTCCTCCTCATACTGGACCAAGACCTTTCCATGGCCTCCGTGGGCTGTTCTCCCTGCAGGTAAGTGTGGAATCCTCCTTTTCTCATCTCTGTCTGCTACCACAACAAATCATAAAGGGCAGTTGGGTTGGAAATAATATCTAAATTTCAGGCCAACACCACAACCACACCGCTGACATTTAAAGGCAAGCTGTGGGTGCATTCCGTATTTCCACAAGTTACTCAGGGGCTTCTCATTCTCAGATGGTCAGGCCAGAGAAATTAAGCAAAGGTTGACACAGCATAAAAATCATGGCTGCCTGACAGAGGGCCAGCTCCAGAACCTCTGGCCTGCTCTGAATATTGGCTGCCAACTTCACGTTTTCATAGACGCATGTTGAGCTCTGGAGGAAAAGAAGCAGCTTCCCAAATACACACGAATAATATTTTAGGTTAGTATACCTGGTGTTTTTTTTCCTGGACTCTCCTGGATCAGGAATCCTAATATCTGTTCAACAATTACTGAATACTGATTTTTTCTGGACATAGAGTGAAGAACAAAACAAACATAATCCTTGCCTACCGGGAGTTTATATGCTTGCTGTGGGGAAAGTTGAAAGTTGTGCTTTCAAGTAGACTTGCTCTTGCTGTATCTATGGAGCACTGACATATTGTTCATCTCTCCCTCTACACATGCTCTTTGTCACATGATTTGGCAATTCTTCTCCCTAGAGATAGGTTACTTCTCCCACCCCACTTGTGTTGGGCTTGGCCAAATGACTTGCTTTGCATGATGGAATGTGTGCCAAATGACACTGAGCCATCGCACGTTTCCACTCATCTCTCAGGAAATTCCCAACTCTGCTGTGAAAAGAACATGCCCCAGGTGCTCTGCTGGTCCCAGGAGAGTGAGAAACACACGGAGCAGACCTGAACTGACCCTGGAACCAAGCCCAACAATGTAGAGCAAACCCTAAGGGAACCTGCTGCCTGTAGCCCAGCCGAGGCAAAACCCCGCTGACATCAGCAGAGCCACCCCAGCTGACCCTCAGAGGTATGGGTGAGAAATAAATGCTAATGGTTGTGTCACTGAGATTTTGTGGATGTTCTATTATGCAGCATTTTTATGATTATAGTTGACCGATACAAAGACTTTTTGAAGTTTCACGTAAGAACTTCAGTACACCTAAAAAGAAGATGAAGAAAAATTTCTGGAAGTTTACACAACAGACCAAGCTATTAACAGTGCTTTCCTTTAGCAAGAAGTTTGGGGAAAGGGGTTTGGGATATGGGAGGATGAAAATAGGCCATTTGCTTTTTTTTTTTTTTAAGATTTATTTATTTATCCCCACCCACCCACGTTGTTTTTGTGCTCACTATAAGCTCTCTGTGTGTTCTTCTGTGTCTGCTTGTCTTCTCTTTAGGTTGCACCAGGAATCGATCTTGGGACCTTCCAGAGTGGAGAGAAGTGCTCAATCTCTTGTGCCACCTCAGCTCCCTGACCTACTGTATCTCTTATTGTCTCTCTTCTGTTTCTGTTTTTGTTGTGTCATCTTGCTGCACCAGCTCTCTGCACAGAACAGCACTCTTGTGCGGTCCAGCACTCCACCTGGGCCAGCTCTCTGCTCTGGCCAGCTCGCTGTGTGGACCAGCTTCCTTTTTTTACCAGGAGGCCCTGGGAATTGAACCCTGGACCTCCTACATAGTAGATGGGAGCCCAATTGCTTGAGCCACATCTGCTTCCCGGCCATTTGCTTTTTAGTCTATGTTCTTTTACACTCTTTAAATTTCAGCAACAACCATTATTACCTTTGCAATTTAAAAAGAAGTGCATTTTTTAAAAGGGATATTTTAAAAAGTCAAAAAAGGGGAATTGGGGAGAAGACATGCATTCATCAAACCCTTACTTTGTTCTAGGCACTATGCTATAACTTTATATATATTATCTCATTTAAGTTTCACAATGACCCTGTGAGGTAATGCAGTAGATTGAATTAATGGAATTAATCCAGAAAATAACTCCTCTACCTTCAATCAATAACCAAATCCCTCCATACGCATGCAGCCTCTTCTGATTTCTATCACCACACATCATATTTGCCACTTCTTGTCATTCTTAAAAATGGAATAAATTAGAATACACTTTTTGGTACATGTGTCATTAGCCCCAATTTAGATATGTTGTTAATCTTAATCCACATTCCATTGGGTGTGAACTAATTATAAAAAGGATCTCCTGAAGATGTTATTCTAGTTATGGTATGACCCAACTCAATGAGAGGGGGCCCTTAATCCAGATTATTGGAGTATTTTGTAAGCAGAAGAAATTCAGATATAGTCCAAGAAAGTCACAGAGAGGAGACAAAAGTCAATGGAATCTGGAAAAAAAAGGAGAGGGCACTGCCATGTGATGACCTTGGCAGAGATACAAGCCAAGGAACGCCAACGATCATCAATAGCCAGCACCAGCATGTTACAGACTTTGGGGAGAAAGCCTCGCCTTGCTGGTGCCTCGATTTTGGACTTCTTCTAGCCTCAGAACTGTGAGCCAATAAATTCTCATTCTTTAATCCAACCTATTGTTTGGCACTTGCCATACCAGCTAGGAAACTAAGACAGCTAAGTAACATTATCCCTAAAAATGAGGAAACTGGGCTCTAAAAATTCTAATACCTTGCTCAAAACCAAATAGCTAGTACACTAGGAAGAGAGCATTTGAACTCAAGGCTACAAGTCTCAAAACTGATACTCTTTCATATCATATGGTTGCATAATGGTAGAGAAATAAATACTCGGGGCCTGGGCTTCCTCACCTGCACAGAGGTGTGAATCTCCTCATCTCTGATGTTCCTGAGACTATGGTTTTATGAGTGAAAATTCACATTATGCAATGAAGATCCTTTGCTTTCAGAGGAATACAATAAAATTTCCCTTAAGTAGAGTGCTCCCCTAGCTCACATAAGTGCTTATTATTTCCAGATCATTAACTGTTTGACATAGAGATTTGGCTGGGAAACTTGAAGCCCAAGTGTTAGAGGCCTCTGCCAACTGAAGATCAGTCAAATGTGGATAATGGCTTCTGTTACTATAATGCAAGTCTACAGGAAAAGGTGATTCAATTCATAAAAATTCTATCAAATGCAGCTTTTCAGGAATTCATCTGCTGGGTAGAACAAGGTACATCTGTGCTATATTATCCAAATAAGTTCCACCTGGCAGACAGATGACGCTAAAGACTTAAATAGAAACCATAAATAAATAAATAAAGGACTTTAACAAAGTATTTCCATCTCTGTTCACTCTATTTTAATTTGTTTGAGTCTATTACGCCTTCATTTCTAGGGAAAGCAGAGTCATTAAATTTCGCCAAGCAATGGATGATGCATAGACAGAATTGATTTGGTCATGAGAAAATTCCTTCAAATGTCATTCCACAATATGGAAAATTGGGAAGGGGGAAGATAGGAAAAATTCAAGCTCCCATTCTTTGTCCAACCAGCTTTGCTTGTGACAAAAATAATAAAATGATCATGGAAGCTGTAATGTGAATCTCTGAGGCTTGCTCTACCTCCTGCTAAAATCAAGCGTTCTAAGAACACCAAAGGAAAACAAGCCATTAACAAAACTCACAGTCACTTTAGGACATTATGAAGATCAAGGCAGGTTATTTGGCTGTCTGGGAAAGTTGGATTGAAAAATTCTTTCCAGGTTAATATGATTTAATACACAGGATCCTTATTGTAGTCAGTATCCTGCCTTAGGTGACATTTTAACTTTCAGCAGGAGATCCCCTTCCCCTTCCCTGTCCCCTGCTCATTTTTCCCTTAGTCTCTGTGGTTTCACACAAGACAATGTCATCCATTCTTATTTGGGCTTTTGTAAACCCAAATGTCTCCAGACTAAGGTTAGCTTCAAGAGCCAGACATCTATTTCATTTTGAATATCTGTCTAGACATAAAAGGGGTCACTCAGCACTGCTTCCCATGATCTTGGGGGCGCCACAGCAAAAGCAGACCAACACAAGACAAATAGACACATATACCCCATCCACCCAACCCCAAGCCCTGACTAGCTTTAACAGATTCTATTCGCAAAAGAAGTGAATTTGAAAATAGGGAGGCTTCTTGGTTGGTAGGAGTAATAGTGTCTTGCACAAGGAATGCTTTTATCTGCTGAGTTTGTGGTTTCCCTTCGAAAACTGGGTGCTTTCCTGTTTTTCAGGGAAGTCTGACTCATTCAGCCTAGTTAGCACTTGGATTCATGATCAAAGGAGCAGGAGGAAGATGGTTGAATAATTATTCCATCCATAATTGGAATTCTTGTAGAATCCTTGATCCATAGATGAAGTGTGAAAATATAATTTTCTGGGAGTCATGTTAACTCACAAAGCTCTCTCTCTCCATCCCTTCTACAAAATGGTAGTCCACTTAGTGTTGATAAACTCCTCATAAAGGCTGTAGGGCAAGGGATCAAGTCCCTCGCCTCTGGACAGAAGTTTTCTCAAGAGAAGTCTTCATCTACATTGTTATTGAGATCTCCAGAACAACCTCTCAATCTTTTAATTTGCAAATTCACAGAAACAACCTCCCTAAAATATATTTTTTCTATTTTTTTTCCTGAAGAGACTGAGCCATCAATATCAGCTCTCAAGCTAGATTTTGGATATGATGTTAACGAAATAAGACTTGGAAAAGATACATAATACCCAAATTAACCTTGTTTCCTTCAAAGTCATCCCATTGGGTGGTTGCATGCTTATTATTATTATTATTATTATTATTATTATTATTATTATTAGGCTTCCTTTGCTCCTAACGTTCTCCTAGTTCCCTGGGAAAAGCTTCAGAATTGCTTAAGTCACAAAGAAAAATTAATCTAAATACCTCAGAATATTTTTAAAACCAAAAAATAACATTCCCTATGTTCTACTTTTTACATGAGATTTGCCACGTAAAGATGTTTTAATATTTCCAAGTGTCAAATCCACCACCAAAGGATTGTTTGCAGCTATTAAGGGCACTCCAAATAATGTTACACAGACCATTCTTTAAGGTAATTCCAAAGGTTTGAACAAGATAGTATTTTGGGATTAAGTATACAGTCTCCAGAGGTGGCTATTTGAGGAAGACTGTTCATTTGCTAGCATACATTCAGATCACCAGGCAGCTTGATTGCAAAGGGTTCCAGTCTCATTGTATTCTATGTAAATAGCACCCCTTGGAATTTTGTAACACTGACTATCTACATCCTGCTCTGTTTGGGAAAAAGTAGTTCTATCTCTTAATACACACTCTCTTAGTCTTTAGCAAGAATCCATTTCACCAGTCTCAGTCAGAATAGCAGATCCATGAGGGTTAGTTTTTTTTTTCTCTTTAAATTTATTTTTGTCTTGTGGAATCACTGAGTGATGGCCTTTCTCTATTGTTAATTATTCTTTGTCATATTTACGAGACTTTCAAAGTACTAGGATCTACCTTCTGGAGATGGTTAGGTTTTATATATTTTTACATCACACTAATTTTTATGTGACAAAAGTGGCAAGGTTAGAAACATTATTATCTTGGATTTAGTGAGACAGTCTGGTTTAATATTAAGTGAAAGTCTTGGAATTTTAGCCTCAGATGTGGTTGAGAACTTTACTGCTGTTATAATTTCCCTTTAATCTTTTCATAAACCAAAAAAAAAAAAAAAAACCCGAAAAAACAAAAACAAAAAAAAACCTTACCAGCGTTAAAAGAGATTGTAAAATATCATTTAAAAAATCTCTTTCAAAATCCAGGAATAGGAATTGGTCATTGGCCCCACTTAACCGGTTAGGTTTATAGGTCACATTAATCAATATTTGGTTTCACAGCAGATGTGGAGGAAGTGAAAAGTCTGGATTCCAAAAGAACCCAAGAATACTGAAAAGTATCACATTTCACACACATGGAAAAAATGGAGAGGGATAACAGATTTATGTATATCTGAAAGCAATAAGGATGAAAAAAAAATACGACTCATACCATCAAAATCACTGTTGAGCAACAACTTTTGGATGCTGCTTAGAATTTTCTTAATCCAAAAGCCAGGAATAAAATGTATACATCTTAGCACAGCATCATGTGGTGTCCCACCTTGCAGGAGAGCACTTTAAAATCATACATATAAATACCTGCACAAAGGCATGCATTTCTTTCCCTCCCTCCCTCTTTCTCTCTCTTTTTACCTCTCTGCCTATCACAAAACATTCAAAGTTTAGTCTCTTGTATCTTTTGCAGAAGGTCTTTTGCATCTATTGTTCATTCAACAAACATTTACTGAACCCCCTCTGAGGGCCAGCCTCTCCAGTAGGTACAGTGAGAAATAAAAAAGAAGAGTTTGACAATGGGAATAAAGAAACCCTAAATGATGAAATATATTAAAAACATTGGCAGGGTCTTGAAAAGGAATTTTTAGGGAAAGAGAACACCTGCTTCCTTACTGGCATTCGCTCGAGTCAGATGTATTTATTAATGCCTATTGTGCACTAGGCTCATGCTAGGCGCTCTGAGGAACACAAGGAGAACAAGACTAAGTAACATGCCCGAGCTCCGACATCTTATAGACAGTGGAGCTTATACCTGACACCAGGATTGAAGGCTTTCCATCAAACTTCTGTTCTCACCAACCTTGAACACATCTTTTCAAATTTTGTGACCATGTTCTTTCCAAGAAACTGATTTTTGCATTTGTCCAATCACACAGCTGGATGCTGGGATCCATGTCTGCTCATTTCCAACTACATTGACTATTTAACACAATTACAGATATCCTACTAATAATTTGAATCAGTTGTTTACCAGTGCAGTTATTTTAAGGCTGTCATGTGGCTGCTGCTGGAAGGCTGGTGAGCAGATGAGAACAGGAAATGAACTCAATCATTTATTAACATTGAAAATGACAAATTGAAAGGTGTTAGGTCCTGGGTTAAATAGCAGTTGGCTGCTGCAAATGAGGGAATGGGAATTTTCCAAATAAAGGACTTACTGAAAGAATTTTTCCAAAATTTAGTTTTGGTGTCATGGAAAAACACTGATTTTTTTATTTTAGTTTTTTTTTTTTTTATTTAAAAAAATTTTATTGAAGTATATCATTCATACATGAACAATACATAAACATATATAAACAATAAGTATATACTAAAAGTTGTGAACTTACAAAACAAACATGCATATCTTCATACAGGACTCCCATATGTTACCCCACTACCAACACCTTGCATTGTTGTGAAACATTTGATGCAAACAATGAAAGAGCATCATTAAAATATTACTACTAAGTATAGTCCACAATGCTTTTTCTTTCCTTCTTTTTTGTTTTCTTTCCAAAAATTTGTAGAAAGATTCTCTAAAAAAGCTAGGCTTTACTGAATTTTTATTTTACATGCGCCAGCATATTAGTGCTTTACATTTATACCCTAATTTTATCTTCACAATCAAGGGGGCAGGTACTACTATTACTCCCATTCTCAGTTGAGGAAATAGCAATTTGGAAAGCTTAAGTGCTTGCTCGGTGTCACCTCTCTATTAAGTGAACAAAATTGGTTTGGTCTATGGCTGCTTTTTTACAAAAAGAAGCTTTGGATCACATAAATGTTACATAGAAAAAATAGGGGATTCCCATATACTCTACTGCCTCCCCCTCCCACACTTTTCCCCATTAACAACATCTTTCATTAGTATGATACATTTGTTAAAATTGATGAACACATATTGAAGTATTGCTACTAACCATGATCTATAGTTTACATTATGGTTTATACTTTGCACCACACAATTTTATAGGTTTTGACAGAATGTATAATGGCCTGTATCTGTCATTGCAATGTCATGCAGAACACTTCCAATGTCCCAAAAATGCCTCACGTTATACCTATTCTTCCCTCTCCTCCCCTCAGAACCTCTGGTGACCACTACCTTCATATCAATGATAAAAGTTCTTCCATTACTAGAATAATAAGTCTACTTTAGTCCATAGTTCCATTCCCCCCTTATGTTTGTTTTTTCCTCAGTCTTGAGAATTTTGGGATGGTGATGCCCACTCTGCTTCCAATTGAGGGGGGACTTAGATCCCATGGGGGAGATGGATGGCACCATCTTGCTTGCAGTTATAGATACTCTCTGTTTTGTGGGATGGGCATTGTTCATCATCATCCTTTTGTTAGTTGTCTTGGGTGAGTCTGATGAACTGAAGAGTGGGTGTTGGCTGCAACTCTGCTGAGATTCAGGGTTCAACTGGCATATGAACAGCAGGAAGATTTAAGTCTCTGGTACACATATTTAATGGGTATAGTGCTAATTATAGGTTCAAATAAAAGGGGCATAAGAACCATGTGTAGGAAAATTATGAATGCATCCAACTAGGAAACACTGGGGGGAGAGGTTGTCATATATTCCAAGGTAAGGCCCACTGACGGGGCACTGAATTCCTGGGGTTGTCTGCTCTGCCTACAGTGTCAGATGTCTCTAGAGCCCTCAGGAGCCCCCCTGCTTGAGGCACTGTTTACTGCAGCAGTCTGTGAGATCTTCCTGAGATGAGCATAAGTGTAACCTCTGGAATGACTTCCTGACTCACTTTGGAATCTCTTAGCCATAAAAACTCATTTGTATTTAATATTTCCCCCTTTTGACCAAGGTCTTTTTCCAAATGCATTGCTAGTTGGAGCTTGATAATAATCTCTTGGTGCCAGGGAGGCCTATCCCTGGGAGTCATGTCCCATGCCAGGGGGAAGGTCGTGAGTTTGTATGCTGAGTTTGGCTTAGAGAGAGGCCACATTTGAGCAAAAAGGAAGCTTTCTGGAGGTAACTCTTAGGCAATATATAATACTAGGCTAATTTTCAATTTCACAAGAACAAGGTTCATAAATACAAGCACCAATATCAAGGACCTGACATATTGGTCTGTTAGGCACTGCCCATACACTCTAGTGATTCTTGCCACTTTATTATAGAATGTAGAAGGACTCCCCAGGATGGGAATTCAATATTCTTTTGGTTATTTTATGGGTCTCCACCCACTGAGACAATACCCATGACCACTTGAACACATTCATATTCCATAGAAGCATGTCCCAGGTGCTCCCTATCCTGTACATCCCCCCACCCCCGATGCCCTGCACCAGTAGCCCTCACCTACCATATTTGCATAAAGAATGTTCCCACCATTGTAGTTTTAATCACCAATCTACAAATCCCCAGAGTTTACCTGTTCCTTCCTCCAGCCCTTCCCCAAGTTCCATGGATAGTCCAACTCAACACCCCCCCACCCTGCTCACACTCACATTCCAGCACCATTGACTCCACTCACATCCCTGCACCACTATCACCCCCATCCACTGCTAAACCACCCTTCCACCTTATCATAGGTTTTGCCCATATTGAGCATCAGCTCACCATACTCTACTCCCTTTTTGTCTCTTGATAACTTATCTTTTCCAGACTCTAGTTCTGTGAGTCTGCTTAATTTGCTTCAGTCATATCAGGGAGGTCATGTAATTTTGTCTTTAGTGCCTGGTTTTCCTCACTCAACATAAGGTCTTCAATATTAATCCATGTCGCCTGTGTGTCAATTATTCATTCTTACAGCTGAGTAATATTCCATTGTATGCATATACCACAATTTGCTTATCCATTCAACTGTTGATGGACACTTGGGTTGCTTCCAACTTTTGACAATAGTGAATAATGCTGTTATGAATATTGGTGCGCATGATTTGTTCATGTCCCTGCTTTCAATTTTTCTGGGTATATACCCAGCAGTGGGATTGCTGGATCATGTGGCAATTCTATAGTTAACTTCCTGAGGAACCACCAAACCATCCTCCACAATGGTTGCACCATTCTACATTCCCATCAGCAGTGGATGAGGGTTCCCTTTCCTCCATATCCTCTCCAACATTTGTGGTTCTCTTTTATTTTAATAGCCGCCAGTCTAATAGTTATAAGATGATATCTCATTGTAGTTTTGATTTGCATTTCCCTAGTAGCTTGTGAAGTTGAACATCTTTTTGTGTGCTTTTTAGCCATTTGCATTTCTTCTTTGGAGACGTATCTATTCAAATCTCTTGCCCATTTTTTTTTCTTGCCCATTTTTAAAATGGGTTGAAAACACTGGTTTTGAACCAATTTTACTGTTTGCTGGACTTGTCATCAAGAAGATAAGTACTTGCTAAGAACTATGACATGAATGATGTCATTCAAAATTACTGCAGGCTTTATGTCTTGAGTATATTGTTGAAATAAAAGAGAAAGAAAGAGAATGAAGAAGGAAAGGAAGTTTTTATTGGGAACCCACCACATGCCAGCCCACTAATAAATGCTTTCACAAGTGCTGTTATTTACATGTCACAACAATCCAGTGAGTTTGAATTATTTAAGAACAGAGGCTTAGAGAGGCTAAATAACTTGCCTGAGGTCACACAGCTTGTAGATAGTGGAGCCTATGCCTGACAGAAGGATTCACGCCTTTCCACCAAATTGCAAGGCTGCTCTGACTCAAACTACTCACTTGAATTAGGGGGTTTAAGCTAGCAAATAAAGCTTCTGGGGAAATGCAGCTTTCTAATAACTTTCTAATTAAATGATCTTTTAAGAGACTCTCAAATTTTGCATCATAAATCATATTCCAATTCAGCCTGATAATTTATGTATTAATCTATATTTCCCTTAAAAAACATATAGTTGAAGATGAAAAACATTGTTTTGGCGTGACCTGCTGCGCTGTCCCTTCCGTTATCATGGGTTTGTGGACTGCCCTGGAAATGAGCAGGGACCCCGGAAGTCAGCTGGTGGGGAAGGTAGGTCTAGCAAGCTATCATTAAAAGGGCCATGGAATATTACCATACGGAAATAATCAAATAAGAGACAATGTAAGAGTAAAGATGTTTGTTGCAGCATGGTTTATAGTAGCAAAAAATTGGCAATACCTAAATATCCAATATAAGTGATTGGTGAAATAAATAAAGCTACATCCATACAATGGAAACTTTTTCAGTTATTATAACAGTGATATGTTGGTAGGTGATGGATATGTGGAAGTTCATTATACTTTCCCTTCTGTTTTTTTGTGTTTGAAATTTTCCATAATGAAAGATTTTTAAATGCTGATGTATTTTTTATTGACCATCTTAGAAATATTTTTATGATATTTTATTATTTAAAGCAAATTATTACATGTATAATTGTAATTATTGCTCACCCACATCTAGTTTTCCCCTTCTTCAAGTACAAGAAGGTCTAAACTTCCCTGTCCCCTTGCAGATGGGCAAGGCCATGGCCCTCACTGTGGTCTATGGATATAGGCAGAAGTGAAATCTGTCACTTCCAGGCTGGAGCAAGTAAGTGCCAGTGTGAGACTCTCCAGTTCTCCTTTTCCTCTACCTTTGCCACTTGCACTTTCCACGTTTGTTCCCAAGTAAGGCCAATGTCAAACAGAATTCCTTGACAAAGTAGAATGGACATGTAGTATGAGCAGGAAATAAAACTTTGATGGTCAGAGCCCCTGACATGTTTGTTGCCACAGCATAGCTTAACCTATCCATGCTGGTAAATAAAATAAAGTAATTTGCTTGCACCCTCTTCTAGGTCAGGTCTTTATGCAAGTCTCACTTTCTGATTAAGGGCTTCCCTGATTGCTCCTATTTAAAATTGCAGCCTTCCAGTGCTCTCTATCTCCTATGCCCTGCTGTCTTCTTCTCTATAGCATTTATGTCCATTTCACATACCATATAATTTTCCTATTTATTGTTTATTGTCTGTCTCCCTCATTAGACAAGAAGCTTTATGAGGGCAAGGCTTTTTGACTGTCTTCTCAGCTGTAAACCCAGCAATTGGAAAAGGATAGATGAGTGACAACAGCAACATACAAAACTGTCGCCCACATTAATGTATTTCACCCATATTCCAACTCTATGAGAAAGATAAAAATAGTGATTATTAAGAAAATGAGGCCTAGAGGGGTTAAGTGATCTTCTCTAGATCAGAATAATCATAATGGTGATCTTTCTCTGGACTAAGCATCTTTTTTGTTTGTTTGTTTGTTTGTTTTCAATGTAACCCTCACAATAATCTTACAAGATAGATTAGATCCTTACCCCCCTTTTAAAGGTGGGGAAAGTGAGACTAAGACAAGCTAAAGACTAATTATTTCATTCATTCAACAAATATTTGCTGAACTCCAGCTAAGGCCAGGCACTGTACAGAATAGAATACTGAGCAAGACAGACAACATTCCTTTTCTCATAAAACTTACACAACAGTGGGGGGCAGGGAAGTGTATCAGATGACTCTGGTGCCCCCTCACAGTCCTGCAGCCATACCTCTGAGTCCAGCTGCTCCCTGAAGGTTTTAATCACTTGACACTGAGAGCATCTCAACAGCCTCTTCATTTTCTGACCCTGGAAGCAGCTTGGCCCACAAGCAGCTTAGAAGTGGGCAAGGAGTTAACACCCCTAGATGCAACCTATATTCAACAGAGAAAGGGAGCTGATGGAAAAAACTCCCAATTCTCATTTTCAGGCAGACACTTCCGAGAGGCAAAGAATCAGAGGATCAGGGCAGAAATATAAATGCCATAAAGAATGCAAAGCAAGATGAAGGGATAGAGTGATTCGCTATTACTCTCTAGGGAAAGGGGAGGTTCTGCTTTAGGTCAGGTGGTCAGAGGGGTCCCCTCTGTGGACCATAAACTAAGACCTGATGACAAGGAGCTAGTTCTGTAAACATCTGGGCATGGCGGTGGGTAGGAGTGTTGCAGGCAGGTAGTGAAAAGGTCCTAACAAAGAAACAAATGTGGTTGAGCATAGTATAAAAAGTGGAAGATAAAGTCAGGGGTCAGATCAGAATGAGTGTTATTGATCTAGTAAGGAAGTTAGAAATTCTTTTCATTGCAATGGCAGAATTTGGAGGACTGAAGAGACATCCAGTGGGCTGAGGCATTATCCAAGGTACCTCAAGGAATGTAATGTGATATGAGGTTGGAATGATGAGTTGGGGTCAGCTGGCTACAGCCTGAAATACCTCCCTAAAGTGTTTTTACTTAATTCTGCAGGTGTTGAGGTGTCAAGGATTTGTAAAATGGGAAATGATTGGATCTTATTTTTGTTTTAGGGCAATTACTCTGGCTGTGTAGTGAATTGGGTGGGGAAAGACTGCTTAGAGGATGATTAGACCCCTGCCTACCTTTGGGAATGTTTGCCCTTGAGCCTGTCAACTGTTCACTTTTCACACTGATAGCTTCTCTCCAGAGCTTCCCAGAATATCTTGGACTTTCTGGAATTTGATGACCTTCAGTGCTGTAAATATGAATCATTCTGCACATTTACATTGAGCATGGAGATCTTGGAAAGAACAAAAGCATCCCGTATAATGCCTAGGGAATTATGGAACCTGTAGGTATTTTTCACAGCCCATAGGCAAAGATGTGGCCATGGACATCTTCTCTACTTTAGCTCATATAAAAAGGCAGAGCCCAAGGAATTGACAAGTCATCAAGTCCAATTATGAATCCGGTGGCCCACAGAAGAATTCCCTAGGCATTATACGGGATGCTTTTGTTCTTTCCAAGATCTCCATGCTCAATGTAAATGTGCAGAAATGATTGCCCAGTTCACAGAGATTCAGGGCGAGAACCTAATAAACAGGGTGTGCTTCCTCATTCAGTGCTTTATGCAACAGCCCAAATCACAAAAGGTCTTCCTCACTCAGTAGAGTCTCATATTTATACCAATTTGGGCCCAGCTCTTGCGCTAGAGTGGAACAAGAAAAATTAACAGATATTGTTTCTAGTAGCTACCCCAAATGCAAAGCATGCTTTTTTCAGACCTAATGATATTTTATCTCATTAGCACTTTTCTAGTCAAATTACAAAATCACTGAGTCTCTGTCAGGGACTTTAAAGGTCATCTGGTCCAATTATACAATTTTCAGAATTCTGTAACTCGGCTTTGTGAAAGACACTAAGATTTGAAAAGATTTTTGTCTTGGGCTTAAGAATAATTTAAAAAGTGTATTAGTTACATCATTCATTCAATCAGCATAGGGAGGGTGTCAAAATAGGTCCTACCCCCAAGTTGCTTATAGTACAGAAAAATAATGTAAAATAATATATATTTACTTGATTCTTACCTTTCTTGCCCTCAACATCCTTGTTGATTTGACTTGCCTGGAAATTTTTAATACTTTGTTCCTGTATTTATTCAACAGCCTGAATATGGCTTTAAGAGAAAGTAAAAGGAACTCCAGAGATGTTTCTCAGCTGCCTTTCTCCCATCCCGAAGCTTGCAACCCACCAAGTACAAACATCTGCTCAAGCCTGAGCTTTTGCTTTGTCGGCTGTGTTTGCTGGAGAGACTCCAGCAGGACCCAGTAATCATTGACAGGAATACCGAGACCCTTGACAGGGCCTGGAAATAAATTGCTCTGGTGAAAAACACACCAAACCTTAGCCATAAATTACCCTGACAGTGGCAATTGGAAAAAGGCTGGCTCAATAAAGATGTGTTTGCCCCATGTTGGAAACTCACATCTTCCTGAGGCTAAACCCCTGGAGTGAGACCAGCACTGTTGTCACTTGAGACTTTTTACTCTTTGAGGGCCTTTTCACTCTTTAAGTGCATACTGGCTGGGTCAATGAATAAGCTCCAAAGATAGAAACAGCAGTTGTAATAATAGCAATAAACTTGGACAAAACACTTTCCTGCTTACAAAGCCCTTTCCTTTTTAGATATGTCTTAAAGTGAAGGGTAGGAGATGGATGGCAGTTGAGGGCGGCATGTAATCTAGGTGTCTCTTCATCCCTTCTGCCATGCAATACCAATATTTCGAATGCACAATGCAAGTCTTACAGATCATTAGTGCCTGATGCACAAAACAGTTGTGTGCAAAGCTATTCAGTCTAGAGAAATACAGGCTTCTTGGGATCTGTAGTTCTGTAGCTGTGCTGTCAGGTACAGTAGTCTCTAGCCACATGTAGATACAGAGTACTTGGAATGGGCCCAGTCTGGATTGAGATGTACTGGAAGTGTCAAGTACACTCCAGATTTTGAAGACAGCATGAAAAAAAATGCAAAATTACTCATTAATACTTTCTTATATTGATTGCATGTTATAATATTTTTGATACATTGGGTTAGATAAAATTTATAATTAAAATTAATATCACCTGTTTCTTTTTGCTTTTAAACATGTGTCTACTAGACAATTTAAAGTTACACATGTGGCTTGCATTATATTTCTATTGAACAGCACTATACTAAAGTCTGCCTGGGGATGAGCTCGTTTTAACCTCCCTAACCCCTCAGCAGTTATATGAGCTGGGGCACCAGAGACTTGCTCTCCTTATCATGACAGTATTGGGAACACTTTAAGAGGATCCAGAGACAGACTGGAGTTGTCCAAAGTAATGCCTTATTGCTCACTTTCCCCAGCCCCAAGAAAGGAGGCTGGTGTGGAGTCTCTGCCCTGAGGGAAAAAAGCCACAGAAGAGATGGTAATGACCCTCTGTGTCTTCAGTGAAAATATAATGGCCCCCTATAACCACAGAACTGAGGCTGGATGGGCAGGCAAGGCAGCCATCTCTGTGGTTACCAGGATGCCCACGAGTTGCATTCTAGTCCAGGAAACTTGCAACCAGGAAAATTAGGAGGGACTCTCCTTCTCATCAGCTTCATGCTGTGACAGTCTTCAATGGCCAGCTCAGATGTGGCCATTCACAACATGGTCCGTGGCACTTGTCCCTGCTTAACCCCATGGCTCCGTGGGTCTTCCTTCATAAATTGGTCTTCCTGCTTCTACCCTTGCCCCGATCAGAGTAGTCCTTTTAAATGTAAGCCAGATAAAATCACTTTTCTACTCAGAACCTTCCTGAAGCTCCATATTAGTCTCAGAGGAAAAGCCACATCACCTGGGTCCTCATCATCACCCTGACCCCATCACCTACTCCTGTCCCCCAGCCCATCCAACTCCTGTCTATACTCCAGTCCTGGCTTTTTCCTTCTGCTTGGAGATAAACTTCTCTCATACATTTACATAGCTAACTTCCTTGTCTCCTTTAAGCTTTGCTCAGATTTCACTTACTCAGCAAGACCTCTCTGTCCACCCATTTAAAATTGCAACCTGCCCTACTACCATATAGATCCTGCACTCCAATTTCTCTTATCCTTCTCAATTTTTCCTTTTCCCAATGCCCTTATCATCTTTTAGCATAATTTAAAATTTACTTATTCATCTAATTTTAATTGTCTGTCTCTTTCCACTTAAATATAAACATCTCAAGGGCAGAGACTTTTTAAATCTTTTTTTAAAATTGATGTACCCCTAAGCATCTAGAATAGTGATAAGTGTTTTAGTTTGTTGCTAAATCAAAAACCATGCAATGGATTGGCTTAAACAATGGGACTTTATTGGCTCACGGTTTTGAGGCTAAAAGAAGTCTAAATCAAGGCATCATCAAGGCCATGATTTGTCCTGAAGACTGGCATTCTGGTGCTGGCTGCCACTGATCCTTGGTCCTGGGTTTCTCTGTCACATAGCGATGCTCACGGTAGCTTCTTCTGGCCTCTCCCTTCTCTTCTGGGTTTCATTGACTTTCAGCTTCTTGCTTCCTATGGCTCTTTCTCTCTCTCTTTCTGTGTCTGAATTTCATTCTGCTTATAAAAGACTCCAGCAGTAGGATGAAGACCCATTCTGATTGATTTGGGCCACACATTAACTGAAGTAAGGTCCTACTTACAATGGATTCACATCCACAAGAATGGATTAATTTTAAGAGCATGGCTTCTCTGGGGTATGTAGCGCTAAACTGTTGCAGTATTTAATAAATACATTTTGAATAAATTAATGAAAGTACAAAATGTCCATTACTCTTTTCATTCCTGTGGCTAACTTTTTAGGGCAAACCATATCACCTGATGCTGAGAAGAATCCAGTAGCATCTCATCTTACCTCTTTGGCATATAGGCCTTTCTAAGTTCCATTTAGCCTAGCTTCCTTCCAGACCTTCCTTAACAAATCCATTAGACACTTGCCAATAGCCCATTTGCCTTTGGCAAATGCTGGACTATGGTTAGTTTATGATGGAATTCTCTAACAAGTCTCTGAGGTGTAGCTTTTCTACTATAGAATATTTAGTTTTAAACTTGTACATAATGGAGAATCATTGAAACCTTTTTAGTAAGAAAGAGGTGTGATCAAAGTGGTGTTTCACTATTCACTCCTTTAAGTCTTCACAGCAATTTTCTCAGAATCAATTTCAATAGTCATAAACTAGTTGGTTCCCATTATCTCAGACTTTGCAGAAATGCCTTCATCAAATTACGATATGATTGTAAACATAAAGCCCATTTATAAAGACTTGTACAAGGATCATCTATCTGAAGAGCCTTTCCATGTCTGTTACAAAGTTGAAAACTTGCCTGTTTGTTTACTAATGAGCTAATAAAAGGCCTACTTGTTTTAGTTTCTTAGGCGGCTTAAGCAAAAACCATGAAGTGAGTTGGTTTAAACAGTGGTGATTTATTAGCTTACAGTTTTGAGACTAAAAGGAAGTCCAAATCAAGGCATCATCAAGGCAATGTTTTCTCCCAAAGACTCCGGCATTCTGGAGCTGGCTGCTGGCAATCCTTGACTTCTCTGTCACTTGGCCTCTTGCTTCCTGTGGCTTTCTCTCTGTCTGCCTGAATTTTATTCTGCTTATAAAGGACTCCAGCAACAGGATTAAGACCCATCCTGAATGAAGGGGACCACACCTTAACTGAAGTACCCTCATCAATTCCTAGTTACACTGGGTTCACACCCATAGGAATCGATTAAATTTACAAATGTTTTTCTGGGGTACCTACAGTTTCAAACCATCACACTACCTTAAAAGTAGAATTTTTTTTTTTTTTTTTTTTTTTTTTTTTTTGGCTCTGCAAATGAATGAGTTAGCTTTCTTTTGTCAGGGAATGGCAATAATGAAATCTAACATATTTCCTTTTGCTTTAATTGCCTGAAGAGCTTAATTCAGTGCCCTATGATGGTATTTAACTTAGCACTTATATCCTGTAATATTTATTCCCTCTGCCTCATCCCTTGCCTTTCTGTCCTATGTTTGTTACAATTTAGCTGATTTTTGGAAGTAGATGGGGTTTAGATACTTTTTGCTAGTCCAAATTTCTCAATCTGAACCTAGGAACCCTTGAAATCTGTACCTAAACCATCTTTCCAGACTTTAAGTTTTGTTGATTCCTTATGTACTCAGTTCCTTGGCCTTTTATAAACCAGCTCAACAAGCTCATCCTCAAAACTCACCTCATACTTCCCAACCTTTGGGTCTTTATCCAAACCAATTCCCCAACTGGAAATACTTTCTAACTCCTCTGCCCCCATTTATATTCCAAGCATCATTGTTAAAAATCTTTTAATTTTGAAATGATTGTAGATTTATAGAACATGGGCAAATATAGTATAGAGAGTTCCTGGATACCCTTCATCCAGCATCCCCTAATATTAGCATCTTACATAACCATGATACTCTAATCAAAACTAAGAAATTAACATTGGCACAATACTATTAACTAAACTACCATATTAGAAGTACCTGATGTCAACATATCTTATTTCTGGTTATACTAACCTTGATCACTTGTTTAAGATGGTGTCTGCCAGGTAGTTTCTATTTTTCCGTTTCTACATACTATTTGTCAGAAGCAAGTCATTAAGTCCAGCCCATACTCATGGGAAGGAGAATTAAGCATCATACTGGGAGGGAGGAATATCAAAGAATTTGTGGACATATATTAAAACAACACAGTAATTAAAAAAGTATTTGGGAGGAGATATTGTGAGGCTTTCAGTTCCTTCCTCCAGGCAGCCATTCTAAACATTAAGAAATTCTACCCTGCAAGATTCTCACATAGAGTATGTATATCAGTGAATCTCAATCATTGGCCACCATGATCTACCTGCAGATACATTCTTTTCTATGTCCATTCTCTAATGGCTACACCCAGCATTTGTATGCAATGCCCAGGTTTCCTCTCCCACTGGTCAAGACACACCAGCTCTGGCTTTACCTCTCATTTAACAATCAATCATTTATGTCTTTGTGCAGTCTGCTCTATTTTTTGTGAGTAATTATTCAACTCTTGCATTCTATTTAGGGGTAAGACTTGTCAGATGTTGGAATCATCTAGATTCGTGTTTGAATTTTAGGCCCACCAAATATAGCTGTGAGATATTGGGCAAGTTATTCTATCCTTCCAAACTTCAGTTTCCTTAGCCATCAAATAGGAATGCTTATATCAAGATTGTTGAAAGGATTAAATGAATTGATAGAGGCAAAGGAACTTAAAAGTACCCACTACACAGAGGGAGCCTACTAAAGCTGGCTTCCACAACCTGACCAACCACACTCATTGCCACACACCCTGACCCAACTATGCTTTCATGCATCTCCTGGAGCTATGGAGTTTCACACTGGGAAAAATAGTATGGATGACATTGTAAGGCTGAATGGATGGGTCTCCAGGGCTCTACCTCTGCATCTATCAGAACAGGCTGCTTTGATGTATTTTATATATTGTTTTTAACCTAAGATTTTTGTTTGGAAAAAAAAAGTTTTAGAGCTGTTTTAGTTTGCCAAAGGGCTACTGATGCAAAGTACCAGAAATGTGTTGGCTTATATATTTATTGGAGTAAGAGCTTACAGTTCCAAGGTCATGAAAAGTCCAACTCAAGGCTCCATTAGAGGTGTTTTCTCACCCAAGTCAGCAGCCATCTGTTGAAGTGTGATGGCGGGCAATCTCTGTCTGGTCTCTGCCTTTCTCTCTGGACTGTACCATTTCCCGGTGCATAACTGAGGGCAACCAGACATACAGCTTGTCTCTTACTGGGCCTCTTCTCTTAGGCTCGGCTGCTCCACTTTCTTCCCGATTTCAGCTGCAAGCTATCAGGCAAATGGTACATCTCTCCCCTTGGCCACAGCTGCTTGAGCCTCTCCTTTTTGTTATATGGCAAGATCAAAAATGGCAGAGCTCTTTTTCTTCTGAGTCTCTGTGTCTCCCTTTATATCAGACCCAGCAAGAGGGTGGAGACTCAACATGAATCACGCCCCACTGACATATTCCAGTTAAATGGATCTCACACCCACAGGAATGGATTAGTTTAAAATATAATATTTCTTTTTTGGGGATTCATAAAATAATTTCAAACTTCCACAGGAGCTCACACTGTAAGTTTCTACAGAGTAGAGGAAATTTCTTATACTTCTTTGTCATTCCCCAGTGCAGAGCATGAGACTATTCATGCAGATGAGGTTCAATAATTGTCCAACCAATGATGAAAGTAAAAGCCCTATGCAGTACCTGGTCTTGCAGCAGAGCCTAAGGCATTCGTCCACCTATTGTAGTTATCACCAGTCACTATGGCTGAGCAAACGTGGCCACCTGGTCTTCTTATAAAATATCAACACTGAACATTGCTCTTTCAGAGACCCCATAAATATGGGGCTCTTGACATGACTTTATGCATATATTCAAGTGGCAAGAAGTTGTACTCCTGAAACCTTTTGGGGGATTTGTAAAATTCAAAACAATTCTTATATTTCTTTGCAAAGTTGATTTGGAAGTTATATTTCTCTCTCTCTCTCTCTCTCTCTCTCTCTCTTTCTCACACACATGCACACACACACACACAAATACTCATATATACACACTGAGAAACATGTAAAAGTGTAAATGCCAAACTGTTAACAGTATTTATTTTTCACTGGTAGAATTTGGTATCTTTCTTACTTTCCCTTTTTTATTCAACTGAATATTCTAATTTTTCCAACAAAAATTTTTTTTAAAAATTAATAAAATGTATTTTACCAAGAAAGTGAATAAGAAGAGAGAGAGAATGGAAAGGATTGAATATTGAAGTCTGAATTCAAAACTTTTTTAACCTAATAGATTTTCTCTGCAGTTCTTGAAATGCTATCATTTAACATTCTCTGTGTCCTCGGTTTACCTCCTGCCAAACGGGGATATTTGTACCTTCTCTGCATCCCTGGAAGACAGGTATGGTAAATCAGTGTCCATGGCACGCTTCAAGAATTACAAAACAATCTTCCAAAGGCTGTCAGGTCTTTCATAAACAAGCCCCTGAAATGGAGCAAACCTGAAACCTGGGGATTTTGCATATTTTCATTTGGACATTGCCATTGTTTGTTTGTTTTTTTTAAACAATGGAGTCATAGAATTTTGGAGCAGAGATACAGAAAAGAGAATTTCACTTCCATCCCCTCACCCTAAGGCAATTGAGGTTTAGAGGTAGGACACAATTTGCCCAAGACTATCTCTCCCAGTGAAAGATTGTTCTCCCACTCTTCTTGGTATCCTAACTCAATCATTACAGTTCTGTATTCTCAGTTTTCCCTTTAATTGGTTTTAGAAGCTGTACTCTTACTATATTATCTAGGTAAATAAGACCAAAAGCAAAAATACTTCGGAAACCAAGCTGCATCACATTTCTACTGCCATGGCTACTTTGCTTAATGATCTAAACGTGCCATCACTTTGGTCAGTATATGGATTTATCAAGGAAGAGGGCGTTATTGAAAAGGAGTGAGTCAGCACATGCATGCAAAGAGACATTGTTCAGAACATGCTACCAGCCCAGATGTCAGGGGATGGGAGAGGGGGAGGGGAGTGGCAGATGGCAAGTTATGGAAAAACAAAGGACTTTTTCTATATTTGGGACACTGAAAGGAAAAATTATAGTCACCAATATGTTCAGTTGTCGACATTAGGCCAAGACCAAGGGGTTGCCAGTAGAACTTGTTTTCTTGAAACAAATCCCAGCCACACTGTTCCCACAGACAAGGCCTGGGTTTCTAACCTGTTTTTGCACTGATTTTTGATGCAGGGGAGCAATGGGCTTGCTTCCTTAATTGAGAAGAGGGCAAAGTCCAATTGGAATGACCAAATGTAGCAACTTTGGCATTGATTCAAGAGCCAGAGCCCTATGAGAAGTAAAGACAGGACAATGACGGGAATACTCAGAACATTTATGAGCAGGTGAGTCTTTAGTGGCTTCAAGGTTGAGGCAAACAGATGGAGTGAGCAGGGGAGTTGTCTCTGACAGTAGTTCCTAAGGTTCACAGACACCTCAGGAGGAGAGCTGGTTGTTGGAAGTCCAAGAAGGCCCAGGGAATCGAAGAACTTGAGCTCCTAGTAGAACTTTTGAAATGGATGGGATCAACTGCTCTCATGAGAACTCTTGCCTATGCCTGCCTGACTGCCATTCTATCTCTTTTAAGTATCCTTGCAATTGCCTATAAAGACCACTGTGCTAATCCATTAGAGCCAGGATTGCAAATTAAAAGAACTACAGGGGCCAACAGATAAGAGAAATAAGTGAGCTGGGCATAGAATTCTGGAAGTCCTTAAATTCTCAGTAGCTTAATTGACACTGGGCATCATGCTGGGGAGGTTTAAAGGAATGTTAGGGACTGTATCAAACCAGAGAGCACATTCCCCATCTGCAGCTGTGAGGCACTTGGCTAGAGCTCCCAGATACAGAAGCACATGTTTTACACTGTAGAAGGGCATTGGCTAAGGAGGTAAGTGGGTGAAATCCAGTCTGCTCTCCTCTTGCCAAGTTGTGAACCCGTTGACCTTCACCAGCTCTCTGGGGTACTCTGTTTCCTAAGGCTGCTGTAACATATTACCACAAACTTAATGGCTTAAAATAACATAAAGGTATTTACAGTTCTGGAGGCCAGAAATCTGAAATCAAGATGTTGGTAGGGCCACATTCCCTCTGAAAGGTGTAGGAGTCAACACTTTTTTGCCTCTTCCTGGCTTCTGGTGGTTTGCTGGCAATCCTTGCTTTTCTTTGCAGATGCAGCATTTCAATCTCCGCTCCTGTCATCACATAGTATTCTCCCCTCCCAAGACTATCTGTTTGTCTTCTCCCCTTCCAATTAGGACTTCAGTCAGATTGGATCAGGACCCACCCTAATCCAGTTTGGGCTCAATTTAACTAACTGGCCAACTTAATATCTTCAAACATAACATCTTAACATCTTCAAAGACCCTATTTCCAAATAAGGTCACATTTATGGGCCGGGGGGTAGACATGAACATGTCTTTTGAAGGGTCACAATTCAACCCATAACATGTGCTTTTTTCTGATTTGTGCAAAGGTGCAGCCTAGGCAGGCAGCAACCCTGGCTCCAACTCCTTGCTGCCAGGTTAGAATGTAGGTTCAACATTTCCAGAACTTCTGATTTTTTAAAAGAAGCTAGAAACCTGCATCTTTATGTATAATCTCTTAATTTTTAAATGTTGCCTCTAATGTTGAATCTGTGTCAGCAGGCTCTTTACTCCCAGTGTGTGACTGTCTTGATGTGGGGATAAGGGAGGTGGCTCAACTTTGACAACTTTGCTGTCAAAGGATCACAGGTAGGGTATTTACATCCCCTGTCTCTTAGAGGAATGCAAGGTGAATCATGTTAGCCAGTGTCTTAGTGGAGAGAGAGGTGCTGGCTATGTCCCAGGCCCTAATATCAAGGCAAGCCCCTTTGAATGCCTTGTGAGTATGAATGAATATTGTGAATGGCTGTGAATTACCAGCTATGCTAGCCTGGGCAAGTCACTTAACTTTTCTGGACCTTTCTTTCAGCATCTGAGTCAGGTCTCTACAAAGTATCTTACAATAATTAAATGAGATAAAGTTTCTGAAGTGCCTGGGACATGACTGCTCTTGAATACATGATAGCAGCTATTTTCAAGATTTGGTTCTTCACCCGGAGGGGCTAGAACTGCATCCCTATTCTTGTCCCCATCAGATTGTGTGTTTGAGAAACAATGACTAATAACCCCACCTATAATCATTATAGTACACAACTGAGGGGATCAGAAATCTTTATAATGATCTACTGTTTATAAGAATAACATAAAATAGTTATATTTAGTCACATGAAAGGACCTTAGAGCTGACCTACTTCAATTTCCTCATTTGCCAGATTTAGAGTGAGAGAAATATCTGTCTATGACCACAAAGCTAAATATTAACAGAGCATGAAATACAATTTATATTTTTGTTTTGATTTTGAGCTTGAAAGAATATTATACTTTTAAATGAAACCAAACGTTGCAGATGTTATTTTGAACAATGCTAAGCAATAAATGTGTTCTTGGTTGATTTGGTGATAAAATACAAATATTAAAGTTCAAAGTAAAATGTCAAAATAAAAATATATTGTTCAAAACCCACCTCTGATCCTCTACTACCTTCTTGAAGGGAATAGATTATATGGGCCACATCTTGCATTGGGAAGCAACAAAAGATGTATTTAGTGTTTTTTTAAGTGCAGGGTTTGCTTTGATATCTTTGGGGGAGACCTGGAGAGGAACATGCTGGGTATGTATGGAGTGGGTAAGATGATTGGGTAGGGCTCACAGCTGGATGTGTGTGGAGTACGTGTGTGTGCACGGTATGGTATCTGTGAGGCGTGTGTGTGTGTGGTGTGTGTGTGTGTATAGTAAGTGTATGTATGTGTATGGTGTAGAGTATGGGATGTGTGTGGGTTGTGGGGGACTGTGTGGTGTGTGTGTGTGTGTAGTATATGGTGTGGAGTGTGGGCTGTGTGTGGGGTGTGGGATCTTGTGTGTATGTGCATGTGTGGTGTGTGTATATGATGTGTGTGTGATATGTGTCTAGGCTGCATGTAGTGTGGGGGTGGGGTGGGGTGTGTGTGTGATATATGGTTTATGTGTGTGAGTGTGTGTAGGAATGAAGGCAACTGATTTTGAGAGGGAAGCAAGTCCCTTGGGGGAAGAGGAGTCTGAAGACAGGGAAGGCAGAGGAGATGTTAGAATTCTCTTCTTTCAACCTTGTAAGGGAGCTAAGAGGAAGTAAATTTAATGGCAAACACACCCCTTTCCTTCCCTCATGCTCTATTAGGAAAAACTATATAGTGTAGTAGCTAAGAAAATGGGCTCTGGAGTCAGGTTGTCTAGGTTGAATCCTAGCTCTGCTTCTTAATATTAATTTCATCACCTATAGAATAGGAATAAAAGTACCCTACATAGAAATACTGTGAGGATTAAATGATCAGTGCCTGGTACCTCATTAATCCTCTATAAATGGTAGCTCTGAATCCCCTAGTTCTCGTCCTCACATACTATACCCTATGCCCCATTCCTTGCCAGAGAAGAAACATGGACTCTACGCTTCTACACTGCACTGTGAGTATTTTGGGGCCACATCTGTGTCTTTCATTTTGTATAGATCTGGAAACTAATACAAGACATGTCACAATGAACATACTCAGCAAAAGTTTGATGAATTCGTTGACAATAACTGTAAGAATTCAGATTGTACTCCAAGCACAAATTCATTTGCACATTTGTTTGTTTGCCTATATCCCACTGTAGCAGTTTGAGATTATTTTATGACTCTCAAAAAGAGAAAGATTATGTTTATAAACTAATCTGTTTCTCTGGGTGTGATACCCTTTGATTGTATTAAATTCAGTTACTGGGCCTTTGATTAAATTGCCTGTCAAGATTGATTTAGGGGAGGCGGCTGTGGCTCAATCAGTGGGGCTCCCGTTTGCCGTATGGGGGGCCCCCGGGTTCAGTTCCCGAGGCCTCCTGGTGGGGGCGGGCCTGCCCGTGCGGCGTGGTTGGCTGACCCGGCGGGCGCGGGCAGCGAGGGGGGGATGAATGGATGAATAAATAAAATCTTTAAAAATAAAAAAAATAAAATAAATAAAAAATAAATAAATAAAGATTGATTTAGGGCTTTTGATTGGACTATGTCAGTGGGCGTGACTCAGGTTGAGTCCCCACCTTCTTGCTGGGTCTAATATAAAAGGACACTCACAGAGACAGGCAAGGGAAGAGAGTGCTGTCATTTTTGATCCTGCCATGTGACAGAAAGGAGAAGGCTCAAACAGCTGAGGCCCTGGGGAGAGATGAACCATTTTGCTTGATAACTTACAGCTGAAATTGGGAAGAGACCAGCCAAGACTAATATAGAAGGCCTGGAAAGAAACAAGTCCTATGGCAGTAGAGAGAGGACTACAAGATCACTTAAGCATGAAGCTTCAAGAGGCTGGACCCATGGAGCTCAAAAGGAAGAGGAAACCTGGAGGGGAAGAAGAGACCAGGCAGAGATCGCCCACCATCTTTCTTCAACACATGGCACCTGACTTTGGTGAGAAAGGACCTTATGGAGCCTTGAGTTGGGCTTTCCATGGCCCTGGGACCGTAAGCTCTTACCCCAAATAAATACCCTTTATAAAAGCCAACAAATTTCTTGCACCTTACATTGGGACCCCTTTGGCAAACTAATACACCTGCCATATACACTAAAGGGCTTAAGACTACACAAACTAATAACATAAAAATGATTTGAAGAGAACTTGAGTTGTTTAAATAAAAATCCAGAATAAAAACTAACATTTATTCCTGAGATAACTACCTTCTTGAATTCTGAGGACTGGTGCATTTGGCTTCTCTCAGAAGGTAGTATATACATCATGATGACTTAAAAGAAGAGGTCATGGCCTGGAGGTTCCAAGTAAGGAGGTTGGGGAAAGTCAAAGTTCTCTAGGTCTTCCTCAGTACAATGAGGGTAAGTGTTCATCAAATCATCATTAGGTTCCTTGGAGAAGCAGAGGTTACATGGTGACTTGTTTTAAATGTTTTCCCTCTTCCAGGTAGTTTACATCTCATGACCAGTATTTGTTTAACCAGTCATTGGGAATGTGCTCTCATTCAGGCTCCACCAACCTGACAGAGCATTGAAGATATGTTTTTGTTAATAGGGCTTTTCCAGTAAAAGAGATACCAGAGGGAAATTTTCCCAATGAAGCCAAGTGGAGGTATGATGATGTGTAACATGTCTCTACAGATGACAGGAGGGGCAGGTGATGATTGAGGACCAGGTACCACTTCTGATGCCATGATACCCCATAAGCTCCTTCAGAACATAGGTGTAATTGCTGAACTGACAGATTTGCCCTGAATTGACCAAAATTAAGTTTCCTGTCATAAAGGGGAATGAAGAACATTATATATAAATTAAGCTCAGTGTGATGGTTAAGTTCATATGTGAACTTGGCCAGGTTATAGAGTCCAGTTGTTTGGTCAAATAAGCACTGGCTTGTTACTTTGAGGGTTTTTCATGGATTTAAATCATCAGTAATTGATTGCATCTATAGCTGATTGCATCTACAGTCAACTGAGGACATTGCCTTCAACAATGAGAAGAGACTCATCCAATAAGTGAAAGCCTTAAAAGGAGAACTGATGATTTCAGCAATCAGAACAGAGAATTTCCATCTCTACTTAAGCCATCCTGATTCTCCTGAGGAATTTATCAAAGTTCCCAGCTTATAGCCTGCCTATGGAATTTGGATTTGCCCATTTCTATACTAGCATGAGTCAATTCTTATTTAAAAAATTCATAATATTTACATATTATATATATATATATATATATATATATATCTGTTTGTATTTTTATATATACACACACACACACGTTTATGTATATGTGTGTGTATGTGTGTGTGTATATATATATATATATAATCACCTGTTTGCACTGTTTCTCTAGAGAACCTGGACTAGCATACTCAGTTCTAGAAAAGGTACATTTTTGTGCACCTGACATAGCTTGAAATTTACATCAGCTATATACATGTAGATGGATGTAAATCTTTTTTTTTTCCTGACTTTTACAGTGATGTATTTATTATGAAAATTTTACCTGCCTTCTGAAAAAAATAAATTACTCATATTTACATAGAAATTTGTCATTTAAAAGTTATTTCTCATTTTAATATTTCATTTAGTTCTCACAAAAACTTTCTAAATAAGGAATCTAGTGTAGTGCCACATCACAGATAAGGAAACTGAGGTTTATGAAGAGTCTATAAATTACCTGGATCGATAGCTAAAAATGGACAGAGCCAGAATCAAGCCCAGTGCCACCTTCTTTTGGTTTTTTCTTTTCTTTAGCTCAGCTGCCTTCCTTCCTATAACTTTTTGTGAAATAACCTCGTCTTTATTTCACAGGGCAGATTATTTCCTTCTTATGACAAATAGACAGAAAGGGACTTTAGGAAACGTGAAAAGAATCCCAAACATTATCATGCTTGCACTGACACTCCCCAAATTTGGTGAAATCATGATTTTTTCCCCTTGAAACAACTGATACCTACAAATTCTTTAGGATTAAGTCCTATAACATAATCCCTCTCTACTTTTTACTCATTTACTCCAGGCCTTTTGCCCATGTCTTCTCCTCAAGAGCCCAATTTACTAAGGGATATCAGGTAACAAGAGGATTGATGAGAAGTCCAAAGGCCACATATGGGTCAATGAACAGAAAGCAACAGATACCATTTCACCTACACAAGAATTTTAAACTCATTCACTTCCCAATCCAAAGGGAAAATCTCAAGTTTATCATTGAGACTCAAATGACAATTCTTCATTCATTCATTTATTCATTTATATATTTATCTTTTATTGAACACTTGCTTTGCACCAGACACTGTGCTTGATGCAAGGCATTAAAAAATGAATAGGACCATTAACTCTGTATTTGCAGAGTTCAAGATTAGTGGCTATGTTTATATATCACAAAAGACAATCATTATACAATTGCCATAATGGAGGTTGACTATCTGTACCACAGATTTATATTTGAATTTATGTCAACTATTTTCATCATTGTTGTGACTATCAGCATCACCTGTTGCACACTAAGTAGGGAGTTAGTATTGTCTTGAACAGATAGAAAGGTCTTCAGCAAGAAGGTACATTTGAACTGGGCCTTGATTTGATCAAGCAGCTACAGCATATTGCATTACTTGCCTTTCTTGGTGGCAAGCATCTCTTTCTCCAAGAGTTAGTTAAGACCTGGCCTCCAACTTATGGGAGAAATGGGTATGGAATATGGAATTTCCATTAATCATTGAAAGATTCATGCAAAGAAATTAAAACACCAATCATGTTTTAACCTGAGGATCCTTAATTTCAGTGATATAGATTGAGCAAAACTGCTGTAAAGTCTGGTGCAGTTTTCCCCTTCAAGAACAATCCTATTTGGTTAGTGTTAAATAGGGGATCAGAATTTTCAGGAAAGGGAGCAACAGGAAGTTATAATCAGGCAAAATAAGCAGAGTGAACTTTTATGGATATTGTCCTCATCATTATCATAATATCAGAGGGTACCATCTTACGAACACTTCTCATGAGTTAAGAGCATACATAAAGGCCTCTCTATCTGCCATTATCATCCTCAAGGCAATACTTCCTGCACACACCTGAAGGGCAACATCACCTGTTCACAGTTACTCATAATCTTGCAAGATTAACTCCTGACATTTAGCCAGTATTTATTCACAATCACTGTTACTCCATCTCTACAGTATACCTAAAAGTATGGCAAGGAGTACCTGACATCTGAGTAAGATCACCGGCCATGCTTTTCAATTTGTGTAGTAGACTCTTGGCCTTATTTTCATAGAAAGGAACAAAATGAATGAGCCTTCAAACTGTCATCCAAAATTCCAGGTCCAGGTGTGCATTGGAGTTAAATCTTAAAATCAATTGCAATCTAGTTCCCACCCAAGCTCTAGTTGACAGGAATTATATTCATGAAAAAAGTATAAGAGTATATTCTCCACCTATATTTCTGAAATCCATATAAAAAGCATCCAAAAAAAAGCATGTTCATAAATGTATCCATAACTGCCTTTGTCAACCCACCTTCATTTTTCTCCTTCTAAGCATTCTCCTTCATTGAAGGGGTTAGAAGCCTGGAAACTACATTTCTTAGAATCCTTGCAAGCAGAGGCCTAACTTAGAGTCCACCAAAAGCTAAAAGGTGAAAGAAAAGTGGAAGCTATAATAGTGCTTCGTGGGCAGTGGCTGAGGCACATGCGCCTTAAGACACATGAAATTTTAGAGTGGTTCCAGGAATTTTACTATGAATCATCCACTTTGGTACTGGAGGCACTGCCAAAAATTTCCTGTGGTTCCTGCATCTTCCTGGATCCCTGAAAGCTAGCAGCAAACCCAAGAATTAAAGCATTTGCTGTTTCTTCTGCTGGGGATGCTCCTCCTTCATAGTTTATTGGCTCATTTTGTTTAAGGATTCAGGCTTCTGCTCAAATGCTGCTTACTAGCAAAGCCTTCACTGACCACTTTCTATAAAATTGCACCCTCTACCCATGCCACTCTGTATCTCCATATCTTTTCGTATTCTTCTTCATAGTACATTTTCTATTTTTAAAATTATATATTTATATATTTATCAATCTTCTCCTACTGGAATGTCAGCTCCAGGAGAGCAGGAGCTTTGTTTTTTTCTCACTAGCTGTGTCCTCAGCTCCTAGAGCAGCACCTGGAACATTAAAGGTGCTCAATAAATATTTGTTGAATGACAAATGAATAAATGAAATGATTGAATATATGAATATATAACAAATTAGTTAATAATGATAATAAGAGCTAACATCTATAAGTATGACTATATGCCAGCACTGTGCTAAGTATTGACTTATATCATCCTATATAATCCTTCCAATAACTCTATGGTATAGGTGGCAATGTGGTTTATCTCTCAGCATCCCATTCTCCTTGACACAGATTTTGGTTTAGGGGTAGAAGTGACATCATCAAAGGGAAAGCCCGAATCTTTGTTTGGAGGCTGAAGGAGAGACTTCTCTTTTCTGGGTAAAAAGGAAGAGGCGTGTGATGCAAGATACTGCAGTTGTCATTCTGCTGTCACAAGCAGAGTCAGTCTAGGGACGAAGCCAATATGACAGAAGGCAAAGGAGAGAGAAGGAAAGAATTTGAGTCATTGGCGCTATCACTGAGCTGCTGGACCAAACCTTACCTGAAGCTCATCCTACTTCTTTCAGTTTTATAAACCAATAACTTCCCTTGATTTTTCAATCCAGCTTAGGGATTTTGTTATTTTCAATGGAAAGCATCTTAACTAATCCACCTAGGTACCATTGAGTAGCTGTGATCTAAGGCAAGTTCTTGAGCCTCTCTCTGCTTCTGTTCCCTCATCTGTAGAGTAAGGATGAAAACAGAATTTAGCTCTAGATTTATGGTGGGAGTTAAGAGACAACGTAAATTAAAGCACTGAGCTCATAGTAAGAAATCTATACAAATGGACTAATATTTCTTCAAGAAACTTTACAATAAATGGAAGAATGGAAGACTATAACTGCTTTAAATTAGATGAGAAAAACCTGGCCATATTTACGCCCATGGCAAATTTTAGTTGCCTCTGTTCCCACAAAAATGTGCTTCAGTATTTTGTTTACATATCAACCCCCTAAATTATACAGTAAGCTTCTCGAATCTGGACGGAAAGACAATGTCTTGGTATTCTTTGCATCTGTCCTCCTGTCCAGTGTTGTGTCAGGTATATGGCAGACTTTTAATTGGCATTTGTTGGATTAAAGAATCAAGTTGTGAGAAAGGAACCTAGAGAAGGAGAGAGATTAAGAGGCAAGTGAGAAAGGATATAACGGGAACATGTTTCAAGAGTTGGGGGAGGTGGGAGCCAGAGCACAGGTAGAGGAAGTAACCTCTTAAAGGGAGAATGTTAACAACGAGTGGGATATGATTTCTGCCCCCAAATGACCATCATCACCTTCCTTTTAGAGCTGCACACAGCCAGGCACTAAATATTGTCCAGTGATTATTACCAAGGAAAGGCCTGGGAAAAACATTTGCAACGGAAAAAATATATCACAGGGAACTTTCCTCTGAGAGGGCTGGGACCATTGTATCTGTATTCATGTTACAGATTAAACTGAATATGACTTTTTAAGGAGAGAATTATAATATTTTCACACAATATTAATCTTCACTACATAATACAGTATTGTGAGAATGGAACAGCTCCAACAGAAATGAGGTCCCAAGTTACATGAATAATAACAGAAATAAATATATTTACTCTCTCTAGAAGCATTTTCAGAAATATTTCATTTTTTCTTCACCAAAACTTATGTTGGGAGGAACAAGGCATGTATTGTTATTTCCTTCTAAACATGGAATCTTTTGGAGTAGACCAAATTCAACAAAACCATTGTTTATGAATTAAGCAGTCCCAATATTATTCCAGGATAGGGTTATCACTGGGGCTACAGAGATAAATGAGGCATGAACCCTACCTTTATAGAAGTTACATTTTTTTATTATCCAAAACCCAACTAATTGGAACTTGTCTGCACTCAAGTTTAAGGAGAAAAAAAAAATCAAATAAGAAGAAGATAAGGTCAATTTGAGGATTCTGCTTTTTTTAAAATAGAGGGCTACCTGGGTCAAGTCCACATTGAACCCAATCCTCCACAGAGGTAGCTAACATTTTCAATTTCAGTGATGGCCCATGGTTCCCATAAAACCCTCCGAGACTGCACTGGGTTGGGGGGGGCACATTCTCCCCTCAACCCCATCCTCAGAGATTTGAAATGCATGTGTAAACCAAAAAGCGTAACGGAAACACCCATTAACCTCTCCTGAGCATATGTGATTGGTGTATATATCTCATCACCCTTGTTTCTATGCATTGGAGGATCTCTTTCTACTTTGGACCCTGAGCAAGAAGTGGCTTGTATCGCCAGAGGGAATTTAGATGTTCTTTTACAACTTCTTCCATACGTGCTCTCTTCCTCCTCCTTATCCCCCAATAGCCAAGGTTCCAGCAGAAAAGAGCCTTTCCATTAGAGAGTAAAACAGCTGCAGCATTTTTCAGAGCAAGATGGAAGGAAACAAGACTTTGACTCAGTGAATAGAGCTCTAGAACGTAAATGTGCACCTTAAGTGCAAACTTTGGGCAAATGCATCAGCAAAACACGCCGCAATAGAAAGGATCTGAAAAAAACAGCAGACATTCCAGCACCAGGGTGCAGAATTCCTTAAAGAAGTCAGACAATCCTTGAGCAGAGGTTGGTTATCATCAATTCTTTAATAGCGACAGAGTACATTTATTCAATGTACTATGTGTCAGGCATTATGCTAGTGCTCTACATAATTGATCCATACTTACTCTATCTTGATTCAAGTTAGATGCAAGTAGTGAGATCATTACTGTTATTATCTTCATTCTATGAAGACTCAGAGAAGTTAACTAATTGTCCAAGGTTAGATGGCCAGACTTTAAATTCATGTCCATCTAACTGACTTTGTAACCACTATGATGTAGTACTTCCTCAGGAGGGAGGAGCTGGAAACTGGTAGCTGAATCCATCACCGATTCTTTATGATCTGTTGCAAGTATTTATAGTATACTGTATGTGGCTTCAAGTTGTGTAATACGGCTTTTTTTAAACAAATCAATTTTATTTATACATATTAAGAAAACATACAATTCATCCAAAGTGTACAATCATTGGTATTTGGTATAATCACAGAGTTTTGCATTCATCACTTCAGTCATTATTACAGCATTTTCATTATTTCAATAACAATAAAAATAATAAAACACAGACAAAGAAAATTCCTCACCTCTCAATCTCTTGCTGTACATAGCCGCTATTTCTGGCTATTCTTGGACAATTATTTATTTGTTTATTAAGCAGCTTTATTGAGATATATTTACATACAATATGGCTTTTAGTATAATCACAATGTGGTATAAAACATTCATCATCTCAAAAATTTTTAGAACAATTTCATTACTCCAAAAAGAAAGACTCCAAACCCCTTAGCATTCCTTCTTTAGCCCTATATAACCAATAATCTAATTTCATCTTTATTAATTGATTTATATTTACATTTTATATAAATTGAGTCATACAATATGTAGTACTCTGTGTCTGGTCTCCTTCGTTTAGTATAATGTGTTTTTTTTAGTTTTTTTTTTTTTATCTGATATTAACATTTTATAGTATTAACTTACATTTGTTCAACTTCGAAGAAAATGATCTTATATATGCAATTTTATTCATATTCATATTTCACATAATATATTTAGTTCATAATAGTGCAGTCTTACAGTATTTGTCCTTTTGTGTCTGGCTTGCTTTAAGGACAGACAGATTGACCAATAGAACTGAGTCAAGAACTCAGAGGTTGACCCTCACATCTGCAATCAAGTGATTTTTGACAGGACTGTTAAGCCCACCCAGCAGGGCCAGAACAGTCTATCCAACAATTAGTGCTGGGAGAGCTGGATAGCCATATCCAAAAGAAAGAGGGAGGACCCCTACCTCACACCTTGTACAGGAATTGATTCAAGATGGATCAAGGATATAAAAACAACAACCATGGGGCTTCTGGAGGAGAGTGTAGGAGGGTATCTTCGGGATCTTGTGGTGGGCAGTAGTTTCTGGAACCTTGCACCCAAGGCAGGAGCAACAGGGGAAGAATAGATAAATGGAACCTCCTCGGGGTTCAGCACTTTTGCACCTCAAAGGACTTTTGGGGGCGGGGAGCACCCTACTCAATCGGGGGAAGTGTTTGGCGGTCACATATCTGATAAGGGTTTAATATGTGTGATATATAAAGAGACCATGCAGCTCAACAATAAAGGGCAAACTATTAGATTGGAAAATGGGCAGAAGACTTGAAAAGACAACTGTCCAGGAAAGGAATACAGGTGGTGAAGAAGTGCATGAAGAAATGTTCAACATCACTAATGACTGGGGGAAATGCAAATCAAAAGTACGGTGAGATTTCATTTCACACCTCTTAGACTGGCCGATATTAAAAAGTCAGAAAACTGTAAATGTTGGAGAGGATGTGGAGAGATAGTGATGCTTATTCAATGTTGGTGGGAATGTAGAATGGTACAGCCATTGTGGAGGACTGTTTGGCAGTTCCTAAGGAAGTTGAATATTGACCTGCCATGTGACCTGGCATTACCATTGCTAGGAACATACCCAGGAGAACTGAGAGCCATGACACAAATAGACATCTGCATATCGATGTTCATAGCAGCGTTAGTCATGATAGCCAAAAGTTGGAAACAACCCAGGTGTCCATCAACTGATAAATGGATAAGCAAATTGTGGAGTATGCACACAATGGAATATTATGCAGTGGTAAGAAGAAATGAAGTCATGAAACATATGACAACATGAATGAACATGTAATATGGCTTTTATTCCATAGAGTGCATTTGGTACTTTTTAAAAAGCTCTTTGTCATAACTAAAAAAGTGCCTATAATGCTTTTGAAGATAAAAGACAAAAATTTCAGCAACTACTGAAAACCATAGAATGTGGGACATTGTTTATTTGCAAGAGAACCAACTAGAAATTCTAGAACTGAAAAATGAAATCATTAAAATTAAGGACTTAAAGGATGGACTTAGCAGCAGTAAAAAGATGGAAAATATGGAGGGAAAGGTGCTTAAATATATAGAAGGTTTTGTATGCATTTAGTTGGAGTCCCAGAAGGGTAGGAGAGAAAAAAGGACAAAGGTCATAAATTATTTTAATACTGAGATGTATAATGTATTAGTCAGCCAAAGGGGTGCTGATGCAAAATACCAGAAATCTGTTTACTTTTATAAAGAGCATTTATTTGGGGTGGAAGCTTACAGTCACAAGGCTATAAAGAGTAAGTTAGTTTCATAAAGAAAACAAAAACAAAAACAAAAAAAAGAGTAAGTTACTTCCTTCACCAAAGTCTGTTGCCATGTGTAGAAGCAAGATGGCTGCCGGTCTCTGTGAGGGTTCAGCCTTACTCTTCCTCTTAAAGCTCCATGGTCCCAGCTTCTTCCTATCTCAGCTATAAGCTAGCATAAGACTTACCTCTCTCCCTGGGCCTTGTTTCCTTTTGGTCTTTCTCAGCTGTTCAGGGCTCTGGTCTCTTCAGCTGCAAACTATCAGGCGAATGGCTTGGCTCTCTCCCCAGGACTCCAACGTCCAAACTAAACTCTCTGTGTTCTCCTTTTACTTCCCTGTCTTTGATTAAGCATCTGTTTGTATAGCCCACAAAGGGGGAGGGGGGCACTCAAACCCTAATCTTGATTTAATAACGTAAAAGTGAAACCTCTGACTCTAATATAATCTAATATGCCTAGAGGAACAGGCCAGTTCACAAACACAATCCATTATCTATTTTTGGAATTGCCACATAGAGTTTTTCACATTTTACCTTCTCTGAAATCAGGATATGTCTTATAATTGATGGCATCTTACTGCCTCTGATGCTGGGCAGCAGTTATTACTTATCATTGCCTATGCATACATAAATGAATATAAAAGTACAAGCATCAAAATGTGCAGAATGGGGGGATTAGTGGCTTGGAAGAAAATCCAAAGATGATAGTAGAGCATTCTTCTCATGACCTAGGAAAGAAATGGTTGTGGGGAGGGAGTGAAGGAGGTCAATCAGACATGTTTAACTTTTTCTAGGAAGTCGGAACTGGGCTAATTCTACATAATTGCAAAGCCAGATTAAAAGTCCATCACTGATGGCTTTCAGTTTCTGTATGGAGTCTTTGAGGAAATGCTTTACACAGACAGTAGCCAAAAAGTGATTGAGATAATTTGGTCTCTTCATGGAAAGAAGTTTTAGGAATACCTGTATAGATAATTTATTTTGCTTATATTTTCCTCTTGGGTATGAACAATGATGCACAACACATTTTGTCTAATAAAAAGAACTTCTGCAGTAAATATAAGATAAAAATTCTAAGTGATAAGGATGTGTGACAGAGTTTATTTAATTGGCTGTGGGTTTATTTTTTCTTTTTTTAGTTACATAAATTAATGATGCAAGCTATAACTGATGATGTCTTCAACATGTTGAAATATGGTGTTTAAAGAGAAAATGGCTGAAAAATTTTTCTGTTAAAAGACTTCAATCCATAGGTCCAAGATGCCCCATGAATTCAAAGCAGGCCAAATAGGGAAATCCATATCTAAATATAGTGATTCTGAAGAAAGTCAAAGAGAAAGAAAATATTAACAAGAGCCAGAGAAAAAGACAGATTAAAGAAGCAACAGAAGGACTAACAATGACTTCTCATGAACAAAAATTGAAACCAGTGGAATGATGTCTTCAATCCATGAAAAAAAAAACTCCTACCAACCAAGAATTATATAATATTCACAAAGATTAAAGGTAGAATTCACAACAAGAGAAATTGTACTAAGTGGGGTTTTTCAGACCAAAAGAAAAAAAGCAAAATGGAAACAAATGTGAATAATCATTGTATAGTATATAATGATAATAGTTTCATTTGAGGGTTAAAATATAGAGCAAGTCCATATGTACAATAAGAGCAAATAAATAAGGAGGTGGGTAAATGGAGTTGAAGTGGTTGAAGATCGTTGTATTGTCTGGAAGGAGGTAAAAATACCAAGTTATATTACTTTTGTAAATCAGTGATGCATGCTGTAATTCCTAGTATAACCATTCATTGTAAAAGAATATATACATTTAAAAAAATGGAGGAACACATGATATCAAATAATATTGCAAAGAAGGGGGGAAAGAGAAGTATAGTACAAGCAAGACAGCAGAAAACAACTATTAAGTTGAATTAAATAAAATTGCTGTTTTGTAGGAAAAAATGGCTAACTATTGGTAATTTCATACAGCTCAACCTATAGTACGAGAGCAGATTTAAATCCAAATACAGTGGGGGGTAAGAGGGCGTCGGTTTAGGAGGGCACTCGCTGACTCACTCTCTGTGAGGACAGCTAATTTGGGACAGGGCCCTGCCCAGGGGTCTGTGCTGTGGGCACACGAAGCGAGAAGCTTGGGACATCTATCTGGAGGCAGCTTGACGGCGTGGATTGCTTGGTAGAGATTCATGAGTTTTAATCCTGCCTGTGGAGGTTAACACAGGCGGCTGAGCCCCACCCTCAGGGAAAAAGGGTGGTTTCAGTTACGACTCCTGCCGGCAACCTGGTGAGAGGGAGCGTTCTCCAAGAGTGGGAGGGTTCTGGTGAAGGGTTGAGAGGGGTTTCCTTTCTGTGGATTTGGCTGCCTGGAACCCCTTGCAGCATTGGGGAACAAAATAGCTAGCTTGCCTCTTCTTCGCTGTGCTTTTTCTTCAGTGATTTCCCATTATCTGCCTATGTGGATTTTGTATCCCAAGCTATCTCTTTTCCTTCCTTCATCTTTCTGCCTCCTGCTTTCTGTTGTGGGTCTTACATACCACATTTTTTCATTAGCCCACACTTAAGGGTGTCAATTTCTATTCTATCTATTTGGTTTCCTTCTTTTTTTAAATTAATATTAACTTTTTCCTTTCAGCCCTTTCTTTACTCTTTCTCTCCCACCTCATAATTTTAGCCTTCTAAATCATTACATATATATTCCTCTATTTGGTTTCCCAGTCCATTGTAGGTACTCCATTTTTTCCCTTATTACTCTACACTGCCTACATGAGCACTTTGTTTCACTAAGTCTTATATGGCCTCTCTTCTAACTTTTATTAATATTACTATTATTCCTTCTTCCTTTCTCACATCTTTCAATTCCTCTGGCCCTAATCTTTTGCTTTCAAGGGAACATAGAAAGAAGCAAGGAAATAAAATAAGAAGAAAAAGTGTCAAAGAGAAAACTTAACACACACACACAGAACCACCAGCTAAATAAAACTCTAGAGCAGAGAGAGAAGTTAATCAACCGAATAAACCCATCAAGATAAAATGATGACTAGAGGGCAACAAAAAATTACAAACCACACTGAGAAACAGGAAGACATGGACCAGTCCAATGAACAAACTAAAAACCAGGAAGAGATGCAGAACATTGAACAAGGAATCAAAGCTTTCCAAACAAATATCATGGACCAACTTAATGAAGTGAAGGAAGAGATTAAGGATATTAAGAAGACACTGGGAGAACATACTGAAGAAGTTGTAAACATACGTAAAAAGATAACGGATATGATGGTGATCAATGGCACAATCCAAGATATCAAAAAGACGCTGGATTCACATAACAGCAGATTTGAACAAGCAGAAGAAAGAATTAGTGATGTGGAAGACAATACAGCTGAAATCAAAGAGATAGTAGAACAGATAGGCAAAAACATAGAAAAAATCCAGCACAGAATTAGGGATTTAACCGACAACACAAAATGCACAAACATACGCATTATGGGCATCCTAGAAGGAGAAGAGAAGGGAAAGGGAACAGAAGGAATGTTGAAGGAAATAATGGCTGAAAACTTCCCAACCCTATTGAGAGAGATGGATGTGCAGATCCAGGAAGCACAGCGCACCCCAAACAGTATAAATCCCAATAGGCCAACTCCAAGACATATACTTGTCAAAATGTCCAATGCTCAAGACAAAGAGAAAATACTCAAGGCAGCAAGAGAAAAGAGAACCATCACATACAAGGGAAGCACAATAAGATTAAGAGCTGATTTCTCATCTGAAACCATGGAGGTGAGAAGACAGTGGTATGACATAGTCAAAGTACTAAAAGAAAAAAATCCCAGCCATGAATTCTCTATCCAGCAAAACTGGCATTCAAAAATGATGGAGAGTTCAAAATATTCACAGATAAACAGAAATTAAGACAGTATGCAAATAAGAAACCTGCACTTCAAGAAATACTAAAGGAAGCTCTACAACTTGAAAGGAATAAAACAAGGGAGAGAGAGTAGGAGGAGTTTAAAAACAACTAAAAAGACAAAAACAGAAACAAAACAACATATGACATACATTAACCCAAAGAAAATATAGCTGAAGTAAGAAATTTGTTGCGAGTAATAGCACTGAATGTTAATGGATTAAATTCACCACTCAAGAGACACAGATTGGCAGAATGGATAAGGAAATATGATCCATCTATATGCTGTCTACAAGAAACCCACCTTCGCCCAGAGATTCAAGGAGGCTGAAAGTGAATGGCTGGAAAACAATTTTACAAGCTAACAATAGCCAAAAAAGGCAGGAGTAGCTATTCTAATATCAGACAAAATAGACTTAAAATGCAAAACTATTGTAAGAGACAAAGATGGGCACTATATATTAGTAAAAGGGGTAATCTCTCAAGAAGAGAGAACAATCATAAACATTTATGCACCTAATTGGGGTGCCTCAAAATACACGAGGCAAACTCTGGACAAACTAAGTGGAGAAATAAATGCCTCTACAATTATAGTGGGGGACTTTATACACCATTATCATCATTAGTCAGAACATCTAGACAGAGAATCAATAAAGAAACAAAGACTCTGAACAATACATTAGAGGACCTGGACTTAATAGACATATACAGAACACTACATGCAAATACAGCAGGATTTACATTCTTCTTGAGTGCACATGGATCATACTCCAATATAGACCACATGCTAGGCCACAGAACAACTCTCAATGGATTCAGAAAGATTGAGATTATACAAAGTAATTTCTCTGACCACAATGGAATGAAATTGGAAATCACTAAGGGCCAGAGAAACAGATTAGGCACAGATATGGAAGTTAAACAACACACTCTTAGACAAACAGTGGGTCAAGGAGGAAATCTCAAAAGAAATCAGTAACTACCTTGAAACTAATGAAAATGATAACACAACATATCAAAACCTATGGGATGCAGTGAAAGCTGTCCTGAGAGGGAAGTTCATAGCCATAAATACATATACTAAAAAAGAAGAAAGAGCTAAAATTGAAGACCTAATTGCACACTTGGAGGAACTGGAAAAACAACAACAAACTAAACCTAAAAGAAGTAGAAAGAAGGAAATAACAAAGATTAGAGCAGAACTAAATGAAATAGAGAATAAGAAAGCACTAGAAAAAAAATAAACAGAACCAAAAGCTGGTTCTTCGAGAAGATCAATAAAATTGACAAACCCTTAGCCAGACTAACAAAGAAAAAGAGAGAACAGATGCAAATATACAAAATAAGGAATGAGCCAGGGTATATCACTACTGACCCCACAGAAATAAAGAGTATCATAAGAAGATACTTTGAAAAATTATATGACAACAAGAATGATAATTTAGAGGAAATGGATAAGTTCCTAGAAACTCACAAACAGCCTACATTGATGAAAGAAGAAACTGGTGAACTCAACAGTCCAATTACAAGTAAAGAGATAGACTCAGTCATGAAAAACTTCCCAACTAAGAAGAGCCCAGGACCAGAAGGTTTCACAGCTGAATTCTACCAAACATTCCGGAAAGAGCTAACACCAATTCTGCTTAAGCTCTTCCAAAAAAATAGAAGTAGAATGAATATTGCCTAACTCATTCAACAATGCCAACATTACCCTAATCCCAAAACCAAACAAAGATACCACAAAAAAGGAAAATTACAGACCAATTTCTCTAATGAAACTAGATGCTAAAATCCTCAACAAAATACTTGCTAGTCGTATTCAACAACATATCAAAAGGAGTATACATCATGGCCAAGTGGGTTTCATCCCGGGTATGCAAGGATGGTTCAATAAAAGAAAATCAATCAATGTAATACACCACATAAACAGATTGAAAGAAAAAAAAAATCACATGATCATCTCTATAGATACAGAAAAAGCATTCAACAAAATACAGCACTCTTTCCTGATAAAAACACTGCAAAAGATAGGAATAGAAGGAAACTTTCTGAATATGATAGAGTATATATGAAAAACCCAAAACTAACATCATCTTCAATGGTGAAATCCTAAAAGCCTTCCCTCTGAGATTGGGAACAAAACAAGGATGCCCACTATCACCAATACTATTTAACATTGTCTTAGAAGTACTTGCTCAAGCACTGAGGCAAGAAAAAGATATAAAAGGCATCCAAATTGGAAAAGAAGAAGTAAAAATTTCATTATTTGCAGACGACATGATCCTATACATAGAAAGCCATGAGAAATCTACAACAAAGCTTCCAGAACTTATAAAGGAGTTCAGTAACATCGCAGGCTATAAGATCAATGCTCAAAAATCAGTAGCATTTCTGTACACTGATAATGAGCAATCTGAGGAGGAAATCAAGAAAAAAATACCATTTACAATAGTAACTAAAAGAATCGAATACCTAAGAATAAATTTAACTAAAGATGTAAAGGACTTATATACAGAAAACTACACAACATTGTTAAAGGAAATCAAAGAAGAGTTAAAGAAATAGAAGAATATTCCCTGTTCATCGATAGGAAGACTAAACATCATCAAGATGTCTATCCTACCCAAACTAATCTACAGATCTAATGCAATCTCAGTAAAAATGAACACTATTTTTTAAGGAACTGGAAAAAACTAACTACAAAATATATTTGGAAAGGCAAGATGCCCTGAATTGCCAAAGATATATTGAAAAAGAAAAATGAAGTTGGAAGTATCACATTACCTGACTTTAAAACATACTACAAAGCTACAGTGCTCAAAGCTGCATGATATTGGCACAAGGATAGACATACTGACCAACGGAACTGAATTGAGAGTTCTGATATAGATCCTTGCATATACAGTAATCTGATATTCAACAAGGCCACCAAGCCCATTCAGTTGGGAGAGAAGGGCCTCTTTAACAAGTAGTGCTTGGAGAACTGGATATCCATAAACAAAAGAATGAGAGAGGAATACCATCTCATACCTTATACAAAAATCAACTCAAGATGGATCAAAGATCTAAATATAAAAGCCCAAACCATAAAGACCTTGGAAGACAATGTAGGGAAACATCTACAGGACCTTGTAATAGGAAATGGTTTCATGAACTTCACACCCAAAGCACGAGCAGCAAGAGAAAAAAATAGATAAATGGCATCTCTGCAAAATTAAAAACTTCTGCACCTCAAAGGACGTTATTAAGAAAATAAAACGGCAGCCCACCCAATGGGAGAAAATATTTGGCAACCATATATCTGATAAGAGCCTAATATCCTGCATACATAAAGAAATCCGACACCTCAAAAATAAAAAAAACCAAACAACCCATTTTAAAAATGGGCAAGTGATCTTAAAAGATACTTCTCCAAGGAAGAAATACAAATGGCTAAAAAGCACATGAAAAAATGCACAACATCGCTAGCAATTAGGGAAATGCAAATCAAAACTACAATGAGATACCATCTTACATCCATCAAAATGGCAGGTATTAAAAAAACAGCAGACTATAAGTGTTGGAGAGGATGTGGAGGAATAGGAACCCTCATCCACTGCTGGTGGGATTGTGGAATGGTCCAGCCCCTGTGGAGGACAGTTTGGCAGTTCCTCAGAAAACTAACAATAGATCTTCTGTATGATCCAGCAATTTCACTGCTGGGTATATACCCAGAAGAACTGAAAGCAAAGACACGAACAGATATATGCACACCAATGTTCGTAGCGGCATTGTTCACAATTGCCAAAACCTGGAATCAGCCCTGGTGCCCATCAACAGATGAATGGATAAACAAAATGTGGAACATACATACAATGGAATATTGCTCAGCTGTAAGAAGGAATAAAGTGCTAACACATGGAATAACATGGATGAATCTTGAAGACCTTATGTTGAGTGAAGCAAGCCAGGCATTTAAGGATGAACAGTATATGACCTCACTGACTTGAATTAAGGAAAGTGAGCAGTCTCTGAGAACCAGTGTCTGAAAGATAGGTTAACAAAGGAGAGAAAGAGAAGGCAAGGTTGTGAGCCATCACCCATATGGACTCAAATAAGTCTTTCCTGCACATGGTCCATCAGTTCCTTCTATTCAAACCTAAATGTGATGCTGCAGTTTGTAGGTGTACTTCCAGAGACTGGAGCTTCTGGCCTGCCCATGTGCCAGCTGTGCCTGGAATCTCGGTGGAGCTGCAACTCCTACTCTACAGCTCAATGAACTCATCCAAGTCACCTGGTGAGGAGACGATGATGGACAACGGCCATCCCAGGCAATGGAGAGAGCCGGCAGCTGCAGGCAGGATAATCCCATCCACCATATCCATGGGATATAAGCCCCCTCTCACTTGGAGGTGGAGTGGACATCACCATCCCAAACTCCTCAGGATTGGGGGAAGAGCTATGGACTAGAGTGGACTCACTGGTATTCTGTTGTAGACATATTGTGATTCAAGCAATGGAAGAAATTACAACAGTGAGGTGGAGCCAGTGACCACTGGACGCTTTTGGGGCAGGGAAGGGAAAAGCAGTAGTAATACAGGTGCTTTTTCAGGACTTGGGAATTATCTTGAGTGACATTACGACGACAGATATAGGCCATTTTACATCAGCATATAACATGCAGATCTGTGTGGGGAGAGAGTGTGGTCTGCAATGTGAACTATGGTCCATGCTTAATGACAAAGCCCCAGGATGTGAATTGCAGGTGATGAGCCACACTAATGAAAGATGTTTATGTGGGAGGTTATGGGAGGTGTGGGAGATGGGGAATATGGGAATCCCTGTAATTTTTGTGTAACATTTATGTAATCTAAGCATCTTTTAAAATATTTTTAAAAAATCCAAATACACGAGGAATAATTTTAACACTGATGTAGACTTTCACATTAGCAATACTTCCAGTAAAGCAATGTCTTCAAAATTCACAGTGGACTCTGCCAAATTAGGCAATCATTTGTAAGGGTAAGTAGGGATATTTTTGGACATGTAAACACCTAGAAAGTGTATCATCTACACACCCTTTATTTTAAAAAATTACTCAAGGAGTTATAGTAGCAAAATAAAAAAACAAATCCAAGTAAACAGAATGGCATGAAATGCAGGAAACAGTGGCAGCTGGACATGAACTGAAGCTTAAAAAAGAGCGAAATGGAAAGAAATTAAGAGACGCGCTTGGAAGATTCTCTGTCAAAATGGCAATATCTTAGTGTAGAATACTGTTTACTAATGGAAGGGAGGATTTCTACTGACGTGCTGCTAAACACAGTGCGCAGGATGGTCCTCCTCAACCAAGAACTATCTGGTCCAAAAAGTTAATGTGCTGAAGTTAAGAAACTCTGATGTAGAGTTTTACATTTCCTTCACCTTGGATCAAACTATACTTCTTACTTCTATATAAATGACATTTAAATAATAAGAGTCCTTAGTAGGATTATGTAAATAAACAGAATACATATAATAATGTAACAAAAATCAATGCTGGAGGAAGGAAAGATGTGCATATTACAACTCATCTGGGGATCTTGTTAAAATACAGATTTTGATTCAGGCAGTCTGGGGTATGGCCAGAAAGTTTGCATTTTCAACAAGTCCCCATGTTTTTTATCTCCCTGGAAATTTTTACTATTTTATTTTTATAGTTGGTGTTTTGAAATTTCACCAGGTAAACCTCCATAGTAACAAATGATCAATCACTTATTTGATGTTTATTATTTTATTTGAAAACAGTGGTCATCAAAATGTATACCATCAGACCACCTTTTGACAAATTTAAATTAGTAGCATGCAATTAGTAACATTTAAATGAGTTTCACTTTAGTTGCTTCCTTAAAGTTGTTTTCCTTTTTCTTTCAAAGAGGGGTGAGAGCTTTTTGATTGCTTTGTATTTTGATTTTATATTTATCTCCCCTCTCATCTGGATTCCTCCAAACAGAGTTTAGTTGATATGGTGATGTTGATGTTAGGCTTTTATTAATGTTAAAGAAATTCATTCATAACATTTGATGTGATTAAATGTTAATTTAGTAACATTCAGTGAGCACCTACCAGGTGCCATATTCTATTAAAGGCTGGGAACACAAAGGTAAGGCATATAGTCTGGTGGGAGTACTTATGGGAAAGCATTTCCTTGTTAAGAAAAGAAAATGCAACTGGGAAACTCTTTTTTTTTTTTTTTAATATTTTATTTATTTATTCATTTGTCCCCCCCTTGCTGCTTGTGCTCGCCGGGCCAGCCAACCACGCCGTGCGGGCGGTCCTGCCTTCACCAGGAGGCCCCGGGAACCGAACCCGGGGCCTCCCACATGGTAAACGGGAGCCCCACTGATTGAGCCACAGCCGCTTCCCAACTGGGAAACTCTTGCATTTCCCTTTCTTCTTGCCTTGAAGTGACCAGAAAACCAGAGAAATGCAGAGATAACATCCCTGAGCATTGTTGAGATGCTGAACAACCACCAGCAATTGATTAGCTTTAGATGTATAGTTATGTGAGTAAGCAAGTCCACATTTATTAAGCTACTGCAGTTGGGTATTCTCTTCCTTGCAGCTGAAGGCATTTTTTTTCAAAGATTTATTTTATTTATTTATTCCTGGCCCTCCCTCATTGTTTGCACTTGCTCTCTGTTCTGTGTGTCCATTCGCTGTGTGCTTTCTGTGTCTGCTTGTCTTCTCTTTAGGAGGTACCAGGAACCGAACCTGGGACCTCCCATGCGGGAGAGTGTCACTCAATCACTTGAGCCATCTCCACTCCCTGCTTTGTTGTCTCTCTCATTATGTTTCCTCTTTGTGTCTCCTTGTTGCGTCATCTTGTTGCATCAGCTTGCCGCGCCAGCCCTTGTGCCAGCTCCTGTCTTGCTTGTCTTCTCCAGGAGGTACCGGGAACCGAACTCGGGACCTCCCATGTGGTAAGCAGGAGCTCAATCACTTGAGCCACATCTGCTTCCTGGCATTTCTGAACTAATACAACATGTGCAAGCAATCAAGACCTGGTTACTTTCCCAAGGACATTATCAAGTACTTGTAATAATGGCTAATGATACTGCACAACAGATTTTCTATTATTAAGTTTAAGTTGTAAAATGGGAGGAAGGGGTGTAACTTTATTGATTTCAAAAACAGAACAAGAATCAGTGGACCAAAGTTTCAGTGGGCCAGATTTTGATTCAATCTTAATTAGAATTTTCTAACAATTTTAGTATTCCATCAATGGAGGGTGCTATCTTGCAAAGAGATTAGTTTCCTACCCATTAAAATATTCAGAAAGAGGCAAGAACACCATAGAAGGCATCCCAGCACTGCATAGAAAATTAGATGAGAAACCCTACAGCTCAAATTTTTCAACAATAAGGGTCAAAATGAAAAAGGCTTTGCCTTCATTAAAACTGCTATGCCCTAAATTCAAATTACTGGAGCACTATGGTTCCTCAATTCCAATTGAGATTATACTGGGTAATTAGAGATAAAGATAGTTTTATCGGATTCCCACTCATGAAAATGAAACATTTTACTTACCTGCAAAATATGATCATACTTTCTTCTAAGAGTCAATAGGCAAAGGACTATGGAACAATAGTACAAAACCTGGACTTTTAAAAATATTGAAAGGGTAAATTTGCACAAGACTAATGAAAGCTGCCTACCAGAAAATAACTCTTTACATTTAACAAAAAATACCCTGTAAACAAGTACAATTATCATTCTAGGTGATTATTTAATAATCTTGACATTATAGGAGAGCCCAATATGTTTTCTTAAATTTCAACAAAAGTTATGATTTTAAAAACCACAATTCTATGTTTAGGGTTAAAATGAGAGCATTGTCAAGAATGGCATAGCCACATATCCCTCTGCCCACACAGAGGGGTAAAATGGCACACATCTCTCAAGTTTTATGATTCACTCATTACCTGAAAGATATAGAACACATGACCCAGGCCACTCTGGAGGAGTCAGAACATATTTTAGAAGATAATTGTAAGAAATAAATCACTTTTTTAAATTGCTGGTTAAAAAAAATCACTGTGCCATTTTCACAGCCTTTGATTGTGTTCCACTAAATCCAGCAATTTTCTTCTCTCTGGAAATGCCAAACATGAAGCAGAATGAGGTTCCCCTTTTAGATTTCCTGAAAACAGGAAAACAGAGCCAGGTACTGTGCTAGGTGCTAGAATGCAAAGGGGATCAAGAGCAACATGATTTTGGATTTCATAGAGCTTACAGTCTTGTTGCCATGAACATCATACAATTAAAATGCACTGAAATCTGAAATTAGACCCACTACCAAGAAATGCAAGCTTATCTTCAAATGAGCCAGTGGGTTCTACCCAATATTTATGACTATACAAACCCATTAGACTATTGGCTCTGGTTTTACTTAAATAAACATAGCAGACACTTTTGAATCCTATGTATATAAATTAATTTTATAAACCAATTCTAAGTTTTCAAAGGCTAATTGCCTCACAAATATTTACAACGGGTATTTTTCTATTATGCTTCTTGTTCTTATCTAAAGTATAGGTAGTTGTGTGTTTCAATCAATGATTTATTTTTCATTTACCTTGACATTTCAACCAGTTATGAATGTTGTCCACCTGTGGATAAAGCTGATTGGTCCCTTCACATATAGGCATGTTTGAGTACAAAAGGTCCATTTTGGTACAGGTGGGTAAGTAATGCTACAACTGGCTTCATCAATATAATGGTCTGAGGAATTGGTTATTCAGGAAACGGCTTTCCTCCTCCCCTAATCCTCACATTTTTCTTCCTAATGACATTTCTAATTGAAAAATATTCAAAATCTAAGCTATTTGCATTGCTGAGTCATGCTAAGTTGTGCAATATTACGTTACATTCCATCTGGCATTTTAGCTAGATAATATGATAGGATGTAGAATCTTGAATTTTTATTTAAATATATATTTCAGGTATAGATACACTTCAATGTGCTACATATAATTCAGGATCTTGCAAATGTGTTCTACAGATAACCCTTATGATGGCTACTAAAATGTAAACATTTTAAATATTCATTGTACCAAATGTGCTTTTGCTATGCAAATGTTAAAAATTATTGGCATTCATTTGAAGAACTTGTTAAGCATCTAAAATTTTGTACCAGCAAGTATCTGGAGTATGCCTTGAAGCAACTACTGTTTACAGACAAAGTCTGTAAGATATCCAAATACCACTGTTATGTGTTTACAGTTTATAAAAAAATTAAATATCAAGTCCTTTTGGGTGCACATTTCTAAATGAGCATTAAATGAATTGGGGGGGGGGGTGGGACTAGAAAATTTTCATATCTGGAGCATGCCAAATGAACTATTGGATTCATCTTCCCTTTACAGGTCACTTTTGGTTGATGAGGGACTCTCTAATGGCCATTAAGGTCATTGCTAAGAATGGTTTACTTTTGTAAATGGCTTTCACCTGGAAATTCATTGCTATGCAATCAGCTGTATCAACTTGGGTCTATGAGCCATTATGCTGAACTACTGACAGATGGAGAATTTTGAAATGAGTTCCAACTAATTCTGACAGCCATCACTTCTCACCACCCCTTAGTTAAAAATTAACTTCCAACAGTGTGAAGATGATGAAATCTACCAAATACCTACAAAAGATGTCTAATATCACTAATTGTTATCTATAATTTCTTTTTTTTGGGGAGGGGGAATGAGTCGATCTATGGAGTTAAGATGACTACTAAATAAAACTAAAAGTGCATTATACCATACCTCTTGCCAAGTTAAACTTACAGGCATGAGGAAGCAGCCTCTTGAGGAAGGTCAGAGGAATAAAAAAGTGTTGTGTTGATCAAAAAGTAAAAATTTACCTGTGGTTTATCTAGTTCAGTTTTTTTTTTTTCAGATTCTAGAACATTTTACTGAGCACTCAGAACAATAGCATGCACAAGAAAATACAACACAATTGGAAAAAAAAAAAAAAAAACCCATACAAAAAAAAGTCCAAGATGGAATTCCTTCTCAAAATTTAGTTCAGTTAGTTTTTAAGGTTTGTCCTTTAAATCTTTCCATGAAATGGAGAAGTGCAATGGTGTATTTCTTCAAGAATCAAGATAAAAATATTCAAAATATTTAAGAACACTTTTGGCTGGCTGGGCACTACAAAGAACTAATTAGGCTTAGTCACTGCTTTAAAATAGAAAAGGTAAAGGATAGAAAAGCCTCTACCATTATAGGCTTTGAAAATGAGTTAGAATCATGGACATTTGGCCTTGAATGGTTTATATTCTAGACTCAGGGAGTTTTTTTATTTTTTATTTTTTATTTTTAATCAATTTAAAAGCTAAATAGATGACTTTGGCAGAAGTATTAACTTGGAATTAAGCACAGGTTTTGGAAAAGTCTATGTGAAAGATGGTCAGGACACGGAGACCTATGTCACTATAATGACCAACAGGATTTCTACCTTTCCCACTATGCATAGTTCTCTTTGATTCCTTCTATTTCCTTCTGGCTCTGCTACTGATGTGCCAGTGATGGCCAAGTAGGGATACCAATCTTGGATTTGATTAGAGTATTAGGAAAGGATAAAAGAATACTAGTCCTGTGTCCATACCAAGTGCCAACTGGCAGCTTTGTGCAGTGGCAGTATCGTAGCCAATGAGGTTTATCCGAGGCACGATTATTGCTAATTGAAAACTTTTCCCAAGTGCCAACTGGCAACACAACTGGAAAAAGACCTTGAATAAAAGGGGGAAACGGTAAAGACAAATGAGTTCAAGTGGCTAAGAGACTTCAAAGAGAGTCGGGAGGTCATTCCAGAGGTAACTCTTACGCACACCTCAGTAGGAGCTCATAGAACATCTAAGTGCCTATCACCCCACTCAGTGGGGTTCCTGAGAGCTCCAGAGACACCCTGGTCCTATATAAGGGGGGATAGCCCCAGAGACTGATGCCTTATCAGTGGGTTCTATTTTGGAATCTGTGCTCCTGAGAGTGACAGAATTAGACTCAAATAAGTCCTCCCTGCACATGGTTCACCAGTCCCTTCTATTCAAACCTACATGTGATGCTGGAGTTTCTTAGGTATACTTCCAGAGACTGGAGCCTCCCGCCTACCTATGTGCCAGGTGTGCATGAAATCTAGGTGGAGCTGCAACTCCTACCCTACAGCTCAATGGACTCATCCAAGTCACCTGGTGAGGAGACAACGATGGGAAATGGCCATCCCAGGGAATGGAGAGGGCCTGCATCTGCAGGCAGGATCATCCCACCCACCATATCCATGGGATATAAGCCCTCTCTCACTTGGAGTTGGAGTGGACATCACCATCCCAGTCGCCTCTGGATTGGGGGAAGAACTATGGACTAGAGTGGACTTGATGGTATTCTCTTGCTCACATATGGTGATTCTTGCAATGCAAGAAATTATAACAATGAGGTGGAGCCAGTGGCCACTTGACAGTTTTTGGGTAGGGAGGGGATGAGCAGTTGAAATACAGGGGTTTCTTCGGGAGTTGGAGGTTGTCCTGAGTACTGTTGTGGCAATGGATGTAGGCCATTTTAAATCAGCACACACCACTCAGAACTGAGTGGGAGAGAGTGTGGTCTACAGTGTGAACTGTGGTCTATGGTTGGTGGCAAGGCTCCAGGATGTGTAAGTTCATTGAGGTTGGTGGGCCACACTGTGGGAGATGTTTGTGTGGGATGTGGTGGGAGGTGTGGGAGGTGGGCAACATGGGAATCCGAGTGGGTTCCGTGTAATATTTTAGGTAATCTAAGCACCTCTTAAAATATATGTATATATATATATATATATATAAATAACATTTTTGTAAGCAAAAAAAAAAAAAAAAAAGAATACTAGTGGAATTTTGCAAGATAAATAAGTGAAAAACAGTAACATGTAAAACAAAAATGGCACCACTAATCATTTTGATAAAGATGAGTGTTTGTGCTGGGATGGAAACTTGAGGATAGATACTCTGTAGATGGAGTCATGTGAAATTGAATTACATAGTTATGGAGCACTTGTGCATGGGAAATAACTTAATACATAAATTTGGAAGACAATGTTTGGAGTCTGTGTGTGTGTATATATACAGAAAGGGGAGAGATGAGAGGATGTAAAGGAGGAGGGGAGAGGGGAGAGAGAATATGAACAGATTAGAGTTCAAGGGACAGTCCTAATACAATAAAATTTTTCAGTTTAATTACGGAAAGCAAACTTAAATGTGGTAATATTTTTGAGGTCATGTAGTACATGTAAGCATTAGATCTGAGTGGGAGTACTAACACAGTATAGGGCATCCTACTACTTCCCCCCAAGCTTAGATCTTGGGATTCTTACCAGCTAGCCCCATGAAGGAACATACCAACCCAATGCCCTTGGAACACAAACGAGCAAGAGTGGAAATGTAGAGAGGACAGTGGGGCTCTTGGCCTATGTCCTGACCCTGGCTATTTGCTACAAGGAAATAGAAACAGAGAATGCAGACCATGAAAAGGCAAGAAGTTTCAAGAGAATGTAGCAAGAGGCCAGGCCACAATTGTAGTGACATTCTGTGCTTTAAACCTGACCCAACATAGCAATGTGGAAAAACAGATGTTGGGATTCTACTATCTCAGATTAGTTAAATCAACTGTCTTCGGGAAAGAAAGAATAAGACGGTGGAGAAAATAAGCAGGCACTTCTCTAGTTCTTCTCACAGAGGAAATGTTGGAAAAAGTTCCTATTTCACTGGAAAATGATGGAATGTTTAAAGATGAAGGAAAATGTTCCCTTACATTCTTTCGGCATTTTTCTGCTTGTATTATTTAAAGTTTCCAGTTGCAAGTGACAGATAATTAAAAGTAGTTCAACACACAAAAACCTGTACATGAATGTTTTATAGACGCTTTATTTGTAATAGCTCAAAATGTGAAACAACCAAAACATCCTTCAATAGGTGAATGGTTATACATTTTGGCACATCCATACTATGAGATTTATTCAGCAATAAAAAGGACTGAACTATTGATGGCATTAGGGATTGAATCATGTACCACACAAAAGACATGTCTTTTTTTTAAGGTTTATTTTATTTTTAAAGCTCTAGATTACATAAATGTTACGTTGAAGTATAGGGGATTCCCATATACCTCACCCTCTCCCCCTCCTACATTTCCCACTTAACATCTTTCATTAGTGTAGTCCACTTGTTACAATTGATAGAACACATATTCAAGTGTTACTAACCATGGTTTAGTTTATATTATGGTTTACACTTTGCACTGCATGTTAGTCTTAATCTGTGTTCCTGTGAGTGTGAACCCATTTATAAATAGGACCTTTGAAGAGGTTATTAGTTACAGTAGGACAGTTGAAGATCCTATTTAGATGGGGCCAAATTGAATTGGGGTAGCCCTAATCCATATGACTGGAGTCTTTATAAGCAAAGGAAATCTGAGAGTCAGAAGAAGCTGGAAGTTAGCAGATACCAGAACAGATACAAGGAGAGAGATTGCCATATGATGGAGGACTGCCAGAATCTACAGACTGGAAGAAAAATAAGCCCTGCCAATACCTTGATGTTGAACTACTAACCTCCAAAACCATGAGACAATAAATTGGGTTTAAGTCAACCCATTTTGTGGTATTCGTCAGAGTAGCCCTGGTAAACCAAGACAGACGGACTTCAAGAACATTAAGCTGAACGAACAAGGCCAATCTCAAAAGGCCCCATACCATATGATTTCATTTATATAACATTCTTGAAATGAAAAAATTGCTAAAATGTAACAAGGAGTAGGTACAATTGCCATCCACTCCAATATTTAAAAATACCCACTTATGCACTCATCCCTGGAAGATACTTTTTTTCATAAGCAAAAAAGTACACTGAGATTATTAACTACAAGGCTCAGTGGTAGATTGGGACTTTTTTCCTGAGCTGGGTGCATGTTAGGTAGTATTCTGTAGAGCAAGTGAGTTGTTGGTTGCCAGGGATGCACTTTGAGTGAGATTTCTCTTCAACCTGTAGAGGCCAAAGTATGAGCTAACTGGGGACAAAAGGTCAGCTGCCTTAAAATTACATGAATACAGGGGCTTTTTCGGGACTTGGAAATTATCCTGAGTGACATTGCAACGACAGATATAGGCCATTTTTATCATCATAAAACATACAGAACTGTGGGGGAGAGAGTGTGGTCTACAATGTGAACTATGGTCCATGCTTAGTGGCAAAGCCCCAGGATGTGTATATCCATTGCAGGCGATGTGCTACACTAATGAAAGATGTTTATGTGGGAGGTTGTGGGAGGTGGGGCATATGGGAATCCCTATAATTTTTGTGTAACATTTATGTAATGTAAGTATATTTTAAAAAAGTAAAAAAAAAAAAAAAAAAAAAAAAATTATTAAAAAAAATTACATGAGTAAGTGGAATGGACAGGTAGACTTATTTGGAGAAAGCAAAGGAAGCAGGTAGAGAACAGATAATAATAAGAGCAGTCAGGTAGATATCTTTCAGACTTAGTTTGAGTAGATTATATTTTTAATTAGATATGAAGAATTCAGGGAGCAATGCACTTGGAATGAAAGAGGCTTTTGAGTAGCATTTTGAACTGAGTAAAATATTGTGGCGGGAGATGGAACCTACATTAAAAATTGTTTTTGGGAAGAATAGGAAGGAATAATAATTTAAAAAATACTATGATTCTGAAAAAGCCACATAAAGGGGAGAATGGGAAAGGGGCATGTGCAGAAGGTGGTGGTGGTAGGAAGGACTTGCAAAATTTCTTATTTGAGAAAGAAGTAGCTTACAGAGGAATGAAAAATGAGAATGAGAATGTAGTATTTTTGTCCAAAGTTATGATCACAGAACTTTTTTTCATGTCTACTAATCTTAATTACACCAAATAGATATTTCACCTTCCATCTGTTTAGATATATGAGCATGAACTACTTTTTAAAATTATGACTTCTTGCTAATTTTGTCTTCTGCTTTAGGTAATGCAACTACATGCACACGGATATATATTCATCTGACAGATGTATCTCAGAATGTTTCCCTACAGCTCTTAATTTAATCCCCACAGTGGTTGTTATGAAGAACTTGCCACGTAGGAGGCTTGAATGGTTTGAGTACAGTCTGTCAATTAATACCTTTTGGGGAACTTGGAGTGGATTTAGTACTCTACATACATATTCCAAAAACAATTGCCCTAGTGGTATGTATTGTGAAAATTTTGATTTTTACCCACAATAAAAAATAAATAAATTAAAAAACAAAAAACAAAAAAACCCACAATTGTCCTATGCTGATTCATGAAACAAAGGTTGTATTTTTAATTAGTGTCCAAGTTGTCTTCAGACTTGAAGATGGAGTCTTAACACAAAAAGATTCAGAATGTAAACCATGATTTTACAACATATCTTACCTTGGGTGGTTGCCAACAACTTATGAGCAAGCTGTGAATATGCAAAAAATAATGTGCATATTTTGATTATAAAAGGAATAGAACAAGCCTTGAAAAATCCAAAGCCTATGTGAATGCCTTCAGTGATGCTAGACTTTTCTACATGTACTTTTAACATTTTAAATTATTTTTTACATAAACATTTTATCTTTTGCATTAAATATAATTTTGTTATAAATATTAAAAATTGCATAAATCTTTCCACCAAATCTGGGGTGCAATCTATTTGCTGACATTGATCCACAAATTAAATTACCAAATCACAGGTGAACATGTGTAGAAGAGATGATTTTGTATAGTTATTCATAATGTACAATGTTAGGCACACTAAATGGAGTCAGTGTATAGTCTAGAGACAATAGAAACTTTTAATACTAATCTGAATTCAAAATTCCAACTGTCATTTTCTAGCTGTGGATCTTTCTAAGCTGCTGCTGCTCCTTTTTAAAATTAGTAAAATAAAAATATATATCATCTAAAAACTGTCACCTGGAACCCTCATGGCTAGACCTTATGGAATTCAGCTTTTTTTTTTTTTTTTTTTAAGAAAGGCAACATGGGGAATATTAATATTATACCTTCAGTGGAGTCTGGGGCAACACCACATAATCAAGCACTAACACTTCTGCAGCAAAACTTTTGAATATTTACACTAAGTGGGATAAAGACTATCAATAGTCTCACATTAGCAGTCAGGTTTTACTACCAAAAAATTTCAAAATCCTTTGGAATTTTGGAATTATTAATAGGGAGTGTGGATCTGTGCTATTTACTTCATAGGCTTGTGAAGAGTAAGTGAAAGAATTCATTTAAGACACATCACATGATAAAAGTTCAAGAATTTGTGGCTATTATGTGATCATTAAGAGCTTTTGCCTGATGGCCTCTTCAGATGGGACACTATAAATTCATAAAACCATGTCTAGAAAAGTCTCTCTTAAGAGAACTTGTAACTCCATTAACACCAAAGCTCTTATTGAACAGAATTATCTTAGATATTGCCAAGTTATTTAAATATGAAGGAACAAAAGGAGAGCTTAAAATAAAATATGATTATTTCTTATAAATACTAATCTCTATGCAGATTCTTAAGCATAAGTTCAATATATATGTACAATCAGTTCTGCTATAACTTTTGTTCCAGTGCCATTGATATATTAGGGAATAATCTGAATGTAATGTGAATGTTATTTTTGCTTATGCAAGATTTCATCTGCATGAAACACTATGTGAATACAGAAAACGGCACCAAACTGAACTCAGCTGTATAGGAATATGCAAAATACTCACCACTCATAGGAACAATGAGCCAAACCCATTCAACATCTGTTTATACATTTTCATCCTATTTTAGATAATCATCCTTGCATCACTGCACAATAACTCAACAAGCTGCACCACTTTTGATGCCCACTTCCACAAGCAAACTTCAGGTCTTTTTTCAAGGCAGAATGACATATTTATTGCAGCACTTTTTTTCTTAGCCATTTAACATGTGTAAAACTTTGCTATGTCTTTATTAGGCTCTTGTCTTTTCTGTTTTAATGTGTCAGTGACAAAAGTTTTTGAGTATTGTACCCTCAACCCCATTTCCCCCCACAAGTCCTTTGGTTTTATCACACGATTTTGCATAGCATGGTGACTTTCAGGAACACACGCACTACATTATAGCAGAGCTAACTGTTGTTCATGCTGTTAGTGTTCTGTACCTACCTTTGGACATGTGAGCCAATTCCAGGCATATAAGAACATATTCTCCAGTAAATTTTTAAAAACTAAGAAAGTATAACATAAACTTACTTTTAAAAATGCTACTCTACAAAAAAATTTAGTTTTAATTAGGTCTTAATAAAAATGAATGAGGAAGATGGGTGGAGTTAGTGGTAATGTGTTGAAAATCAATCATTTCAAGCTGGTAAAGAAAAGGACTTTCTTGAATATATTCCACTACATCTCTACCATTAAAACTAACACTACCTTCTTTTACTTCCTGAAAGTGGAGATGAAGAATTTTTCAAATAGGAATTGTGCTTGGTCCATCCAAGTTGTCATGCTTAAAAGTTTACAATAAAAATTGTCGCGTCTTGGTTGACCTTTAAAGTAGACTTCTAACTTTATGGAATCCAAACTAGAACTTAATGTTTGAGTACACATAAAAACCTGGTTAAATTTTCATTATAAATGTAGTACACTAAATTGGCAAATGACCAATTATCTTACGACTTGTTAAAGGACATTGTTGGTACTCTGAAAAATTATTCTAAATATGTAAATGCTATTGGATAACACTGTTATACCCTTTCAAGAAACATCAATGCCTTGGAACTAATAAATTAGTTGCACGGTCAAAAACAAAACAAAACAAAACAAAAAAAACTAACACTACCTTCTAATCTGTTAATTATGTAGCCACTAATAAAGTAGAACATTATTCAAAATGTGTTCTTAGGGGTACTACTAGGACCTCTTTGATGCAAGGATTTTTTTGTGTTAAATAAGAAAATGGCATATTTTTTAGAGATGCATAAGCAAGTATGTAGGGATGAAATGAAATGATGTCTGGGGTTTGCTTTACAATACTCCAGGAAAGGAAAAATGAACAAATTAAAAAAAAAAAAAAAAAAAAAAAAGATACTTCAGGCAAATGTGGCAAAATGTTAAAAATTGAGTTCTGGGTTCTGGTTATATGAGGGTTTACTGTATTATTCTCCTCATTTTGGTGTATGTTTGTAATTTTCCTAATATAAAGATTTTTTTTTCCAAAGGAATTTGGGAATTGCTAGGATAAATTAAGCAAGATTCTTGACTGCAAGACTTCATGGGCTTATAGGTCAATGTGTGATATCAGTGTTCCAATATACTGTATTTCCCAGTCTTTGACTGGAACCCTTTTCTTGGCAAAGTATCCCTGTTAAGTCATGTTCTGTGGAACACACTTTGGACAAAATGATGTAGAAACAATAATGTATATTACAAAGCATCCTCAGAAATGTTGCATAGTATTTGTCGAAAGAGACTGTCCCCCCGAGTACATGGGCAGTACCTAGTAAAAGCAGACAGACCAATATGCCAGGCCTTTGATATTGATGGTTGTACTTATGAACTTTGTTCTTGTGAAATTGAAACTTAGCCTAGTATTATATATTGCCTAAGAGTTACCTCCTGAAAGCCTCCTTGTTGCTCAAATGTGGTCTCTCTCTAAGCCAAAATCAGCATATAAATGTGCTACCAATCCCCAGCATGGGACATGACTCCTGAGGATAAGCCTCCCTGGCACCAAGGGATTATCACCAAGCACCAACTAGTGATGCACTTGAAAAAAAGACCTTGACCAAAAGAGGGGACTATTAAAGACAAATGAGTTTTTATGGCCAAAAGATTTCAAAGTGAGTCTGGAGGTCATTCTAGAGGTTACCTATATGCATGTCTCAGGAGGCTCTGCCACAGTAAAAATGCCTCAAGCAAGGGTGCTCCTGAGGGCTCTAGAAACGTCTAGACACTATAGGCAGGGCAGACAATCTCAGGAATTAGATACCCTGTCAGTTGGCCTTGCCTTGGAATATATGCTCCCCAATGTAACAGAGTTAGACTCATTTATAATTTCCCTACACATGGCTCTTCTGCCCCTTTTATTTGAACCATATGTAGCACTATACTCATTAAATATATATCCCAGAGACTTAAGTCTTCAGTCTGTTCATATGTTCTTCCCCCCTATTTCTCAATAAATTCTTTTTTACTGGCCTAAATATTTAAATATATTTAACAACAAAAAAAGAGACTGTCATCTAGGTTTCTCTCTGATTTGATTTGCCATATAAAATTTATACTAAGATTGATCAACTTGCAATAGCAGTATTTATGAAATTTACATTTAAAAGTTTTTCAAAGATGTCCGTATTTTTTGAATAAAAAAGCAGTTGCAGAGTAATATAAATAGTCTGATCCAATTTTTGTACCAAAAACAACAACAAAAAACAAAAAAACCCACAACAAGCACGTATGTGTGTATATGAATAAGATAAATGATTTGGCAAGGTACCCAAACTATTAACAGTGCTTATATCTGGGAATGATATTGGCAGGGGGTGAGGAGGAAGCATATCTTTACTTTATACAATTCTGTATCATTTTTAAAAGAATAAGATATTGTTTCTTTAATAAAAATTAAGATAAATTGCTAGATGTCAGGATAGTGGTTACCTTTGTGGGAGGTGGTGACTAGAAGAGGCATAAACAGCTGCTGAGTATATTGGTAATTTTCTATTTCTTGATCTGAGTGTTAGTCATGTTGGGTGGGTTTGTGAAATTTCACTGAGCTGTATACTTATGATTGGTCCACTTTTAGATAAAATATATTTAAACAAAAATTTGTTGCATTTAGTAAATAAAGAAGCCAAACAAGGCAGCAAGGTTATATAATTAAGTTGCAGCTCCATGTACTTCCCATAGTAGCAGTAATGAATAAGACATTTTCTCATTATCATTAAGGAACCTATAGATTATTTTTTAGATTTGGCTGTGGTGCTACATATCTTGATTTAATATGAAATACAAATCTACAAAGTTTATATTCTATATAAGATAACAGTTTCTTATATAAGGGATAATAAAGGGACAAGAAACCAAGCACTTTAAAATCTATATCTTTAATATATCAAGTGTCAAGGAACAATATTAGTATTTTATTCATCATGACTATTTAAATAATATTTATAACAACTTTATGGGCACATATATCTACACTTGGTACATGAAAATAATTTTGGAAAGGGAAGCCATATGTATAAAACAATGTACAGAAACATAATAGAAGACCAAATACATCCTGGACCATAATTATATCATGTCTAAATTCTCCTCATTTTCTAAAAATAGTAAGGGTAATATAAATCACTATTGTTTTCTAATTAATCAATTTGTTGCAACATAGTAAAACTAAACTTTCATAATGCTGATTTAAGGATTTTAAAGGCTAACAAATATTTTAGGAACTTAAACTCTTTTCTGTTGAAAGTTAATACTTGTTTAAAATACAAAAATGGAGAACACAAGAGTTTTACTTTCTGTTGTTTAAGGTATTTGTGTGAACCTAGCTTTAAGGCAGTCTTCTTTCAAATATTTTAAAATAAGTTTCTAAAAGGGCATTGACAATAAACACTTTTAAAACCAGACTTGATAAAGTTCATTTTTTTTTATTTCGAAGTAACTTATCTTAGATTTTCTTTTGAAGTGCTTCTTCCAAATTTTCTAGCCATGCTTGCATTTATGTTATGTTTGTTTCTTATATATTCTAGAGAATAAAAAGATAAATAAGCATCATTCAAAAAGATTTTCACCATTTATTCAACGTATAAACATTTGTTGAAAATTTTAGGCCTAAAAAGGAAAACATATTCTTGAAATTATTAGTTATTAATATTTTAAAATAACAATAAAGAAACATTAACATGTTTGGATTAAAAGTATTTTGCTAAATTCACTTCTCCATATTGCAAACTCAAGTTTCAGTGCATATACATACATATACACATGCAGGCATCAAGGGAAGTCACTGAATGAACTACTTCATTAGCCTTTATTCCTTACAATGAGAACCTTATTTCCAAAGCCATTTGTTTCCTCTTCCTTTCCTCATAATTTTTTCCTCATTTTCCTGAGATCATTTCCTCAGGGCTTTTAAACCTCAATCTTATACTTCTTCAAGTGATGATCTTGCTCTCAAAACCCTTTTTCCTTTCACTGTCACTTTTAAATGTGTTCTATCTATCTATGCCCATTCTTATGGTTCTTCATCAGCTTTCACAATGATTCTCAACTAAACAAAATGCTATTACAACAAGGTGCGACTGAGTTCTTCCTGGATCAGTTTAATCTCTTACCCATTTTCTTGATCTCATAAGGATTTAATTTTAGGGATACCATATTCTCTTGATATTATTTCCTACTTCTCTAACTTCTCTGTCAACAACAGTGCCTTCTTTTCCACTGTTGGTCCTGTAGATTTTTTATTTCTATACTGTCTGTTAGAGAATTTACTTGAATATATTCTAAATAAGGCAGGACCAATTCTCCACTACTTTTCCAGTAATTCCTGATGTCTATTAGAGCATTTTCACTTGAATGTCCTTATGTACATAAAATATTGTCTCCCTTTACAGACTAATACCTTTTTGTAAGCACTCCATTATCTCTAAAACATGTAATCTTTTAGCTTTAGCTCTTTTTCCTCTTTGGCAAGCACTGTGGTTTAGTATCATCTCCCACTTTTTTCTCCATTGTAAATTTTTAATTCACATCTCTTTATCCATGAGATTGTTGATGCATTTTATAGTATGCTAGAAAAATAAGCAATTAGGAAGACCAAATATCTATGTTTTGAGAGTTTTCATAAGTTTATTATTTGTTTGCAGAATTATAACTTCTTGGAAAAGTTTTTCAGGAGACTATTAGGGTAGTACATATCTACAGTAACTAGGCACTCATTAGGCATTATTAAATGTGGAATGTTAAACCAAATAATCATAGTAAATTTTACTTTTCAAGACATTATTGATTGCTTAAATTGCATGAAAGCCATTACCATTGTTTTTTAATGTATATATAGTAAGAGATTTATTATAAAGAATCGGCTCATGCAATGGTGGGGGCTGGCAAGTCTGAATTCTGTAGGGCAGAACAGAGGCTCAAAATTCCAGTAAAGGTGATCTTGAAGTCCTGAGTCTGATTCCTTAAGGCTGGAAGTAATAGAGGGTGTAGACTTGGGAAGAATTCTTTCAGATCTTTGGAACTCTCAGTTCTTGCTGTTAAAACCTCCAACTGATTAGAAGAGGCTCACCCTACATTTTGGAAGGCAATCTCCTTTATGTGGTTTATGTGTCAACTGGTTGTAGTTGCTAAGCTCATCTATTAAATACCCCTATGCAACGAATGGAAACCACAACCTAGCCAAGCGACTACATAAAATCAACCATCATAGATTCCAAGCTGGTCTAGGAGGAAGTTCTTTTCACTCCTCTTTACACTTGGATACACAGTGTTGTTTTCCCCTGGCTTATATATTTTTTGGTGGAATAGCATTGCCATTTTCACTTTAAACCTTTTTCTTCTTATGTCTAAGAGTCCTTGGTGACTAAGCTGAAGTCTCAAGCATTATCTACCACTTAGCATTGGCATCACTCTGCTCTACTCTCTTGTTGTAGGTTATGTTGTACCTGACTCCCTTTATCCTTGAAAGGAGTTCTTATCTGGAAACTCCTCATGCAAAGGTGGACTTGCCCCATTGGCCCAGCAGATCTGCCAGGCTAGCCTGACCTTCACACTTAGAGATGATGTCAACCCACCCAGGGACTCTAGCAACAACTCCCCTTATCTATCTAGCATATTTATCTTTGAAAGCCATTACCACTGAACTTAAGGTATAACAACTGCTACTGGCTACCACTGGGAGTAAATATTTACCAATAGAATGGCAATGCTATTAAAACATTTTCTATTACTCTAATGAAAGAGCACTGACAGAAAGAAATATAAGTTTTCATTTTATTCTTAGAAATACTCTTTATCTCAAGAAACTCTTTTAAATTCTAAGTACTATTTTATATGTTCCTTTAGAGAATAAACCAAACTGGGTCTTATTGATCTTTGTATTCATCACAGAACCTAGCACATGGTGAGAACTTAGACAATAAACACTTTTTGAATACAGTGGTATGAGATGAGAAAAAGATCTGGACACTAAGGCCTAGAAACTGGTTGGTGCTATATACCTCTAGTTTTACTGAAGATGTTGTTTTGTTATCGTGAATTTACTCATATTATCCTCTTTTGTGATTGAGAGAATGTAGCTACCCCTTTCAGCATCTTTTTCAACTTGCCAATGGGCCACAGAAATGGGAGTATATGATTCCCTCTAGGTATAGAAACTGGAACTCGGCACAAATGAGTCAGAGGCCAAATTATTAAAAACAAAAAGGCAAGCGCCAAAGCGAAATGTCCCCTGTTCTTGCCTTCTTCCCCACTGCCTGGAACAGCAGGCAAGTAAACCTGAGTATTTGTAATCTGTAATGGGGGAATTGTAGTCTGTAAATCAGCCCTCTTTATCACTTTTCAGTCCTTTCCCCTTTACCTGGGACCCTTAATTTGTTTTCTCCCATTTCTCTTCCCTCCCTTCCTTAATAAATTACTGGCCTAATGAACCTGGGAAAAAAAAAAGGCTAAGAGCAGAGCGGGCGTAGCTCAGTGGTTGAACACCTGCTTTGCGTATATGAGGTCCCAGGTTCAATTCCTGGTACTTCTTAAAAAAAAAAAAAAATGCTAAAAGAAAAACTTTAAGAAGACATAATATTATGGGTAAAACTCAAACCTACTAGGTAATACATTCAGCTAATTGCTCCAGTTATTAGCTAAATTATTTACCAAGTCTACTGGAATCTGAGGCAGTATGGTATAATGAAAAGGGTGGAGAATGTGGAGTTAAGAGATCAAGTTCGAAATTCTGACTCCACCATAAAATATTTGTGTGATCTTGGGTATGTGCTTTACATTTTACAACTCAAGTTTCTTTATTTGTAGTGTATGGATAAAAACACTTGTTCAACCATGTAATAAAGGTGATAAAGCAGATAAAATGAGATGCTTATAAAAACACTGTTAAAAAATGTAAAGTATGATTATGTATGTTAGGTAATCATGTAATTAAATATCAAAATAGGAACTGAGACATACCTATTGTTGGTCTGTTTTCTTGTAAATGCTTATCACTTGAATTATCTTGTCGAACACGTTTGGCAAATCCAGAATTTACTGCAGCAGTTAACGAAGTATTTGATGCAGAACTTCAGGGGAAAGTTTCATTTCAGTAAAGTATATTTTATTTCTCTATCTTTAAATTTTAACATAAATTCTACATGCAACAAAGATTAAAGAAGTAAAATACTAAAATATTAAGTTGTGAAATATCATACAAGTAATTGGAGGTACTAAATGCACTTTTGGCCCACAGGTAAATGTAGCTGTGTGCGATTTTAATGATGATTCTTCAAACTGGATATTATGGTTGTAGGTATATATAACAATTCTGGAGCAGGACACTTCCAGGTGTTCTGCTGGAAGGCAAATGATCTCAATACAAGTTCTACATAATCACAAGAAGTGAAAAACAGCTCATATTACAAATTTAGAGCAAGTACCCTAATGGGGGTGGGGTGGTTGTCTAAACAAGTGAAATTGTTTGTAAACCTTGTTTTTAAATTACAGAATGATAAGACACTGAAAATCTCTTACTGATTATTGCAATTATATTAACTGAAATGGAAAAAATGACACTTTCATTTTGCTCTATCTTAAAATTTTTTTATCGATGTCACATGGTTAATGAGTCAGGTTTCTAACTAGATTTGAGTGGACATATTAAGAAATACCTATTATGGTCTCATGCTACAGAATGTACAAATGAATAAGACACAAACAACATGTTTTGAAAGCTTATCTAACAGATAGTACAGTGCAGATTGGGAAAAATAAGACAAATACACAAAATAATACAAGACAGAATAAAGAAAAGTGCTACAAGTTGTCAAACTACAAGGACCTATATATTACTGAGTTTAGGGGACGAGAGAAATGGAAGATTTTGTGGAGATGAGCTTGCTCTGGGTCCCTGAAAAACAGCAGTTCTTCCAAACTCTACAGAGGATTGAATTTTAATTTTCTCCTTTCCCCAAAATGATTCAAATAAGCTAATTATCAAGGAATTTCTGGCTACTAAAGTTACTAACAGCATATTACAAGTAGATACTAATTTGATTGTTAGATTAACAACTGGGGGCCTCCATTTTATGGCAGCAACTTGCTCTTCTGGCAAACCAAACCATGTAGTAAACTGGTGCGGGTGTATGGTGTTTGAGGGAAAGGGAGAAAATGGGCTAGTGGTATACTCATTTAAGCAGTCAGAAAGGACAATTTAATATAAAAATATTTTTCTGACAAGAAAAATAGGCATGAGTACACTGTGTGCAGGGAAAACTAACTCAGCTGATACACTTCAATTTACTAGAGTCCCTGAGAGAAAGGACTTTGGTGGTCATAATGGTGATTTTACCTACTCTGTTCAAGAATGCAAATACTACCTATTCAAAATGGTTACAATGAAGTACTAGAGTTATAGAAGTAAACAAATTTAGCTGTAAAAAATTTTCATTCCTAAATGGTGCTAAATAAATTATTATAGTTCTGTTTTGGTAATGCATATATCAGCTGGCCAAGGCAGAAATTCTTTTTTGGTTATTTGGTGATTTTATTCCTCAAGGGTAGACATCAATGCCATTGACTACTTTTGAAAAACACTGTTTTCCCCTACAACTTATCTTAAAGTTGCCTTTATTATTTTATATGATTTTTCACTTTGGCTAGTTCCAGGATCTTAATTTCTATTCATAGCACACTACCACTTGAAAATTAGTTTTAATAAATCCATGAATAAAGCTCTTATTTCTAGGAATGAAATTGAAGCCTAATCAAATAAGTTGTATATTTATATAAAAGCAAAATGTACAGAAAACATTCTTAGAATTCAGATAAAGTAGTCCACTGATGAAATGTGTAATATTTGTACATTAGATCATAAAAAGATATAAAATTGATAGGAGTGCATATTCAAATTATGCTAGACTATATTGAAGAGATATCTGAAAATTCTGCCAACTCTGTAATAACTCTATTTCCACAATCATTAATAAAAGTTAAAAACTAACCTTATGTTCCCTTAAATAGAATGTTTCTGCTTACTGAACTCAATACATCTCATATGCTTTCAGTTGAGTTAATTTCTAGTTGGAATAATTAGACATCTTTCAAAACAAACCAAAAATGTATGGTGAGTGTGAGACCATTTTTGGGTGCTAAGAAAGATTGTGGAAAAAAACAAAACAAACAAACATCCAACCAAATAAACATAAAACAAACATCCAAAACTATGATGAATATAATATATAAGTAAAAACTTACATATATATGTGTGTGTGTGTGTGTATAGAGAGAGAGAGAGGGAGGGTGTACATCTGATAGATTGGTTCATTTAGTCAGAAATCTGCCATAGTAATATTAAATAAAGTGATAAGATTAAAAATCTAACATTCCCAATTTAAGTAATAAGTAAAAATTTAGTTTGGTAAGTTTTTTGAATATCCAGTGCTTTTGGATTCTAATATTTTTCAGAGAGAAAAATCGATGCAAAATAAAATATAAATACACACAGAGCCTTCCTATATTAATTTTTAAAATCATATTCAAATATATAGACACCTGAATATGTATATGAAACTGTTAAGTGGAAAATACCAGAGCTTCTTACTCTCAAGTTCATGCAGATTTAATTAGGGAAAAGGAAGATAAAAAAAAAAAAAAAAGTAATTATGTACATTTCTAGCATTAATCTTTTTTAACTTTAGTTAATGGCAGGATCTAATTATTGGTACCAAAGGGAATGTAATAGAACAATTAATAGGCTATGAGAAATCAAGTTCCTTTCGTTCCTTGTTCTTTAATATTATTTCACAATATTAGTTGTTTGTGTGGAAGTCCTTTAACTTAAACCACTCCAAATACACCAATTCACATACCTGGATATTTCCTGAAAAATAATATGATTTTGTCTATGTTACATTTAAAAATTACTTAGCTATAAACTTTTGCCACATCTTAGTTAACACAATAGAGCATGCTATCAGTGAAGGACTAGAAAACTCACCAACATTAATTAATGAAAGGAATGAAACAACTGACACAATGAAAATTAGTAATAAAAAGTTGATGAAACAGATGATGGTGGCTAGCTAGGCTTGCTCATTAAGTGACTCATTCCCATACATGAGCCTAATTACAAAATTTAAATTTATGACTTAGTAAAATACAAACTTTTAAATGTCATGGATAGAGAAATTCAGGAAAAAATCAACCCATGAATTTTAAACCTACACATTACAAGGCTCTGCTGTACTTTGTTTTGGAGGGACAAGATATGTAAGATTCCTTATGTAAGATTCCTTATTGTGGCACAAATAAGTAGGTTATTTGTAGATTTGTTTCCTTTAGCCCAAATGATAACAGGTCCTTGGTGGAAAATAGAGGAATAAAAAACAATTATCTTAAAGTCTGTACTCTTCTCCCCATAATTCCATGGCGAAGAAAAAAAGGTAAAGTAAGCCAGATGCACTTTATAGTCACTGAATACATCTTTTGTTGCATTCAATGCTGTAGGATTATAAAAAATGTGTAATGGACTTCATGTCATAACTCAGTATATTTAAGATTTTCTCTCTCTTTGGTCTTTAGCTATTTTATTATGATGTACCTAGGTAGGTTTCTCTTTCAATTAATCCCACATGTGGTTCTCAGCACTTCCCGAATCTGTGATTTGATGTCTTTTGTCAGATTTGGAAAACTGTCAGCCAGCATCTCTTCAAATACTATTTTGCCCCATTCTTTCTCTCATTTCCTTCTGAGACTTGAAATTCATATTGTTAGATCTTTTGAATTGTGTCCCATATGTCTCTTTTATTCTCTTCTATCTTTTTATCCTTCTTTGCATTGGTCTGGATATTTTCTATCAATCTAACTTCCAGTTCACTAATACTCTTTTAGGTTGTATCTAATCTGTTAAATTGACTTACTGAGTTTTTAATTTTAGCCAATTCTATTGTTTTAGTTCTAGAATAGTCATTTGATTTAATATTTTTTGGGGGGGTCCAGGGATTGAACCCACATATGGGAAGTTGGTGCTCAGCCACTGAGCCACACTGGCTCCCCTGAGTTGGTTTTTTCATTTGTTTGCTTGTGGTTTTTTTTTTCCTAGGAGGCACTGGGAACCAAACTTGGGACCTCTCATGTGGGAAGCAGTTCAGCCGCTTGAGCCACATCTGTTCCCCTCATTTGACTTATTTTAATAGAATCTAGTTCTTTGGTGAAATGCTCTATCTTATCATCTATTTCGTTGAATTTAATCACAATTAAATTTTTAAAGTCCCTCTCTGATAACCCCCATATCTGTATCACTTACGGATCACTGCTTCTCTAATTTATTTTATTCTTCTCATTTTTAATCATTTGTTCCTGTATCCTGGTATACTTGGCAATTTTTCATTAAATGCCAAGTACTGTACATAAAAAAACTGTAGAGGCTCTGGATGATATATTCTTTCAGAGAAAGCTTTTCTTTTGGCAAGCAGGCAGATTACCTGGCTCTAGTCAAGGAATGAGATGATCTAAGGCTTTCAAGTACTGGTCTATTTCCAGTTTGCCCTCTTCCTCAAGCACAGCCCTTCTGGAGGTTACAAATAAAATCCTGGGGTGCTCCTGAACTACAACTGTAGTAGCCCAGCCCCATAAGAATGCCCCAAACTCTACTTAACACTTTAGCCTCTTAGCACTGCTTTCTGCTTATTTATTGGCCTTTTATTCCACACAATTTAGAACTTGACAAATACTTCAAGGGCAAAAGTTGCATCGAATGTTTTTATTTTCCTAACTCTGTGACACTCTGATAGTGGTAGGCTTCCATTTTCTGCTTGGTCACTATGCCTTATGCCATGATTTGGCAAGCACCCAAAAGGGGAAAAACAAAAAGGCAGAGAAAATCCAGCTCTCCACAGTATGTTTTCCTTTTCTCTGTGATTTTGGGCCCTCAAGTCTGGACTGCCTTGGTTGTTCTCCAGTGCCTTCAAACAGCTATTAGTTATATTTTATGCAGCTTTTACACTGTTCTTTATGGGTGAGTTGGTTTGATAGAAGCTACGCTGTTAGAACCAAAATTTGAGACTCTTTACTTATTATATTTTAGTCATACATTAATGTTCATTAAAATAATATGATTCTAGGACTGAAGAAGTTAAGTAATGTCTAAAAGGAAAAATATCCAAATGAGTAAAAATTGTCACCAGAAGTTAAAATTAAGTGACTTTTTTGAAAGGTGGAATATAATATATATATATCAAGTAAAATACTTGGGTTTTATCAAGTAAGGTCTTTCTTTGATAATATGAATCCAGGGCTTCATTCAGAGCAATTTATCATAGTATGCTATAATAACATATGAATTAACATTCTAATTACAAGAATTAAAAAAAACAGCTGTAGGAAAGAAAGTATAAAGACAATTTTATAAAGGTATGGGGAGGGAAACAATTTGTTTAATCTTAATCATACCTTGTTAATTTCCGTTTCCTTTTGGCAGCCGCAGTCATTGCCATGTAGGATGGCACTATGCTTGGTATAGGCATAGAATGTTTAGTTGAGAAAGAAGGGTCGAGCCTGTACATTAAATAGTGAAAAATAAAAAAAGTAATTTTAATTTATACTCTGCGGAAAAAAGGGGCACTTTCATAATTAGAAAACCATTTGGTATTAATAAATAAAGAAAAACATTTTTCTTATATTATAACACCTGTCTCTCTTGCCTTGGGGTTTTCTTTTCTTTTTTTTTTTACACTATAGGTAGAATTGTTATTCAAGAGATTTCTGTATTCCCTACAGCATAGAAAAGTGAAGGTATTTTTCTTCCCATACTTAGATTAGGTGTTATTATACAGATGAAGTGAGAAAGATTTATTTGCCTGGATGACATGCAGCCAACCATACCTTAGACATAAGAATGCATCTGAGTAAGGTGAGGTTTGCTAAATATCAACACAAACTGTAGAACTTCCATTAGTGAAGATATTAATTAATAATTAACTTAGTAATCCTCTGATAATGGCTTGCATTATTTAACTTTGGAGTATGAAGAATAAACTATATATAATTTAAGGTCTCTTCTAGCCTAATAAGAGTTAATATACTTAAGATATAAAATTTAAAACTAACATGTTGCATTAGTGGATTAATATTTGGAGGGAAAGATAATTAAGATTTTATGAAAGTAAAATACTAACTGTTTTGTAATCAAGTATACTTCATCTTTGAAATAGTCCTCAAATATATTTAAAGAAGGAAAACAAGGTAATAGTGTTAAAACTATGTAAAAAATCAAGAAGAAAGAATTGGCAAATATTATTTTTTTTGTACCTTTGTAAAATACTATTGTTTGGCAGTGATTCTTGTTCAGGTAATTTACTCTTCAAGCTCCTGGTGTCTTCGCATACAGTATATGTAGAGTCCAAATCTTCCTCTCCACACTCTGTTCTTCTGCTAAGAGGGATATCTACTTCACATAACATTTTCAGAGAGTTATCACTATTTATATTTGAGCTGATCGCCTGAAAACTTGTAGCGTGGGATGATGGTTTCAGTAAGGTCACAGTAGATAGATTTTGAAAAGTTTTTTTACAGTCTTCTGGAGTATACACAATAGGTTGAAGTTCTTTGTTGAAAGAATCATTGAGCTGCATACTTTCAGAATGTGTAGACTTTTGGGTATGTTTTGCTATTAAGGGAGAAGGCATTAGTTTTCTCCGAGTCCTTTTTTGTGGAGGAATTTTAAGCAGATTAGATTCACTTGAAGATGTGCCTGGTCAAGAAAATTAAAGACAAGCTCAATAATATTCCCAAAATAGTTTTCCAATAACTTCTTCAATAAAAAAAAAAAAGAAAACAAATGAAGTACATGTTTTGCCAATTGTTAAAAATTTGGGAAAAAAAAAATAATTGCTAATATCAACATTAATTTATAGATATAGCCATTTTGAGATATTAGGTAATTATGAAAACAAATTTCCAACCAATTCCAACAAAATTCACAATATCTTAGCTTTCAAGTTTGATTTGGGTTTAAGATAAAGAAAAAAAGGATTCAACATTTGTAGAGGCAGAGATTAGTAACTTTTATGAAAAAATATCACCTGTTACTAGATGAGTGGTAGTCTAAATTAATAAGAACAGCAGTGAACAATAAAATCCCAAGTGAATGAAAGAATTGCACCTCTTATTATCTCAGGTGTGGTAGCCAATTGATTTATCTTCTATATCACACATAATTCATAAGCTTACAAGGAATTAGATTTAATACTGAAAAGAAATGAACATAATTTCATTTCTTTTTGAAGACTTCAGAGTGTTCTTTCTTTGACCCTCCCCACCCTGCAAAAGCAAATCTCTCAAATGTCAAGAGGTCACTAAGTTTAATGGTCTTTTCTCAGACCTATTATACAACTTGTATAGTTTTTCAAAGTGATATCTCTACTACTTCCTCAATGCCTGTTACCCTATCTGTGCCCGCTTCTACCGTCATCCAGTAAATGTATACATTTCCCTAAGGAGCCATACTTGACCCTTTTAATCTTTTTACTCTACACTCTATTATTTCTAATAATCCTTTTGTCACTACCTTCTCGTCACCTGGGCCTTAGATAACTAGATTTTTAGCTTTTCCTTTCCCAATCAGTTCTATCCCTCTTCCATGTACAGTTAAAACATAATTTTGCTTATGTTATTTTTATGATTAAAGACTTATTAATGCAGAAAATAATGAATTGACTACATATGTTAACAATAAACTTGATCAGCTCCAGTGTGCTTGCTTATCTTATATTTCTTAATTAACTTTCTTTCTGTTCTCCCTATTTAATTCTCACAAACTTCACAGTGCCTAACATGAAATGCCTTGCTCAGAGTGTATTGCCCACGGAAGAAACTATAATATGTATTTATGCTAATGTTTTTAAAACATGAAAGATATTCCCAATTGATGTTTTATCGGCTTTACTATAAAATGCTACCTTATATAGCACTCAAAACTGAATAAAAAAGGTGTTATGTATTTCAAGCAATTAAAACTTTCAGCCAAGTTAGAAGGTATACTTAACAGCAATCACCAACAGTACATGCATTATCCTTATATGTTATTTGACAATAGGCTCTGTTATGGCTAGGTTGACAATTATCCTCTAGGAAATACAATTTAAAACAGGAAGAAAAATATGATCCCTGTTCTACTAAGGAATTTTACTTTTCTGAGAACCAGATAAATGAGATCCAGATCTTAAAATAATTTTCCACTCCCTTTAACATGACATTTGTCAAATTTTCCATTACCAGATATTTTTATACTAATGCTGCAGTGTAAAGACAGTTACTTTTCTCCACTGTGCTGCTACCACCAATTTGGTGACTATTAATAGCTAGAAGATTAACTTCTTTTCCCATGAGGGAGAAGGGGTATAGAGGATAGAAAACTATATCAAGGATACAGAACTGAATTGGGAGTCAGGAGACTTGGACACTATTTCTGGATCCACCAACAACTCATTGAGTGACCTTGGACAACTCACTTAAGCAGTGTGGGCATTAACACCCCTAGAATAAAGGGGATACTACCCTTTTATGTATGGGGAATTTTCTAGCATTAGATGATAGCTATAAAACACTTAGGGTTCAAGGAAAGGTTTTAGAAATGTAAATATGCTTCAACTGTTAGCATCACCTCTGTCACAGGGAAGGTTGAAATTCACTTTCCAACATTCCATCAGTAACTAACTCAGTTAGCTCTAAAACAATACATTTTAAACAATATCTCACTTTCAGTTTATCAGTATATCTAATTTATCAAGGCTTATGATAAATTGTAATATAAACCAAAGGTACTGTTAAAGCAGGCAATGTATTATTTGAAAATGCAGATTTTATAACAACATTGTAAAATTTAGAATACAACGGAACAATCTCAAGGAATAAGGATTATCCAGAGTCACTATTTTTCTTGCAACATTTCTAGAGGACAATCATTGAAGTGACAACTGGACAAATTCCCATGACAGTGTATTACTTTTCCACTACTGCTAATAAAGAGCATGAAAACAGGGGTCCTCCCACAAGGAAGAAATATCCATCCGTCTTCTGGGATAATCTAAATATACAGCCAACATCAAATTTTTGACATGATCAGACTAACAATTTGTCAGCGAAAGGAACAGTAAAGTCACAATTATATATCTTTAGCCAGTATTATGCTCACCAGGCAGAATATCATAAGCTGAAGGAGAAACAGGGAGACATGATAATGTGAATTCACACACCTTCGTTTTATTGGACTTGGAAGAAGAGACGCTATAGGCATGTAGCATGTATGAAATGCAAATCTGGAAAGTTCTTTTCTTTTTATCACCTCAGTTATTAAATGCAGATCAAATAATAGGAAGATGATATAATGAAGATGGTCAATTCAGGACTACCTAGGCAGACTAGTTACTAATAAAGGTTCAAGAGATGATCAGAAGCCACTAAAGGCAATTATTATGGAGAATATTCTCTTGGCCTTTGAATAGTAAATGTTATTGTATTATATATTTAAAATTTTGTTCAATGCTAATAAAGTTTTCCAAATGATGAAAAAAAAAAAAAAAAAAGATGATCAGAAGCAAACATGAGACTTAATGGCTTAAACAAAAAACGAGCAGACAGTTCACTGTAACTATATATATAAAGGAATAATATCTCCATTTACCAATGAAAACCAAAAGAGCATAATTAACACCTGACATTTTACTTTGAATCTGATTTCTAGGGTATATACTACAATAATAAAATAATTATTTTCCTTTGCTAGGTAATGGAGTACTTTACATATATAGAGCATGACAACTGGAGAGTGCTGGGTTAGGGTTTTGTAGATTTTAAGAGGCTATAAGAGCTATTGGACATGATTGGTCTAATAAAAGAGATTTGTTGTACTTTTCCATTAGAGGAAATGGATGTCCTGTAACTTTCCAGAAGAGCAGGCTTGGGGCAGTTGTACATGTTCCCCCTGATGCAGCCTGGGAAAATACTATCTAAGGAGATTCCATAATTCTTGTGCCCACAGAGTGAAAGTGATAAAGAAGGAAGCTTTCCCTTATAAAGGTTCCATTAAGATGAGAAAAGGAACCAGACAGCTGCAGACTTTCAGAACAAGGGACCCAATAGATGACTGTGAATGAAATACCCTAGCAATGTGGGTGCTACACAGGAGGAAACAGGAAATGTATTCTTCTAAGTAAGGCTCATGTAAACTGGGAGAGAAAAGATTGGTAGCCACTTGGGAGGACTGCATGTCTTTTTCTAGGGTCTATCTATCTAGAGAATCAAGTATAAAGAGATTCCTGTGGAGTATTTTCAGCATAGATATGATGTGATTTGATTTATGTTTTAAAAAAATATTGCTTTGCCTGTTGTGTGGAAAATAGATTAAGAATGGGCAAGAGATAATGAGAGCCTGGACTAGAGTGGTAGCAGCAGAGATGAAGAGATGTGGGAAGAATGTTTTCACTAAATAGCTGGATAAAAATTACAGAAACTAAATTCAGAAAAAATTTAATGGCATAAATATGATGATAGTGTACAAACATAAAGAGTTCATACATATGAATAGTATATATATTAATTTTATACAAGTAAATCAGTAAATTGACAGCTTTCTGTGAAACCTTGAACCACATGCACAATTACAGAAAAGTTCAAAAGGTCCTAAAGGTCATTCTCTCAAATTTGGCATTCTCTTGTTACTAATAACCTCTTCCCAGACCCCCAACTGTCACGCTTGATGTCCTGTTCTCTATATAGGAGCTCTAATCCTAGTAATTCAGGTATCTTGAATCTGTTCCCCAGGCTCTCTAGTTTGGATGCTCATGTACTTGAGGCAGTAACTTGAGTAGAGGTCATCTAGTTCTCGATTCAGAGTCCCTTTTAATATGACCAACATGATAAAAACAGAAGAAAACTTACCCTAATATTGGTAATAAGGGAAGAGTACCATCTGCATACCAGAACACTAGAAGACTTTCTAACAAATATCATGTAGCTAGGATTGAAATAAAGGAAGGTATAGAAAATAACTTGTACTATTCCCCACCATCTCTTGGTGCTATACATGGGAGTGATGTAAAAAAGACACAAGCAGAATGTTACTACTCTCTTAATTTAGGAATGGGGGTGAGCAAGTGGATGGAATAGGGGCAAGAAGTGTGAGACAAGGCTATGGGATATAGCAAAATCACAACATCTGAATATTAGCAGTAGCACTAAAAAGACTCAAGATTCAATCCTGGTTCAGCTGGATCAGGGCAAAAAGGAATTTTAAACTGAAAGTGCCCAACCCTATGGAACTTGCTCTCAGCATTGGCGGCCATGCCACAAATGGACAAGCAGCTCTTGGACAAAGGTAAAGTGTCTAGCTGAGACTTACTAGGCTGTTTTATCAGTTAACAGGAATGCATCTTTTCCCTATTTCTGGATCTTAAAAAGTTATCAATAAGCAATGAGTAAGTATACTTATAATAATCAAACAAAAAACTCACTGGACCTATAACAGGATAATGTAAAGAAACGGCAGAGCTGGCATACAAACTCAGGACTTCTGATAATTCAGATACCATGTTCTTCACCACTAACACAATTCTGAGTTCCTACCACAGGGAGAATTAAATCAGTCAGGGCAACAGCTAAGTAGAACATGGAATGTTCACAATTACACTGTTATTACCAACTACTTGATATGGGAAAATGTTCACTATATCAAGTAGTATACAAATTTCATATACAGCATGATCCCAATTTTGAAAACAAAACAAAACAAAGCACACACACACACAGACTTTGGAAGGAAAAAAAAGTTACAGAAGGCAGAAGGAAATATGGCATAATTCATCAAAGTATTAACATAGGTTATAGCAGACTGGGAAAATTACGAGTGACTTCTTTATATTTTATTACTTTCTATAATAATCATACTGCTTTTATAAAGTTATAAATGACAAAAAAAAAGTACCAATGTTAGGGAGAGAGGTAGGAAGCCAATAAAAACCCAGCTCTTTCATGCCTCAGAAAGTTTTAGGAATAGGAGATATTGGGTTTCTCTGAAGATATATTGTGGAGCTAAAAACAGGAAAAATGATTGAAAGTCTGTATAAGGAAGTTGGATTCCCAGATTTCCTATTCACCATCACCTGCACTTCCAGGTGACTCCTCGTTCTTCATAGTACACATTAATGTTCTAAACTATGTACAGATATAACTTTGATAAAAATGTAACTCGGATTTAAGAAATTGGGGAGAGGGAGAGAAAGGAGGAGGTGGAGAGAGAGATAGACAGAAACAGAGAGGAAGAGAAAGAGAGAGGTACAAGCAGAGACTTTAAATGAAAAAGAATTACTCAAACTTTGGGTCCATAAGGAAAAAAGCAGACCAACACATGCCTCTATTGCTCTGAGACAGTACTCAAAACTGTGAACTCTGAGTGGGATCAACTAGCTAAGGCTATGAAGCTTTACATTCAAAAGTCTACCTGAAACAAGCAAGCAAATAACATGGAATGGAAAGGGATATCAAATTGAAGGACAGAATGAAAACTCTAGGTCTGTGGAAGGTGGGAAAGTCTTTTCTTTATTTAGCTCCACTCTCCACTGAATTACCACCTCATTTCCCTACTAATGTTTTCATAGCATATATTCAAAAGGAAGGCTGGACAACTCCTTACCTAGAATATTAAGATGGATAATAAAATGTGAATCAATCAATAACCAGAAATATATCATTCAAGATAATAAGAAATGGACAGAATAAATGTGAAGTCATGAGTCCCAAGAATGAAGGAAATTTCTTTTCTTCATGGAACAGGGAACCACATGCAGAACTTGAACATTAGCATGTCTCATTTTGATATGCTGAAAAATTCATATAAAATAATAGTAGAAATAAAAATAAAGTTTAGGATAGCAAAAACTCTAAGATATAAAGACATATTTTGTATAATATACTTTTAGTGTCCTGAAGATTTCTAGCTTTATTATATTTCCTATATTTATCTTTATCTTTGCTATTGGATTCCATATGAAGAAGCTGTATTTTAATTTCTTTAAAAGTTTTTGAGAAATATCCAGATGATTAAACAGAAGTAACATCACCTTAAGGACAGAGCAAAAGATTTTCCATCACTATGTTCAAATTAACTGATTTATATATATATATATAATTTTAAAGAACTTTGGGAACTATTTGAGGAGAAATTGTTCATTGAAAATTAACTTTGATATTGCTTTATTTATAAAGACCTAATTCAGCTATCCTGAAATTCAAGATAATCATTTTAGGCTTTTTACAACTTCTTGTAGCTGAAAGGTCATATTAATGAACAATATCATGCACCTGATTGCCATTTTAAGACTCATGAAACTTTTCTTAAAAACAAATTAGCAACAATGCATATACAATGCTAGAGCTTTGCATTTTAGATTATTGATAAGCTCTTAATTTAGGGGAGGGGATGGGCATGAAACAACTGTTTCCCACCCCCCTGCTTTCTCCTGCAATGTTACAGCATCCTCAGCAAAATCTATGGGATAAACTTCTTGGAGGAATAAAATATTTGAAAGATAGATGTATTGAAGTAGGTGTGATTATGTTTACAAATGGAATTAAATAGCTTAAAAGCAACACAGCCAATAAATCCAATCCAGTTTTAGGTATTTCTCTTGAGGAACTGACAAAAGTCAATTTATCATAGGTCTTTTCATATACTTCTTATTCTTGTTTCATGTTTATTTTTCTAAAAGTAGTTTTAAGAAATGTCAGTATACTTAACTTTTAAAATATTTTAATATTATATAATAAATTTCATTAAATAGGCTGGAGGATTAAATGTTATATACATTTAAATATATTGTGTGTGTGTGTGTATATATATATACACACACATGAATAATATACACAAAACCAAATACTCTTTGAATTTTATACTTTGAATCTTTGTAACCCTGGTTAATAGCTCACTTCTCTTAGCCTTTAGGTATATAGTGAGGATAAAATCTACTTTATTGGGATCCTATGACAGTTAAATGGGATAACATATGTACTCAATAACTACTGATTTCCCTTCTCTATCTGAGAGAACAGTCTTTGGGTTGATCAACCTAATTTCTAAGACCCACCTCCCCTTTCCCAGGTGAACAGAAATGGACATTATTCATGAAAGAGAATTTAGTTACACATTATGACAGACTTCAACTGTGGCTTTATTACTATTATATCAAGTTAATTGGCCCACATTTAAAATGAAAATGTCTAAATACATGAGCCCTGTAACTAGATGATAGAATGAAGAGTCAAGGTATTGTTGAACTAATTTTGCCACTGCAGAAAGGAAGACGCAGAATTTTAAAAAATAGTTTTATTAATTTAAATTCTAAGAACATCTCCACCAGACTATAAATTTAAAAAGACTTCCCAATTAAAATCTCTTGCAATATTCTGTAACTCAAAAATATTTAGGGAAGCGGCTGTGGCTCAATCAGTGGGGCTCCCGTTTACCATATGGGAGGCCCCGGGTTCGGTTCCCGGGGCCTCCTGGTAAAGGCAAGCCCGCCCGCACGGCGTGGTTAGCTGACCCAGCGAGCACAAGCAGCAAGGGGGGGATAAATGAATAAATAAATAAAATCTTAAAATATATATATATATATATATTTCTAGTCCTTATGAAATTAATAAGCAGATGTATGACTTTCCAACACATCATACAATTGTGTATTACCTAATTTAAAATATTTTATGAAGTAACCTTCATGGCATTGATGCATTTAAAGGCAATGAAATAGGACCCAATTAATAAAGGCCTAGTACTAAGATTCCTTACCTTTTTAAAGGTTTAGAAAAATTTAATGAGGCTGAAAAAAAACTTTTTTTAAGAGAAAAAAAAAAGTGACAGGTTAAGTGATATTTGATTTTGTGAGAAAAAAAAGGACCAAAAATATTTTACAAGTCTTTTAAAGTACTAGGAAAGAATTAGTTTTAGCTACACAGGAAAATAAGCCTTGAAGAAATTAGGCAATTATTAACTTCAGGAAAAACAAAAGTTTGCCAAAAAAAAAGGAAACTGTAATTACACTATACTACTTGGTTGAGCAGTAATAAATATTAAGATGTCCAAGTAATATAAACCCTTATCCACTTTAACTATGACATCTCTATGTCATAGGAATTCTTGGATTTAGCAATCTACTTCTATTTTTTATTGAATATTTTGTCTAGGATTCCCATTCTAAAATGGTGGTACTAATTACTGATTAATTACAAACTACAAGAAAAGTCACAGTAGGGATCATCTCATACATAGGACCCAGAACTGAGTACTAGGATGACATTAGTAATCATTTAAACTTGTTGCTCACAGCAAAAAAGTAACATGTTCAAAGTCATAAAAATTATCAATTATATCTGTTGATGGCAGAGCCAGACTCAGGCTTTACTTCCCAATTTATTGTTCATTTACCAGGGGGGAAGTCAGGTAAAGAAACAAAGCAATACAAAGTAATAAGATATATAATTAATGTAACAAAAACTTAAAAAAATTTTTTTCTTCAATTCAAAAATATGTATAGAAGGCCATATACCATGTTATCCCAAAAAACTGTTATCACTTGAGAACTAGTACTGGAAAGAGGAAGTAAGTGAATGACATATGGATTCCTTCATAACTTAAAACTGAGTTATATAAAAATTAAAAACCACCATGAATAAAAGAAAAAAAGGGAAAAAAGAAGAAAAAATATATGTAACATATAACAAAGAGTTTAAGCTCTTGTATGTGTATGTATGTATGTCTATGTTATTATGCATTTGTGCATGTATATGTATATATATCTATACATAGATACACAGGAAGAATCTTTACAAAATAATTAAGATAAAAGAAAAACAACATAGAAAAATAAGGCAAAGAAAATGGGCAGGCAAATATTCAGAACAAACACCAATTAGACAAAAAGCACATGAAAAAAAAAAAGTTCACCTACATTATCTATTTCTGATGGTAATGTTATAATCTTTGGGGAGTAATTAGGCAATACTTGCCAAATACTTAAAAAATGTACATTCCATGATGCAGCTATTCTATTTCTAGAAGCTTAACCCAAGGAAAGAATAAGACTAGTTGGAAAACATATGCATACACACACAGATGTTTAATGGAGTGTTGTTTATAACAACAATAAAGTGAAAACAAACTAAATGTTCCTTATTTAGTAGGGGAATAAATAAATATAATTAATATACAGCTATTAAAAATGACTTATATTCACATTTCTTGATAGGAAAATATATCTGTAACAAATGATTTAAAAAGTTGGTTATCAACTATATGTATAATAGATATCATTTTTTGGTTTATTTGTTTAAAAAGTGTAAACCACATATGTATGCTTGGGGAAAAAGTCCAATAGGCAATTAAAACAAAATATTAATACAATTTATTGGGAGATATTTTTGATGACTTTTTCAAATTTCAATAAATGAACACCTATTTCTAGGATAATGAAGTTAAAAAATAAGTGGGAAGAACAAAATATTAAAAAATGAATTATGGAAAAACTTGGTTCTTATCATCAAGGAAGTTATAGTCTGCTGGGGAGAGGGAAGGAAATGTGCAACAATTACTATAATAGTGGAATGAAAAATAAAGTAGGAATGCAAAATATTATGTTCAGTTAAAGGGGGGTGGATCAATTAAAAGGAAGGTTTCATAAACAAAATCTCAATGAATTAAGAGTCTCAATGAAGAGAAGAATTTAACAGCCAGAATGTGGGCTAGAGGGAGAGGAAGAAGCATTCAAGATTGAGGGAAAAGCCTGAGAAACTGCTGAGGCAAGAAACACAAAGCATGTTTAAGGTAAGGTAGGGATACTAGGTGCTGGATTAAAGTGGGTCTGTAGCTCAACATGGGACTGGGAAAGTCTTTGAAGACTCTCCAAGGGGCCTGCACTTTATTAGAATCACTTTGGTGGCAGTATGAAGGGTGAATTGTAGAGGGGAGAGACAAGAGAAATGGAAACCAGTTTGGATGTCACTATAATTATTCATTTCTTACATCAAATATTCTCAAAATCTTAAAAAAATAAATCTCTGAAACCAAACTACTAACTGGCAATTTCATATGGTTTCTTAGGTTGTGGGGCGGGGGGGGGGGGGGTCTATATTTATTTTTTTGCTTTTTGAAATATTTCACAGATGGTTCCTTTAACAAGGGACTAGATAATTCATCATTAGTGAGTTAAAAGTCCTCTCAAAAAATGGGCAGGCCTTTTGTGGTCATCTTTTGATGTGCTGTATCATGTGTCTTGAATGATTTTACCCAGAGAAACTAATTTATCAAAAGCTTAAGACTGCAAACGTTAAAAAGTTTATAGAGCTGTACGTTAGTGTAAAAAGCAGAATGCAATATTTAGCAAACATGAGTCACAGGCTGCAAAGTAGGGTTCATGGCAGGCAGGCATTGATGAATGGGATTAGATCTAATTGAGGTTTGGGACAAAATGATGGCAAGGATTTTTCTTTTGCTAGCACTCATATTAATATATACGTAAGGAGGTATTTTGGGAAACTATGCTAAATTAAAATTAGTTGGCAAAGTTCTAAAGTGAAATCAAGTATTAATATATGCATTTCAATAAACATTTCTAGGCTACAAATGATTGATACAATTACTGTACTAATCATAAATCTGAATTATTTTAAACAGCTTTGTGACTGATGGAATTCATAGTTGCAAATGATACAGGTGAGTGATTTTTAACTATTTAATGATATGTAGCCTTAAGATACTACTAACTTAACCAAACTAATAAACATTTTATAATGTATTCAATACACTATTGTGGTTATTGTAATATTAATGCCTATACAGATAACATTAGCTATATATAAATATTACAAAGGGAGAATATATTTTCCCATATATTAAAGAAATTGTTAAAATTCTTTAAATTAATCCACCACTTTGAGTAACAAATCAACTTTAACCTTTTGATACTTGTCTCTGTGGGAAAAACCAGATACCATGTTATCCTCTAAGTTAGTTTCATTTTCCCCCACTATACATGCCTATTTAAGATTGGAGGGGAAAAAAAAGGACAGTGCAAAAAACCCTTTAATTTATAGTGATGCTTGCAGTTATTGATGAATAACTAAACACTGTTTTATGCACATGGGGACTTAAAGATCAAATGAAATGTATTTAGGACTATAAGCATGACTTCTATTGTTTACCGGTAATGGTAAAATTTAGCTGACAAAGGGGAGAAATATAGAAGATTTAGCTTTATAAACATTTTTGTTCCTTCATGTAACAAGATTAAAATGAGAAATCAGGTTAGAGATTTCCTGTTGTCTACATGAAATTTCCTTATTTCAAGCACTTTTAGGGGAAATCTAAACTTATATTGGAACTCTATATTCAATTAGAATATCTGTACTATAAAAGACTGGTTCTACTAATACTTTTATTTTATTGGGCTTTAAGATAAAACCTCTGACATGAGGTGCAAACTTTTAAAAAAAGAAAAGGTTTGAGACAGAAATCTTACTAAATGGAAATTTCCAGATGGTTAATGGGGAAATTTGGACTTTTCATTTAATGTCAGAAGTTTAATCAGTTCTATAAATAAATGTTGCTATCAGCACTCCTGTTCTGCACAATACTCAGTGAGTGCTCTTTCTGTTTTTCAGACCCCAAAAAGGTGCATGTTTTACTCCAAGTCAGTAGACATGGAGTTTAAAGATAAAGACTTCAAGTCAAATAAATATCTATCTAAAATTCCAAAGTATAGAAATTGGCAAAGTCTTAAAATGAAAATGGAGGTAAAAAAAATTTATATGATAAGAAAAGGGTTTTCTATCTGGTTATCTCATCATATAAGTGTTAACTACTCCTAAATTTCTATTTTAACTTAGACTTTTCTCCTGAACTCCAGATTCTTATATCCAACTGCCTATGTGATGTCTCTGCTTGGATATATCTCAGACAAATTTAATATGCCCAAAATGTAACTCCTTATCTTCTACCATCTTCAGCCTGTAAACCTGCTCCACCTGAAGTCTTTTTTTATCACTTATAAGGTGACTCCATTCTTTCAGGTGCTAATTAAAAATTTTTTGGAGTCAGCATTGATTGTTCCCTTTCTCTCATATCCAAAATCTAATTTGTTAGGAAATCCTGTTGGCACAACCTTCAAAATATATTAGAATCTGACCACTTCTCAACAGCTCCACTACTACTATCCTGGTCTGATCCACTACCATCTTTCACCTGGATTATTGCAATAGCCATTTTTTTTTTTTTAGGTACTGGGGGCCGGGGATTGAACCTGGGAAGCCGGCACTCAACCACTGAGCCACCTGGCTCCCCTGAGTTGGTTTATTCATTTGTTTTTTTCAGGAGGCACGGGGAACCGAACCCAGGACCTCCCATGTGGGAAGCAGGCACTCAACCCCACGAGCCACATGCGATCCCTTGCAATAGCCTTTTAACTGCATTAATCCTTGCCATTCCTATCTATTCTCAACACAGCAGCCAGAGGGATCTTTTTAAAACATGATTGAGGTATGTTACTTTTCTGTTTAGATCAGGTCATGGCTCCCTATATGATTCAGAGTAAAAGCCTTACCAATATAGAAATTCAAATTGAAAGGAAAACATCTTTATGACTATTAAATTGGCAATGAATCAATAAATAATTAGCAGAGACAGAGAGAGAGGGGGAGAGAGAGAGAATCCTGGATAAAGAAAGGTTTAATCAGATACGGCAACTAATTACAACAGGTATGGACCTTGTTTGGATCCTGATTTGAACAAATTATTTAAAAAATCACTTATGGGAAACGGAAGGGGCTAAAGTGATTGGGCTCCTGTCTACCATATAGGAGGTCCAGGGTTCGATTCCCAGGACCTCCTGGTGAAAGGCAAGCTGGCCTGCAGCGAGCTGGCCCACACGGAGTGCTGGCCCACGCGGAGTGCTGGCCCATGCAGGAGTGCTGGCTTGCGCAGAGAGCTGGCACAGAAAGATAACACAACAAAAAGAGACACAGAGGAGAGACAATAAGAGACACAGCAGACCAGGGAGCTGAGGTGGTGTAAGATATTGAATGCTTCTCTCCCATTCCGGAAGGTCCCAGGATCAGTTCCCGGTGCCGCCTAAAGAGAAGACAAGCACAGAAGAACACACAAAGAGCAGACAGCAAATGCAAAATAACAAGGGGGTCGGGGATAAATCAATCAATCAATCAATCTTAAAAAAAAATCACTTGAGACAACGGTGAAAATCCAAACACTGATTAAATATTTGATGACATTAGGTGCAAAGAGGGCACTGTATTTTCTTTTATATACTACTAAGATGTAAATGGAAGAAATATGCTGAGATTTACTTCAAAATAATCCAGTTTACAAGATAGGGTGGAGGAAAGCAGATGGGGCTATAGCTGAAACGACATTAGTCATGAGTTCATCTTTAAAGTCAGGTCATGGGTACATGGGTCTTATTGAGGTAATGTTTACCCAAGCCAAACCTTGCCTCAGGCGTTTGCGGGGCACTACGCCCCACCTTCTTCCTGGACCCAACTTCCCCATTTCTCTCAGCCTATCACAGCATTCCCTCAACAGCCATAACCTTATTTGGACATGTTGGCCTTCTCCTCTAGCCTCCCCCCTCCCTCCCAAATCTTCCCTCCACGCCCAGCAACAGCTTCGCCCTATCAGAAGACAACACGCTCACCCCCGCCCAACTCTGCCTATAAAACTGCGCAGCTCTCCCTGAATAAAGGTCTTACCTTCCAGCAAGCAAGTGAGTGGTGTCTCTTCATTTAGTACTGTCAGGGAGACCACAGGGCACCAAATGGCGACCCTGTGACAACTTCTCCTTAACCTCCGTGAAGACCAGGGAGCCGGGCCTGCGCTCTCCTGACAACTTCTTCACCCCCCCGCCGTTCCGGAGTGCACGCCGGACGGCCCACAACTAGCCAGTGTCGCCCCCCGGGCTGCAGCAGGGCTGATCACCCTCAGGCCCGGGAACAAAGCGGCATCTTATTATAGTATTCTCTGTACTTCTGTATATATTCGAAAATTATTTGGTAAAAAGTGAAAATTAAAAATATTTTGATGCTAAAAGCTGGTGAGGCCAAAAGGAGAGAGGACCCCTTTTCTTATACTGCTCATGGGAGTTAAAAATTGGTATAATCATTGCGAGTGGGAGGGGTGAGAAGTTAGGGGAATTGGGAGGATATTTGACAACATATATTACAAACTTAAAAAAAAAAAGTGTACATTACTCAAGCCAGAAATTCCACTTACAGGATTTTATCACAGCAATAATCAGACATAAGTGCCAAGCTAAATACATTTGTTTACTGAAATATTATTTATAATAACAAAAATTTATTGCATAGCAGGTGTAGCTCAGTGGTTGTGTGCCTGCTTTGCATGTATGAGATCCTTGGTTCAATCCCTGGTTCCTCCTTAAAAACAAACACAGCACAAAACAAAACAAAACAAAACCTTACAAAACAACTTAAATGCCCAATAATGGAGTACTATGGTTAATCTCCTCAGACTTTTAAAAGTACTGTGTTTGTGTGTTTGTTGCATGTTTTAAGTAAAAAGAATGCAGTAAAGTAAATATTCTTTAGAGGCCCTTAAGGCATCTGGCCGGGGGGGGGGGCCCCCCCCCCGGGGACGACGACACACTCAAATCACACAGCATGTAGTATTTTTGAAATTTAACAAAAGAACTGCCTGATATTACCTGTTTGTGAGAGTACAGGAAAAAACAAAAGTCAAAGTCAGTGATACATGTCTAAGCCTAAGGTGAGTGAGACACATTTGATTCATATTGTGAGTAGGCTGAGTCGCTTCAATATTACTTCTAAAATTTGCTAATACTTTCATTTAAAATTTTAGTAATATATTCTATCTGGATATTGCTTCATGTCTTAAGAATGCAAATATAAATACATCATTTACACTTTTTTCTATGAACAATTCTTATGTTCTAAGACCAAGAACAATAAATATTTATGTGAACTCATTTATATATACCTTTCCTGTTATTTGATTCTTTATGAATAATTCATACAACATACATAATTTATGGAGTGGACAAGACATACTAAACAAATAATTTGTGAAATTGTTAGAACAAAACATAAAAACAAAATACATCCTCTAGTTCAGATATGTTCTAAAAAAAAATTTATAAATATAACATGACTTCAAGAGTCTTTCCTTTTGAGAATGTTACAAAAAGGAATTAAGAGTCAATAAATGAGGTTCGGTGTCCGTCTACCATATGGAGAGACCAGGGTTCAATCCCCGGTACCTCCCGGTAAAAAAAAAAAAAAAAAAGAGTCAATAAATGTTTTGTATTATTGTTAACAAGTATAGTCTATGCAATTATGTTGTATGTGAAATATGGGTTTTTAAATAAGGAATAATGACCATTATATAAAAGGTGGTCAGTATTTCTCATTCTTGGTGTGAAAACCCCACTTTCTCTTCAAAATCTTGAACACTTTATAAAGAAAGAATCAAGGCCCCAAAGGTGTGAGAGAATGTGAATACATCTTAAGTTTTGCTTCCCAAAAATTATTTCAACTAGGTCAAGTCTAATAATCTAATGCATTCTCAAAAAAAAAAAAAAAAAAAAAAAAAGAAAGACAACACACACATATGCATGTATACATATTTTTAGTAAAGAGAATCTATACAACTTCTCTGTCATCTTATGTAAAATTATAATATAGGGGAATTCTGAAAAACAATAAAGACCTAGGTAATGTGGACCAACATCTTTTTTCCCAGCCCCATTGGGGGCAACTAAAAAAAAAAAAAAATCTCTACAAAATATTAAAAAACATTTACTTGAAGTCACTGGAAAGCTAGTAATCCTTTGAAGACAAGATTGTGATCATATGCCAATATGAGGAGAAAGATGGAGGCGCAGGAAAGCAATCTTTGCCTCCAGAGCTGCTTTAACTTTGAGGTTATTAGGTGATGTTAGAGGAGGTGGTAGAAAAGCTTAGCAACATTTTTGAGAGCCTAGTGGGACTGGAAAGCCAGAAATGGAATCTAGGGTCCACTAAAGGGAATCACCCATAAATCCTCCTTGCTGTGGGATAGGTCTTAAATAGCTATACTCTGAGTATATATCAGAATTAAGTAGGCCCTTGCAGAAACAATTATAAACCATTTCAACCTTTGAAATTAGATTGAGGTGATCTGAGATTAACTGTGATACCAGGAGCCTGGAGGAAGCAAACTTAAATCCTCTCTAGAGGAGGACATCATTGCAGAAGTCTCAAATTATTTCTATAAACAATTTTACAAATAAATGCCTAGAATACACACAAAATTAGCATGCATATGAGGAAATGAGACTACATAAAAGATAAAAGCAGAAACAGACAACAGAAACAGAACCATAGGCATTCATACTTTGGAATTTTCAGACACAGACTTTAAAATAATTATATTCATTTTATTCAACGGAAATTCTAGAACTGAAAATACAATAAGTGAAATTAAGAACTGGATGGATTTAACAGCAATTTGACACAGCTGAAAAGAGAAAGTAAACTAGAGACTATCAGAGAAGAATGATCCAAGGAGAGATAAAACAGTGAAAAGGAGAAGAGAGTAAAAGTCATTGATGATACAATGAGAAGGAACCATACAATGTTTCTGGAGTCTTCTCCGAAAGTAGAGCACATAGCAAAAGTGGCAGAAGCAACCCTTTAAGACATAATAGTTTAGAACTTCTCAAAACTAACCCAGGCACAAATGTAGGCAGTTCTGTGTACCAAGTAAGAGAAGTTAAAAATAAAATCACATAGGCAAAACAGCAATTTGTTATAGCAGCAACAGAAAACTAATACAAAATGGACAAATCCAGTTATAGTGGGATTTTAAAATAGCTCTTCTCAGTACCTAACAGAACATGCTTACAAAAAGAAATTAGTAACGATAAGACTGAAAGAATACAATTAACCAATTTGACCTGGTAGACTTAAACAGAATACTGCAACTGGCAATGGCAAAATATACATCTTTAAAAGCATACCTGAAACATTTACACCAACTAACTACTGGCTGGGCATAAAGCAAGTCTCCACAAATTTCAGGGAATTAAAATCACAGGGAGTTTCTGATCAACCAAGATGGTGATATAAGAAGCTTCAAGGTACTGTTGCCCCCACAGAATTTTTGAACATCTAGCAAAAACTGGCATAGCCATCTTCCTCAAAACTCCAATAAGGAGAGTTGCAATAACTGGGTGAATGTTGAATGAAGAAAATGCAGCAATAAAAAACAGTAGGGGAAGATCATGGTGGACTTGTTAGACCCTCCTCCAACCTTTCCCTGGTGCAATGTGGAATTAGCCAGCAGTCCCATTGTGGGTCCCTGGCCATGTTACCAGCGGAGCAGAGTAACCACTATGCACATTCTGATGTGTCTGTATTTTGGTGCTAATCTATTGGGTGGCAGCCTGAAACAATGAACCAGGAAATTCCCCTCTGGCTCACCTTTCTGAAACTTGCTTTGCAGGCAAAATCTGCTTGCAGTAATGAAAACAGTGTAAGAAACAATACAGTTTAAGTGGCCTGGGGCAAAAGATTACCTGATTGGAAACTTGCAACAGAGAAAACAGAGGTTCTTAAAGCCAAAAGCAACCAAAAGTCCAGGATAAGAAATAGCTTCAGAAAAGATGGAGAGGACCCTATATTTCAAATTCTTGATAGGAGAGCTAAATTTTGAAGGAAGGTACTAGAAAACACAGAGCCAATTTGCAAAGTCTATGAAAGATGTTTTTCATGCATTGGTTTATTTTTGTTAGTTGCTGGCACTTAAGGTAATTTCTGTCACATATTAGCTGGAAACAAATTTAAGGTTTAGGCAGCTCAGGGACTAAATCTAAAAGTTAACAAATTAAAATATTTAAATGTACAGTGTGTGAAAAAGATTAAAAGACAAAGAAATACTACCCAAGATAAAAATTCAGAAACTATCAGTAAAGAATACCAGACTTTGGAAGTAATAGACAAAAACAAGGAAAAAAAAAAAAAAAAGATCTTCAACATGCTTAAGAAGCTAAAGGAAAATACAGAGGAAGAACTAAAGGATATCAGGAAAACAATGAATGAACAATATGGGAAACTGTAGTCTATAAATTGGTCCTCTTTATCACTCTTCAGCCCCTTCCTCTCTACCTGGGACCTATGATCTGTTATTTCCTCTCATTTCTCTTCCCTCCTAAAAAAAAGAAGAAGAAAAAAAAAAGGAGCCAAACAGAACTACTGAAACTACTGTTGGTGAGAAGACCACAATAACTGAAATGAAAAATTCCCTTCAGAGTTTCAACAACAGATCGGAACTGAGAGAAGAAAGAATCAGTGAACTTGAAAGAAGACAAGTGAAATGATTCAGGCTGAGAAGCAGAAAGAAAAATGAAGAAAAAAGTGAACAGAGACCAAGCGACTTATGGGACACCATCAAACATATCAATATATGCATTGTGGAAGTCCCAGAAGGAGAAGAAAGAGAGAAAGGGGCAGAAAGAATATTCAAAGAAATAATGGCAGAAAACCTCCCAAGTTTAATGAAAGACATGAGTATAGTTATTCCAGAAGCCCAACGAACACAACAGGATAAACTCGAGGAGCACCATGACCAGACATATATTAGTCAAACGGTCAAATGCCAAAGGCAGGAAAAGAGTTCTGAAAACTTCAAGAAGAAAGCAATGTTATATACAAGGTAGTCCTAATAAGATTAAGTACCAATTTTTCATTAGAAATCAGAGGCAAGAAACCATTGGGATGAAATATTTAAAGTGCTAAAGAAAACAATTGCCAACCAAGTATTTTATAATATCTGGCAAGACTGTATTTCAAAAATGAAGTTAATATTAAGACCTTCTCAGATAAACAAAACCTGAGGGCTTTCATCAGCAACTAGACTTGAACTATAAGCAATGCTAAAGAGAGTTTTACAGTTTGAAAGGAAAGAGCATTAGAATATGAATGAAAGGTTGACATAAAGATAATAAATAAAGAACTCTGGTAACGATAGCCATATGGATAATTATAAATTATAGGACTATTGTATTATACTGTGATTTTGGTATGTAACTCCAATTTTTACTTTTTATGGATTGTAAAATGCAAATGCATAAAGAGTAACGATATATCTAAGGCTTTGGAAAAATAATGGATAAAGACATAATTTTAACAAGTACAATAAAAAAGAGGGAGAATGATGGAAATTGGTATCAATCAAATGTGATTGTCATAGATTTAGAATATTTAATCCCATGGTAACCACAAAGAAAATATCTAAAAAAGATGTACAGAAAGAAATGAGAAGGTACACTACAAAATATTAAATAAATATGAGAGCAAGAATTACCGGAAGACTAGAGTAACAAAAAAGGTATATGACTTACAAAGCTTAAATAGCAAAATGGCAGAAGAAAGCCCTATATTTTCAGTATTATTTAAATGTAAATGGATTAAACTCTTCAGTCAAAAGGTAGAGATTGGCAAAATGGATTACAAAAAAGCATGACCCAACTATATGCAGTTTCAAGAGATTCACCTAAAATTCAGAAACAAGTACGTTTAAATTGAAAGGATAAAAAAATTATACCATGCAAACAGTAACCAAAAGAGATAGAGGGTGGCTATATTAATATGTGATAAAATAGGCTTCAAATAGTAATAATAAAAAAGCATTATGATGGGCAAATAAGATCACTATATACTGATAAAGGGGTCAATTCAACAAGAAGATATGACAATTATAAATATATATGCAACTAACAGCAGAGCCCCAAAATATATGATGCAAATGCTGGAGATTTGAAGGGAAAAATAAACGGTTCTATATTAACAATAGGAGACTTCATTATACCACTTTCAACAATGGATAGATCATTTACACATTAGATCAATAAGGAAATAGAGGATGAGAATGATACCATAAACCAACTAGAACTAACAGACATACATGGACTACCACCCAATAGTAGCAGAATACTTTCTTCTCTAATGCACATGGATCATTCTTCAGGAGGGCATGTGACAAAAATCACAATAAATTAAAAAATACTGAAATTATACAATGTATCTTCTTTGGCTACTAAGGAATGAAGCTAGAAATCAGAAAGAATAAGAACTTGTAACCCCAAGATATATGGAAAATAAATACACTATTAAACAATAAAAGAAAAAAAGAAGACATCAGAGGGAAATTAGAAAATTTTTAGGCAAATGACAGTGAAAACACAACATTACAAAGCTTATGGGATGCAGCAAAGGCAGGGCTGAGAGGGAAATTTATAGTTCTGTATGCTTACATTAAAAAAGATTTCAAATCAGAGACCTAAACTAAAAATCGGAGGATCTAGAAAAAATAGAGCAAACTAAACCCAAAGAAGAATAAAAAGAATAAAAAATAAAAAAGAATAAAAAGAAAAAAAATAAAAAGAAGAATAAAAATAGTATGCATTGCTATTGGTGGCATTATTATTATTTTGGATTTAGGTGAAGGTGTAAGGAAATGTTAGACTAATAGCCTAACAAAAAGCTAGAGTTAAATTGTCTAATACCAATATTACACACACACACACACACACACACACATATTACAAGGACAACCAAACTGTTAATAGCATTTATTTCTGCGGTAGGGCATAATAAGATTGGGACTCTTTGGAGAGCTGAAGTAGGGATGCTACTTCTTATGTTATGTTCTTTGAATTATTTTTAACCAAGATTATGTTTGTTTTGCAATTACAATGTCCCAAGCACACTTCAATGAGAGAAAGAGATATCAAGTTATCTGTCAATAGAAAAGCAGTAAATTCTACCCTTGTAGTTGATCTGAAAACCAGATTACGTATTATGCAATATCATTTTCATAACTATAGTCTTCAGTCCTTAACAGAGGCTAAATTTTAAAGAAGGATGGGAAATAAAATCATTTTCATAAAAAATGGGTAAAATAACTTAAAATTTTTTAGAACATCAACACACATCTGCTGCTCTTAGATCCTTGGATGATAGTGGTAAAATGAAAGGATTCTGAAGCTAATTTTCCCATTAATTCTCACAAAATAGCCAAACCTATTTAAAAAGTTAACTTCTGTAGAATGATATATAAAGAAGGCTACTCTTTTCAAATAAAGTTACTATTCACTCATTAAAACAAAAAGTTATACTTACAATAAGGAGTAGACTGAACTTGTCCAAGTTGTGGAAAGGTCATAAGAACAGAAATCCCTCGTAGATCATTTTGCTTTAGATGCTCACTAGTTTGGTCAGCCCAAACCACCACTTTTTTCCTTTCAACTAAATGTTCAATCTCTTTGAAGTCAGACTCAAAAGCGGCATTTGATAGATTAGCTTCTTTTAATGCACAATACTGTTTTCTTAGGACTGGAAGTAAAGCATTCAATACTCTATATACAGAAGGTGATAAGAAGAGAGATAGAAAAACTAAATTTTAAATACATTATTCCAATTCTTCTATGTATCACCAAAGAATTAGCATATCATTGAACTGATTCCATGTGTGAATATGCTATTTCAATGTAATACTTCCACATATTCTTAATACATTAAGTATAAGGTAGAGAATCTTGGATGGGAATTACTAATAATTACCAGAACTTGTCTCAGCTCATTCACCCTTGCTTCTATGACCTTAGACACAGTGCAAACTGAAGTTTCTTCCTCTATGAAGTCGGAACAACTGGACAGCTTCTTGCTCTACATATAACAGGGGATTGTTTTGAGTACTAAATGGGTTAAACATGTATCAAAGCTTTTTGCAAAGCATGACGTGTGTTGCAGTCTGGCAGTTTGACGTAATTACGAATTCCAAAAATATATATTGGATTATGCTTGTAAACTGGTCTGTTAATCTGGGCATGATTAAGTTATGATTAGGGCATTAACTGGGCCACATCAGTAGGGCATTGAGTCCCCCACCTTTGTGGGTGGGGGAATCAAATATAAAAGGCAAGGCAAAAGACAGAGAGAGCAGTTTTGATGTTGGAGAGAAGGCCCCGGGATAGAGATGAGCCATTTGCCTGAGAGTTCACAGCTGGCTTTGTGGAGAGAAGCAAAGCCTAGAGAAACTAATAGTCTACAGCTGACCTTGTGGAGGAAACAGAGGAGCTAAGCCCGGAGAGAAATGCAGCCTCGGGAAGAGAGGAACCCAAGAAGCCTGAACCGTGGCAAACGTCAGCAGCTGTCTTGCTCCAACATGTGGCAATGGACTTTGGTGAGGGGAGAAACTTATGCTTTATGGCCTGGTAACTGTGGACTTCTACCCCAAATAAATACCCTTTATAAAAGCCAAGCATTTTCCGGTATTTTGCATCAGTACCCCTTTGGCTGACTAATACAACGTGCTTTACAAACCAAAGATATTATTGCTATTAATTATCATGGAATTGAAATGAAAAATTAATATACTAAGTCAAACAAAGGTACTCATATTTCAGCTATATAACAAAAAATAAAAGAACAAAACCAACTCTCCTTCAAGTTAGTTCTTCATGACCTAAACCAATGACTTTCACAATGAGATTCAAAGGTTTCAAAGAGAAAAGTTGTAGACAAGGATGGTGGGTTTAGGGAATGGTTGGGGCACCAGATTCTTAGCTCTAATGCAAAATCTTCCCTATCCTTGTCATGCCATCAGAGGAGCATTGTGTGTATCTTTTAACGTTACAGACTTCCATGTACGCTTTCTATGAAGAAATGATATCACAAAAGTTCCTAACTTTTCATCAAGGAAGATGCCAACCAACATGATTGGTCTTGAAATGATTCAGCTCTGGTATACTAAGAATTTAAATATCATATGAGGTTCCAGTTGACTCATAACATCCAGGAGAACAGAATGATTTGAAGTATGTATAGTTCAATGGGAAAAGAATAATTAGCCATTAATTTTAATTCACAGGGAAATGATCATTTTATTATCTAGGAATTTTAAATATTTAGAGAGCAGTACAAATAATGTTACTTTTTTGCAGGGAGGGGAAGTACATATTCCATTTATGTCAAGTAGGTAACAAATATAGGGAAAATGTCACAAAACACGAAGTCAATAAGAACAATCATTTATGGGGCACCTACACTAATCAGGTACTATGCCGAAAAAGTTAACATGGGAGGCCTGGTATTGCTATCCTTAGAAAGGCCTGCTTGCAAGGCTTGCTCTTGGCTGGTGTCTGGAAACTTGGATTTCTGGAGAGTTCCCACCCTTCCCATAAGTCACAGGAATGGTTCACTGCGCTTAAACTATTTGTACAAACAACATGGTTTATGATGAAGACCTGCTCTCCTTCTAGGGGTCTGGAATTCTGGTACACACTAGGCAGAGAGTGCCTACATGACCAGTTTCCAGTAAAAACTTGGGGGAAGTGGGTATCTAATGAGCTTCACAAATAGATAACATTTCACACATGCTGTCATAACTTTTTGCTGGAGAGATTAAGCTCATCCTGTGAGACTCCACTGGGAAAGGACTCTTAGAAGTTTGTGCCTGGTTTCCTCTGGGCTTTGTCAAACGTGCCTTTTCTTTGTGCTGATTTTGCTTTGCATTCTATTGATGTAATAAATAACATCTCTAAGTACAACTACATGATGAATCTTATGAGTCTTCCAAGTAAATCATTGAACCTGGAGGTGGTCTTGGGGACCCCTGACACAGGTACTATATCATGGGATTTTGTGTCATTTAGTCCTTTAAAAGTTCATAAGGAAAGTATTATGACATTTTTATATATAAGAAAACTAAGCTTAATGAAGTTAAATAATTTAGTCCAAGGTTACACTGTTAGTATAATTTAAAGCCAAGAAAGATTCCTAAGGTCATACTCTTTGTAGTATGCCATCTTGCTTCTGTTTGTGATGCCCAGGTTCATGAAATTTGAAATAATTGTTTCCATTCTTGAGATAAAAAATGTTTCTTAAAAGTACCCATCTATTTGTCTGATATAACATATACAGGTTGAAATAATGTTTCTCTGATGATGACTTTGGCTCTTACAGGTGGTATTAATGCTAGTAAATGAATTTTTAATATCTATTTTGGGTATACCAGGAAGTTAAGGTTGAGCTTCTATTCACAGAAAGCTTCCCGGAAATTTTCCATTTCCTTTCTTTTCTTTCATGGCTATACCTAATATTTCTTCTAAATAAAAAAAAAAAAATTGAAAATTAATTACCAGTACACAAGTAGAGCACTAATAGAATTTTAGAGCTGTATTAAGTCCTTATAGAAATAAATTTCCCATTTTTTAACAGAGCATGAAAGCAAAGCTGAAAGAATTAGCTGACTTATCCAAGATCACAAAAGCAAAGATTAAGTTGAACTTTTATACTATTATGTCTCAAAACTCAAATGATTAAGATATTACTACTGAGTCAGTAGAGGGAGTATAAAAGAGCTTATAGCATCCCATGAAAAACTGGGATATCTGATTTTAAAATATAAACATTTTTAGTAGCCATTTTAATGATAACAAAACAATCATTATTGAATAATGAAAGCTTACAAGTTGTCTAATTAAAAAATTCAGTTGGTGTTAATAGTAATTGCCTCTAGGAGGGAAAATGATTGGCTAGAGGATGTAGGTAGAAGACAGGTTCATTTTCACAGTACAGGTGCTTTTGGAATTTTGTATTATAGGCATATATTCATAAAAATAAAATTTTTTAAAGAAAGAATGCTCTTAAAACTATAAAGCATTGTAATAAATTGATTGAAGGGGAGGAACCACATCTCTTTTTGTCTCTCGATGTTTTCTAAGACTGCATGTTTTCTGCTGCTGGCAGAGACTTAAAAAATAATGTATGCCATACAAGATAAAACCCAATTTTCTGGCAGTGGAAAAACGAACTCCTATGCTTCAGGTATCTTGTGTCTACAGTGTTAAAATCTGTGGAGCAGGGAAATCCATGTACTTACGCCTCAGTCTGCCTGTGTTGCTGTTCTTGTAGACAAGCTAAATCCAACATATGCTTAATTTGTGTTTTCAAATCTTTGTTCTGAAGGCATAAATGGTGACACTGAAGATCTTTATTGAGGTCCTGGGGAAAACAATGCAAAATATATTTTGGATTCTTTAAAGAATATTAAAATCAAATCAATTTTAATAAAACTCACTTTATATTGGTGCTAATAGTTTAAATTTTCTTAAGATCTGAAATGATATGTTTAGCAAGAGTTTGAAAAATAAAGAGTTTTTGGATAGGTAGTTCATAACTTACAAGAAAGATAACTTTCAAAAGTTTCTTCAGAAACTGAATGTTAGGAATTCAGAACAAATTTTATTTATAGTTTCTTGGTCTATACAACTTGCTCATAATGCTCTACATTATGTATATTATAGTTATGTACGAATATGGCCAGTTTTTGCTTAAATTTCACTTTCTCAAAGGCTTTCCTTGAGCATTGTACTTGAGGATTGAGATCCTCCATCTCCTATATTCCTTGTTACAGTACTGATCAGAAATAATTTCTTTCATTGATTCATTCATTCATTGAGTCATTCATTTATTTATTTGCTTTTAGTTTTTCTTCCTGTGCTAGTATATACCATGACAGGGGCTGTATGAAAAAAGTTCAGTTTTATAGCTCTAGTGTACAGTTTCTGTAGTGCATGCAATAAGAATTTATTGAACGAATGAACAAACAACATTAGTTGGCGTTTGGTAGCTTGGAAGCAGAGATTATATGAAAGAAGAGAAAATTTCTTACCCTTATCTACTCTTGGTATAAGCTTCACCCTAGGCAAAAGTGTGAAAAGGTATGAATTCTGTCATTTGTAGGGTCTCATTTCCCAAAGCTTCACTTGTCTAGGCCCAGGTACACTCTAATTTACTAGCTAAAATTACTAAGACTACCTAATGAAAGGGAGTGAGATTTTTTTGGATATTGTGAATGCCTGAGATAACAACCGTATAAGCAAGTGAACTGTGCCACAACACTTCCTCCTATGGAGAATTTCCATAATCCATTTTAGTTTTCAATACTACTTCCCAACCTGCTCTTGACTCATTGATTTAGACATGCCTAAATGCTCAAAGTTGTGTTTTCTTTCTTTTTAAAAAATATTTCCCATGCCAATGATAATGATGGTGACAGGGAAAGCAATGTCACTCTATGTGCCTGAGATATACTAAAATTGGGGGATGTTTGCTTTCATAATTCATAATTATACTTCGAAAAATACAAGCAAATATTGTAGAAAAAACTTTCCTTAGGAAGTCAGGATGATAATATTTAGAGCACTGGCCTATGAATCAGCTATAGAGATGACCTCAGTCTTGACACAAATACAACCTTAAGTTAAACATTTGGCTTTTATGGAGATAAGTTTAGCTGACTAAAATGTAAGAGATGAACTAGCTGATTTCTTTAGTTCTTTCCAGTTAGAAAATTCATTGGTACTAATAATGTGAACATGTTTGCTAAATATCCCACAACCGTTTCTCCTTTAAAAAAAAAATCCCTCCTTTATATACTTCCTCAGATAATCTTCCTTTATCTTCTTAAATCACTTTTTTAAAAGAAACAAAGTTTGACTATATAATTATATCAGTCAACAACAGGCTTTAGCTAGTTTGTTATCTTTGGAAAACCAAATTTATAATTTGAGTCTTCTCCTGCCTTGACACACTAATGACCAGATTTGACTGGAAGAGCATGACCTACTCTGAGAACTACATGTAGGTCAGTAATGGCTAAAGGCAGAGTTTAATAAGAGATAACACATAAAACTTGAGAGGTATACATGTGCCAGACCATGCTAGCCCTGGTAAATCATCTCCTACAGAGAAAGATACTGAATAGTAATGTGATCATGGTTATCTTTTAGAAAGTTCATTTTGTTGCAGTGGAACATGAATGGAAGCAGGAAGAACAAATGTAGGCGAAGGGGCCTAATGCAGATTAGGGTAAAAGCAGATGGAGACAGAGAGAAGTAGATAGATTTGAGAGGTTAAGAAGCATTTAGTGAAAACAGCACCAATTTGATAGTCAGAAGTACCAGGTCTAATTGTGTGACCTTGGATAAGTCCCTTAACTAAATTATGCCTCAGTTTGCTTAACTAGGAAAAAATGGTTTATTACTAAGTATTTCAGCTGTTGAAATACCTACAGAAAGAATCAAGGAGGGTGGAATTAGGATGGTAGGAATGGAAACAAAGTTTTAATTCTAATGTTTTACAAAGTGTTTGTAATAAGATGTATAAAAAACAAAGACTTAAAAAAAAAAGGAATTCTAGGTTATTTAGATGTACAAAAGTTCTACTTTAGAGAATTCAAGAAGATAGATTACTAGAAAAATAAGACCTTATTGAAAATAACCCAAACAATATTGGCTAACTTAAAAAAGGCTAGAATAAAAAACAAACAAACAAACAAAAAAACCCCAAATCACTAACAACAACAACAACAACAACAATAATAATAAAAGGATAGCATACCACTTTTTAAACTGGGAGCTTATGATGATTACGGGAATGTAAAGGCAAACTAGTAAATTTCTATGATTGACTTTTTTGCCTGCTTTAATACCAAACAAGACCATAGGCCCTAGTTGGGTTTGGACTATAAATTAGAATATTGATTCCAAGCACAAATGTGCTAGACTATAATATAAGTACAAAGTAAATTAAGCAAGACTCTTGAAAAGCAAAAATACTCTAACAACTAGCAACATTTTAAAACTATACATAAATACATTAAAAAATTTTAGACCCTTTATGAAAAAATTTTGTCCACTAGAAGGGATAAATACTCTATCAGAATATCATGGCCATAAATAATATTAATAAAGAAAACTAAAGAAACTTCGGTAGTTATTTTTAAATAAGGTCAAAGTTTAATCAAATACTTGCAATTTCATACTGTTTCGACAAGGATAATCTTGAGACTAAGACTGCTTTAGATATATGTGGATTCCAAATAATTTCTTAAATAATAAATGAAAAAAACTCCAAAAGTTATAAACATTCAACATCTACTACCTTTCCAACAGAATCAGCTCTTGTGCATTGCATGAGACACAATCATTTGGCAGGATCCTAAATTCTTTTCTCTTGAAAACCTTTTATCCAGAACACGAATTTAGGTGCCCTTACAGGTACTCTGATGGAAGCCATTATATTCTATGATGAGCCTCTGTAGCTTGAGATGACTCAGACATAGCATGGAATTTCTGAAGTTACCTTTTCTAAGCCTAGACAATCCTTAGTATATTTCATTAATCATTTTTTTCCTTGTTTACTCCTTTTAAACCATGTAAATATGCCCATTATATCGTTTTAGGTGATTTAAGTGTAATATATTTTCCTTCTAGAGCAGATATTCTTAAAGTGTTGCCATTGGAAGGGCTTCAGAGACTCTAAATGATTAAAAAATATGGTTAATGGGAAGCGGCTGTGGCTCAATCAGTAGGGCTCCCGTTTACCATATGGGAGGCCCGGGGTTCGGTTCCCGGGGCCTCCTGGTGAAGGCAAGCCCGCCCGCACGGCATGGTTAGCTGACCCAGTGAGCACAGGCAGCAAGGGGGGATAAATGAATAAATAAATAAAATCTTAAAAAAAAAAAAAAAATATGGTTAATTGTTTGACTGTGGCTCCTTCAATCTCCCATCTGGCAGAGGATCTATAACTTTGATCAGATAGCAGATTCTCAAAATATATTGGGGAAGCAGATGTGGCTCAGGTGACTAGGCTCCTGCCTACCACATGGGAGGTCACTGGTTCGGATCCTGGTGTCTCCTAAAGAAGACAGCGAACTGGTGTGATGAGCAGGGGTGGCAGGCTGACACAACAATAGACACAAGAAGAAAAATCATAATGAGAGACACAACAAAGCAGGGAGCAGAGGTTTCCAGTGCCTCCTAAAGAAGACAGCGAGCTGACATGACAAGCAGGTGTGGCAAGCTGATGCAACAAGATGACACAACGAGATGTGGGGAGGAAAAACATGAGACACACAACAAAAGCTGGGAGCGGAGGTGGCTTAAGCGATTAAGCACCTCCCTCCCACATTAGAGGTCCTGGGTTTGGCTCCTGGTGCCTCCTAAAGAAACAAGGAAGATAAGCAGACATAGCAAGTGAAAAACAACAAGGGGGTGGGAATCAATAAACAAACAAACAAAACTTAAAAAAAAAAAAAAATATATATATATATATATATATATATATATATAGCTAGATAGCTAGATAGATAGATAGATGACCCCCCAAAATATCAGAATTACTGTTAAGAGGAAAAAACTGAAAATGCACTATATGATATAGGTAACTCTGTTGTGCTCTGTTTGTATACAAATTGCTTTGGCTATTGATGCCTATGTTATTATTGTTTAGAATATTATATTACACCATCATTTACCAATCGTCTATTATGTGTTAATTGACGCAAGACATTAACATAATAATTTTGCTTAAACTTAAAATGCCTTACATATATTTTACAGATGAGAAATTAAGACACAGAAGCTAAGCAACTTGTCCAAAATCATATAATAACTTTGCTTAAAGATCACTAGCTGCATTTGTTATTGAACTTTTAATATTTTATTTCACCTCTATTTTCAGTTTGGTGCTCCTTTAGATACCTGAAGAGTCCAGAAAGGTAGATATCAAATAGCTGAAATGCAGTATAGCATTTCAGAAAAGCATTATCAAAAAAGGTATAGAATTTAGGTAGATGTTACTTCTTTTAGAAAAAGAATGAAAAGAAATGTTTCATTTAAGGTGTTAGGTATTGATCAAAATGAGTTACCTTGTAGCAGTTACGTGACAGTCTCCCATGCCATATTCATTTTCCCTTCTACCTTATTAAGCTATCATATAGTTTTGTTCAGGGTGATAAGGTGTCTAGCAAAACATTTACCTTTCTAGACTCCTTTGTAATGATGAATAGCCATGTGACATAGTTCTAGTCAATAAGTTTAAGCCTGGAATTTCAGGAAAAGTTACTACTCTCCTGATACAGAAGTTCTGCCTTTTTTTTTTTTTTTTTTTTTGAGATATCGGGGCTGGAGATTGAACCAGGACCCAGGACCTCATATGCGGGAAGCTAGCACTCATCCACTGAGCCACATCGGGTACCCTGATCCACATCTGCTCCCCTGCCTTTTATTTCTTTCCTTTTCTAGCTTAGGAGTGACTTTGTGACTAGAGATGGAATAGCAAATTACAATCAGGAAATGACAAGTATAATGATGACATTGATGATATTGTGGAGGTACTGCATCAGAAATGAACTGCATACTTCCAAGATTGTTAAGGGAGCAAAACACACCCTTAACTGGTTAAGGCACTAAAGTCAAATTTCTATAACCTTGAAGCTGAATATTACAATTTGATATGGCCATTAACCACTATTATCCATGACTACCTTTTATAAACATAATCTTTTACCATTTTATGTTGAATATCTTAATATTTTACATATACATCTTCCAAATTCAGGTTTCTTCAGCACAATACAACAAATTATGACTACATTTACAATTATTTTTGCACAAAATATCAAGTTTTAAAAGAAACTGAAATATTCTATGTGGCAATTTGAGATTATTTATGAATTCCAAAAAAAGAGATTATGTTTGTAAACTGGTCTGTTCCACTGGGAGTGATACCCTTTGGTTGTATTAGATTCAGCTGAGATATCTTTGATTAAATTATGTTAAGATTAGGGCTTTGATTCGAACATGTCAGTAGGGTGTAACTCAGGTTAAGCCCCTGCCCCCTTGGTGGACTATGTAAACAGACACTCACTCAAGAAGACACACAGAAGAAGATACATGGGAAGAGAGCTCCATAGATGCCAGAGAGAACTTAGTCATGACACAGAAGAGGAGAGAACTTTGATCTTGTGGTCCTGGGAAGAGAGACAAGCCCTATGCCAGGCTGTAGCTGAGAGAGACGAAGGCTGAACTCTTGAAGAGATTGGCAACCATCTTGCTTCGACAGTTGGCAACTGACTTTGGTGAGAAACCAACCTTGAGTTGGACTCTTTAGGACCTTGTAACTGTAAGCTATTACCCCAAATAAATACCCTTTAAAAAAAGCCAACAGATTTTTGGTACTTTGCATCAGTACCTCTTTGGCTGACTAATACAGTCTACATGATAAATCCTCAAATACAGTTTGGAATAGGATTACTTTATTCTAACACAAAGGAGCTACCTCATAAAATGATGCAATAAGAATAACAACATTTAAAAATAACTTTCCTCTTCTGAAAGGCATATATAGCAATAATTAGTGAGAAAGAAGGTACATTCAGTTTTGAAAGCTCACAGAGATTAGGTAATAATTGTCTTATGAACGATATTTACTCATCAATAAACACAGCAGGTTTAAAGAGCTCATTTTTTATGCAATAAATCTGAACATACACAGACATCTGTACCTTTGGAATATGACCATTTCGACCCAAGAGTCCAATTTCATTTTCAACACGATGGAGCCAATTAGTATTCTTATCAAATTGTTTCAATTCTTCCTCCCTTTTCTTCTCCAGATAGCAGCGACGAGTTTTCAACATTGCAAGTCTATGATCTCGTTTGCAAGTGGCCTGAAACAATGCATTTTATAGTTGTTGCAGTTTGATGTAATTATGAATTCAAAAAATCTATATTAGATTATGCTTGTAAACTGATCTGTTCATCTGGGTATGATTAAGTTATAATTGGGGCTTTGATTGGGTCACATCAGTAGGGTGTTGAGCCCCACCCTTTGGTGGGTGGGGGAATCAAATATAAACGGCAAGGCAAAGGACAGTGGAAGAAGTTTTGATGTTGGAGAAAGGCCCCAGAAGAAAAGCGAGTCATTTGCCTGATAGTCTACAGCTGACCTTTTGGTGGAACCAGAGGAGCTAAGCTGGGAGAGAAACAAAGCCCAGGGAAAAGAGGAACCCAAGAAGCCTGAACCATGGCAAACATCAGCAGCTGTCTTGCTCCAACATGTGGCAATGGACTTTGGTGAGGGAAGAAACTTATGTTTTATGGCCTGGTAACTGTGGACTTCTACCCCAAATAAATAACCTTTATAAAGACCAACCCATTTCTGGTATTTTGCATTAGCACCCCTTTGGCTGACTAATACGTCAACCCAATTTTTATGATATTGGATACATGTAATATTAATAAAGTAGATAAATCAAATTATTTTCATTTTGCTTTAAAATTTATAAGTTTTGTAGGGACAATAAGAAACCAAGACAGGAAATGACCTGTTAGTCTGATGATAATATTTGAAATTGGGAAGATCCTAACTGAAAATACCCAAAAGAATGTTTTTGATAAAACTTCTAATGCCCATCAAATGTATAAGGTATGACGGTGGTCTATGGAGACATTTTCCATCAGAGAACTCCTATTGAACCCCTGTTTGGAAGTAAATGGCAAATAAGTATTTCAGAATATGTTCTAAATATACATGTTAAATCCTGATATTAAAGTAAATTATTACCAAAGAGGAAGAAACACTACTTAACTCATTCTATGAGGCCAACATCACCATAATACCAGCCAGTTAAAGATACTACAAGAGAAGAAAATTAGAGACCAATTTCACTTATAAATTTAGATGCAAAAATCTTCAACAAAACTCCAGCAAATTAAATCCAATAGTACATTAAACAAATTATACACCATGCTCAAGTGAGATTTATCTCAGGTATGCAAGGGTGGCTCAACATAAGAAAATGAATTAATGTAATATAGTACATTAACAAAATGAAGGGAAATAAACACATGATCATCTCAATTGATGCAGAAAAGGCATTTGATAAAATCCAGCCTCCGTTCTTGGTAAAAACACTTTAGAAAAATAGGATTAAAAAGAAAATTCCTCAAAATAAAAGGGGGCATATATGAAAAAAATCACTGCAGATATCATACTAAATGGTGAAAGACTGAAAAGCTTTCCCTCTAAGATCTGGAACAAGATAAGGATGCCCAGTCACCACTGTTATTCAATATTGTGCTGGAAGTTCTAGCCAGAGTAATTAGGCAAGAAAAAGAAATAAAAGGCATCTAAATTGGAAAGGAAGAGGTAAAACATTCACTATTTGCAGACAATATGATCCTAAAGGAAGTCCTGAAAAATCTATAGTGAAGTTACTAGAGCTAATAAATTCAGGAGTACGATATCAGCATGCGAAAGTCAGTAGTATATTTATATACTAGTAATGAACAAGATGAGGAGGAAATTTAAAAATTCCATTTACATTTCCAACTAAAAGAATCTAATATCTAGGAATAAATTTAATCATGGATGTAAAAGACTTATACACAGAAAACTAAAAAAGTTTGCTAAAAGAAATCACAGAAGATCTAAATAAGTGGAAGGACAGTCCCTGACATCTTGTAGAATTCACAAGATGTCAATTCTACTCAAAGCGATTTACAGATTCAACACAATCCCAATCAAAATTCTACCATCCTTTGCAGAAATGGAAAATACAATCATCAAATTTATTTGGAAGGGTAAGGGGCCCTGAGCAGCCAAAATCGTATTGAAAAAGATGAACAAAGTTGGAGGACTCACACCTCCTGACTTTAACACTTATTACAAATTGGTCAAAATAGCATAGTACTGCCACAAGTACAGGCATATAGACCAATGGAATCAAATTCAGAGATCAGAAATAGTCTCTCACATCTATGGTTAATTCATTACCAACAAGGCTGCCAAGTTCAGTCCACTCAATTGGGAAAGAAGAGTCTCTTCAGATATTCATATATGAAAGAATGAAGGGGGATCCCTATCTCACACCATATATAAAAAATTAACTCAAAATGGTTCAAAAATCTAAATACAAGAACCAGGACTATAACCTCAAGGAAGAAAATGTAGAGAAGCAGCTTCAGGCAACGGTTTCTTAGCATTTAAATTTAAGCATAAGCAATAAAAGAAAAAAATAGATAAATGTAATGTCAAAAAAATTAAAAACTTTTGAGTCTCAAAGGACTTTATCATTAAAGAGATCACTTTTATTTAATGGGAGAAAATATTTGCAAACCACATACCTGATAAGGGTTTAATATCCAGAATAAAGAATTCTTAAAACTAAACAATAAGAAGACAAAGAGCCAAAGTTAAAAATAGTCAAAAAACTCGAATAGACATTTCTCCAAAAATATATGTGATGGTTTGAGGCTGTATGTACCCCAGAAAATTATATTCTTTAAGTTAATCCATTTCTGTGGGTGTGGACTCATACAAAGTAGAATTTTTTGGTGAGGTAATGTAAGTTAAGGTGTGACCCACATCATTCAGAGTGGGTCTTAATCCTTTTAATGGAGTGCTTTATAAATGGGATGAATACAGAAAGAGAGAGAGAGAGAGAGAGAGCGAGAAAGCCACAGAAGCAAGAAGGTGAAAGACTGAAGAAAAGGGAAAGACCATGAGACACCACTACGTGCCTTGCCATGTGACAGGAGTCCAGGATCACCAGCAGCTGGTCTTCTGGGAGAAAGCATCACCTGATGATGCCTTGATTTGGGCATTTTTCTCAGCCTTGAAATTTTAAGCTTCTAAGCTAATAAATTCCCACTGTTAAAAGCCAATCCAAACAAACAAACAAACAAAAAGCCAACCCATTTTATGGTCTCTGCTCTAGGCAGCATAGCAAACTAAAACAATATACAAATGGCCAAAAGCACATGAAAACAGGCTCAACATCATTAGCATTTAAGGAAATGCAAATCAAAATCACAAGATACCACTTCACACCCACTAGAATGGCTACTATTAAAACGACAGAAAATTACAACTGTTGTAGAGGATGTAGAAAAATACATTTATTGTCTTGAGAATGTTAAAGATGCAGATGCTGTGGAAGACAGTTGGCAGTTCCACAGAAAGTTAAGTACATAATTATCACATGGCCCAGCAACCCCACTTGTAGGTATATCCCTAAAAGAACTGAAAGCAGGAAGTGCAACAGATATTTTCACACTGATGTTCATAGCATCATTATTTAAATTGCCAAAAGATGGAAGCAAACTAAGTGCCTATCAACAGATAAATGGATAAATAAAATGTAGTATATCCTATATCCATACAATGGAATATTATTCACCCATAAAAAGGAATGAAGCTTTGATACATGTGACAACTTGGAACAACCTTGAAGACATCATGTTGAATGAAATAAGCCTGACACAGAAGGATAAATATTTTATGATTTCATGGATATGAAATAATTAGAATAAGCAAATTCAGAGAGTCAGAATTTAGAATATAGGTTACCAGGGTCTATGGTGGGGTAGGGAAAGGTGAGTTAATGCTTAAATTATTGAGTTTATATTTGTGCTGATTGTAAAAAAATAAAGAGTTTTTACGTATTCAACAAAATCTCTAAAACACTGCAAACGTTTTGAGAGCGCAAATATATAATTCTAAAATTTTAGGAGTTACTATCTCTTTGTACCAAAGAACTGCTAATATGGCAAATATACTGTTTCATTAGAAATAATTTCGGGATTATAAGTATTATCTTTATGTAGTCATAAAATTACCCATGAGCTTCAATTTAATAATCTTACAGTCCTTACTTTAGGACTATTTATGGCTGGATCAATGTTATGAGACCCTTTTAGCACTTCTGATTATAAACACCTTTTTGAGGGGGTTGAACACAGATATAAAATTCTTTGCCTTAGAAAGCAGTTCAGTATGTCTAGAGCTTGACACTTCTGTGCAAAAAAAAAAAAAAAAGTCAGCCTCTATATGTCTTCCTGTTAGTGAACAGTTTACAACCAATAAACTTAAAAATTTTTATCTCCGTTGTGACCCGTGCTCATAAGAAAGGCTATAGGAATTGGGGACATATGAATTGTAAAAGCCAAGTGGATAAGAAAATAAAAAGGCTGTTAAGCAGAAGAATAAAGATGGAAACAAAGAAATTCAAGAAATTTGTAAAAACCATTCCACTGTTCCATGTCTTAATCCTTCCAGGCACTCACATTCGAAATTCAATGGGAACTAAGAAATAGTAAAATAACAATTATTTAAATTAGTTTGGGATTGAAAATGAAGTTTATTAATGTAACTAAATAATAATAAGTTCAAATGTTTAAGAAAAAAAAAGTGGCACTCTGAATCAAAGGCTTCAACAACTGTGTGTGTGTGTTTTTTTTTTAAGGTACTGGGGCTGGAGATTGAACTCGGAACCTCCTAAGTAGAAAGCTGGTACTCAACCACTGAGCAAAATACCAAATTGGCTACCGAACTGGTTTTTCATTTATTTGTTTGTTGTTTGTTTTTATTTTTATTTATTTATTTATTGGTTTATTTATTTACTCTATCCATTTTAAATCCCCCCTTCCCCATTTGCTGTTTTGTGTCCATTCGCTGGGCAATTCTCTGTCTGTTTCCTGCCATCTCTTCTCATCCTCCTCCAATCTTCACCAGGATTCGATCCTGGAGACGGCCGGTGTAGGAGAGAGGTATTCTGCCATGTTTACCACCTCGGTTCCTGGTTTTCGGAGCTTTCGGAGCATCTCATCTTGTCTCTCCCCTGTTACGTCATCATCTTGCTGCATGGCTCCCGGGACCTGGCAGCTCACCGGCACACAGAGCCTGGCAGCCCAGGCACCTTCTATATATATATAGTTTTTATTTTACCGGGAGGTCCCGGGGATTGAACCCAGGTCCCTCCATACGGCAGACGGACGCCCAACCATTTGAGCCACATCCGCCCCCCCGTTTTTGTTTTTAGAAGGCACTGGGAACCAGACCCGGGACCTTCCATGTGGAAAGCAGGCACTTAACTGCTTGAGCCACATCCACTCCCCAACAACTGTGTTTTGACTACAAAAATAGATTCTAAATTCCTGGCAACCAAAGTTTCTACAATCTGACCTACTATCTTATCTTCCCAAATCTACTGCCAATAAGTCTCAATATGGAGAACATTATGTGGTTCCTTTTTGTCTTCCTTTGCTGGAAAGATTTCTTTTCCTAGTATATCCCATTACGAAAGATATAAACCTTTGAGGGTCCCAGCTTCATGTGGGTGCTCTCAATTCTAACTCTCTGTTTCCCTTGGGTCCCATACCTAAGTAGTGGTATACGTCAAGGTCAGGGTAATGGAGTGTGCTGGGGGTGGGGGAGTACAGTATGTAAAATAATTTAAAAACAATAATAAAGCCAACTAAAAGTTGGTCTGCTTTTTATTAGCACCATAACGCAGCCAATTCTAAACAATATGAATAATAAAATACCCTTCCCTGAAAAAAAATCTTCATTGGTCTACACTGTAAACTATTGCCTGCATCTGGGGTGAATTGCCACCACTCAGTACTTCACTTTCTGAGTATGTTAAAACCCAAGTATTTCATATGAATGCAGTTCACAAACTCTCACAGAAGTAATGGCAACAATACTTTTTGTTTCTGACACTTAGGAATTTAACTTTCTTCCTTCTACACTTAACTACAAATTTAAAAGTCATGTTTGCTACATTTCCTCCAGGATGTCTAGATGTCTGTAGAGAATGGGTGATAAGTAACCTTGCCTATCACATTTCTAGAATCAGATGGCTCTATGTTTTTAAACTCTCTAAAATTTAATTATAAAGTTGATAAATACCTTCTCTACTTTGTCTTCAGAACACATCATTTCTATTTGCTTATGGCACTGCTGTTGATAGAAAGTTTTAAGTTCATTTTCTTTAAGTAACATTTCCAACTTCAGATATTCTTGCCTGATTTCTTCTCGATTCTGGAATAGGCAGTTCAGAATTTCTTGATACCTAACAAAAATAAAACATATTATAGAATCTCACTAATTTTGTGATAAATTATATAAAGTTTACTTAAAAAAAACGTATAAAGAAAAGAATATACACTCCCAGAATTTGGCAATGAGAAACAGCTAGTGGGTCAGAGTGACTGTTTCCTTATTTAAACTACAAAAATATTTAGAAAGGTTATTAAATTTTATTTTTACCAGGTTAGGTTTCTCATCTCCTACTTTGTATTTTAGCTATGCTTATGTCTACATGCAATTTAGCTGCTTAGCAAAGATATTTTATGTCTTTGGGAAAAGGATGTTGATCTGGACATGTACTATTCAAATTTATAAGTTCTTGTTAGGTACTTTGCTCATGTGTTGTTCTGATGCTGGCTCACTATGAAGAAATAAATAAACAGTAGGAAGCATAATCATATGGTGCCTCTATGGCCCCCTAGGGAAAGTGAGATCACCAGTTTTCACTTTCAGAATTTGTTACAGTGAAAAAACACCACAGTTAGGTACTATCCACAGTCCAGCATAAAAGTCAGTTGACATTGTGCTTTTAAGTCACTCTGGGCTACAATAACAGTCATATACACAGGCAAAAATCTCAAAAGAAAAGTCAGTAGTGAAATCTGTAAGATAAAATTGCAACATAGTATATGCACTCAAAAATAAATGATCTTTAGCAAGAATTTTATATATATTTGTAAGGATCAGTGGTAAAAACATCGCCAATTTATGTCAGTAGTTCTTAATGAAACTCTGTTGGGAATGAATATAAGCCACAGCACATTGACTTTACTGCAGTTGTCAAACATAAATATTTCATAAAAGTATGTACAGATATTGCAATTTCATTGTATTGGATTACAACAATGCTAATGATAATAAATGAATTGATGTTATCTTTAGGCTATAACCAAAGATAATTTCTTAGTTTCTCTGTAACATTTTACCAGAGGACATAGTTAAATATTTGTCAACTTTGTAATTTTGTGGTCCAGACTTGTTTTATAATTACTCTGTATAAAGAACCATATTTTCTTTTCATGATTTCCTTTTGCATATTATCTTTCAAATAGCTTTGACAGATAGAAAATATTATATTTTCTTTTTTTATCTGTTTAAATCTTTCAAAGACACTTTGAAAACTCATGGCATGTAAAAGTCTCAGGTAGCAGATAGAAAGTATGATTGATACAAAAAAAGTATTATATATTTCTTTTAGGAGCCAGTTACTTTTAAGGGAAAATGACAAAGGATATGGTGTATACAATTTTATCACGATCTTCTTTATAAATAGAATTAATATTAACATGTTGCCAGAAACTAAGACTCAAAGTTTTAATTGTTGGCTAAAGGTAAGGTTGAAATGTGAAAAATATCGAAATAAATACTGTCTCTTTCCTGAATCACTTCACCAGAAAGGAGGGTTGAAAAATTTAAAGCCATCAACTCTAGAAAAGTTTACTAATCTGTAAAGTTTTAATTAATAGAAGTTGACCTAGTTAAGTAGTTCTGAGCAATTCCATTTTGTACAAACAATGACCCAAATTTAAGTAGTTTGGTGACTTCTTTACTTGTCAAGAAACTTGCATGAACAGAGATATCTGAATGGATATTCAGATGGATATCCAGGAGATGAATCCTGGAGAGTGGATGTAGCTCAAGTGGTTGAGTGTCTGCTTCCCATGTACAAGGTCCTGGGTTTAATCCCCAGTATTTCCTAAAAAAACAAAGCAAACAAACAAATAAAAAAATCCAACTCTCATTGGGGAGCAGATGTAGCTCAGTGGTTGAGCACCTGTTTCCCACGTACGAGATCCTGGGTTCAATCCCTGGTACCTCCCAAAAGAAAAAAAGACCAATCCCATATTTCACTTTAACAAAATGAAGTAATACTAAAAACAATAAATAATATATTTTAAAGCTTTCTTTGATGAGACTAAATGAATATAGGGAAGCATTTCCCCTTAAGTTATTTTTTAAAAGACATTATAAAATTGGTGGGATATAACAAAAGCATCATAAGACTAATAAAATAATTTTATGTAAATAAAATAATTTTATGTTGAAAATGCATTCTTAGAGGGATTGACAGATCTGAAAACATGAGAAAATCTCCAGTATAAACACAGCTCAAGTAAAGAATCAATATATTAGTCAACCTTAGGCTATATGGAAAACTGTTTCATTGTTATTGATGAGAGAAATACCTGATATAAGCACTTATGATGTTTGTAAAGTTACATCATAGTATGGGAGTAAAAGGATTATAATTTGAGAGATGTGATTTATCTTTCTTGCCTTAGTCAGTAAATCAAAGTACAATACCTCCTTAAGCTATTTCAATGGGTTGCTGCAGTAATCAGATGAGATTAATATAGGTTTAAGAAATCATCAAAAACAAGTCATACACAAAAATAAAGTATTGTTATTGTTAAGTACTTATCTTAGCATCTGGGGTCGTTTAAGGCAGGGAAAAAATTATTTTCTTTTTTCCAAATAAGGATTTTTTATATAAAACCTCAATATAAACACACACACACACACAGTTGTTCTGGTTGAAACTAGGTGAAAGACATTGTTGACCAGTCTTCCTGTCTCCGTTATGGACTTCAAGATCCTCTATAAAACTCTAGTGTTCCAAAACAGCATGAAAAGTCATTGGTTTATGTTGTGGTTAACTTCTCATACTGGTGATTACAGAAAATTGGCTTTAGGAGATTTTTAAATTAAGTTTACTTTGCTCAACTTTAATCAAAGTTGAAGAGATTTATTTACTACAAGACTTTTCAGAGCCTTTAATACGCTGACGTGCTTTGTAAATTCCTTCAGAAAGCAGTAATTTCCAAACAAGTTTAGTCCAGGAATTCTTTCCTGTCTTCCTAGAATGATTTCAAGGATTCATATCTCTTGAAATAGTGTCCTAATGGACAATTTTGGAAAATGTATTAGTTCTCAGAGGGAAAAGCATTTTTGAGTACTATATTATTAACTGCTTTCTTTTTTGATTTATCTGCTAAGAAGCTTAGTGGGAACTATCAAAATCGTGTATCAATATATAACATTGAAATATATATTCAAATAATCATTTAAACTAAGTAGATTATTAAAGTTATACATAGTCAATAAAGAGTAGATCAGATTTATATGAACTATACAAATAATGATAATGTCAGAAAAAAAAAAAATGGGCAATACTGAAATCAACTAACTTCATAAATGACATATAAAAGCTGCTATGTGCCTTACAGAGAAAATACATGTTTTAGATAAGCTTTGTTCAGGCATGAGTTATAGTGCTGTAGGCCATGAGTTCAATATTAATAAATCAACTATATACTTATATGGCAAGGTAGCACATTAATCAGTTGACAAAAATGTTGGGACCAAAGGCTCACAGGAACGTAACTCTGTATTTCCTCTAGGATCAATGGTTCATTAATTCAGTGTCTGTGGCAACTTATAGACCATAACCACTGCAAATAATAAGAATGACTCTAACTGGCTTTACCTCAGTATCTGATAGCCATGACTAAAATCACCTTATCTCCAAAATGTGCAATTCAAAGGGAAGTCGGTGATTTCTTGAACTCAGTCGGGAATTTATATAAAAGGCACACATACAACAAATGGTGATGACTGACATTAAAAATCTGGTTAAATTTTAAAACTATACATTCCTTGAACCTGGAGGACATTATTTTGAGCAAAGCAAGCCAGACACAAAAGGACAAATACTGTATGATTGCATTACTATGAACCAAATATGTTGTGTAACATATTGTATGATTCAAAAAAAAAAAAATTCTATGGATCCAGTACATCTAATTGAGAAATGTATGTTTTTACTAAAAACAAACAAAAAAGCCTATACATTCCTCAAAATGAGATCTTAATGTCATTTTTACCTTTCAATTTCTTTTTCCTGAGGGTTTGAAATCATTAACTTTGCTTTGCTGTTTTCATCAGTAAAGGCTTTCTTTTCTTCATAGGCTTTTAATTTTTCTTTTAACATTAATATCTAGTAGAAAGAAAACAGTAGTTAAAACAAAAAAACAAGTTATTTGTCTCTATTATATATGACCATCATGCTAAAAGCACAGCAAAATTTTAGCTATGAAAAATAACGGAATAAATGAGATTTCAATTTTAATAGGAAAACATGTTAAATTTTTAGACAAGTAGGATTGCAGAGTCCTATGAATGAAGAATTGAAGGAAATTAGCATAAACAATGCTTATGGAGTAGGAGTAGACATACCTCTTTCTTCTGTTCATTACAGATTTTTACGTATTGAGTTATATGGTTGTCCAGGCTAAGAACATTGCTCTTCAACTGTTAAAAGATAGAAATTATGATTGCATATACAGAAATAATAATCTCATTATATACATGAGCAAAAATTCATTAATTCAGTCTCCATGAATTTAGAATTTGTGACAATCCTGACCAGTATGCTCATGTTGAATATCTATGACAAGATGCTATGCTGAACATGTTAAAATGTAAGTGAAATAATAAAAAAAATTGTCTTACTTGAGAAAAAGTACTTTTAAGTATTTGAGAGGCATTCATTCAGAATGTAATATAAATTGATCATTTTCTTTTCTGTTTGACTTCTAAGAAATTCTGAGGTAAGTTTATGTCTAACCCATTTATAAGTTCAACTAGTTTTTACTGAGTTTCACTAGTACATTTTACTCTTTTTATAATAGTATGGGTCTTCTGGCAGCTATGGAATAGTGGAGAAATTATTAAACAAAGAAGTCCGAATACTTGATTTAGAGGCCCTGCTACTTCTCACTTAAATGACTTAGAACAAAGCACTCAAGTCTCTGAGCTTTTGGCTTCTTCAATTGCAAAGTAGACCTAACAGTGATTTCCTGAATGGTTAGTATAATGATTACAAGGCTTTGCATCCCCTTATAGTATGACCTTTCCCAATTCAATATATAAATTGCTCTAAGGCTGATAATAACGTGCTCATTTCAGACATTTAAAGAGAATAGCAGGGGAGTGGGTATAGCTCAGTGGTTGAGTGCTGGCTTCCGACATACAAGATCCCGGGTTCAATCCCAAGTACCTTTTTAAAAAAAAAAAAAAATAAAATAAAAAAAATGAAATGAAATGAAATAAAATAAAATAAATAAAGGTAATAGCAGAGGGGTGGGGATGTGGGGAGAAAAGTCATCATACTAGTTTATCTCTAGGTCTCTTCTAACCCTCAGATATTGTGATTTTAAACACACATCGTGTTTTGACTTATATATTTTTCAAGTACCTCAAACCTTTGGCAAAAACTGAAATTAACCAATCAGTAGTGTACCTAAATAGAGAACGATTATACCAACATCATGAATGAGGAAATAAATTATTTAGAAAAGACTATATACTTTATAAACTTCTAAAAAATCCCCAAAGGAAGTAATTTCTTATGCCAGGTATTGCTTCTCATAATTCTTAAGCTATTTCATTTGGTCTTTATAACTATTCTGCAAGGCAGAAATTATACCTATTTTACAGATGAAGTAATGAGATTTAAAAAGATGAGCTAACATGTCCAAGGTTATACAGGTAGAAAGTATTGGTGACAGGCTAGAGCTGAATTATTTCCTTTGCTGTTAAAAATGTGTTACAGGTATTTTGAGAAACTGATCCCTCAGGAAAGTCTATGGCAGCCAAAGCCTTGAATTACTCTAGGATGTTACCGAAATATCAAGTATGTGCCATGATGTGAAAAAGGTTGGCAAGAAAGGCACTAAAACATTCTACAAAAAACTCAATAATAATAATTATTATATATGTAACCAAGATGCTTAGTGGTTTAAGTTAATATTCAGTTAGCCAGGTTAGTAAAGACATTTCTAACCCTTAATTTCCTAACTCATTAGAACAGCAACCCTAATTAATAATTTCACTAGAATTATTAAACTATGCACCTAATACCTTGAAAACACACTTACAGAAGATTTAATGTCCTTTGCACGATTAGCATACTTAAGAGTGTTGTATGTGTCATCGTAGAAAACAGAGGAAGGACTAACAGCAGCTATCATTATAGTTTGACAGTTTCCTCCAAGAGAATCCTTTAACAAGCGAGTGAGCTTACTATTTCTGTAAGGAATATGCAGATTCTTTCTCTGAAAGAACAAAAAAAGAATTCTTATGTCACTTGCACATTTAAATGCAAACTGTTACCACTTCACTATAAGAATTTAAGCACTGCCCAACTTTGCCCACACTTATGATATAACTGGTAATCAAAATGATGATAATGGATCTTATAGGACTCTTGAGTGAAAAAACAGAACAAATATCCTCTTTAAAATAAATTACATATCCATCTGAATAAGTATGGACTTTATTTAATAATAATGTATTAATATTGGTTCATTAGTTGTGATAAATATACCATACTAATGTGAGATATTAATAACGGGGAGAAACTGGATATGGGGTGTATGGGAAACTTTCTGCACTATCTTCACAACTTTCCTGTGAATCTAAAACTATTCTAAAATGAAAAATTATCTAAAAATTTTTTTCCATTCATCTTTTGAAAAGAATTAAAATACAAAAGCAAAAAAAAAAAAAAAAAAATGCATGTGCCCTATACAAATATACCAGAAGAATAATAAAGAATTCTGCATGGCATAGAGCTACTTCTCTCATTAAATAAATACCATAAATGGATACAAAATAAATTATAATTACAATCTTATAGAAATTTCACTTGAAAACACAGCATAGTTCTCTTAGAACTTAATTTTTCCACATTTTATTTTACTTAAAAGATATAGCTCTGACTTTAACAAACAAACCTTCCAAAAAGCACAACTTGTATATAAAAAACAGACCATTATAATGTTAAGCTAAAGGCAACCCTAGATTATCCAATATAAATGTTCCATATTACCAAAGCCAAAAGTGAAACTAAGCAAAAAATTTAGTGACTTGCCTTATGTCACAGAAATAATTCATAGTGCTAGAAAAAAGCATGAGGTCCCCTGACTCCCAGTAGTACTGTGCTTTCCATCATAGCAGTCTTCCCTAAAGAGAAGGGAAGGTGCCCTGCTGGTGCTACTTGAAATGATTTTACATGTATAAGACATGAATTAAACACTGACTCACAGTGATAAAGTTGTTTCCTTTTAAATTTTCCTTTAATGTCTTCTGCCTCTTCAAAGATAAAGCAGCATATATGCTACTGTCTTTAGTACCTCTATAATACTTTCTTTCTCTTAGAGAGCTGGTCTCAGACTCAGAGCTTTCTGCCTTTAAGAGTATATGATCAGAATTTAGTAAAACTGATTTTGTTTTCATTGTACTTATTTTATGGTTATCTACCATTCATGGCAAGTAATACTACTTTTCCATTAGTGGTAGTAATATAAAGTATTTCTTAAAAAGAAATTTAATTAAAAAAAAAAAAAAAAAAAACAGGAGTTACAAAATAAAAATTAAATATTAGCAGGTATGGTAAAAATCTTCTGAAATATATTAAGTTTAGAAAATCAGTCTCTGTATTATGCGGAATCCTTGTTTGAGATGATATCATAGAGCATAAAAGGCATCTTGTTTTTGCAATCTTCACGTGATTTTAGTAATTTTACTTTTTTTTTTTTTAAAAAAAAAGATAGCCCCAATTCTCATTTTAATACATATTAAACTAATTCAAAATGTAACATTTTTGAGCAGTTTAACAGTAATTCTCCTAAAGCATTTGCAATTGGTTTGAACTTGAATTAAATCATCAAACTTTAATATTTAAAAAAGGAAACTGTTTTGATGCTGTGCTCTAGAAAGCATTTCTGGTATATAATAGATGCAAAATAATTTTAAATTCCCAAAAAGCATATAGTAAACATCACATATTAGGTGATTGCATTACATATTATAATATGCATAATATTAAGCCACTCCTCTTCTCTTTAAGAAAAATCAACTCTTAAATATTTAACCCAATTTTAGGGGATGTAAAATACTGACCAGAATAGAATTTGGTTTTTTAAAAACGTAGTTTTGTCTTTGTGCTAATTCAGCTATCATACTTGATGTGGTATAGTGATCACTAAATGATAATTTAAAAAATTAAGTTCAACATAATTGTTGAGAAAGGTAGCATAAAATATTAACTATCAATCTAATATTCATTACTTTTCATTCAATGAATTCTGATCATAAAACTGGAAATTTAGGGAAAAAACACACAAAACAGTTCTATTTGATATAGTAGGCTCCATAAGGTCTTTGATATGTATATAAACATTTCTTATATACTCTTGAAATTTGATTTGTAATAGACATGACTTTTAAAATAAAACTATATTAAACAGTATCTTTCTAGGAATTATACATTTTTCAAATACAATATTTAAATAAATAAACATATAATACATACCTTTGTATCTGCTAAAGCATTGATGACATTCCCAAGAGCTAAAAGTGATCGATTAATATTTGTGCCTTCTAGAAACCGATTACCTTTAGCACTAGTAGCACTGGCACGCTCAGACCCTGCCAAGTCAATGAGTGACATCTTGGCAATACGGACATTTTGATTGATGCTTGCTGTTTTGTCTTGTTGTCGTAAATATATCTTTTTGAAATTTCAGAAGAACAGGAAAAATGGGGATAAGATTTAAGAAAATTATAAGAGAAATGCATACATTATACTTGAAAGAATATAAAATCAAAATTATTTTCATTTTTAAAATAAACTGGATTCCCACATACCACCCTAATATATGGGAATCCTATACTTTATGCAAGATTCTTCTGCAAACCCACAACTTCTGTAATAAATGTGTGTGTATATATAAACAAACTGAACAAGATAAAACCTAACTGATACCAAAGAGTACCAAAAGTAATTAGCAAAGTTGAGAAAAACATGAGTATGAAAAGACTTCCATTATGAATACCAGAGGGACTATAACCCTTGACCTGACAGTAGGTCAAAACAACTACCATTTGATTGTGGGAAGATGGCAGAGTAGGAAGCTCCAGTAATCAGTCCCTCAACAAAACAACTACTGAAGTGGCAGGAACTGTCTGGATCAACGTTTAAACTCCAGAGTTCAGTAGAACACTGTGCAGAATCCAGGGAAGAACAGGAGGAATGCTGGCACAGCTTGCTGATGCCAGGGTGGGATATAAGACCTAGTCCTCCAAACTCCAGGGTCTACTTCGTATCAATGGGAGCTGGCTCTGAGGGCGGCCATTGTTCCAACCCTCCTCCAGCAAAGGCTGCAGAGAAATCTTAAATACAGTAACCTTGCTCAAAACTATAGAAAGCAGCTAAAGGACTGCATTAACTGGGCATGTACTGAATCAAGAAAACAACTTCAAAAGCCACAGAAGAAACTCCCTGCTGGCCCTTCCTCATCCTCTCTACAACACAGGGTGAAGCCAATTAGTGCTCTCATTTTGGCTCTCTGGTCCTATTCCAGAGGGGCAGAGTGTCCCCTGTGTGCATACTGGAATACATGTATGTCAGTGTCAATCTATCAGGTGAAAGCCTGAGAGAATGAGCCAGGAAACTTGTTTCTGGCTCACTCTGCCAGAATTTGTCTTGAGGGCAGAGAAGGGGCTTGTAGATAGCTAGGAGAGTAAGAGAAACAATTAAGTTGAAGAGGCCTGGGGCAAAGAACTATCTGCATTAAAGCACTCATGAGAGCAGGCGGGAGGGGATGGAGGTAGATTTCAAAGGGAGAAGAAGGGATGTTCATTGAACTCTTGCAAACTGTAAATGGGGAATTCCTACAGACTGTAGTAAATACAATCCCAGGAAAAAAGCAAGATCCCTACCCCTGACACCACATAAGTTCAGGTAAGACAGAGAATACCCTCCACTTCCCATATGCCTCAGGCTGATCTTCATAGGAGGCCTAAACTCTGAAGAGACCACCAGCCAAAGGAGAGACAATTTGTAAAGACATGAAAAGTGCTTTTTGCTTTGCTTTTTTTGTTTTGATTAGCTCCTGGGTTTCAAAAACAATTGCTGTCAAATCAATATTTGGATAAAAACTATGGAACAGACAGCTCAAGAAGTAAACCCCTGGGAAGCCGGCTGTGGCTCAATCAGTAGGTCTCCTGTTTACCATATGGGAGGCCTGGGTTCGGTTCCCGGGGCCTCCTGGTGAAGGCAAGCCCGCCCGCAGGGCGTGGTTAGCTGACCCAGCGAGCACAAGCAGCAAGGGGGGGATAAATGAATAAATAAATAAAATCTTAAAAAAAAAAAAGTAAACCCCAGATTTAACAATATGAAACATTAAAAAATGCAGTGTATAAGAAAAGATTACAAGACAAAGATATAAGAAATGATGGCCCATCCAAAGGAACAAGAGAAAAATCCAGAAACCATAAAAGGATCAGACTTTGGAATTACAGGACAGGGACTTGAAAGGGAATAATGAATGAACAGCAGAGTGGATGTTGCTCAAGCGGTTCAGTGCCAGCATCCCACATGGGAGGCCCAGGTTTGGTTCCCGGTGTCTCCTAAAAACAAAAAAAAAAACTCAGGGGAGCTGATGTGGTTCAGTGGTTGAGCACCATCTTCCCACATATGAGGTCCCAGATTCAATGCCCGGCCTGAGACCTCAAAAAAAAAAAAAAAAAAGAATGAACAGAGTCTAAAACACCTATTTATACCACCAAATGTACCAATATACGCATTATGGGAGTAGTCTGAGGAGAAGAAAGACAGATAGGGAAAGAAGGAATGTTCAAAGATATAATGGCAGAACATTTCCCACATTTAATGAAATACATGAACATGAACATTAGTGATGCCCAATGAACCCCAAGCAGGATAAACTAAAAGAGAACCATACCCAGACAAAAAGTTGTCAAATGGGACAGCACCAAGGAAAAGGAGAAAGTTCTGAAAGCTGCAAGAGAAAAGCAAAAAGTTATATAGAAGGGAATTCCAATAGATGAAGTGCTGATTTCTTATCAGATATCATGGAGGCAAGAAGGCAGAGGTATGAAATATTTATAGCGCTGAAAGAAAACAATTGTCAACCAAGAATTTTATATCTGGCAAGACATTTTTTCAATAAAGAGGCAGAAATTAAGATATTCCCAGATAAACATAAGCTGAGGTAGTTCATTACCCCTAGACCTGCCCTAAAAGCAATGGTAAAGGGAGTTCTTCAGACTGAAAGGACATTAGACAGTGGATCAAAGCAGCATTAAAAAAATAAAGACCTCTGGTAAAGGTAAACATATGAGTAATTATAAAGGCCAGTACTTCAGTAATTTTTGTTATGTGATGTCACTTCTCACTTCCTACAGGTGCTAAAATCAAATACATAAAAATTAATGACAAATCGACAGTTTGGGGCATAAAATGTACAAAGTTAATTTGTAACAAGTGAAGAAACAGAAGGGATAGAGGGATATGGGAACAGAGTAGTGTGTAATCTATTGAAGTTGGTATTAAATCAAATGACTGTTACAGATTTAGGATATTAAATTTTAACCCAATGATAACCAAAAAGAAAATACACGAAAAATATATTAAAAAAGAAGCAAGAAGGGGCTCAAAATAGTACAACAAAACAAAACAAATAATTGTAGAAGGAGACATTAACAGAAGAACTGAGGGTCAAAAAGTATAAGACTTACCAAGCAAGCTAAAATAGCAAAATGGGAAAAGAAACCACTGCATTATCAGTAGTTATTTTAAATACAAATGGATTAAACTCAATCAAAGGGAAGAGATTAGCAGAATGGATTAAAAAAGCATGACCCAGGATGAGGGGCAAGATGGCAGCACAGTAAAGCACTCCAAGAGACAGCTCGTACCACAGGGCAGTTAGTAATCACCCAAAACGATCTAAAGCACCTGTTCGGAGGGCCCAGGAGACAGAAGAGCATCCTGCAACATCCTTGAAAGAATGGAAGGAGAAGACTGTCCATCTGCAGTAAAGACTTATGAGTAGAGCACTTCACACCCTAGAGGACAGTCCCATCCTCACTGGCGGTACAAGCAGCCTTGGGAGCTATTCCATGGCTGGAGTTTGAAGCTCCAATTCCCAAAAACAGGGGAGGAAGAAACAATTGGGCACTGACTTCAGCTACTGATCAGTAAATTTGGCTGGCTAAAGTATAATCCTAAAAACAGCTAAAGTTTGAATCTTTCCAAGTGGGAAAGAGGTAAGTCGCTGCCATTTAACTCCACTCGTGGTGTGAGGGGAAGAAGGGCTGCCTGAAAATCACAGTGACGGATTTCAACTCCAGCCTAAGCTCTAGCTCCACCTCTGGCAGGGAGGAAGCTGGGGGAGACCTGCAGAGCCTCTCTGGGCAGCTACAGGTGCTTTCGGCCAGCACAGACTGGATAGTTGGACACCTGGGTCTCCACCCCGCACCCCAATAAGTTAGGAGGAGAGCTGTGTTTCCTCAGCCTCTCTAGGCAACTGCAGGTGCTTTCAACATGACATGCACAGACTGATTTGTTGAGTGCCCTTGATTCCATCCCCACCCCCTTCCCATAGGATAGGCAGGGACTGGTGTTTCTTTAGCCTTTCTAGGTAACTGCAGGAGCTTTCAGTCTGCACAGACTGAAACTCAGACACCTATAGCTCCATCCCTACCTCAATAGGATAGGAGGGGAGCTGTGTTCGTTCAGCTTCTCTGGGTAACTGCAGGTGCTTTTGGACTGGTTTGTTAAGTGCCTGGGACTGCAACCCAGCCCCTCAAAGGCTAGGAGGGGGCTGCTGTTTCTTCAGCCTATCTAGGCAACTGGAGGTGCATTTGGCCTGCATGAACTAGACTGTTGTATGACTGTGGTTCCACCCACACTCCTGATAGGACAAGAGGGAGGCGGCGTCTCCCCAGCCTCTCTGGGCAACTGCAGGTGCTTTCAGTCCACAGACTGAATAGTTGGACACATGTGGCTCCACCCTCATCCACCAATAGGATAGGAGGGTGCTGGTGGTTCCTCAGCCTCTCTGGGCAATGGCAGGCACTTTTGGCCTGCTCAGACTGGACTGTTGGGTGCCTGTGGAACCATCCTCAACCCTTAAAGGGCAGAAGGAGCAGTATTCCCTCAGCTCCTTAGAGCAACTGCAGGTGCTTTTGGTCTACATGGATTAGATTTGGGGCACTAAGGAGGATCCAGTCCCATTCCTGACAGGGGAGGAGGGGGGCTGGTGCTATGTCAGTCTATCTGGGCAACTGCAGTCAGTTTTGACCATCACGGCTTAGTTTGCTGTCCTCACCTGCAGCTCCATCCCTACCCCAGGTAGGGGAAGAAGGGGTGTGAAGCTTCAGCAGTCTCTACAGGATACTACAGATGGTCTTGACCTGCACAGCTTGGATTACTACAAACAGCTGCAGCTCTGACCCTACCTCTGGCAGAGGAGAAAGGTGGGAGAAACTTTATTTGATCCTGGGGCATCGTGGGCAGCATCAACTTCCCGAGCTTACAGTACCAACTATATCCTCGGCTCCTACTACTCAACTAGCAAGGGAGAAAAGGCAAGAAAGACCTAAAGAGAGAAACTGTCCCCAGAATAAATGCATCTAGTAAGCCAGATGGCAAGACACCAACAAAAAATTACAATCCATACCAAGAAACAGGAAGATATGGCTCAGTCAAAAGAACAAGATAAGACTACAGGTGACATTAAGGAGTTGAGACAACTAATCATAGATGTTCAAACAAATCTCCTTAATAAATTCAGTGAGGCAACTACAGCAATTAAGGATATTAAAACACTGAGTAAGCATGAAGAATTTAAAAGCAGACATAGAAAAACAGCAGATCTTAGGGGAATTAAAACGCACAATAAAGGAAATTAAAAATACACTGGAGGAGGATTGGATGTGGCACAAGCAGTTGAACATCCACCTCCCATGTGGGAGGTCCCGGGTTCGGTTCCGGAGCCTCCTAAAGAAGACAAATAGTGAGCAGACAATTAGCAGACATCAAGCAAAAACAACAAGAAGACTATGAGCAAAAACAAACAAGAAGGAAGTGGATGTGGCTCAAGCAGTTCAGTGCCTGCCTCCCACATGGAAGGTCCCAGGTTTGGTTCCTGGTGCCTCCTAAAGAAATAACAAACAGACAAATCAAGCAGACAATGAGCAAAAAACAACAAACAAAGAGACAAGGGAGCCATCTGGGGGGTGGGGATACAATATACCAGCAGATTTGAGGAAGCAGAAGAAACAATCAATGAGCATGAAGACATGGCCTCCGAACATGAACTTACAAAAGAACAGATGAAGAATGGAAAAAATTGAAGAGTCTCAGGGAACTAAATGACAGTAAGAGACATGCAAATCTGTGTGTCATGGGTGTCCCAGAAGGAGAAGAGAAGGAAAAAGGGGCAGAACAAATATTTGAAGAAATATAGTGGTTGAAAATTTCCCAACCCTATTCAAACACATAGATATCCATGTCCAAGAAGCACAATGTATTCCCATCTGAATAATTCCGAATAGATCTATTTCAAGACACATACTCATCAGAATGTCAAATGTCAGGAGAATTCTGTGAGTAGCAAGAGAAAAACAATGCATGACATACAATGGATACCCAATAATATTAAGTGCTGATTTCTCATCAGAAACCATGGAGGCAAGAAGGTAGTAGTCTGATGTATTTAAGATACTGCAAGATAAAAATGGCCAGCCAAGAATCTTATATCAGGGAAGATTGTCTTTCAAATATGAGGGGGAGTTTAGAATATTCACAGATAAACAGAAATGGAGAGAGTTTGTAACCAAGAGACCAGCTTTGCAGGAAATACTAAAGGGAGTGCTACAGCCTGAAAAGAAAAGACAGAAAAGGATTGGAAGAGAGTCTAAAAATGAAGATTATATCAGTAAAAGTAACTAAAAGTATAAAGAGAATGGTAAAAAAAAATGGGACAGATGTGGCAGTTTGATATTATTTATGAATTCCAAAAAAAAAGATATTTGATTATGTTTGTAAACTGGTCTGTTCCTATGGGTGTGATACCTGTTAATTGTATTAGATTCAGTTGAGATGCCTTTGAATAAATCAACCACATCATTAGGATGTGCAGGGTTGAGTCCTTACCCCCTTGGTGGGCTATATAGGTGGATACTCAGTCAAGGAGGCAGAAGAAAAAATACACAGAAGCAGATACATGAGAAAAGAGAAAGCTCCATAGACATGGAAGAGGATCATGTGGCCCTGGGAAGAGAGTTGAGCCATTTGCCTGATAGTTTAAGCTGACCTTGCAAAGAGAATACAGCAGCTGAGCCTGGAAAGAAAAGAGCCCCAGGAAGAAACAAGCCCTATGCCAGCCTACAGGTGAGATCGGAAGAAATTGGACCCATGGAGCCTTAAGAGGGAGGAGGAAGGCTGAACCCTCACAGATGATGCCCACCATCTTGTGTCAACACATAGCAATAGATTTTGGGTGAGAAAATACATCTTATGGTACTTGGAGTTGGACTCTTTAGGGCCTTGTAACTGTAAGCTTCTACCCCCAATAAATACCCTTTATAAAAGCCAACAGATTTCTGGTACTTTGCATCAGCACCTCTTTGGCTAATACAACAGATAAAACCCAAAGGTCAAAATAGGTGAAGAACTACCTTTACATTAATAACAGTCAATGTTAATGGCTTAAATTATCCAATCAAAAAACAAAGACTGGTGTAACGGATAAGAAAATATAAGCCATCTATACACTGCCTACAAGACTCAACTTAGACCCAAGGATACCAATATACTGAACATGAAAGGCTGGAAAAATATATTCCACACATGTGGTGACCAAAAAAAAAAAGCTGGAGTAGCTATACTTATATTTTATTAAATAGACTTTAAAAGCAAAACTATTATTAGAGAAAAGGACAATATATATTAATAAAATGGGCAATTCAGCAGGAAGAATTAACAATCATAAATGTATATGCACTCAACCAGGATGCCTCAAATTACACGAGGCAAGCACCGGCAAAAGTGCAGGGAGAAATATGTCTCTACAATAGTCGGAGACTTCAATACACCACTCTGTGTTCGATAAAACATCTAGGCAGAGGATCAAGAAAGAAACAGAGAGCTTGAAAAATATGATAAACGGACTAAACCTAATAGACATATACAGAACATTACTCCCCAAAACAGCAGGATATACATTCTTTTCAAGTGCTCATGGATCTTTCTCCAGGACAGACCACAGGGTGGGTCACAAAGCAAATCTCGAAAAATTCATCAAGACTGAAATTATATAAAGCACTTTCTCTGGTTCTGAGGGGAGGGAGAGGGAAGAATAGCTGTAATATGGGGGCGGTTTCAGGACATTGGAATTGATCCGAATGACACTGCAATGACGGATACAGGTCATTATAAATTTTGTCATAATCAACAAAATTGTGAGGGAAAAAATTATATCAATGCTTAAATATGTGTTTATCAATTTTAGCAAATGTATCACACTAATGAAGGTTGTCATTAATGTGGGAAAGTATGGGAGGGGAGGGGGTCAGGTATATGGGAATCCTCTATAATTTTTATGTAACATTTACATAATCTCAAGCTTCTTTAAAAATAAAAAATAAAAAAGTTAAAAAAAAAGGGGGGGGGGGAAGCATTTTCTCTGATCATAATGGAATAAAGCTGGAAATCAATAACAGGCAGAAAAGGGGAAAATTCACAAATATATGGACATCAATCAAAACACTCTTAAATAGGCAGTGGGTCAAAGAAGAAATTGCAAAAGAAGTCAATAAAATTCTCAGTAGTGTCCAGGATACAAGATTAATATGCAAAATTCAGTAGTGTTTCTTTATACCTGTAATGTACAATCTGAGGAGGAAGTTGGTTAAAAAATTCCATTTAAAATAGCAACTAAAAGAATAAAATATTGAGGAATAACCCTAACCAAGGACATAAAGCACCTGTATTCAGAAAATACAATGCATTGCTAAAAGAAATAAAAAAAAAACTGATCTAAATAAACAGAAGAACATTCCGTGCTCATATTATTAGAAAAATAAATGTTGTTACGATGTCAATGCTACCCAAATTGATATAAAGATTAAATGCAATATTGATAAAAATTCCACCAGCATTTTTTAAAGAAATGGAAAGCCAATTATCAAATTTATTTTGAATGGTAAGGAGCCCCAAATAGCCAGAAACATCTTAAAAAGGAAGAGCAAAGTTGGAGGACTCTCACTTCCAGATTTTACATCATATTACCTAGCTATAGTGGTAAAAACAGCATGGAACTCACATAAAAACAGACACATAGACCAATGGAACCAAACTGATGTTTCAGAATCAGACTCTCACATCTATGGTCAAGTGATTTTTGACAGAGCTGTCAAACCTACCCCATTGGGACAGAGCAGTCTAGTCAAGAAATGGTGCTGGGAGAACTGGGTATCCGTAGCCAAAAGAAAGAAAGAACGAACTCCTATCTCAAATTTTATCCAAAAATTAACGCAAAATGGATTAAAGACCTAACAAGTCTACAACCATAAAGCTCCAATTAGAAAATGCTGGGGAACATCTTCAAGACCTGGTGCATTCTTAAACCTTACACTGAAAGCATGAACAACAAGAGAAAACCTGGATAAACGGGACCTCCTCAAACTCAAACACTTTTGTGATTCAAAGGACTTCATGAAGAAAGGCAGCCCACTAAATGGGAGAAATATCTGGACTCCACATAGACATTTCTCCAAAGAGGAATACAAATGGCCAAAAAGCACAAGAAACAACGTTCGAGATCAGTGGCTATTAGGTAAATATTAATCAAAACGACAATGCAATATCATCGCACACTGCAGAGAATGGCCATTATTAAAAAAAAAAAAAAAAAAAAAAATCAGTGCTGGAGAGGATGTAGAAAAATAGGAACACTCCAACACTGTTGGTGGGAATGTAAAATGGTGCAGCCTCTGTGGAAGACAGTCTGGCAGTTTCTCAGGAAGCTAAATATAGAACTGCCAAATGATCCAGCCTATATACTATAGCCTATATATTAGGAATATATCCAGAAGAACTAAAAACTGTGACGAGAATGGACATATGCATACCAATGTTCATAGCAGCATTATTCACAATTGCCAAAAGATGGAAATAACTCAAGTGTCCACCAACAGATAAATGGATAAACAAAATGTGGTATATACATACGATGGAATATTATGCTGCTGTAAGAAGAAATGAGATTGGGAAATATATGATAACATGGATGAACCTTGAAGACATTATATTAAGTGAAATTAACCAGACACAAAAGGACGAACATTGCATAGCCTCACTAACATGGACTAAATATAATGAGTAAACTCATGGAGTTAAAACCAAGCGTATAGGTTATTAGGAGATAAGAGGAGAGCTGAGAAGCACCGAGAAGTTGTAGTTATGCTTAATGTATGTAGAAGTTTTAATTAAATTGACTGTAAAAGTGTGGAAATGGATAGAGTTGATCGTAACTCATTAAAGTGAGTAGAACCAATGTAGCTGGTTTATAAATGGGATTATGGCTGAAAAGGGTAGTCTAGGTATGTAAATGTCAATTGAAAGAAAGCTAGAGATAATCTAGGGACTGAATAACATGCTGATCCCAGAGGTGGATGAGAATTGTGGTTAATAGTGTTAACACAAGAATGTCCTTCTGTGAGTGGATGTGGCTCAAGCCGTTGAGTGTCCACCTCCCACATGGGATGTCCTGGGTTCGGTTCCCGTTGCCTCCTGAAAAAAACCAAAACAAACAAAAAAACTAACTAAGGGAAGCTGATGTGGCTCAGTGGCTGAGTGCCGGCTTCCCACATACAAGGTCCCAGGTTCAATCTCTGGGCCCCAGTACCTCAAAAAAAAAAAAAAAAGAATGTCCTTCTATGAACTAGAACAAATGTACATTATGTACATTACTAATGCAAGGTGGTAAGAATGTGGAGAAGCATGGAAAAAATACAATTAATGTAAACTGTGAACTATAGTTAACAGCAATACTATAATATTCTTGCATCAATGCCAAAGATGTACTGTGTTAATAGGAGGGATATCAAATGTGTGCTATGGACCATAGTTAGTGGTAATAGTCTGATGATATTATCTCATAATCTGTAACAAATGTTCTACAACAATGCAGTGTTTTGGTAGAGGGTTTTTGAATGGGAATTCGACACTTGTGCAAGATTGTTTGGTAAATTACCAACCTCTCTAACAAAAATATATTTTTAAAAATTCCTATGGAATGCAAGGGACCCTGATAGCCAAATCAATATTATAAAAGAAGAACAAAGTGAGTGACCCATACTTCTCAATTTCAAAACTTATTATAAGAACTAAAACTATAAAATTCTTAGAACAAAACATAAAAGTAAATCTTCATGACTTTGAATGTGGCAGCGGAGTCTTAGATTTGACACTAAGAGCACAAGCAATGCAATAAATAATACGATCTTTGGACTTCATCAAAAGATAAGTAGATAAAAAGAAAAAAAATATAAAAAAAGATAGATAAATGGGACTTCATCAAAATTAAAAACTGTTGAGAACCAAAAGACTTTGTCATGAGTAAAACAACCTACAGATGGGAGAAAATATTGGAAACCACATAAACAATAAGGTTTAATATCCAGAACATATAAAGAAATCCTACAACTCAACATCAAAAAGATAACACAATTTAAAAATTGGCAAAATACTTGAATAGACATTTCTCCTAAGAAAATACGCAAATGGCCAAAAAACACATGAACAGATGCTCAACATTATTAGCCACTAGGGAACTGCAAATCAAAACCACCAGAGATACCATCTCACATACTCTAGAATGTCTACTATTGAAAAAAATGGAAAATTACAAGTTTTGGAGAGGATGTAGAGAAATAGGAACACTCAGTCTTTGCTGGTGGGAATTTTAAATGGTACAGCCACTGTGGAAGAAAGATTGTCTGTTCCTCAGAAAATTAAGTGTAGAATTACCATATGACCTAGCAATCCCACTTCTAGGTGTATACTTCAAATAATTGAAAGCAGGGATTTGAACAGATACATGCACAAAGATGTTCACAGCGGCATTGTTATCCATTGCCAAAAGATGGAAGGAAACTAAATGTCCATCAACTGATCACAGATAAACAAATTGTGGTATATATACACTATGGAATATTTTCCAGCCCCAAAAAGAAATGATGTTCTGATACATGCAGCAATGTGAATGAACCTTGAAGACATCATGTTGAGGGAAATAAGCCAAACACAAAAGGATAGCTATTTTATTAATTCAGTGATATAAAATAATTAGAAAAAGAAAATTCAGAGAGTCAAAAACTAGAATATTGGTTACCAGGGTCTGGGGTGGGGGCAGGGAGTGGGGAGTTAATACTTAAAGTGTACAGAGTTTCTATTTGGGGTGAGGAAAAGTTTTGGTAATGGATGGTGGTGATGGTAGCACAACATTATGAATGTAATTAATAGCACTAAATTATATATTTGAATGTAGTTAAAGGGGAAATTTTAGGTTGTATATATGTTACTAGAATAAAAATTAAACAATAACAACATAGGACTGTACAACACAAACAGTAAACTGAAATAAGCCATGGACTATAGTTAATAGTATAATTATAAAAATCTTCCTTCATCAATTGTAACAAATGCACCACACTAATGCAAGTTGATAATAATAGGGTGGTATATGGGAACTCTATTTTATGCACAATTTTTCTGTAGACATCTAACTTCTCTAATAAAAACATTCTGACACATACCATAAATATCATGAAGCTAAAAAAAAAAAAAAAAAAAAAAAAAGCATGACACAACCGTATGATTTTTAGAAGAGACTCACCTTAATTTCAGACTTAAGCGGTTGAAAAGTGAAAGGATGGGAAATAAGTCTATCATGAAAGCAATAATCAAAAGAGATCTAGGGTAGCTATACCAAGATCAGATGAAATAGATTTTAAGTAAAAAACTTAGGAGGACAGAAAAGGTCATCATATACTGATGAAGAGGTCAATTCAACAAGAACACCTAACAATTATAAATATATATGCACAAAACATCAGAGCCCCAAAATATATGAAGCAAATACTGACAGATTTGAAGGGAGAAATAGATGGTTGTACATTAACAGTAGGAGACTTCAATATGCCACTTTCAATAATAGAACATCGAGAAAGAAGATCTATAAGGAAGCAGAAGACGTGAACAATATTCTAAAAGCAGCTAGACAAGTTCTGAAACTTTCCCTCAACAGTAGCAGAATACAATTTCTTTTATAGTGTACCTGGAACATACTCCAGGATAGACCATGTTAGTTTACAAAACAAGTCTCAATAAATTAAAAACTGTTGAAAGCACGCAATGTATCTTTCCTGACCACAACTGAGTAAGTCAGAAATCCGTAAGCGAGTATGAACTTGAAAATTCATAAATATGTGGAAATTGTACAACATATTCTTAAGCAATGGGTCAAAGAAGAAATCACAAGGGAAATCAGGAAGTATCTTGTGGTGAATGGAAATGAGATCACAGCATACTAAAACATGGGAAGCAGTAAAGACAGTGTTGAGAGGGAAATTTATAGACTTAAATGCTATTTAAAAAGAAACAAGATCTCAAATCAGAGACCTAACCTCAAAACTGGAGGGTCTAGACAAAGATGAACGAAACACAAAGTGAGCAAAAGGAAGAAAGAACAAAGATGAGAGCAGAAATAAATGATATAGAGAATTGAAAAATAGAGTGAATCAATAAAGTCAAAAGTTGGTTCTATGTAAAGATAATAAAAATCAACAAAGCTTTAGCTAGACTGACAAAGAAAAAAAGACTGAGGACACATAACTAAAATCAGTAATGAAAGAGGGATATTGCTACTGAACCAACGGATATAAAAAAATTCATAGGAGGATACTATGCGCTATACACCAACAAATTAGATAACCTAGATGAAATGGACAAATTCCTACAAACACACAAACTATCCACAGTGACTCAAGAAGAAACAGATGATCTCAACAAACCAATAAACAGTAAAGAGATAGAATCAGTAATCAAAAACCTCCCAACAAAGAAAAGCCCAGGACCAGAGAACTTCACAGGGCAATTTTACCATACATGCCAAGAAGAATTAACACCAATACTGCTCAAATTCTTCCAAAAAATTGAACAGGAGGGAACGTTCCCTAACTCATTCTATTAGGCCAATATCATCTTCATCCCTAAGTCAGATAAATATAAAAGAATAGAAAATTACAGAACAATATCCGTTATGAATATAGATGCCAAAATCCTCAACAAAATACTAGCAACCCTAATCAAACAGTGTATTAAAGAATTACAAAAGCATGATCAAGTGGGATTGATCCCAAGTATGCAAGGGTGGTAAAACATAAGAAAATCAAATATGCAATGTACATTAACAGAAAAAGGGGGGGAAAAAAACTATGATTGTTTCAGTTGATGCAGAAAAGACATTTAATAAAAATCTACTACCCCCTTTTCCCCTTTTTTTAAAGGCTGTTATACTGAGATATATTCACATACCATACAATCCATCCAAGGCGTACAATCAATGGCTTTTAGTATAATCAGAGTTGTGCATTCATCACCATAATCGATTTTAGAACATTTTCATTACCCCAAGAAGGAAAGCCCCATAACCTATATCAGTCACCACTCAATCACTCTATCCTTCCCTGGCCCTACATAACCATTAATCCAGGGGTTCTTAACCTTTTTTGTTCCATGGACCCCTTTGCCAGTCAGGTGAAATGAATACTATTTTAATTTATTTATTGCATACATTCATAAATAAAGAAAATGCTAGATTTCAGTTAGAGGTCACAGAAAAATAAAGATAGTAACTTTTTTTTTCCAAGCTCATGGACCCCTGGCTAAGAACCCCTGCACTAATCTAATTCTGTCTCTATAGATTTATATTTACATTTTATACAAATGGAATCATTCCATATGTAGTACATTGTCATCCAGTTTCTTTTATGTAACATATTTTTTCTTAAATTAGTCTAATTTTTTAAAATTAGATAAGTTGTAGGTTTACATAAAAGTTCTATAAAAAATAAAACATTCCCATATACCCCTCTATTGTTGACACTTTACATTGGTGTTGTACTTTTGTTACAGTTGATGAAAGATCATTAAAATATTACTGTTAATTACAGCCCATATTTTGGATTAGGTATATTTTCCCCCATATACAACCCTATTATTAACACCTTGTAATAATGATGTACTTTGTTAAAGTTCATGAAAGAACATTCTTATATTTGTACTATTTACCACAGTCATCATCCACCACAGGGTACCCTATGTATAGACATCATACAATATTTGTCCATTCAGGATGGCTAATTTCACTCAACATAAAGTCCTCAAGGTTAATCCATGTTGTTGCATGCATTAGGACTTCATTCCTTCTTACAGCTGAATAATATTCCACTGTATGTATATCCCACACTTTGTTTATCCATTCATTGGTTGATGGACACTTGGGATTGCTTCCATCTTTTGGCAATTGTGAGTAATTCTCTATGAACATCAGTGTGTAAATGTACGTTTGTGTTCCTACTTTTAGTTCTTCTGGGCATATATCTAGTAGCAGGATGTCTAGATCATATGGCAATTCTATATATAGCTCTATGAGGAACCGCCAAACTGTCTTTCAGAGCGGCTGCGCCATTTTATATTCCTACCAGTCTATCACCCCTTCTTGATAAAAACACTTAGAAAACTTGGAACAGAAGGAAACTTCCTCAACATGATAAAAGGCATACATGAAAAACCCACAGCTAACAACACAATGGTTAAAGACTGAAAGCTTTCTCCCTAAGATCAGGAACAGGACAAGGATGCACACTGTCACCACTGTCATTCAACTTTGTACTGGAAGTTCTAGCTAAAGTAAATAGGCAAGAGAAAGAAAGAAAAGGTATCCAAATTGGAAGGGAAGAAGTAAAATTCTCCCTACTTAAAGATGACATAGTCTATAAAGAGAAAATCCTGAAATATCCAGAACAAAGCTAGTACAGTGAATAAGCAAATAAAGCACAGTAGCAGAGTAAAAGCTCAACATGGAAAAATCAGTAGTGTTTCTACAGACCAGTCTTGAACAATATGAAGAGCAAATCAAGAAAAAAAAAATCAATTTACAATAGCAACTGAAAGAATCAAATATCTAGGAATAAATCTAACGAAGGATATAAAGGAATAATATGCAGAAAACTACAAAACATTGCTAAAAATATCAAAAAAGATCTAATTAAATGGAAGGACATTCCATGTTCATAGGTTAGATGGAATGGTAAGGGGCCCCAAATAGCTAAAGTCACACTTGAAAAAGAAAAATGAACTTGGAAAACTCACACTCTCTGATCTTAAAATTTAATACAAAGTCATAGTGGTCAAAACAGCATTGTAATGGCATAAAGACAGATATATAGACCAATGGAAAAGCACTGAAAGTTCAGAAATAAATCCTCACATTTATGGCCAATGTACTTCTGACAAGGGTGCAATGTCCACTCAATTGGGAAAGAATAGTTTCTTCAAAAAAAAAAAAAATGGTACTGGAAAAACTACGTACATATGTAAAAGAATGAAGGTTGACACCTACCTCAGAGTATACAAAAATCAACTTAAAATAGACCAAAAACCTAAATATAAGAACTAGAGCTATAAAACTCCTAGTAGAAAACATTAGAAAGCATCTTTAGGAACTTGTGTTAGGGAATTGTTTCTTAGACCGTATACCCAAAGCACAAGCAATGAAAGAAAAATATTTAAAAATGGGACAAAAACTTTGTTGCATCAAAGGACCTTCTCAGGAAAGTAAAACAACTTAACCAATGATAGAAAATATTTGGAAACCACATATCCGATAAAGATTTAATATCCAGAATATATAAAGAAATCCTTCAACTAAGCAACAAAAGATAATCTAAATAAAAAATGGTTAAAAGACTTGAATAGGCTTTTCTCCTAAGAAGATATACAAATGGTAAAAAAAAAAAAAAAAGCCCCTGTAAAGATGCTCAATATTCTTTGTGATTATGGAATTGCAAATCAAAACTATAATGAGATACCATATCACACCCACTAGAATGGCTACTATTAAAACAACAGAAAATTATAAGTGTTGGAGAGGACATGGGGAAATAGGAACACTTGTTCATTGTTGGTAGGAATGTAAAGCAGTGGAGTAGCTATGGAAAACATTTTGGCAGTTCCTCAGTAAGTTAGGTATAGAATTACCATATGACTCCACTATCCCACTTCTAGGTATATCCCCCAAATAATTGAAATCAGGGACTTGAACAGATATTTCCACACTGATGTTCATAGTGGCGTTATTCACTATTGCCAAAAGATGAAAGAAAGTGAACTTCAACTGATGAATCGATAAACATGTGTTATACATACAGTGGAATATTATTCAGCAACACAAAGGAATGACTTTCTGCAACAATCTGGATGTACCTTTAAGACATATTGAATGAAATAAGCCAGAAACAAAATACATATATTGTATAATCTCATTGGTATGAAACAATTAGAATAAGAAAATTCATAGGGTCAGAAACTAGAATATTTGTTAGCAAGGGCTGAGGTGAGGGTAGGGAATAAGGAATTAAGGCTTAAATTAATCAGTTTCTTTTTGGGTTGATGAAAAAGTTTTGGTAATGGATGGTGATAATGGTAGCACAACATTGTGGAAGTAAGTAACATCCTCAATTACATATACAAAGTGTTAATGATAAGTTGGCATATAGAAACTCTATTTTCTGCATGATTTTTCTGTAAACCTCTAACTTCTCTATAAAAAAAATCCATGTTTAAAAAAACAAAACAAAACAAAAAACTGTGATTTACATTTTGCTACTCCTTGAACCAGAACATGGAATTATCAGAGGTGGTGGTAAGGATCCAAGTCCTTAGAGAAAAACAAAGGAGTGAAAAATGCTTTAGCATGTCTCCAAGGATTATTCTCAAAGGAAACCTGAATTTGAGTTTTGATCCAAATTGAAGAGTGAGTTTTTTCTAATTCTTATAATTATTGAACATAATTAAGAACATATTATGTATAAAATGATAACATAGTAAAGTATATCATTTTAGAGTAAAGCTTAATTTATTCAACTAGTGCAAACTAGTTTGCAACAGTTTAAATGAAATAATTTAGGTGGCAAACTTAAAAGAGAAAAGGAAGGTAAGCCCTTACTTGTCATGTAACTCTTTTGTTAAATTTTCTTATAAAGCAGGGTCTAAGATACGGCTCTATTTATTTTAAGTTCAATTGGAAGAATGAAAGTCTAGTGGTCTGTTACCTGGAAAACAGCATGAGAACGAGAAGATGTAGCATTCATATCAGTGGGATGCTGTGTCCTGTTTCTATTTCCATTATCCAATAATTGTAAAATTTCCTCTGAGGATTTGGGCTAGTGAGTTTTGTAGGGAAAAAATGCACACATTATCTATTTATCTTTAAATTTTTCAATGAACTTTCAACATGCAAGAAGAATTTCAATTGTAAAATAAAATGCAAGAAAGTGTTTACTATAAATTCAATCTATTAAATATTGATTATTCGAATGGATATTTGAAAGAAAAATTCAATTATTTAAAAGGAAATAAAAATAAAGATATATCTTGATCATTTTATTTCTGCATTTCACTAGCTTTCTTCTTTCTCAAACAAGATGGAAAGGGATAAAATAAAACAGGGGTAAAACAAGTTTAACTCACATACCTGATGTAGAGTCAACCCCTGAACAACCACTCCTTTTTGGGCATCTTCCCGGACAGCAAGTGGCCCTGAATTTACTAAGAGGTCACGAATCTGTTCATTATATACCTCAAAATAAAAAGAACTGCCTTAGCACTATGTCAAAACAATAATGATAACATCACACACACACATACACTGCCGATTTAAAGTTATATTAGAATTTGTATGTTAAAGACAAGTAGGTCATTTTCCCTTACCTCTTCTACCTCATGTTGTCATTAATTTTCTACCATCCCAGAAAACAGAAGCGTTTGATTACCAAGGTTTGAAATTGAAATCTAAAGCTGGAATCATTATATCCCTAACTTATAGTTCCTGACAATGATTATGATAAAACAGAAATAAGTAAGACAGCTGGAATCTTCTTTTCTTATTTCCTGGAAATATAGGCAATCCAATGTTTTGGGAAGTTCTTGTGGATCTGAAATTCAGGTTGTAAGGAGGTTGGATAGTTCTTACTGGAGAAGAAATTATTTCATGATGCCCAAGCAGTCTAGAATTTTTAAATTTTAGAGCTTAAAAGCTAAATAAAATCCATATTCAAGAATGAATAGTATTTATTACATTAATATAGAATTCTTAGTGATAAATTCCATATAGGAATCTCTTCTCATATGAACAAGGAACAAAGGCCCTAAGAAGTTAAGTGATGCATCCATTGTCACAAAGGTAATGACAGAACAGGTATTAGAGGCCAGATCTCTGTGGCTCTCTCACTCTACTGCATGGCATACAATGCACATCTGCATTTTGTATCTTATGTATTTTTTTAAAGTAATTTACAGAATGGTATTATCAACTTGATTTTATGAAGCTATTAAAGGTACGATGTTTACTACTCGACAACCAAATGCCAATTACAATTATCACTGAGGAAAAAAAAAAACAACCCATAAAAGTTGTCTTTAAAAAATTATTTATGCGAATATTCTCGCTGTCCTGATTTTGTGATAATTTGCTATATTAGAAACCATGCATGTATCCCCAGACCTAGTTTTTCTCCCTAGGTCTGGTTTTCAGAATGCTGGTGATAAACTAAGCCTGACTTATTATATGAGCATCCTGTATGGGAAAAGACTGTAACTTTGGGTATCTTTGGTCAACCTTAAGAAATATAGCAGGGGGACGAATGTGGCTCAGGAGTTGGGCATTCATCTCCCATATGGAGGGACCTGGGTTCAACCCTCGGGACCTCCCGGTAAAAATTAAAAAAAGAAAAATACAGAATGCGTGTGGACTACCAGACCATGATCGCTGGTGTGCCGCCAGGCCCCGCAAGCTACCCGGCAAGATGATGACGTAACAGGAGTGACACAAGGGAGAACCAAGATGAGATGCACCGAAAATCCAGGAACTAAGGTGGTGCAGGCGGTAGTAGGAAGCCTCTCTCCCACTTTGGAGGTTCCAAGGATAAGAGTCCAAGTGAAGACAGGAGGAGAAGGGTGAGAAGAGAGGGCAGGAAACGGACACAGAGAGTTGCCCAGCAAATGGACACAGAAACAGCAAAAACAGGTGTGTGTAAAAATGGATAAAAGTAAGTAAGTAAATAAATAAATCCTTAAAAAAATGTATAGGGGAGGAAGATTCGGACTATAGTTAGTAGTAGTACTTTGATGAGGCTCTTTCATGATTTGTTAACAAATGTTTCACAATAATGCAGGATGTTTGTGGGGGGGTGATGTGTGGGAGCCCTGTATGATGTTATCCATGTTTGTTTTGTAAGTTCACGATGTTTACTGAACACTTATAGTTTATGTATGTTTATTTATGAATGACATACTTCAATAAATTGTTAGAAATAAATATTTAGTGTAAGTTATCTCCATGTCCTAATAAAAAGCCCAGTGATAACTGATTGCTGCTATAATTCTCTATAATGAATGAAGGCCATTTGAAATGTAATAAACTCTTATAAGCAGTAAAATGGTAACTAGAGGAGATAATGTTTTAGTTATTTTTCCAATAAGCAGTAGCAACTTTTACATTACATCTTCTTATCCACTGCATTCATGCCAAATACACATTAATTATTCTCAAGCCAGTCTACACATCAGAATCGCCTGGGAGCATTTAAAAAACACAGATGTCTAGGCCACACTCAAGATCTATTAAATTAAAATATCCAAGGGGTGAGACATAGGCATGTCTATTAAAAAAAAAAAAATTGTAGGCAGTTTTGGTGCATAGCCTGAGTGGAAAACTATCAGATTAGAAATTGCCTTACCGCTAATAAAATGAAAGCAGATTAAGGGGAAAAAAGTATGAAAATAACCAAACTTCAAAATTCCTCCAATTATAAAATAATCTAAGGAGGAAATGATGAACATTGCTTCCCTCTTTTCCTAATTGAGTTCAGAGCAATTCTTTGTACTACTTAACTGCAGACAATGTGTTTTAATTTTCTTTTATCTCCAAGTTCTAGACTGAAAAAAAAAATTCCCAGCAATGTATAGGATATTAATCCATCTTTGGGATGTGAAGAAACCCTTTCAGTAAGGACCAAACTACAAGATGTAATTAAGAGAGTTGTTACTACTAGAAATTTACTGTTTTTAGAAATGAAAAGGCAGTGAAATTATTGTTTTACACCTCTGCAATGGTTTCCGAAACACTGACTACCTATACACAAAGTTACAGTGCCTGTCACTTAGTTATGAGTGAAATACCAGCTATCATTAGGAAGGTAGGAGGTCTCAAAGAAGGGAGTATGTCAAAAGGACACAGAAAGCAGCCTGAAAGAGCATCAGCTGGCCACATCTAGCACAATTTAAGCATACAAATAAATAGAGCAAGGGATTTTAATCTGTTGGATAAAGTAAGGATTCAGGAGTCCACACTGATATAATAAAGGAAGAGAAAAGCTCTTTCTTATAGTAGAAAGCCAATAAGTAAATGTCAATGGAATTATGGAATTTAAAAATCACTATTACCTACCTTCACAATACTAATAATTGATTCAGGTAAGAATCATCAATGGATGTTAAAACTGTAGATGAAAGTTTGAGGAGTAAGAGGATACTTGCACTGGCTCCTCACAAGGTACTTATTAATTACAATGGATTAAATAAGAATCTTTACAGTGAAGAAACCTTTCATACACCAGGATAATCAAATTGAACAAAGTTAACATCACCAGTAGTGGGACTAATCAACAGCATAAGCCTCCTGAAATGATGCATTAAGAGAAACTCAGCATCACTTTTGTTGTGTTCCTGCCAGTGAATAACCTAAATTTAATCATGACAAACTCAAACTGAGGGACATTTTACAAAATGGCATTGTAATAACATAAAGACTCAAAAACATTTCAGATTACAGGAGACGAAAGATTCATGATAAAGGAGTGCCATTCATGATCTTAGATTTTCTTTTTTCAAGAAAGAGTGGTATTAGAATAATTACCAAAATCTCTTTAAGCTCTATAGATTAGACAATAGTATTACATTAATTTCCAGATTTTAACAGTTATACAGTAGTTATTAAGAGAATTTCTTGTTTTTACAGTAAGTCTGCAACTTATTTTTAAATAGTTCAGAGGAAAAAATATTTACACATGTACAGGGAGAAAGAAAGGAAATGTAGTAAAATGTTAACATATGGGGAGGTATCTGGAAGTTCTTCGTACTACTCTTGCAAGTTTTCTTTAAGACTGAAATTACGTTAAAATAAAAAACTTAACAGAAGAGTAAGATGCATCACAAAGACTCTAAACCAGGAATTTTGATGACTTTATGTATTCATGAGAAAATTCCTGTATAATAAAATCATTGTAATGGCCTATGTGCTTCTTAAAGAAAGAGATCTCAATACTCTTGATAAATTAAAAGAATGAGTATTGCTAACTTACCTCCAAATAAGAAACTGCAATACTACATACTTTTTCTTCTTTAATCTCATCCATGGATTTGTAAAGGTCTAACATTGTTAGATACATCACTCCAGGTTCTGCAGCTGATCCTAGCATTGTATGGGTCTTCCCAGCTCCAGTGGCACCATATGCAAGTACTGAATTTTTATAAACAGAGATTAAAGGTCTTTGTTATGACATATAACATTACTATATCCACTGTCTAGTAGATAGTTTCATCTATATATCCTGAACAGTAACTTTAAATAGATACAATAGATACAAAATTAATGTCTTATCCTTAAAGTTAGGAAGTTTTAGCACACATTTATACTTCCTACTATACTGTCTCTATCTTGATTAATGATACCATCATCCACCCAATCCTTACTACCCTTCACACCTGGAGGATATTGCTTATATAGCAATCACAAATTTCAATCAGCCAATTATAGTCACATGTTTCTTCAAATGCATAAAAAAATCCACTCGCTGAATTACATATGATAAACACTCAATAAAATATTCAGTTAAGGCAATAAGTCTTCACACTATTACTAGTTGTTAACATTTTTATGAATTAAATCTCTCTGCTAACCTAAATGTTAACAAACTATAAAAATACTTTTCAGTAGAATGAATTTAACTGATGTGTTTTATTTTGTTCTATTTTATGTATGCCAAAACATTAAAAAGTCTTAATACATTTGGATAACAATATAAAGTAAAGCCAAGGAGAAACCAAAGATTCACTATCAGTTTGGTGGAAACTTTTTCTTTTGCAGTTAAGAAAAATTTAAAAAATCTCTAGAGACAAAAGAGTTTCATGAAAGAGGAAAATAGTATAGTCTCAATCAATAAACCACATTCCATTCTTGCTTGACCAAGAGGATAAGTTTTCTGTAATAAAACTGAATGAGTCCATGAAAAACTGTGAAACCTGTTTTGGGGAGTCTTACGGGAAAATGTCATAAATAGTGAAAATTTTAAAAATGAGGTGATAAAGTTAAGTGCCTCATAAGCATTTAATTTACTGACTATTTTGGATATCACTTTTTCTAGGCAATCCGCATGGCCTTTTTGATAGACAAATTATTATGGTACTATAAAGAAATTGCCAAATGTTCAGAAATGTCTGCCTATTTCTCACGGATATTCTATAGGTAAGCAGTAGGAACATTATGAATACAAATTGTGAGAAATCTGATTTCAATTGTAAGAACCATGTAGTTAAAAATAGGAAATTGAATGTATGTGAGATATAATGGGAAAAGATAGGAATCTATTTGTTAGTTATGAATTTAAATAATGTATTACCTGACTATCTATAAAGGCCATCAAGACCCTGGAAGAGAAAATTTCACAAATAAATTATATATGATAACTAAATTTCAAACAAAGTCTACATTTACAGTTAAAGTGTAATTAACTCATTAAGCAAGAATTTTTAGCATATAAACACCTTAAAATTAATTGTATTTAGAAGGGATGTCCTTCCCAGTGCAAAAGTGAATTCAGAGAAATTAAACTACAAACTGAAAGAATTACCTGTGCAATTGTATCCATTCAAAAAACTATGAAGAATTGGCTTAGTAGTGTGTTCAAAAACTTCCAACTGAGTTGAAGTTTCATCAAAAACAGCATCAAATACAAATTTAAGATCTTTATTTTGTCTCTTTGTAATATCTCTATTTGAAGTTTTCTTTCCATGAAAAAAACTGACTTCTTCATGTTTGGGATCGAAAACTAGAATATGTTTATCCACAATATGGACCACTTTATGGAATCCAGCTGCCTTTTCTTTTGTGTTTTCAGGACGAACCCGAACTACTACTTTCATGTGGTAACAAAGGTCATCTCCCTCAGTGACAGACATTGCTGATTATCTTGATTCTTTTGCTTATATGAATGTCTGAATATTTCTCTGAAATTAAAAAGGAATATAAAAGTCATAGTATTAATTCCACTTGTATGCAAATTGACGGGCATATAGAATCATTAAAAAACAAACAAACAAACAAAAAAAACACTTTAATTCCACTCCATTAACCTGGTAAATTTTACTGGGAATATATATAGGCACTCAAAATACAAAACCCCAATAAATCTCTTTACCTAAGTCTTAGTCAAATCCTAGACTTTAGCTTAAACCCAAACTCTAGTTGTATCATATTTAATCACAGGTAAGCTATCCCAAAACCCAGCTTTGATTTTTACAAGGGCTCCAGCACTATTCTAGCTTGGGTCCTGGGAAGGGATAGGAAAGGATCTCTCAGAATCATATCCAAGATAATGAAGAGAGAGCCTTGGCTTGTGTTGTGAACTATTTTTAGTAAAAATAAGACTACAAGACTCTTAGTAGTAGAAAGTGAAATATCAGGGTTGGTCTCTACCTGTATCTCAGAGACCCATAGGGTTAAAAATAGTTCCAAGGATTCATCAGTTAGCTAGCTTAGGTCTGAAGGTGATCAAGATGGTATATACCCTAGGGTGTATTCAGAGATTCTAGTTTCTAAATACAGATCTTAGTATCTTGTGCTATAACATGCAAGTTTAAGGAATTTGCATCAATGACAGTAGGTTTAAATAATATGGTCTGACTATATGACTGACTCACATGAGCTAGGAAAAGTAAAGATGAGCTGTACTATAGTAATATCACTTCTTTAAAGATCAGTGATTCAGGAGCCTCAACTATCCAGAAAATAATCTAGCATCTAAAAATAAGGACCCTACCTCAAAACAAACTAACAAACAAACAAACAAAAAAAACAATAAAAACCACACACACAATTAAAAAAACTTTTCAGTATTCATTCTTTTATTTATTCATCAAGAATAAACATAAATTTAATAAATATCATTGAAATATATAAAGTGATAGAAAGTATACTATGTTCTAGGCATTGTTTAGACTTTTGGAATACTTCGATAAACAAAACAGACTTAAAAAACAAACAAAACAAAAAAATACCTTCCCTTAAGGAACTTATAGTCTAACTGGAAGTGAGAAAAAAAAATACAATAAATAAAACTAATATTTTTTGGATTATATATTATAATCCCAAAAGTGTAACTATTATACTATGGGAAGAAATAGAGGAGAAAAAAACATGATTAGGTATGGGGGGTGAGGGTGAGGTTGGCAATTTTAATAAAAGTGGGCAGGTTGAAGAAGTGAGGGATTTAGTTATTTAGATATTGAGGGAAATACTTTCCAATAGATCAGGAATAGTTAGTGGAAAGGTACTAAGTGGGTGTGTGGGTATTATTTGGAATGGAGTGAGCAAAGGGTAGAGAAGTAAGAAATGAGGTGAGAGATGCAGACCATTAAAAGAACTTTTGTGTTTTATTCTGAATAAGATAAATAATCAAAGGAAGGTTTGGAGTAACAAAATCCAATTTCTTTCACTGCTGTATAGTTAATATGCCAGAGAGAAAAGATTAGTTAGGCCATTATAGTATTCAGGCAAGAGATGATGGTGTCTGCTCAGGCCAGGGTGGTGGCAGTAGAAGTGGTAAGAAGTGGGTGGATTTTGGAAATATTCTGAAGGTAAAGCCAATAGAATTTCCTGATAAATAAATGTGGGGTATAAGAGAAAGAGAGGATTCAAGAATAGTCCCAAGGTTTTAGACTTGAGCATTTGAAGAATAGAATTGCCATCAACTGAGGGTAGAGCAGATTTTGGAGGGAAGACAAGAGTTCAGTTTTAGATATCTTAAACCTAAGAATGTTAACAGACATCTATGTGGAAATGTCAAGGCAGTTGGAAATCAAGTCAAGAAAGAAAGGCTATTTCCCAGAGTATTAAAGCAATATTAAGCTTTTGAAAATTTTAAAAGCTTAAATCTGCATTAAGACTTTTGGGAAACCCTGATATCAAGGAGCAGAAAGTGATCAATTGTGTCAAATGCTGCTAATAGGTCAAGGATTCACTGAGAATTAACCATGGCATTTACAAACACGGAGGCCAATGAGAAGAGCAATTTTCAGAAAGTAGTGTGGACAAAAGCCTGAATGGGAAAAGGGTCAGAGACAGTGAACACAGACAACTCTTTCATGAATTACCACTGCAAAAGGGAGCAGATTAATAAGTGGTTGGAAGGGGAAATGGGATCAAAGGAAAGCTTTTTTTTTTTTTTTTTTAATGGGAGAATTAACAGCAATATTAAAGTTAAAATATGTCATAAAACCATGTACTTTTGTTCAGAATACAAATAAGCAGCAGATGTTGGACAAAGCTCTGCCTTTTTAGAACTCTGACCTCCCAAAATAGAATGCTGAAGAGGAAGGGATAGTCATTAGGATTTTAACAGTGAGGTCCCAGGTGACTTACTATTCTGTTCTTTTCTTCATCCTTAAGCCTCTCTGTCTACTCAAGCCCCACAAAGTCCCTATATTCCAGGTTCTTTGACCTTGGACCCCACTGAGTCTCAGGTTTCCCTTTTGTATAAAAAAAGATTATTGTTGTTGTGAAATCTAAAAGACAGAAGGTATTCAATAAATGCCAACTCTCTTCTTTATTTGCCCCTACTCCCACCTCTTCTTCCCAAAGTGACTGTAATCCACCCTTTCAGTGTTTCTCAAAGGGCAAATCACTGGCACTTTGGGCGGGACAATTTTTCCTTGTTTGGGACTGTCCCAAATATTAAGAAGCTTCAGCATTATTAGCTCTTATATATTATAGGAAGTAGGGTCCCACATTCCTTGTACTATAAAAGACTCCAGGGAAGCGGCTGTGGCTCAATCAGTAGGGCTCCCGTTTACCATATGGGAGGCCCCGGGTTCGGTTCCCGGGGCCTCCTGGTGAAGGCAGGCCCGCCGACACGGCGCGGTTAGCTGACCCAGCGAGCACAAGCAGCGGGGGGGGGGGGGG